>JAYKQN010000026.1:6900000-7550000 GCA_036785175.1 Eupleurogrammus muticus
TTCGACATTTTGGGTCACAAAAGTTGCACAAAATTGTGATTAAAAAAAAAAAAAAAAAAATATATATATATATATATATATATATATATATATATATTAAGTATGTTATGTGTGTTATGTGTGTATATATATGTGTGTATATACACACATACACACACACGAAAATATATATACACACACACACACACACACACACACATATATGTGTATATATATATATATATATATATATAGTTAATGTCATGGATGTCACATTATCTGATCATTTTTGTTTGTTCTTTGACCTGTCTGTTACACCAAAGCCAGCAGCTGGGCCAAAAAAAGTTAGAAGAATAAATGACAAAACAAGGGCACAGTTTATGGAAATGATTGCTTTTGAAAATACCACTGGTTCTAATGTTGATGATCTGTGGAACTCCTATACATCGAGTGTTTTAAATGTCTTGAACACCGTTGCCTCTTTCAAGGTTTGAGAGGTTAAAAACAGGCAAAAGGCACCATGGAGAAATGATGACTCAGTCAGGGCACAAAAGAGAGAGTGCCGGGGAGCCGAACGGAAATGGCGCAAATCAAAACTCCAGGTTGATCTAGACATCTATAAAAAGAAGTTATGCATGTTTAACCAGACTTTGAAAAAATCAAGGGAGAGATATTCCTCTGAAATCATCACCAACTGCAATGGTAACGCTCGAGTTCTGTTTGCTACAGTAAACAGATTAACAAACCCTCCAGTTTCACTGCCCTTAGAACTAATTTCTACATCAAAGTGCAATGAGTTCACGAAATTCTTTAGTGATAAAGTTCAGAGTATTAAGAATGCAACCATTTCCACCACACAGATAATAACCCTTCATCCACCTAAACACCTCGAGTTGACACATTTCACTCCTGTTACTGACAGAACAGTCGAAGAGATCATCTCAGGTCTGAGTTCATCCACAGGCTGCCTTGATGAGCTACCCACTGGATTTCTAAAGTCTGTGTTGAACAGCTTATTAGTAGAAGTTACTAATCTAGTTAACATCTCATTGGAGACAGGAACATTTCCAAAAGCCCTGAAAACCGCGGTTATTAAGCCTCTCCTAAAAAAGAGCAGTCTTGATGCCACAGTTTTAAACAACTACCGACCCATATCAAACCTGCCATTCTTAGGTAAAGTCTTAGAAAAAGTTGTTTATCAGCAGCTAAGTGACTTTCTCCAATCTCACAACGCTGTTGATACTTTCCAGTCTGGTTTTCGACCTCACCATAGCACTGAGACAGCTCTGATCAAGGTGATAAATGACATCCGTCTGAACACAGATGCAGGCAGAGTCTCAGTCTTAGTTCTGCTGGACCTGAGTGCTGCCTTTGACACTGTGGACCATGATATTCTTTTACAGAGGTTGGAGAACTGGCTGGGAATCTCTGGTCCTGCTCTAAACTGGTTTAAGTCGTATCTTGAGGACAGAACTTACTTTGTTGAAATTGGAAATTGCATTTCAGACAAAATGTCTGTGACCTGTGGTGTTCCCCAGGGCTCGATCCTGGGGCCCCTCCTGTTCAATTTGTACATGCTTCCGTTAGACCAACTAATACGCAGCAACAATGTGTCTTACCACAACTATGCAGACGACACTCAGATCTATGTGTCTCTGACAGCAGGTGAACATGGGCCTGTGGATTCACTCTGTCGCTGTATTGAACAAACATGTGTGGATGCAAAACAACTTTCTCCAGCTAAACTCAGAAAAAAATGAAATAATCGTCTTTGGACCACTGAAGCAAAGAGAATGTGAAATCTAGGGGTGCTAATGGACTCAGACCTGAACTTTCACAGCCACATAAAGTCAACAATATCAACAGCCTTTTATCATCTAAAAAACATTGCCAAAATCAAAAATATAGTGTCTAAACCAGACTTGGAGAGACTGATCCATGCATTTGTCTCCAGCAGGTTAGACTACTGCAATGGCCTGCTCACTGGTCTCTCTAAACGAGCTGTTAAACAACTACAGAACATTCAGAACGCTGCAGCTCGAGTCCTGACTAGATATGATGAATTCTATGTTGTATGATGTATATTTGTACACTTTTCTCCTTTTGTTATTTGTGTAACTGTAAAGCACTTTGAATTGCCCTGTGTATGAATTGTGCTCTACAAATAAACTTGCCTTGCCTTGTTAGCATCTGTGCTAACTTGTTAGCATCCGTGCTAACGTCCGTGCTAACTTGTTAGCATCTGTGCTAACATCCCTGCTAACATCCGTGCTAACTTGTTAGCATCGTGCTAACTTGTTAGCATCTGTGCTAACATCGGTGCTAACTTGTTAGCATCCGTGCTAACATCCGTGCTAACCTGTTAGCATCCATGCTAGCATCCGTGCTAACATGTTAGCATCCGTGCTAACATCTGTGCTAACTTGTTAGCATCCTTGCTAACATCCGTGCTCACATCCGTGCTAACTTGTTAGCATCCGTGCTAACTTGTTAGCATCCGTGCTAACATCTGTGCTAACTTGTTAGCATCCGTGCTAACATCTGTGCTAACTTGTTAGCATCCGTGCTAACATCCGTGCTCACATCCGTGCTAACTTGTTAGCATCCGTGCTAACTTGGTAGCATCGTGCTAACTTGTTAGCATCGTGCTAACTTGTTAGCATCTGTGCTAACATCGGTGCTAACTTGTTAGCATCCGTGCTAACATCCGTGCTAACCTGTTAGCATCCATGCTAGCATCCGTGCTAACATGTTAGCATCCGTGCTAACATCTGTGCTAACTTGTTAGCATCCGTGCTAACATCCGTGCTCACATCCGTGCTAACTTGTTAGCATCCGTGCTAACTTGTTAGCATCCGTGCTAACATGTTAGCATCCGTGCTAACATCTGTGCTAACTTGTTAGCATCCGTGCTAACATCCGTGCTAACTTGTTAGCATCCGTGCTCACATCCGTGCTAACCTGTTAGCATCCATGCTAGCTAACGTCCGTGCTAACTTGTTAGCATCCGTGCTAACATCCGTGCTAACTTGTTAGCATCCGTGCTAACATCCGTGCTAACTTGTTAGCACCAGTGCTAACATCCGTGCTAACTTGTCGACTGCAATGGCCTGCTCACTGGTCTCTCTAAAGGAGCTGTTAAACAACTACAGAACATTCAGAACGCTGCAGCTCGAGTCCTGACTAGAACCAGAAAATATGACCATATTAGTCCAGTGCTCATGTCTCTGCACTGGCTTCCTGTCACTCAGAGAATTAACTTTAAAACAGCTTTACTTGTGTACAAGTCTCTTCATGGTCTAGCACCAAAATACATCTATGACATGTTAGAGCCATACGAGCCATCTAGGACGTCTAGGACCATCTAGGACCCTGAGAACCTCAGGGACTGGTCTCCTGCAGGTGCCCAGAGTCAGGACTAAACATGGTGAAGCTACATTCCAGTTTTCTGCAGCTAAAATCTGGAACAGTCTTCCAGAGAATGTGAGACAGGCCTCAACGCTGACAATGTTTAAGACCAGGCTGAAAACAGTTCTGTTTAACCGTGCATATGAAAACTGAAAGTATCTTATCTACACTCTTCACTCTTTTTTTTTTTTTTTAATTAATGATGAATTCTATGTTCTATGATTTTCTGTTTGTGATTTTATGTATGTTTTGCTCTCCTTTTGTGATTTTGTGTAACTGTAAAGCACTTTGAATTGCCCTGTGTATGAATTGTGCTCTACAAATAAACTTGCCTTGCCATATACACACACATATATATATATACACACACACACACACACATACACATATGTGTGTATATATACATACATATATATATATATAGATATATATATGTATATATGGATGCACCTTTTTGTGTATTTGACAATGACATGAAACTAAATGTAGTTTAGTGTATTTGCACAGTCTGTGGTATGAGATGGTAATGCTTGTAGTCTCGTAAAAATTGGATGATGCGAGCAATGAGAGAATGTGAGGATGAAAATCATGAAGCTGCTGGGAGGGAACAGGGGAGTCAAAAAAGTTTGGTGAGGGAGGAGCAAAGGGGAGAAGAGAGAAAAAAAGGAAAGAGAGAAAGACAAAGGAGGAGCTGATTTAAACAAAAAAGGAGGAGGAGCATCTGGGATGTGCATGCAACAAAAACACACGTGTCTCACGTTTTAGAGCATTTTCTCATGAATATGGTGATTGCAGCATTATGAATATTATTAATCACAAAGGACCAGAACTTTATGGAGAGAAATGCACAGAAAATAAGGCATAAATGACTGATTTTATCATTTATGTGCAACAGATTAAGAAAGGAACAGCAAATTTCAGAGTAGAACTTGAGCATATTAAAAAAAGATGTTAACGAGTTCAGTGATTTCTGTTCTTTTTTTTTTCTCTCAGAGGGAGAGAACAGTTCTACTGAACAACACAGTTTTTGTTTTGTTGCACTACACAAAATCGTGTGGTTTGACCACACCCAGGACTATAAAAGGATGCAGAGATCAGATCAGCTCCACGTACATAGAACACACTCAAACGGAACATTCATGCAAATGTTTTAAACTACATGAAAAAAACAAGTTACTCACCATTTTTCCTCGTCCGAGACGATTGTAAGTCTAAAAGAAAAAAAAATGAGATGTCAGCGAGCATTGCAGAGGTTTAGGATGTTTTGCTCGTCTTGCAGCATCAAACTCACCGTTTCTTCCTAAGTAGCATTTCTCCTCTCTCTCGCTCTCGCTCGACTAAATGTTAATTGTGTTTTGGGTCGGTGGAACCTGAAGCGGCTGAGCTTTTCCTGATCCAATTCAAAGCTGACTGCTGTGTTATTGCATTCAGAGCAGAAGCTATTGAACATATTCTAACACTTGCAGCAAAAAAAAAAAAAAAAATCAAAAAAAGAAAAGATGCATCAAAAACTGCATCAATTTAAACTCAACTTGCACAAATGATAAATACTCTGTCTCCAACAGCCCGTAAAGTAAATCACTAAAACTTTATTTGCTCAGGTTTCGCTCTCCTGCAGCTGTCTGCAACGTGAATCCAAAGTCAGAAAATGCTCCAGCACAGCGGAAACATCTATTTAACCGTGTTTTTTTGTCTGATGCAACACGCAGGCAAGACTCTGGAAATTGGATACCGGTGTTTTGATATGAATGTTAAAAAAGAATGGGAGGGGTTTTCCCCAGGATCCCCCCCCCCTGCATAATCCAATCAAGTGGTCCGGTTCCCCTCGCTTTCATCGCCAATGGAGACCAATGAGAAAAAAAAAAGATGGGGGTGAGATCACTGTGCAGTGGTCAAGCAAAGACGGGGCTGCAGTGTGGGAGAACGTAAGTGTGAGGGGAATAGAGAGGCGATTGTCAACAGAGGGGGGGTAGAATGACTCCTTTGTGCGTTGGAGACAGATAGGGACAGATTGAGTCAAACGCTGAGTTATCACGTCTCTGATGGACTGCTTTGCAGGTTTTTTTCCATCTTCTCCGCTGACAGCGTGGTTGTATCCACGGGAAAGCGCGCCACCTTCTGCGGAGCGCTTTCATTTCTGTTCGCCGGCTTCGCCTGACGAGATGAAGTTAGACAGCACTCTGCCCTCTCGCTGGCCTCCTCTCCCTCCCCTGTCCGACTCTCTTCTCGTGGAGGATAACACATTGTGGTCGGCCACGGGGTCAAGGATAGATTAACTTTCCTCCAGATCTCTTGCTTTCTTTCTCTAACTGCACCAGGGCGGGGTGGCTACCGGCATCGATAACCCTCTGGCCCCTTCCCTCGCCTCTTTCTCCCTGTTTCGCCTCCATCGAAAAGCTCTCCCCGCTGTTGGCGAGATGCCAGGGCAGAGCGGTTCCTGCCAGCGTGGCACTGCTGACTCCGTCATTTCCCCTTCTATCCTCTCTTCATTTCCTTCTTGCCTCTATTGTGCTTTCTTCTGATCTCCAGCTCCCCGACGAACCGGGATCCAACACACTTCATTTTTCCCTCATCTGCTCTGTGCTCTTCTCTTCGCTTTGATTATGATATTATTGTGATAACATCAGTCAATAATCAATATATTGCGTGCAAACTTTCACCTACGATAAATCACGTTAAACCTGGATAAAGGTTCAACACTCCATGTGAACATATGCGAAAATGTCAAAGGAGGTAATAGAAGTTTTAATATATAGCACGTAGACTCTGGTCGCCTTCATACATGCAGACAAGTTAAAACTGGTTCATCAGACAAGTGAAGGCGTATAACCATATAACCATGACTTCTATAAGCATAACTGTTTCTATGAGCAACACGACATGTTTACTATGAGAGTTCTAAATTAAAGATTCTCTGAATGTGCAAATTAAATTTTAAGGTGAGCTCCACTGAGGTGAAGTTGACTTGTTATTGAGTGTTGACTTGACACTTGTTTTTTTATTGGTGCTTTTAATCTGAGGCCAAGTCAGTGTGCGCGTAAATAGAGTCCATTCCCTCATGATCTTGTGTTTTACCAGTAATTTCCACATTGCACCGTCTGCACGTTACACGTTTTTGTATGAAAAAATTAAAAAATGACTACTTTGCTGTAGTTCATCATATTCACAATGCCCTTATTACTGTAGGTGAAATTTTGGTGAAAAAACGTCCCTTTGACTGTGTGATTTTCATTAAAAGTGTTAAACTAAGGTAACTGTGTGCCACGTTGTGCTATGGGTTGAAATATTTTCCTGCTTTCGTTCCTCGTTAATACTCAAACCAACAGAAATGAATTAAATACTATCCCCTCCCATGATGCATTGGCTAAGGAGTTACTTGTAAGCAAATGGATTTTTTTCTTGTAGCTTGAAGACGTTTCACCTTTCATCCAAAAGGCTTTTGCAGCTACAAGAAAAAGTCCTGTAGACACTAAAATGACCCGGATGAATGAGAATCTACACAGACATATGCAAAAATGATCACTGGAATACGCAAGATCAAGTCTGAATGAGATAATTAGGAAGGCCAGCTCTGTCCTGGGGTGCTCCCTTGACCCGGTGGAGGTGGGGGGAGAGAGAAGGATGATAAGGAAGATATCATCAGTGATGGAAAACCACCTCCACCCCATGCAGGACACACTGTCTGGACTGACGAGCTCCCTCAGCAACAGACTCATCCATCCAAAGTGTCTGAGGGAGCAATATCAGAAGTCCTTCCTTCCTGCAGCTGTCAGACTGTACAACAAGTACAGCTCTCAGTAACCCCCCCCCCCTAACAGAAAAAACAGACATTGTATACATAGACCTCTGTATATAGCCATTGTGTATAAAGCCAAACAGTGCAATACATTTATATCTATACTGTATATATCTATATCAGTCACACTCAGTCGGCTCACTGTTAATTTTTATTGTTTTTAATTTAATTTTTTTAAACTTCTTTCAATGCTGCTGTAGCACTGTGAATTTCCCCACTGTGGGACAATAAAGGAGCTATCTAATCTAATCTAATCTAATCTAAGTAAGATTATTATAACGGATTCCTACAATTCGCATTGTCTAGTTCAGGGGTGGGTTATCCTGGTCCTTGGGGCCGGTGTGGCTGCAGGTTTTTTTTCCCAACCAAGCAGTAACACACCTGATTCTACTAATGAAGAAGGGTTCTAGTGCTTAATTAGTAGAACCAGGTGTGTTACTGCCTGTTTGGAACAAAAACCTGCAGCCACACCGGCCCTCCAGGACCAGGATTGCCCACCCCTGGTCTAGTTGCATATTTTGGATCAGATTCAGAAACGCGACATGTACAGATGTGTTTGAGAAATTTCCATTTGACTGAAAAATGGGAAGTGAAACATCCAACTACTACCGTTTGCGTTGTCATGTGTTTATAGGTGGAGGGACGGCTTCACGACCACAGGAGAGTAATGGGGAGAAAGAGATGGCCTGTTTCACACTTACAGCAGTTGCATCATGGGAGGGGATAGTATTTAATTCATTTCTGTTGGTTTGAGTATTAACGAGGAACGGAAGCAGGAAAGTATTTCAACCCATAGCACAACATGGCACACAGTTACCTTATTTTAACACTTTTAAAGAAAATCACAGTCAAAGGGATATTTACATAAATAGTCAATGTAGTGTATGTTTTTTTTCACCAAAATGTCACCTACAGTAATAAGGGCATTGTGAATATGATGAACTACAGCGAAGTAGTCATGTTTTTATATTTTGGTGCAATGTGGAAATTACTGGTAACACAGAAGATCATGAGGGAATGTTGACAGTAATATTTTAGTATATTAGAGTATGATGATCTATTCTAGACTCTATTTACATGCACACTGATTTGGCCTCGATAAGTGTCAAGTCAACACTCAATAACAAGTCAACTTCACCTCAGTGGAGCTCACCTTAAAATTTAATTTGCACATTCAGAGAATCTTTAATTTAGAACTCTCATAGTAAACATGTCGTGTTGCTCATAGAAACAGTTATGCTTATAGAAGTCATGGTTATATGGTTATATGCTCCTTCACTTGTCTGATGAACCAGTTTTAACTTGTCTGCATGCATGAAGGCGACCAGAGTCTACGTGCTATATATTAAAACTTACCTAGTGTGGACAGAATAAAGGAAAGTGCATATACAGGGCTGCATGCAGGGCCAGTATAAGAGGATTTTTTTTTAGCTGCAAATAGTGTAAATATAATCAAAGCCAAAGAAGATAAATATACTTGGACTTGAAAAAGCTGTTCAGACGGAGACACGAGACAGAAACACAGGTTCAAACAACACCCGGCTGTTCTGAAAACCACCGCGTTGGGCCACAAACACAACAAGATGGATTTGTGCATAATCGAACCTTGGCAACAACGTTTCCCTGATATGAGCATTTAATTAGAGACGTAAACGGACACTCACTGTGTCTCGGACATCTTGTCCAGCAGGGTCTCGGCTACGGACTTCTCCTTCATCTCCGTGGGGATGCGGTCGGTGGGGTAGTGGTTCTCCACGTCTGCCAGCTCGGCCTCGTTGGGGGTCATTCCCATCATCCTCTTCTGCCTGTACCGGACAAAGCAGAGGGAGGTGGATACTGAACCAAACACGTCTTTAATGTCCCATTCCCTTTTAATCTATATTGATAATATTCGCTTATTCCTAATGATTTTATTCTGACGACACTTATAATGAATTCATTTCCTATTTTTCCCCCTAATGCTTAAATCATAAATTTTCCTCTGTGTATTTCTATTGGAGAAAATGAGAGCATGAGTTGACCTTTCTGATGTTCGTGTTGCTGCTGCTGCTGCTATTCAAGAGTAAAATCCTTTCTGACAGACAAATGCCTCTGTGGCTTTAACCGTGAAGTTGCCGGTGGAAGTCTGGAGTAGGAGTCGCTGCCAGCATGAGCAGGGTAATCAGATTTAAGCAGAGTTGTTTTAAGCTCTCAAAATCTACTTTTTTTTTTGGCTCACAGTGAATTGGTTATGTGAGGCGCTGCAGGTTGTTAGAGGAAGTTAAATGCAAATTTAGATTCCAACACTAATACTTACAGCAAGCATTGCTAGTGCTGTGCATAATACAGATTATAAAACAAGTAAAAATTCTAATCAATTCAAATTAGCATGTTGGCTAGTTTTTCTTTCTGCAGAAACCATACGTCATCTCTAACACTCTGTTCCCTATCTTAACCTCATTAAGCCATAGCCTTTGCTTATAATTGCTGATCATGACCTAAGACTGTTCCCGTGCATTTATATCTAAGGTATACGTCTCTGGGAGAGGTGCTGATGGGATGTACTCACTTGAAGTCTTCGAGCTGTTTCGCCACCTCTGCGACCTGTGCACTCTGGATCTCCTGGATATAACGCTTTTGGTGTTCCTCAGGGATCATATCTGGGCGAGTCCGGTCTGTTTCAGGGCGACAGGAGAAGCACAAAGTGGATGAGAAATCATGTGTGTGTCAAAGAATTTGTAAAAAATATGGAATATAACTTACCCAACTCTGCAACTAAATGCGGTGGTATTGCCACTCTGAGAATCTATATTGTGGAGCAAAAGGTGAAATAGGCACAGAGACAGGAGTAAAGTATTAAATACAGAATTTAAAAGATGTATAGCATTTATAACCAATATAACACACTATAACATAAAAAATGTGTGCTAAATAATTTAAATAAGGGGATGCAGTAACTACATTTCACCACAAGGGGTCATTTAAACACTATGAATCAAAAACCTACAGAGAGAGAAAACAAATATTCCAAATAGGGGATAGATAGCTTCTTTTTTTTCATCTTGACATGAAAATAACCACATGGGACAACTTTAAGTCAATGGGTATACAAAATAGAGGAAAAAAAAAGAGAGGCTAAAAGAGGATAATTCCTCTTAAAAGGCTTTCCCACGGCCCTGACAGGAAGCTGTGTGTCAGACACACAGACAAACAGACAGGGAACGAGAGCGGCAGCATGAGCCAGCTGAGCTGACTGACAAGAAGAGCATTATGGGCTTTAAGGAGGAAATGTAAGAGAAATGACTGAGGCGGTGGAAAAAAAGACAGACTGATAATGAAAGGTGCTGCACAGGGAGTCACCAACGAGGCCGTGCAAACATATAAATCTTTAGAAATGGCATGCTGAAACAGCGCTCTGAAAAAAAAAAGGAACAACAAAAAGAGCAACTATTGCATAAAAGGCATGCAAACATAAATTAGATAATTCAAGTCATGTAGCATCTGCAGCATCTGTTAAGGTAATAATCCACAGTAAGGAATCCACACGTTACAGTCGAGGTCTTTACAGATCTTAAATGTTGTACCCAACCTGTAAAACGGGGGAATACAACCCATGGAAATAAAACTACTGCACTTGTCTCATTAACGGGCTGCTCATTAATTCATGTCATTTAACCCGCATCCATTTAATAACGTGGTGCATGCAGTGTGGCACGCTGCTACTTACAGCACCCTTATCCAAGAAGCTGTTGTAGAACTCCACAAACTGTTTCTTGGTCTCTTTGGCACTGAGGTTCTTGAAGAGTTCAGCATGGAGGTAACACAGCTGAGAAGAGATGGGGGGAAACAAAAAAACAAAAAAAAAAACATCAGTAAGTGCTGGAAATTATCTGTAGCCCGTTTTCACAAGACTGACCACCTTTTCTATGAGACATATTTTAAGTGAAAATCCTCTTTTGAGTTTAATTTTTATAAGTGCATGAGGTGAAATAAAGCCTTTTTTATAATGTGGTAAGCCACCAAGTTATTATACAAGTGTGTGAGCTGCAGTTTCAGTCCATTGCACAAGGAAACCCTGCAGCTCTGTCCGGGGGTTTCTATGCAGAAATGAATGAGATATTGTTATGATTTTAGCCTCTAATTATAAAAAAGAGAAGAAAAGAACATCATAGAGATACAGATACACAGTAAACTCAGTTCTGATAACTGCTGCTCACAATTTGATTTGATTATTTTAAAGATTTCAAAGATTGTGATCTGCGGTTCTGCTTCACGATTTGATTATTTAAAACACTGAAAGAACAACAAAGCAATGACAGATGTATCCATTATAGCAACGGAAAAATACGAAAAAATAGAAATGTGCCTGCTTTAAACAACCTTCATGGCAATTTGTGGACAGATTTATAAAGTGCACTTGAATGCATCACGAGGCCCTTTTGTTTTTTACGGTCTATGTTTGGCACTGTGCTATGTGAATGCAGAAATGTTTAAATTTTTAAGCGAAGACAGCGCGGCCGCCTCTCAGGCGTGGAAGGTGTGATGTGACTGCAGGAAGAAGCTCGGCGAGAGAGAAGAAGAGATCAGAGGAGGGCGTTTGCATGCAGTTATGGGAGAAGGAGCCACATGCAGGTAATAAAAAAATGAATGAATGCTGAACACTGTGCACACAAGAGTTAATCTAACACTATGATAATTGTTGCCTATGTCAGGGTTCCCACACCTTTTTCATGAACAAATTCAAGCACTTTTCAAGCACCAGTTTTTCACTTTTCAAGCACCTTTAAATAGGTAGCCTACTCGTTGTGTTTGCCATGATGGTCATGAGAATGTATGGCATAATAGTATGGGTCTAATTAGCATCATTTCATATGGTGGTAGATTGAATGTTTGGATTTTTAACTAGTTGTGAATTGGCTTGTATTCTCAGCTTGTCAACAGTGCATTGTGTCACTACCATAGCGCAATAACAGTGACAAATGCCTGAAGGGGGCTAAAGTATTGTATGTATCAGCAGACGAGTTATTTATTTGCACTGTGTGGAAGGACAATCACACAGACCCAATCCACACTTACTGCCTGTCCATTAACAGGATACATGCTAGTGCTGCTTGAATGTCACCATGCAACACCAATGACCAACCAGCCTCAGGAAGACAAAACCTGTATTTTGTGATTTACTGGAATAAAATGTAAAAATCCATGTTTCAACCAGCAAGTTGAGTCTGTTAACTGTATATCTATGGCTGAGTGTGAGATCTCTATGCTGGAGATCACATTATCTTTTTTTTTTTTTTTGATTGAGCCCTTAATTCTGCATCAAAACATTGTGTTCTACTCACCCATGGTGGGTTTTTTTTGCATTTGAAGATCTGCCAGAGATTTAGAGGTAAAGCAGAGAGAAGTAGAACACAATGGTTTGATGCAGAATTAAGGGCCTAATATCGATAGTAGTCTACTGTTATTTCTCTGCAGAACACCGAGCGAGTACGATAACCGAGTTCTGCATGTAAAGGTATCGGATCAACCGCGTAGCCGCTTAGGAAACATTTTTGTTTTCTCTTGGTTTATTGAGATAGACAGCAAAAAAAAAAAATCAAGCATTTTCAAGCACTTCACAAAAAATCCAAGCATTTTCACAACCTTGAAAACACTGAATTGAAATTCAAGCATTTTCAAGGAATTCAAGCACCTGTGGGAACCCTGCTATGTGGGACAGTGGGAACACACACATCAAACAGAGACTACTGAGCAAGCAGTCATTGATTCACTGATACAGATTTTTCTTTTTTTTGTGAAACCCAAAAAATAAACATGCTTTTCTGTAGAACACTCTACACTGCTGATGCTGCTGAGGGGACGTGAACCAACAAGAGGGGAAGTGTAACAGTACCTGGGCGGGTCACTGCGTCAGCATGCAGGACAAAAGGGGAAAGGACAGGCATGCTTTAACATCAACTCCACGTACAGGACATATGTGCTGCTTTATGCTTTTTTTTTTTCCTCAAAAAGCCAAGGCTGTGCAGTAAATCTGGAAATGGCGATCATGATTATGGCTGCCATGAGTAATGACCGCTGATGGAGTATAATACCTACTCTTTGTGTTTAAATCTTTGTGTTTTCTGTTAAATCACAAGTTTATAGGTATATAAAACATCAGAAATTACTTTTTAAAATGCTGCAAAATCAAGCAAAATGCTCCGTAATGATTAACTGTTTACCAAAATGGCCAAGGATTAATAATCCATCAATCATCCAAAACTGTGTATTGATTTAACAGGAACACGCCTGCTTTAATTAAGACGCTTGGCAGTGTCATATCTGTATTACAGCCTGCGTGGTGAAAGCAGCTTTAAAAATGACATTTCAGCTTGTGCCTAGTTGCATTAAGCGCCGCCTGTGTGTGGAAAGCTGCATTGATCGGTTCTCACCAGTGGAGCCGGTTCAAACTGCAGAATGACATGTTGCATGAAGACCAGCAGGTGGGTAGGCCGGTCCTTCAGGTTCTCTATACTGTTGAAGTACGTGCACTGGTCGTCCACCACCTGAGGGACAGAGAGAAGACAGAACGGGTCATCAGATTATCATATTAAGCCGCCATGTGCTCCTCTTTTTAGAATTTTCTTCCCGCGCTCACTTCATTCAGATCGTTCTCGAAGTCCTCATCCTCAGCCCCGATGATGCTCATGGCTGGGTTAGAGCTATGAGCCCCAAACACACCCCGCTGCAGAGAGAGAGAGAGAGAAAACAGGACGATTAGGAAAACATTATGCACTTTGAATCCGGTGGGCTTTTCGTTTAACGTCCTGAACCCCCTGCTGAGCGGAGCGAGACATTACAGCAGACTGGGGTTTGGACACTGAACTTTCCCAGTGCAAAAAAAAAGCAGAAAGAGAGAAAACACACACACACACACACAAGCATCCAACTCCTCCTCCCAGAGACAGAACCAGGCCCAATGTGTCATAAAGCTCATGGTTCTTCCAGTGTAGTAGGATCTCATTCACAGGAGCCAAATGAGGCAATGGAACAAAAAAGTAAAAGCTAAGTGAGAAGTGTCCTCCTTTTACTGCTTAAAATAAACTGATGAAAAGACTTTATGTATTTCCTGATGCTTATTCCTAACACAAATGTCCTTTTTTGCAAGGCTACTACTTGGAAAAGATGCACACATTGATAATGAAAAGCAACTGAACTGAGTATTTCGAGTGAAGCGTTCCCGGATGAACTCCAGGGATGAACGGACTTCAGAGTGTTAACTCGCTCTGCAGAACAGCATTTTCAGTTTTAGCCGCGTGTGAAGTTCAGCCAAATTCAGCCTCTGGAAACTGTTTTTCAGCCTGGCGTTGGGTTTAATAACAGGGCCGGGCTCTCGTCTCGAAGCCAGGATGTAAAAACCTCCAGGTATTAATACGTGGCCCTAATTAAACCGATGGCAAATTAACAAAAAAAAAAAAAAAAAAAAAGGTTTATGCCAATTTTGAAACCCATGAATTGGGGAAGAGAGCGAGTCCCACCGACCCTTCACACCCCACGCCACTTCTACTGCATGCACACACACACCCAAAAACACACAAACCACACACACACACACAGCCCTCGTATTCGTCTGAAGGCTGCAGACCCAGAGCCGCCACCAGATAACGCACAAACACTCACATCAAACACACATCAAAAAACAAAAAGGCTGAGGTGTACAACAGTTAGCATTGTCCGCTGCCAGGCGAGTACAAAGGGCAGAGAGCAAGTGAAAGTAATTACAGGAAAAACTGGTTCAATTGTCCTGACACAAATAAAAAGAGCCTTGAGCCAACGTTTAATGAACTTTGTTCCGTAACTTAAAATATCCATGGGTGGAGTCCAGTTTTCCATTCCTTAATGATGTTTCACCAGGTGTTTTTGGGCCAAAAATGAATAAATAAATAAATAAAGCTGAGCTGTTGGTGATAGTAGTGATTATAACATATAGCGTAATTAGACTTTGCTGGCTTTAAATACACTATAGTACCAAAACTACTGCCTTGACTCACAAATCTCAATAGGTCTGCTAGTATTCTTTATAAAATTCACATAAATATATAACTTATATTTAGGACATAACGTACTAATAAAACTTATTATTTTCATTCTATCCAGTTGATTGCACCCACACTGTAATAATAATATTCTGTATTGTTGTTGTGCCTTTTACTTTAATGTTGTACATATAGTGTGATTACCTATAAAAGGTAAAAACGGTCAGGCTCCATCCTACCTTAGGGATCTCCTAGTCCCATATCACCCATCAAGAACATTACGCTCCCAATATGCAGCTTTTTGGAGGTTCCCTAGAATTAAAACAGGAGGCAGAGCCTTCAACTATCAGGCTCCTCTCCTGTGGAACCGTCTTCCAGTTTCCAGTTTCCTATATTTAAGAACAGGTTAAAACGTTCCTGTTGAAGAAGCGTATAGTTAGGGCTGGCCCTGGCTGCCTAGTCATAGTTATGCTGCGATAGGTTAGTCTGGTCCTCATGAGATGCTCTGAGCTTCTTTTTCTACTGATGATCCACTATTGTACTTTTTAAATCTGCTGTGTTTTCTGTGTTTTCTCGTCCACAGAGCATGCTGCAGTGCAGCCACTGAGGGATCTACGGATGTTGGAGGGTCTGATGCTGTCCTGGTGAAACCTGGAAGCTGTGATGGATCCTGCTCCTCATCCTCCACTTCTACCAACATTCATTACATTTCTGTTTGTCTGTTTGTAATATTCAAATTTCTCTGTAATGTTCTCCACCTGCACACATCATCTACTGCAGCCTGTGCGTCCTGGAAGAGGGATCCCTCCTCTGTTACTCTTCCTGAGGGTTCTTCTGTTTTTTTCTCCCTGTTAAAGGGTTTTTTAGGGAGTTTTACCTTGTACGATGTGAGGGTCTAAGGACAGGGGATGTTGTGATGCTTTTGTACAAACTGTAAAGCCCATTGGGGCAAATCTGTGATTAGTGATTCTGGGCTATACAAATAAATTTAATTGAATTAGACTTTTTCTCTGTTCAACTCTGTTATTTATGGACCTTTATGCACTGGATGAGTAGATTTGGACAGGCAAGCAAATACTATAGTGTACTTGTAGCCCATAGAATAATGAATGCAGAGGAAAATAAGGCGATGGAGGCCGACATCAGTTGTCTGGACAAAGATGAAAAGTGGTGGTGGCAGCAGAAAGTTGGTTGAGTAAACACGTCTGGCTCAGAAACTGAACGCTTTCACATTTTCTGAGGATGTTGGGTAACTGTGTCACTGATCAAGTTCCTCAGAATTGGACATGTTCAACCATTACCCAACAGCCTCAAAAAAAAATAAATGGAAAGCCGGCACGCCCACTTCTTTATTGTAGAAATTCTGGATTTTAGTCTGTAGGGGCCCAATTATGAATAAACAAAACACTTTTCAGTGGTTCTGTGTAAATATTTATGTCTCTTGCTGACACACAAACTGTGAAACAGGAACGTCCAGTCATCCTGCGGTGGTCTGGCCTCCTCTGTAGCGCTGCTGAAACCTGACTGGACAAAGGCCGTCTATAAAAGAGCTCCCGTCGAGGGGTCACAACAGGACTGGAAGTTAATAGCATCCACGCCTGGATCCGTGTTCCCAGAGAGCTAGCGCTTGACCCCTGCTTCTCTGACTGACTCCAGCTCTGTGGGGGGGAGACGCTAGGCCGCTCACAACAGAGAGGGTGTATCAGTACAGAGAAATAGGTGGTGAGGAAGCGAGTGTGTGAGAAGACAGACTGCATTGCTGCTATTATAGGCTAAGCTAAGTGCTAAGTGTCTAGCTAAATGCTTTTGGGCCATAAAACTGTGGTAAATTGTACAGGTAGATAGAGAAACTTTGACTATGTAACTGAGAAAACAGGATCTCTGTGAGGTCATTTAAGGCAACACCACTGTGAAAGCTGTCGGTTAGCTGTTGGATTTCACAATACCTGGAGGAGTGTTCCTGTCTGTATTTGGGATGGTGTTAAAAAAAAATCTATACATTTGGAATATCTAAATACCCAGATATATACTAATACCTTCATAACGTCCATGACTTCTGCTAAGGTCCAGAGCATCTCAGAAGGTTTGCTAGTTTTGCATGAGTATCCGTTATATAAAATTCACATAAATATATAACTTTTATTTGAGATACATCAAAACGTGCTTGATCATAATTTTTATTAAGTCAGCTCTCTCATTCTATTCAGTTGTTGGTAACCACATTTTAATCATAATTATCCTGTATTGTCTTAGTTGTGCCTTGCACCTTTATGTTGTATGGAATTAAAAAAAAAATTCAAAAATTTTCAAATTTTTTTTTGAAAATTTGACCTAATGGCTCAGCTCCTTCAGCCAGAGACTCAAACACCCTCGCTGCAAGAAGGAGCGCCTCCGCAGATCATTCATCCGGACAGTAATAAGACTTTATAACAACACATAAACATAAATCTCACTGTAGTCACTTTTCCTCCACTCGTCACTTTTCTCTACACACACATCCTGCGCCTTAAGTTTGCATTAGCTATGTATGTGTACATGTGTGTATGTGCATATATATATGCAAATATGTAAATATGTGTGTATGTGTGTGTATGTATGTACATATGCTTTGCTTATGCATACTTTTTTATTAGTATTTTTCCCCCACCTTTTGTCCATAATGCATACTGTGTATGCTGAGCAACAAATTCTACGAATTTTGTACATAGTGTTGTGTATTTTTTATAGCCTTCATTTTTTTTTTTTTTTAGCTCTTATTTTCTTTTTCTTTACTCTGTACTCTTACACCTGTGCTTAGCTGCAGTAACAAGCAAATTTCCCCGTTGTGGGGTCAATAAAGTCCTATCTTATCTTATGTTATCTTAAAGCTACTGTAGAAACATGGCAGTGCAACATGGCTCAATCCAATACCTATAGTCCATTGTTGTCAAGAAGAATGATATGAATGATCTATATACAGCCTCTAAGATAAGTCTACACTAGCGTGGTGGACACCAGGGGTGGTCGCCTCACACTAAACAGGGACAAAGGGAGGATGTGAAGTCACTATATTAACGCGTGTGGGGTGATGGTTGTAGTGGTTTTAGGCACACATGTAAATAATTAATTGGTACCCACATACTGTACAATGAAAGTGTTTATTCATTAAGGTGTTCGTTAATATCGCCAACCTTTAATTTAATATCTCTAAAACGGTCATGACTCATGTACAGTACATCAACCGTGTGAGTTTCCCCTAACAAATCATGTGGTTGAGCAGGTTGACGAGGCATTATTAAAACAAGGGCCTAACTCGGTGGTTAGAGTTTATGAGGAAACGCAAGTGTGTAAACAACCATGAGCCCTGGCTTGAACACTGCGTGCGTGTGTGTGTGTGTATGTGTGTACAGCGGCAAAGCTGACGAGTGCTTTGAGGTCAAGGTGAGTTCTTGTACACACACACACACACACACACACACACACACACACAGAAAGATAGAGAGAGAAACAAAGTTCTCAGAATGTAGACAGAAACTGAGAGAGACGGACAGAGAATGTGTTCATTCATGGCCGTAAACCAGCGAAAGGCCCGCGAGGAGCGACATGCGTGGGAGGGGTTAGCCAAACAGACAGGCAGGGCCGTGATCTGCATGTACACACACGCACACACACACACACACACACACAGCTCCACTTATTCAAACCCACAACCAGCCACCTTACCAAAAAAAAACACCCAGAGCCGCTCTAACGAAGACACAAACACAAAGTTATAATTGACGCAATAGTTGACTAATGCTGCAGAAGCAGATCTCAGACATTTCTTGGTGGAAAGACAAAATGCTGAAGTATTACTAATTGTATTTGCTGTGCTGACACCCAGTCCTTCTGCGCGTGTAACTTTTGAATTCAGCCGTCAGAAAACACCTAATGGGTTCAAACATGTCGAATAACGTTTATTATAAAGGCTCCATCTGTCCCTGATTCCTTAATTTGGATTAGGAAACTCCAAATTAACATGGTAGCATCAGGTTTATCATTATTCTCAACCACCGCTGCAGCCCGAGGTGACATGTTTAGATTTGCAGGTCAACGTGACCCCCCCCCCCCTCCCCCCGCGCGTCCTATTTGGAAGCATCAGCTGTGATCATCAGAGGACTTCAACCTCCTCGTTACGGGAGATGCTGAGGCTAATCCCTTGTTTTTGTTATGTCTCGGTTGATATCAGAGCAACCGTGATACGTGTCCATGCTCAGTGATAAATTGAAGTTGTCGGGGGGGGAGGGAAGGGAAGGGGGTTAATTGCGGGAAGGTTAACTCCGCTCTGAAAATGAAAGAGCGCAGGACTTACAGAGGGGCAGGAGTGGGAGCTCCCTCTGCCCAGATGGAGCCAAGCGCTGCATTCCAGCATATGGCACAGTTCAGACGACAGATGGAGGCAGGCGGAGTTTTCACCTCCGTTCGAAACGTTCTTTTTTTTTTTTATACAGATTGAGCGGTACGGACGCCGTAGAACGGATCAGCCCCGGTGGTCCTGAGATCCGGCGGCTACGCCACGCCCGGCCCTCCCATCACATTCCAGCACCGACTAAGTGTCAGGTGGCATCAATCTAATGATAGCCATCAAGCGTACGTGCCTTTGTGTGTGTGTGTGGGTTAAGACTCAGCACGTATGTGGGAGGGGGCCATTCCTATGTGATTGTGGGGAGCTGCTGGCGTGTGTGTGTGTGTGTGTGTGTGTGTGTGTGTTACATGACAACTGGTCTTTATAACAGCATTCCTCCCCGTCCCCGACCGGGCCGAGTTCTAATACTGTACGCCAGCAACAGGGAGGACGGCACCTGTTCCTTTGGAGTAGCCCGGACCGTTCTCGCATTTTCATGTTTCCACCAGGAGGTGACGCCGAGTCTCGCTCACATCCACGGCTGTTACGCGAATCCCACATGAAACCGTCTCAGTGAAACCCCTCACACCAGAGAGAGAGAGAGAGGAGCGGACAAACGGTGACCTCACCCCGATGTGGCCGTCTTCGTCGTCCATACCGCGATGGGAGGGGCCTGCACCTGTCAATCAAAAGGTCCTGCAATAACATGACGGGCGAAGGCTGGATCAGGACCAGGCCGAACAGGAGAGTGAAGAAACAGAGAAGCACTGATGCTAATGAACTTTGTCTCTTTGTCTGATGATACAGAGACGCTTCTGATGCCAAATCAGTGGGGTAATTTGACATTTCACATCTACAACTATTGAATAAGATGATCGGTACAGTGTAATGAGTAAAAGGCAACTATTGATTATTATCAATTAATCTTGATTATTATCTGTAACTGTCTGAACATAATGAAGAATGACAATGTCTTGATTTGTCAAGACTTTGCTGTATGTAGGTATGTACGTAGATATGCTTTGCTTATGCATACCTTTTTCTTGCTATTTATTAGTATTTTTTCCCCCCCATTCTAAATATGTCCACAATGCATACTGTGTATGCTGATCAACAAATTCAATGAATTTTGTATATAGTATACAGTAATCCCTCGTTTATCGCGGGGGTTACGTTCCGAAAATGACCTGCGATAAGTGAAATCCGCGAAATAGAAAATTTTTTACAATTAGCAACTATTACATGTATACAAATACAGTCACTCACGTGTAGGTTTTCATACAGCATTCTCGCTTTTGTGCAGATAACGTTTGTATCCAGGGTTATGTTTTTTTTCCTGCAGTCATTAATCCACAGAGCTAATGCCGTCTCCATCCGTACCATGGTCTTGTTGCGGACAGTTACAACCCTTTTTGCATTCGTATTAAAATTGACTGCTGCTGTCGTCCTTATGTTTTTTTCCTCCTTCTTTATGTAACGAATGGAAGATTCATTGATTCCGTAATGGCGAGCAACGGCTGCATAGCTTTTACCTTCCCTTAGCATGTCCAGAAGTTTAACTTTATCTGAGATAGGTAGCATCTTCCGCCGTTTGGGCCCATCTGCAGGTGCTTTTGTCCGTCCAGGCCGTTTCGTCGACATTATGGGTTTGGGAGATGTTCGAAATTACAAGATAATTTGGCCAACTTAATGTAAATTTGCCAAGCTGTTTTATGTACGTACACATAACTGCACGAGACGACAAAATGATAGCACAATTCGTAGCATGTTTTGATACAAGAAGCGGGAGTGAGTTTTTAGCGAATCAGAATGCAGAACACAATGCACCAAAAAAAAAAAAAAAACATTATGAAAATCCGCGAAATAGCGAATCCGCTATAAGTGAACCGCGAAGTGGCGAGGGATCACTGTACAGTTCATTTTTATAGCTTTTATTTTCTTTTTCTTTACTCTGTATGCTGCAGTAATGAGCAAATTTCCCCGTTGTGGGATAAATAAGGTCCTATCTTATCTTATCTATATTTCTATATATAAAAAAAGATTAGACATTTATTTTATTATCAAAGTAGATGCCAATTATTTTTTTCTGTGTATTTGTCAATTTATCATCACCTTCGTTCAGTGAAGAAACCTGCTCATTTTATTTTTATCCCCCAGATGAAGATATCACGGCTGCACCAATCTAAATGTATGCTATCAATAAAAGATGCTGAACTATTCTGCACAAAGTGAGTTAATGCAATGTGTGATTAGACAGGCTTAAATAAGGTCAGCTGTAAGAGCATGCACCTGTGTATATTTGAAGGGACCGTGTGTAAAATCTAAACAGCGTGAGAGTTTGGATCTTGAAGCAGATCCTGAAGCGTGGAATCAAACCGAAAGCAAAAGAAGAGCCGTCTTCAGTTCAGCGCGCGGCTTCCTGCGCCCTGAAGGTTAAATTAGAACATCACTTTCACAATTATTTGAAGCACCTGGCCACAAAGAAAAAAAACCCCATTGTAAAAGCATAGGTCAGTGTTCTCTTCTTACAGATGGCCACAAAGGGCCGCGTCCTGTCCTCTGTCCGCTAAAAATAGCCGCCACTGCTGCTGTTTATCTGCCTCTCTCATCAGGCCACAGCCTCATTAGCAGAAACTGGGGGATTCCGACCAGCGGCTGCTGCCTCAGGCACCGCAGCACAAAAAAAAAAAGACAAAAACGGGGGGAGGGAGGGTAGAAGGTGGCAAATGGGGAGAAATGCAGACAGGAAGTGGGTGTAATTTCCTCAGGAAGCTATCAGAGCCGCTTCCTGTATGACCTATCAGATGAAGAGTGAGAAACGGAGGCAGAAAAAAGACAGAGAGAGAATGACAAAAAAAAAAAGGTGAAAAAAAAAGAAACCGCGCACGAGTGAAAGTTTCCGTAAGGAACAAGACGAAATTGCATCAAACAATCTTGCACCACCTGAAGAACGTCGCTGTGCAACGTGAATAAAAACCCCAAGAAATGAGGAACAGGAGGGGTAAGAAGAGGAGCTGAGCTGCAGGTTTTACATGCAAACAGCAGCTCTTTCAATAATGAATGAAATAAAACATTACATGTGTATTGATTTATAAGGATTTCACAGAGTGTACAAGTGTTCCAACACATGGAAATGAACTTCCTGGAGTGGTAAACACGACTGTGGCTGCAGGCAGATGCCTATATGCACCCTATAGACTAAACAGAAAAAAAGCAAGAGGCCTAATGGAGGGAGGGAGGGAGGAGGCAGCGTGGAGAAGAAATTAAAAAAAAAAAAAAAAAAAAGAAAGGGGGACATACGGCAGCAGGAAATGAAGAACAAGGCAGAAAAAAACAGGCAATGGAAACACAAGTGTGAGAAACTCTGGAAAGTTTTAACAAGCACAGAAACCGTGTTCCTCTCGTACAGGCCTGCTACACGTCAGAGGGCTTCCACGCACGACGCAAACAAGTAAGCACTTCTTCCACACACACACACACGCACGCACACACACATGCACACACACTTTTTACTAGATATTTCCAACCTTGACCAAATGGTTTTGGCTGCAGCCAGCAGCACCTCAGTGAAAATGGAGCCATAGGCAGCTCACACTACAGCCACTGTGTGTGTGTGTGTGTGTGTGTGTGTGTGTGTGTGTGTGTGTGTGTAAACAGTTGAGTGCAAAATACGCAGCTGGAACTAGTCAGGTCATTATTTGTTTTTTTTGCAGATGGTTTAATTTTTGCAGCTCAGATAGGTTTTAGAGCTGCAGCGATTTAACCGATTAGTCATTTGACAGAAAATTGACAAGCCTCCCAAATTAACTTTTAGTGTTCACCCTTTGGATTGGACTGTTTGACCTTTGGAGAGAAACAATGATCTGCAATTTTCACCATTTTTTTTTTTTTTTACAAATGAGGATAGTAATCGTAATTGCAGCCCTTGTCGCTCTATTTCATTCATAACTAGTGATGCACGATATATCGGCCAACCGATATTTATCGGCCGATATGTCACGTTTTTTAAACTTATCGGTATCGGTTCGATATCAACAAATTCTGGCCGATATGTCAACAATGTGCAGAGTTAAACCGCTACAGTTAGTTGGGTCACTGTCTGCGTGTCTCTCGGCGACGCGCTAAGCTAAGCTAGCTGGTCCTAGCGGGCTCCTCCGTCACATCGCATCGCCCGAAAAGACAAAAAAAATGCGCGGAACGTTGCTCCGGGGTGTCGGACGCCGTGTCCTGCCGCCTCCTCCGCGGCCGCCGACGTCGCGGCCTTCGCGGAGCTCCATCGGGTCCGCTCCGCCGTACTTCCTCTAACCACATGACAGAGTTTTACAGTGAGCCTTCCTTTAAATAAAGAGCACTGTTGTGCTTTTCAAATGTACAGTGTTTTTTCTGGTCTGTACTAAATTTGTGACACTACAGAAAACTTTCTCTACATATATCGATATCGGCAAATATCGATATCGGCAGTGACTGCAGATATGTATATCGGATATCGATATCAGCCGAAATTTTCACATCGGTGCATCCCTATTCATAACTAACATCCTCTGGTTTGTTTGCCCTTGCAACTGTATAATTGTCAGGGTCTAGCAGGATTTACCAGCTAGCGCCAGGCTAGCAAACCCCCGTACACAAAGTTCAGTTTACTTGGCAGCGGTAGCGCTGCTCGGCCTGTGAAAACAATCGTAGCTTTCGAAGGAGAAATTCTGAGAAAAGAACCCGACTGATGCCGTTGCAGAAACAGAAGGTCTTTGTTTTGAACTGCAGATACAGGGTTTGAGCGTAGAAGTCAAGCTACGTCGACCTTTGCTGCTTTGAGTTTGACCTTTTTTTTTTTTTTAAATCCGTCCCTTGCAAGCCCAGATTAGCCAGAACAGACAACACAAGCGCCTCCAATTATTCCACCAACACCAACACGATTAGAGATAAGACTCGGTTGGCGGAGATAAGGAATTTTAACGATAGCGCCGGCCTAATGTGACCGTATGTCTGCACATCAGCCCAGCGACATAAAAGGGCAACGGGACGGCGGTCTGGACCCCGCCGAGGGCAGAGTTATCCCAGAAATCTCGCCGCCGCTCTGACAGCGAGCAAACAGCCGAGGCGAGGGCCAGAGCGCGCAGATAGCGCAGCAACAGAAAATGACATCAGCGTGCAGCGGGAGCGGTGCATCTGTGGCCTCTCTGCTCTCTGTGACCGCCGCTTCCCTTCTTCAGTCGGCTCTACATCGTCTGTTTTCCTTTCTCTCCCTCTCCAGCTCCCTCCTGCTTCTCCTCCACCTTCAGCCTTAAAATAAAGCGGCCCCTTGTACGGCGGCTCCAACACAGCCGGTGCATTCATGGCCGGCAGACAAGGGGCCAATTATGTTATTTAACGACCATTACGTAGTGGCTAAAATAAGATTACGGCCAATAGCGCCGGAGAAACACGGGCAGGTTGCTTCACAGGACCCGACCTGTTAAAACGGACTTTGCACCGCTTGTATCTCTCTCTCTTTTTCCTTTTTAACCACGATGACCTTTACTCTTTATAATTATATCTGGACACAGTCGCTTCAGAGACTCCCTGACCTTCTCTTCATGATTTCAGTCGAGCAGACGTTGCGCTCAGGAGGTTTTTAATGATGCTGCACATCCCCCCTCCTCGATCTGAAGCATTTTGAAGACAATGGTAAACTATTTATTTGAAATAACAAGCAACTACTAAACCTTTTTTTCCCCTCATGCACACAACCTCTACATTTCCCCTCTTTCCTCTGCTCATATGCATACATTAGGCACACTTCATTCATGCAGATCGTTTCATTTTTGCAGCTCACATGCAGGTTTTAGAGCAGCGGCGTTTTAACCTATTGGTCATTTGACAGAAAATGGTCAACTATTAAGGTTTCAAGCCTCTCAAACTAATATATCAACTTATTTTCTGGATTCTGAAATTCTGAATTTTTAGTGTTCACCCTTTGGATTTGCCCTTGCAACTGTGCAATTGCCGATCTTAAGCATTTTGAAGACAATGGTAAACAATTTATTTCAAATAACAAGCAACTACTAAACCTTTTTTTCGATGCACACAGCCTCTTGTTCCACTAAGAACACCTAACACACCTTCTCTTCATTCCCCCTCTTTCCTCATATGCATACATTAAGTACACTTCATTCTGCCCCCCCCCCCCTCCCTGTCCCCGTATAGAGGTCATTGCCTTCATGGAAATATTTGATTGGCCAGGGCCGATCGACTGGCATGGATTGGCAGTTCACTGTGAACCTCCAGCTTGGCCTAACTACTTCCATGTGTGTGTGTGTGTGTGTGTGTGTGTGTGTGTGTATGGGCTCGGCCTCCGATTAGCATTCGGGACAAGAGCTGCTTCTCGTTTATTCATTTACAGGTCTGTTATGTGTGTTTGTGGGTCTGGAGTTGATTCGCTGGCTGATTTTTAAGATAATACCAAACAAAGCAGCAACACAAGAGCTGAGCTGCATATCTGAGGAATTCATTCCTGCCTAGAATCAAAGCTGCAAACATTGCCAAAAAAAGCCTCTGTACTTCCACGCAGGCTCACCTCAGGTGAGGGATGCCAACGGTGTGCAGCGCTTCTGCAACATTCTCATCGCGCCCTAAATACGTCCTATTCATAAGGCATCGATGGCGTCCATGTTTCACCTCAAACATGAATCTAAAACCTCAAGTACAGCTCATGATAAGGCAAACACAGCTGATAACTTTCATGTTTTAAGACGTCCACAGCCACTTTGTTTGAGTTTAAAACCCCTGAAAAAGCACACAGATTAATCGTGGTTGCAAAATCCAGTGGTGAAATTATCAGAGCTGGTTCTAGGTCTGCAAACAGGATTATCCGATACATTTTTTAGAGTTTACTTTAGACTGCTTAATTTTTTTATAAATTCCAGTTCAAGTAATTTGCACTAATCTTCAATAACCACATGCATTTGGAAATAGATACTAATAAATCAGAGAGCTACTAGTCCAACAGCACTATGAGACACGAAATGATTCATTACTGCAGCACTGCTGCTTGTCATATGCAAAACTAACTTTTTGTTCATTAAGACACACACACACACACACTTCAGCAGAGTGTCTGCACACACACACACACACACACAGGAGAACCTTTCACCCCACCGTTCCCCCACATCTTTCACTCCTCGAGAGTAAACATCATCTAGAGTCTAGTCTCGCTTTTTCCACCCTGACCTCTCAATGAAAGAACTCATTCTGCTACCCCCCCCCCTCACACACACTCACACACACACACACTCACACACACACACACTCACACACACACACACACACACTGTCACATCAGCTTTCCAGCCTCTTCCTCTGACTCACACTCGGACAGACGGATGTAACTCTTTCCATTTTCTACCTTTTTTTTTCCTGCATGAAAGAAGCGACTGCAGCTCAGGTTATACACACAGAGAGGGAGATTGGCGCGCACACACACACACACACACACACACACACACACACGAGAGAGCATCTGTGAACGGACAGCAGAGCGATGACACAGAGTGGCGGGTGACGACACTGAACTCCTTGCTCAGACGACTGAAAACAAAGTATCAGGGTTGGCTTAAAACTCTTTTGTCAGCTCAGACAAGAAGCAGAACAAGCGAGTGCACTGTTGGAGGATTCTGTTTGCAATGCCCCCAGAATATTACGTTACTTCTTAAACAAACAGGTGAGTTCGGTCGTCACGGCCAGCGCCTCCGAACTAAGAAATGACTTCACCCGGGTTATCTCAGCCTGGACTCGCAGACTGAAAATGTACAACAGGAAGCCTGTGTCAGAAACTGGAGCCGTGGAGTTTCAAAGATGTGGGTATACACCAGGAAGTGTGGGTATAATGGACTCGCACAAGTGGGAGGTGTCGCTTTTGTTCCCCGTTCTGTAGTCCCAATAAACACATTTTCTTTAAAAAAGGAGATCATTGATGTTACATACAACACACACACACACACATATACACACACACACACTCTCTCCCAGATAACGTAATGATCGTGTACGTTCATTTTATGACCCGCAGCTAACCTTGTTTCTGGGAAATCACGGTCTTGTCTGTGTTTCTGCAGGAATCAAGTCAGAGCTGTAATGACTGCAAAACACGTCTGAGGCAAAACCGTAGTGGCTGAATTCATAGTCTGCGTCTGGAACACTTCAGATAGTAAGTTGGTTAAAACCGCTTTAATATCCAATTGTTGATCATCCATTCATTCATCAATACACGATCTGATGGCACCAGCCTCAACTATATCACTGCATCTATGCAAAACACATGTAATAAATGTGTTATAAACATAATTTTAGGATAGTTTCATGCTCCCTTAGAGTGTGTGCAATTGGAATTTTCCATATTTGCATAATGTTTCTATATGGCAACAAATCTTTTTCAGAATATTAGAAAGAAAACCAAGTTTACTTACCCTAGATAGCGAGTTCATTTTTTTTTTAATTTTGTGAAAATGATCCAACTTTTAAATAAAAGACAAGCTTTGGTTGTGAGACAATGATGGTCACATGTCAGATGTCCATGAGCAACAGGGACTGGTCATGTGACCTCATAAAGTGTATGTCCTTCAAAATAAAAGCCTCCTTTTCACACCTAACTGTAAAAACATAGACTTCATATCGCAGCTGTTTACAGAAACACTCCATGCAGCAGAGGGTTAAAGGAACAGAACCAGTCCAGTTAAATGTCTACCAGGAATTAACTGGAGGTCCAGGTTCAGTCCAGCACCACACCCCGTTTTATAAGCACGGGCACTTTAATAATAACAGTGTTTTAACAAGACCCGCTTTTCCAATGAGTTGAGTGGATGTGCGACAGTAGCGTGTTTGTGTTTGTGTGTTTGTGGGTGTACTCGCAGCGCTCTGCTTCCACTCCCTGCAGGCATAGAGGGTGTGACAACCATTCCCCCCCTCCTCACACATACATGCATGCTGCAGCTTTCATGGTGACACAACAAGAGGCATGGCTGCTAGTACAACGGACCAAGGGAGCCAGCACCTTCCAACGAGGAATCTCACGAACAGACATGCTGACCTGTTTAAGGACTTCAACGAAATATGAAATAATCACACGCCCTCAAATATAAGCGAAACCCCGTTTACCCATGTGACGGGAATCCTTCAAATTTCTTCAACTTTTTCCAATATCGCATCATAATTTTTTTTTTCCCTCTCTCTACCTCAGCTGTGTCCCAGGTGTCACGTCTTCCTACACGCTCACGCTTCTGTGTCTTCACCCTTCATCCCATTCAGCGGGAACCGGTTGATTTTACCAGGCGACCCACAGACAGAAGATGAGCAGCCCCCAGTCGGCTCTTTCTCTCGTTACCTCCTACCTGTGTGTCAATCTAACCGCAGCCAGACAATAAGACCTGTGCTCCCCTTTTTGAAGGTCCAAGCCTGACTACAGTAAATTATTAGCCTGCGCTGCAGATTCCTGAGGACCCCCCCCCACCCCCACACACACAGCTGTTCCACTGTGGGTGCCATTACCTGTCATTCCAGGTGCTGGGTATCCACGATCGACTCTTACACCTCGCTGTGGGTTTATCCTCTGAGAGTGTATGCCGGTGAGTTTATGTAGGCCTACAACAATAGACACAGCGAGAGGCTAGGGAGCGAGAGAGAGAGAGAGATAGAGAGCGCGGCAACTCAGATTAAATAGCCAACATTCCTTTAAAAGGAAGAGAAGGTAGCCTTTAGGCTGCAGACAAGCCCGCGCTTGTAAAAAAACAACACGGGGAGAGAGAGAGGGAGGGAGATGACAACTGCAGTGCTCCTCCGGTCTAGCAGAGTGTAAAAGGAAGTGGCAGGGCCTGCTTCACACGGGGCCTCTGGGGTGCAGCAGCTGGCCTGGCCGAGAACACGTCACACACTCCGAAAAAAAATCGCCCTCAATAATATAACACGTGCCCCGTGGAATAATCACCAAGCCCAAATCGCTCTCAGCATTCGCCCGGTATTATGGGTTATACCTGGCAGAGCCCGACACGATACAAGACAAACGGGCTCGGTGAGAAGAGGAAGGAGAAGGAGGGGGGTAAATAAAAGAAGAGGTTGTTGTTTTTTTTAAGGAGTGATAAACAAAAACGTGGCTGTTTACTGGCCAATACCGTTCCAGCCTCCTATCCCCAGCTGATGACTGCTGTGAGATAATGGAGCCGCGCTGCACGTCGTACAGTAATTGCACCGCTGAGATGAGCAGGAAACGCTCACCTAGTCTGCATGTGGATGTGGGCAATGTCCTCTTGTTTCACAAAGCCACAAATATCATCATGGGTAATCAATTACACGCAGACACTAATTATTGAACATTGGTCTGCACTGAACCCCCCCCCACACACACACACACACACTCCCTTTACAGGCTGACTGTATGAGAAGAAGACGAGGAAGAGGAGTAGGAGGGGGGGCCTATGCACACAGCTTTTTATAATGTACAGAAACAATGTTAACAAATAAATAAGACATAGGGGAGGGAAGAGACTGCTGGATATGACATGGGAATTAACTACAAACAACAGAGTTTAAGCTGAAATACAAGCATGCCCACATTCTGTAGCTGCGTGTTTATTTACGAGCAACATTGTCACCGCCACACACACCAAGTTCGTGTCAGATGTGTGAACAGGGGACGGCTTCTCAGTAGGAATCTGCTGCAGAATCAGGAAGCTTGTGATGCTCATCGCCATGTGCATGAATGCATGTTTGCGGCAGATGTGCTAAACAAGGCCGGCTGACACCACTTCTATAAGAACCATGCATATACTTAACTAAGTAGTTATTCTAAAATATATATATATATATATATATATATATATATATATATATATATATGTATATATATATATATTTATCCTTCTTATATTAAATGACTCTACTGCTTTTCTTTATGTTTTTTGACGTCCATTTCATTTCTGCTGTAAACCACTTTGAAGCTGCACATCTGTATGATGTAAGTTAACAAATTACTATAATTACGGTAATCCTGTGATCAGTGTCAGAGCGTTATACCATAACACACACAACTTTACAAGGTCTTCTATCCACTCATGACACATCACAGACATATTAAAGTGATTTATAGTTGAGGGTAACACCTTTCTTTTTTTATTATTATTCTTTTAAACCGTCCAACTCTTTGACACCTGAAGTTGTTTTAACCGCGTTTACAGCGACTTTTAACGTGAATCGCGCTGTTCCAGAGCGACTGAATGAGTTTCCTCGTTTTGCTCCATTAAACCATAAATGTCCAAATAAAGCTGTTATTTTTTCCTTCTTCTTCTTTTTCCATCCAGACGAGCGGAGCTCAGCATTCCTCCCCGCGGACGTTAGCGTCTGCTGCTCGGCTGAAAACGGGGGTGGGGGGCGGGTGTGTGTGTGTGTGTGTGTGTTGTGGGGGGCTAATGAGCCGTTTCTCTCGGTTAAAACTATCACTCGCGGCCACTTTTTTGGAAGGAAACCGGTCCGAGTTCGTCCAGATAATGTTAAAAAAGGAAAAAAAAAAAAAACATCACTTACCCGCGAATGGAGAGAAGACGACAGGCGAGGCGGCTGGTAGGTTTCCTGTTCGAAAGTTGCCGTGTGTCAGTGGGAAAAAAACATTGCACGCGGAAGTAACGTTACACATAAAAAAAAAAAAAAACGCGCAGCCTGATCCGTCAGACTCAGACGCATCGATTACGTCTTTTTTTTTTTTTTTTTTTTTTTTTTTTACAGAATTATCGAATAAAAATAATAATAAAAAAACGGTATGTATCCTCAATGGAACTTTAAAAGCTAATGTTTGTGTTTCGAGAATTTTAAGTTTTAAAAAAAGAGGGTTGTTTCCGCGAGGTGTTACACTATAAACCGTCCCCCCCGCCCCCACTCCTCTGCGCTGCCACCGTTTTACTATATTATGTAATATTCACGCCTGTATGTCAATTATATTTTGTCCAAGCGCCTTTTATGGAAATGTGGGATAATGCCAGAACTGTCATGTATAACCCTTAAAACGGGATAGTTTAATTCTCTTTAAAAAAAAAAAAAAGTAAAAGTACTAAAAAGTAGAAATACTTTTCATCCAAAGATACTCTATTACAAGTCCTATATTGAAAATCTTACTCTATATACAAGTATAATCAGCTAAATGTGTCACAATGACTCATTTTGCAGACTATGTTTTATTATTATATATCACTGTAATATATAGGAGCCTTTTAATGTATTATTTTATCAATGTGGAGCCAATGTGAGATACTTTGGTAATTATAGTAATTATATTGGCACTTTTCACTCAGTAAAAAAGTACATTTGAAAAGCAATATAGAATAATATCAATTTAAATATTAATTTAAATATAAAAATCTTCTAAATGTAGGAGAAAGAATAATGTAATGAGCTGGAATAATAAAGTAGCATAACGTGGAAATACTCATATATAGTACAAGTATATCAATATTATACTTAAGTGCAGTACTTGAGTAAATGTACTTAGTTACTTTCCACTGCATATTGTTATATCTGTGTTATAGCGTTGTTTCAATAACACCTTTGACACATTGACACATAGTAAGACATTTATTTCACCAGCTAGAATAGTATATATATATATATATATATATAGCTAGAATAATGTATATATATATATATATATACACACATATACATATATATATGAATATATTTTTAATGTTAAATCATCATCTGAAAATTAAATAAAGTTGTCAAACCAGTTGTCAGAAGTACGATTGAATATATTGTAGTAGTGAAGTATTAATTACAGTATTTCCCTTTGGAATGAAGTGGACCTCAAAAGTAAATTACTTTAGATTAAATGTTCTAACTTTCTCTATGTATGGGCGTCATTTGCACATTTGCTTTCACAGTGTCCTACATTTGATCATAGCCAATTTCCTGCATGTCCTCATTAGAGGTCTGTTGTATAAAGCTCCTTTCATTGGTATTAGTGTTAAATGCCTGCAGCAAACAGAAAAAACACCTTTTCTTCCTTAATTAGTCGATTAATTGCTACTTAACAAACATCTGATCTCTGAAGCCTATAAATCCTTTTTTTTTTCTAAACCTAAAACCTGGTGACCTTTTACACAGCTGATGTGTGCAGTAATACTACATTATATTTGCTAATTTTTCATTTGAAGAGAACAGAGTCGTAAAGGCAATATGAAGGCATCTGGCTGCTGTGAAATCAGGACAACTGCTAGGTTGAAGGCTCCACATCAAGCTTTATTCCCTGTTTGGACACCAGTTCCCTTATTTTCTAGTTTCCCTGCTCCCCCCTGTGGAGAAACAAGGCCACACACACACACACACACACACACACACACACACTGGTCATATGAAAATATGTCCACCTACATTTATATTTGGAATCAGAGGTTCAAAGTTCATTCTAGATCTTGGAAACAGCTGATATCAAACAATAAAGGTTCATTTAAGTCCTTATAATAATGTATTATCTGTTGTTACTCAACTCTAAATAATAAATGATAGTTTTATGATCATTTTAAGATTTATTTTTTGTCATTTAAATTTTTTTTTTAAAACTTTTTTACAAGTATGGTTCCATTTATTCTGTTATCTCCTTATTTATACACATGCATTTATATCCAGGGAGTCAAGCAGTCGATGTTGTGTTTAGCAGTTTGGCTTATTTATAAATTGGAAGGGTTTACAGATGTCGGGGATGAGATAATACGAGCTACTGCTCTCTGTCTGCAGCAATCAGCAAATGTTTTAGTTTGCATCAGTCAGTAAATAAGCGTTCAGACGTATGTGAGCAGTCGTCAGAGTTTTCTAACGAGCGTTTTTCGCTCCGTACGTTCGTCCTCCTCAGGTTTTTCTGCTCGTTGTTTAGATGGTTCCCTGAACCGAAGTAAACCTCATTGTGACATATTCTGAGAGGCTCCTCTGTGGTATTTATAATTATTGATGTTAGTGAAGGACAAAGGTCATTAGGGCATTTCATTTCCTGCAAGAATGTCCAAACATTTAGAAGCTGTGCTCTCTACACTCAAACTACAGTTGCTATCGCTTTTAATATAAATTTAATGCAAAAATGTAGCGGGACTGCTCTACCACATGTAGTAAGGACAATAAAACAGTAAAACAATAAGTCAAATAAACCAAATTAGGAATTATTTTCTTCTAAACACCACGTATTACATCTATTAACCTGCCTATAAGTTCAGTTACTGTCACTCAGCTGATTATGTGAGGACAGAATATTGGTTCTTTTATATATCAAACTAAATGTAAATTGTCTTCACATTACAACACATACAAATGTAATGTAATTCTTTTTTACAGCTGCACATTCAGCAAAAGCAAAAACATGAGGATTGACAAACAGCAACTTAAAATTCTAATTTAGTAGATATTAGCACTCACATTAGAATAATGTGTTTTATTCCAATTTATTAATTACAGGAGATATGAAATCATTGGATGGTAGAAAATGATAGTTGCTTCCCTAATGTGTGCGCTGTCAAAAATAAAACTACTTTGTGCCAGTTTGGTTAGGAAATGTGTGATAGAAAATTTTAAATATTGGTGGAAGTTTATGCTTCGTCACAGTCACATCAGTCATGCAAAGAATCCGTCCGACAAACTCACAGTCAACAGTCAGCAGGCCACTATCCAGAATAATGTTTATTGCTTCTGAAGATATTAATCTTTTTTCTTCTTTTTTGCGCTTTCCATTTTTCCTCTTTACAGTAAAACAAAGAGAAAGGACAGTTAAAACCCACCGCGTTGTCATGTTTGGATGTGTACACACACATACACACACAAAGGAAACACTATTTACAGCTGTTAGTGACTGGAGGCCTTTCCTGTAGCAACTCAACGAACATAGAGCTTTACATTAACTTTACAATAGAGCTTTCACAACTAATCGTATACCGCCACTGTTGGACAAACCAGGCTATAAAGGCTATGACGCTGTACAATATGGTTTAGTGTTCACTCTGTGCTGACAATCTGGGCCGTAGAAGGATGTTAGTCGTTAGTTCTGTGCAGAGCAAAGATAAACAGTTTTTGAATATGTTTTTTCTTTCTCCACTGTTTAGTATCCTCGAGCAAACCCCATTGCCCTCCTGCTGGCATGGACAAAAAGCATTGATTGAAAAATAATCAAAACAGATTTTTTTTTGGGGGGGGGGGGGGGGGATTTAGGAACAAAAAAATGCAAAGACCAATATTTTTCACATTTGACTAATTACAGTACAGTTACACTGGGTGAATGCTAACTATAAAAATAAGTCTGCCGGCATATTCTGAACCCAAAGGGTTCGTACGTTGGGCATCTGGCAAAAATGACCAAAGGGCACAATTAACCGGGGTTGAGAAAATCAGACACAATTCCCAGTGTGAACTCTGTCCTCATCATAGAAAAACATCTTCAGAGTGCAGATCTTCTGCCATTAATAATTTAAACTTTGATACACCTAAGCTTATAATTTTTCCAACATGTTTAAATACTGAATTAAATCACAACAATACAGCTAAATCTTATCATAGTGAATAATAATTAAATGTAATGTACACCATAATAAAATATATACACAGAAATAGTCATACAAATTCTAAATTGGTCCAGCTCCCTCTGCTCTCTTTTTCTTTCCTCTTATAAAATGTGCAGGAAATACTTGAACCACAGGACAAAATAAATATTCACAGACTACCACAGTTACCACTTTTAAAAAATATGGATTTTAACACTTAAATAAACCTGTGAGAAACAATATTATATAAAAGCAAGAGCAAAATAAATCCAGGGGCAACAATTTCAACCACAGGGTTACGGAGATAGATTTTTAAATCGAAGGAGACGTAGACTGAAAAGACCACTAGGTGACAGTGTTTGACTACGTCTCAAAAGTCAGAGCCATTATACATAGTTTAAATCTCAGGCATTATATTATAAGCCTGTAAGATTGGACCGATATTTGTTGTTCTGTTAGTATAGGGATGTTGTTTGTTAATGTTTGTCGAGGCAGACAACGCTTCGCTGTAATTTCCCACCTCACTGCCTTCCATCGTCAGCCCGGCTGCAGACAGCCAATCGTACCGCTGGCAACAGTATAACAGGCCTACAAACCATGGAGCGATCATTCGGTGTGAGAGATCAAAACAGAAAGGACAAGACGGTGAAACAGACAGCCGGGACCCTAAAGAGCGAACGCCCCGTATCTATACTGAGCCGGACAAGTCGGCGGCGTAATGGACTGTGGGCGAGTTAAAAAACTTGCACAGCAAACAGGGAAAGAGTAATTGTAGAAGTAAAGAACATAACTGCCTCTCCTGGAAAAAGTGTTTATCGAGCGCGATCGGGGAATTGATCATGTAAAGGGAAGGAGAGAAATGAAAGGAGAGAAAAAGAGAGTTATCAGAGCACAGACTGGCAAGATGGTGGACGCCCGGGAAAATGTATTAGCTGTGTATCATCTTCAGAGTCTCTGTCTCCCTGTGTCTGTCATGCAGAGCCATGGAGGGGGAAAGTGACGGCGGCAGGGAAGGCGGCGGCGGGCTGGCGGGGATCAGGCTCTTCAGGGGGTGGGGGGACACCGGCGGGGGGAGGGAGGAGATGGGCGGCAGCATGCTCCCTTTCTTCCCGTCCAGCACTATCCGCGGCCGGGCCACCAGGCCGGGCTCCTTCCCCAGGCCGAACTCCTGCTCGTTGTCGTTGTCCGAGCTGCAGTCGCTCAGGTCTGTGATCTCCAGGTCCGAGTCGGACTCCGGGTCCTGCTTCACGCCCCCCCTCCTCTCCGTGGGGCTCTGCCGGCCCGCGCCCGTCCCGGCTCCCAGGCCGACCGCTCCCAGTCCCAGACCCAGCCCCGCGCCGGGGGGGTTGGCCTCCGCCCGCTCCCTCTCCCCCATCGGCGCCCCGTTGCCAACGTCCGTCCGACCGATTGACAGGTTCCCCGGGTAGGGTTGCAGGCAGAGCCTGATTGGCTGACCGCCCGCCGTGCCGTTCGTCCCCCCGGTTTGCCCCGCCGCCCCCCGCTCGCCCCCGCCCGCCTCCGCTGGGGGGAGCAGGGAGGAGAAGGGGTGAGGCAGCTGGGAGAGGCTGCTCTGCAGAGGGCTGGGGTAAAACTGGGAGGGGTAGAGGGAGCCAGGGGGCAGTTTGGGGCAGTTGTTGAGAGAGAAGGCCCCTGGGAGGTAGGGGTTGAAGCCCCAGGGGTAGTCAAAGGACGGGCTGCGGGGGTACGGGCCCAGCAGGGACGGGGGCTTGGAGTAGCACGGGGCACCTAGGACACAGAGAAAAGCCAGGGATGGTGGTTAGCTCTCAGAGGAAAAGGGCCAAAGGTTTCTTGACATACAACATCCAAGAATGTTCGCTAATTATGCTCAGCGGCATTAGCAATTCTAATCAGGAGCCACGGGGGCCAATTCTGGCACGGTTGCTTTCAACAAAAAATATTTTTTTAAAAATCTGATGGTTCATTTATGCATGCCGCTACTCTGAAGTACACCCACTTCAGACCGCTCCGACCCAGATGTGAACAAATATTATGCACTGCAGTGAAAAAAAAGAATAAATCAAACAACTGTATAAGCAGAGTTCAACATCTTTCAAATCATGTATTATTTCAGAGCGTTTATAGAAGGGAAATATTAGGAGACGTGCTGCCCACCACTGATATGATTATCTCATCCCATTCGGTGACCTCTAACTGAGGAAGAATAAAGAATGCGTCTGAATACTTCTGGGGGTTAAGAGAATGACAGACAGGAAACTTGAAAACTCTAAATCCAAAGCAAATTAAATGTTACACTGAATTTAAATCCAGCTTCTTGTTTGTAAGCGTTGTGTGATGAGAGAGAGTTAAAAAAAAGGGGGTAAGTTGGAGGTGATGCTGGGATTCAATTTTAATGCACAAACAAAAGCATCGCCTCTTAACCTACTGTACGACTTCCTTCCAACTGACAACGAACTCCGAGCTTCTCCCTCTCCTCCGCCCCTCCCCTCCCGCTCCGTTATTTACTATGCAGGGCTAATTTGACAGTGGTGAAGTCTCTGCGTGCTGGGCCAGGAGTAGCTGGCAGACACATGAATATTGAATCAGTCAGGCAGGCCTCACTTGCTTATGAAAACACAGTAATGGGCGCCCACAGGCCACAAACTGAAGCCTGCACCCTCAATTAGGGCCTTCCTGCCTGGGAAGGGATTAGGACAGCGGGGACACATGGGAGGGAGAGGAGGGTGAGAAGGGAAGAAGGGGGGGAAAGGACCTGAGGACAAACAGGGTGGGGAGGGGGGAGAGCCGGTTGTGTGTGTGTGTGTGTGTGTGTGTGTGTGTGAGCACATCTGTTCCACTCTCCAACCTCTGCAGACACACATCCGTCCACATTCTGATGCGCGCCCCGTGCGCGCCGGAACACAAACAAAAGGCGGGGAGGGCGGCAAACGCGTACAGCGCCAATTAAGCGAAAAAAAATAAATAAATAAAAAAAACGCAAATTCCGCGCCGTGCGGCGTGTGCGTCGACGCTTGCACGCGGGATCGGGAGGAAAAAAATAAAAAGGTGAGTGGTTTCTGCAGCTTGTGTTGCTTTCCCTGCCTCTGATATGCATAATTCACAAGCTAACCTGGCCTCTCTCCCACCTGCAGCGCAGCCTCACTGCGGGCTGCGGTGGGACGGCCACGTCTCTTATTTCCTTTAACAATAAATGTTCGTGCCTCCCCATATCCTCGCCCCTCTCCCCGCTCGCCTGCTTCCTACTTTCATACACGCCCCTTGTACAAGCTGAGCTTATTTCCTCTCTTTGTGTAACTTTTTCCGTCGTCTCACCTGAACCGAGGAAAGGGAACGTGTCCAGTCTCAGCTTGTCCCCCTCCGGCCCCGGCGCCGCCGTCCCCCGGTCGAACAGGGACGTCCCTCTGCTGGAGTCTGGCAGCCGCGGGAACAGGGACTGTATGGCCTGGGAGGGAGAAAACAAATGTCATTTATGTTTGGAATCTCAACACATCTGTGCCGTTTGCAATGGCTAGCCAAGATGTCATTAATAGCTATTTCCTATATTTCCTATTGACCTAAATTATAGTGAAAAAAAAACTGAAACGATGCTGTTCCTGCTAATGTGAGGACAAAAGGGCAGAAGGATTCACCTGAAGAAGATTTAACTCATCAGCCTACGTTCTGCATGCAATTGTTATTTTTTTGTCTGTGTAATAAAGGCACACACACACACACACACACACAAGCACATGTTTTTCTTCAGCTCCACCCTCGTAGCGTGGGGTGAGGAGGGAAAAAAAAAATCACATGTTGACAGTGGCACCCTGCAGAGTGTGATGCAAACAGTGACACAGTCGCAGCAAGGACACGATAAAACGGGGCCGTCATGGGACTCTGGGTAAAAAAAAAAAAAAAAAAAAGGGGAGGCGGGAGGACGCGGAGGCTCAGAGACTCAAAGGCAGGAAGAGCACAGAGTCAAATGGAGGCGAGCGATTAAGAGTGTAGGTACAAAGGATAAATGGCGAGAGGGATGGAGGGAGAGAGGAGGACAGATAGCAGAGAGGATGACTTCCACTCAGCATGTAGGGCAGCGGTATGTGTGTGTATATCATGTGTGTGTGTGTGAGCCTGATCCTTTTTACTTCTGTGTGTGAAAAAAAGTATTTCAAAAATACGTAAGGCAGAAGGAGACAAGGTAAAATAAATGGAACGGTTGAATCTCTGGAATCACGGGGACAAAGGGGGGATTTTTTCTCCCCTCCTCGCAGGACTTTGGATCAATAGTATCTGTCACCCCCGCAGCCCCCGAGTTTGAAAGGCGAGACTGTACTCGCGAGCCGCGAGATCTGCGTTGCTTAACAAACCGCATTAATGACCCGCCATTGATCTGATCTGACGCGACCCCTTTGCTTTCTATTTCTTTCATTTTCAATCGATGACAGATGGATGCGCCGTCGGAGACGGGGATGAGAGAAGGAGGGGATAACGTTGTCTTTTGTTTTAAGGACAAGTTAACACCGCCCCCCCTCCGTCGTCTCCTTCAGAATCTGTGCCTCCTTATCCCGTCTTAAGGATGGCACAGACAAACGATGGATGAGTCTCTCCTACTGTACTTTTAACTTATGTGCACTTTCTAGGACATTAGTCAGTCCAACATGAAATGATCTTTTTACACGTAATAAAACAGCATTTTTGGTGTCTGCGTTATTGTCTCTAAATATTTTATCACTTCAATAGACCTACAACTAAAATGCTAACATTTTTTTTAACTAAATTAGGGATTTTTTTGTTCACACTACTCTCTTTGGTGTTCTCATAAAAAAAATCTACAAAAGTTTCTCAGGGCAAATAATAATTCACTTCTATTACAATCACCCTGAGAGAGGGAATAAGAGACAACTGTAATAAATACCACCCATCTTGTAAAATGCAAAAGCACAGCAGGGGTGAAATGGATTTCAGTTACCTGAATAAAAAATAAAGGAGTGGAGCAGTATGTATTTCTCCTTTTTTTCCTTTGTTCCAGCTTTCTTTTCTCATAATTGCCTCTGTATTAAAATGCCGTTTCTATTACCTGATATAAAAATACAGTGAAGACTCTAAGACCAATTCAACCATGCATGGATATGATTTAGATTCCCATGTCTGTGTGGGCCTCATTTCACAAATGCATTTATTATCTGAAACACATGTCCCGACTTCTGCTAACCCCGCCCTGCGTACCTCTGGGTTGCAGTCTGGTGCCGTGGAGCCCCCGTTGAAGTGGTTCTGGGCCAGAAAGAAGGGGGAGTTGGCCATGTCCAGGATGGGGTAGTTCACCAGCACCACCTTACTGAAGTTAAACTTGTAGGTAAAACGCTTCCCTTTGGTTTTGTGCAAAATGCGTTTGTTGTAGTAGTACCTGCAGCGGAGGAGGGGATGTGGAAGGAGGATGGAGGGAAGGGGGATAAAGGATAAAGGAAAAGGGAAAGAGGAGGGAAGGATTAATATAACGCTCGTATCAAGGTTTTTGTGCCAACAGAAAAGAATAAGTAAACAATATGAGCGCTGCGAGGCGAGAGCTCCGCTGATTTCCCCACTGTTTTTATTCACCTCCTTCATCCGCAAATCAATTAATATCTTACCGCATTGATTCAATACAATACGGTTCTTTAAAGGGAAATTTTATTCAGCTGTTAACAGACAAAAAGTCAAAAAGATAATTCCCTTTGTGCCACGGAGGCTTCGTAACACGGTCAATGTTACACTGCAGAACAGAAATAAGAAGTTAATTTCATCACGCATGTGACTATTTATCGACTCAGAATTACTTTTGGCTTCTGGTGCATAATACAATATTTTGTATGGCAACAAATAAATGACAGTTTAAAATCCTGACAAATATCAGGCGAACGATTAAACAAATTGATTTTATTCAGAAAAACGCAATTTGTCACTGTTAAAATGAAAATGGTTTTCGAAGTTTCTCGACGAGAGGCGTGACGAAAGAATTTCCTTGAAAACTCAGGCCTCCGAGCGTGACATCCGTTCCCCGGCGACGTGAGCGAGGAAGCCGACAACGCTGTTCGCGGCGGGAAGAAAAGAGGTGGCGCGGGGCGGGGCGTCTCCACGGCGACGGGCTCACGTGTCGCCCGGCGGGCATGTCGAGCCGTCGCCATGTCAGCTTCCCGCGCCACCCAGCGAGGTGTCACACGGCGCAGTCTGCCGCGTCGAAAGGCGAAACATGGAGCCATCTGGCTCAGGTGAGGAAGCTGCACGCTCAGGTGGGGCGAGCGGGAGGCGGAGGGGGTGGGAAAACTAAAAAAAAACAACAAAAACTGACAATTGCGTTATCAGGAGAGACAGAAGTTTCATTCCTGTGATTTCTTTGTCTCAAAGTGACCAGACGCGGAATGACACCGAGCGAGCGGCGCCTCATTATGCCGACACCGTGTCGACAGACGCGGCGGCATGTCGTGGTATCGGCGTGCAGCCACGGTGGCTGGGCCCCGGCGCGCTGATGTGTGCGCGTTTTGCTTTGCATGGCAATTGTGCCGTGGCCCTTAATTGAGCAATTAAGTGAGGCTAATTAAGAAGGCTAATTGTGGCCCCAGCCAATTCATAACAATTAGACTCTGACGACAGCCCCCATTAACAGGAGGCCAAAGTAAAGCGGTGGGGAGGGGGGGGGACAAGTCGGGGCGTGCACATTTGCATAAGAAATCTGTGCTTGGTTGTGTGTGTGTGTGTGTGTGAGGGGGGGGGGGTGAAACGCTGAAGGTGCTCAGGAATGTGAACGCTATTGTTTTTAATCACCTTCGGCAAGTTGGGCTTCTGTAACTCTGCTCTTGAAGTAAGTCCAGGCAATTTCACAGCGGGGCTTAATTTTGAAATCCCTATTGAATTTTTTATTTGGCAGCTCAATGGTGAACTTTCCATTAGGATGTCCACAGATAAGGAGAAATTGAGGGTATTGACTTTTCCCCGGGAAAAAAAAAAAGTCCCACCTTTATCGTTTCATTTTTATCACCGTGGAAAAAGAGACGTTACGTGAGGATTCAGCCCAATGGGAGCAAACATAAGGTCAGAGTATGTAAACAGCGGCGTGATAAACATCTGGATTTCTTCTGACGCTGCTTGACATTCAGCGCGTCGCGTTACAAACACCTACCTCAGAGCCCTGCTCAGCTTGTCGTAGTTCATGTGGGGTTTGCACTTCCGCAGCCCCCACAGCCGGGCCACCTCGTCCGGGTCCTTGATGACGAACTCGCCGTAGTCGCCCTGCCAGGCGATGACCCCCTGGTACTCCTCCTTCTGCAGCAGCTCCAGGATGAAGTGCCACAGCTGGATCTGCCGGGACCCGGGGCTGGACTCGGGCTTGTAGGCCCAGTCTGGGAAGGCGAACCCTGAGCAGAAGGAAGGCAGGAAAGAGAGGAGGACAGGGGTAGGGGGGGGGGTCAGGGCCTGTCGTTTGTCCCGCTGTTCGCTGGAGGGAGGGGGGGTTGCGCTGTCCGGATGAGCGATGAGTGATGGAGGTGAGGGATGATGTGTTTAATATCACAGCACGTGCCCTGAGCAATGTTGGTCTCTCACTAACGCCCCCCAGCCTAAACAGATTGGCCAGTGGGATGATGACAGCTCTCTGGGAGCTGGTCTGATTGATGCTGCTCCGGCCTGAATTCAAAAAAACGACTGGGCGGATTTAAGGAGCCGCCTGACTCATTCAAAAAAGAATCAGGCACCAACAAGCTATACAACCAACATACAACCAATTACAACCAGACATGGAATTTAAGTTGAGTCAAGATTAAATTTTGATGACGATGGCGACCTTTCATACGGTTCAGACACCAAATCTGCACACATGACTCGGGTCCGAGGTTAAATCAATGTTCAGTGAGTATATTTTTGTTATAGAAATACATGACTTTAGGCAAACCTGATGCAACGTTTAATAGGGGCCTCTTGTTTTCAGTCAGCTGAACATGACGGTGGGACTGACCTGGCGTCCAGAGTGCCGGCACCGGGGGGAGCAACAGATCACTGACGCAGTTACAGTCCATGCCTCCGCAACAACTAGAACAAAGCAAAGAGACGAAAAAAAGGAGGGGGGGGAGAAAGTCAGTGAAACATGATCACTTGTACAGACTGAAAATTAGAGTTCATTGGAAAAGAGCCGCAGTGAAGCACCCAGCTGCTTTTACCCCAGTGAGTCTGAGCTGGAGTTAAAGAGTGTAAACTTTGTTTAAAATGTCAGAGTGAAAATGGAGGTATTGCATGAGGCGTCTAAAGGCGAATCATAGGTTCAAAAATCATACCTTAAATCGATGTGAAATATGGCAAGGTTATGTTTCATATGTCTTTGGTGGAGATGGGATGTTTGATGAATGTGGTCTTGTGTGGCCACCTGAGGCTGCGTCTGATGCAACGCGGTGGACATCCCTGTAGTGTATTTATGAACGGGAGGGTTTTAATCGACTTTTGAAAAGCAAGTCAAAGCCGAGCCACATTATACATAAAAAATAGGACTTTTTAATATATAATACAGCCTGGTTTTTTCCTGACTGGAGTTTTTTTTTTAAATAGAGGCTACACAATATGTTAAGGATGTGTGTGTGCAGAGTTATGCTAGGATTAGTATTTTTTAATGTGTTTTAGGTGCATTTAAAGGAATAAAGTTTATTTAATGTTTTTGTACTGTATTATGAGTTGAAGGCTACAACTTTTCTTGACATAACAATCGATGTTCTTTGTTTCTATAACTAAGAATAATCTGTATGTGCTTGACATTTACAGAAGACATCAGTATGGACTATAAAATATATTATCAGTGGTGGGAAAAGTACTCAGAATATGTAAAAGTTGCATGTGAAAATACACCTATCAGATAGGTTTTCAAAATGAAAGCACGATATAAAAACATTATGTAGAAATTGCAGTATTGCAATGTTTTCTATTTTTAATAATTTTACACAATGTTGAGTTTTCAAAACTATACCAATGAACTTTTGCTGTCTGACAAAATACTACAATCATTTATTTTACATTGGTTGATTAAACATAGCTTTTTAAAAATATATGAAAAAGCACAAAGAATTGCATTGCACTGATGCAGAGTGAACACTTTTATATGATCCTAGAACATATAGAAATATACAGAGGAATTCCACAGCAGTGATTTACTTGTTGGTGATGATTACGGACTCAAACCTGTAACAAGACAGACGTGTTTCTTTTCCACACCTGCCATTTTGCACTATTTATTTGCAATAAAAAAAACTCAAAAATAGAGCACCTTGAGTGAAAGCTCCACACAGGTGTGCCTGAAAGCCTGAACCGAACTGTTGATTATTTAATCCACGGCGTTCTTGCTCCTTCTATATACGCCAGCGTGTGTTCTGGTCGCGCCATAAACAGTCGTCCTGTGCGTAAACGAGGAAGGTGTCGGCTGCTTTATTAAACGCTCCTGCATAAAGGCATATAGACATCTGCTGACAGGAATAGGTAAGGAGATTTCCGACCGAGGGGACTACGAGACGGGATCTAGTTTGGATATCACAGTTTCATCAGGGTTGTTTTACAAAGCTCAGATGGAAGAGATGCCCTGCTGCTACACTAGTTTCTTTAATGCCGGCCTCTCTATCTCTGCCTTCACTCTCTGCCTCTATTTAATTATGCTCTGTGAATTTTGGATTTTCCCTCCAGCATTGAATTGGAACGTGAATTATTAAGGTGTGTTTGTATAAATTATTATTGCTAACTCCAGGCATTTCTCTCTCTCTCTTTCTGAGTCTCCGTCTATCTCTCGCTCGCCCGCTCTCACCCTGCTTCTAGCCTTTGGATTGTGGCCCCTCTCGCTCTCTCTCCTCCCTCTCTTCATCTTTCTTGTTTTCGAGCCGCTCCTTCTGTCTTCAAATACAGAGTTGGCATTCATCCTATCTCATTTTTTTCTATCATTCATGTTATTGTTCCTTTATTTGTTTTTCTCCCCGTCTTGCGTCTCCAGCCTGGGCTCACTTCTGCTGTAATGAGTCAAAGTTATCATCAGGGTTCAAATAGCAGCTATAACTTGGTCATTAAACAAGAAAAAAAAATACTCATTTTCACATGGGACTCTTTTTTTCTACAAAACTATACAACACGTAGCCGGGAACAGAGATCATTTTCTATTCAGGGTATCAACACACAATGGCCTTCACACAATTCCAAAGTGCTTCCATTAGAATGCTGATACCTAACCTGTACCTCTGGCTGAAGGCCTCTGCAGAGATTCGTATAAGTCTTTAAAAAATAAGATAATATTTGTGTTTGAGGTAGTAATCTATAAATTTCCTCTTCCCGGTGAGCTACAGGTCATCAATACTGCATCATCTCCTCCATTTGCCATATTCTCGCGGTCCACGGCATGTATAAGCTCGTCTCCTCTGAGGATGATATATATGTGCTCTGCTATCTGTCAGGGTCTTTTCCAGCTACTTCTCACACCACCTACGCACCGCCTCGAATCTATACCCGTCCGCCCTTTTCCCATCCGACAGCGCGTCTATGCAGGTGAATCCTCCTTTCCTGTTTCTCACCGTCGTTCTATTCACACACACCTATCCTCTGTCTTCTCTCCCGCCCGCCCCACCCATCTCCTTTTATTTCTCCTCTTCTCCTGCTCTGTGTGTTTTTGCTTCGGCGCAGTAATTTTCCGTTTGATTTCGGAGGTAATGCATTTTTTACAAATCAAAGAGGAAGCCGGGCTGCCCCCCCTCCTCCTCCTCCCCCTCCCTCCATCCCTCCTCCTTCCCTCCCTCCCTCCCTCCTTCCCCAGTCTCCCGTTCTCGCCCCTCTCGGCCCCCCAGGCCAGAGAGGAGATAAAGGAGCCCCCATCATTTCCTTGTTAGTTTTGATTTGGGCAGCGCAGGGCTTTCAAGTTCCCCCCATCACCCCCAGAAACATTATAACTAGCAGCCCAGGGAATACTGTTCCTCACACACACACACACACACACACACACACACTCTTACACACACATGCATGCACAGACTGTCAGATACAGACACTCACAGATTGTAATGGATTGTACATGCACAGTAAACACACACTCTCAAGCAGATATGGCACAAATACAGGTAGCTGTGTAGCACACACACACACACACACACACACACACAAAATAAGACATGGAGCCCATAGATATTGACTGAATCAATATAGACACACTAACACACATCTCACTGAGCTGAAAGAGAGAATGCACGTTGTTTACTAAAGATGCCGGCGTGCTGATAGAGCACAGAGACAAAAAAAAAACACCAACGCATTTCATCTTGCACAGAGCCACTGTGGACACAACGCCGCGAACAAAGGGACCTTTTGTGCCACCGGAAAAAAAAAGAAACGCCACCTGTAAAAACACGGCGCGGATGATGGATCACACCGTTACCGGTTGACAATAGAGCTCGCCACACAATGGGGCCGGCGAGTCGCTGGACGCGCTCATGCCGTTCAGAGGAGACCACGGCTGTGTTGCTGCAACATGTTGTCAGGTTTGTTTTAACGCTGCTTTTGACAAACACACACATTCCTGCTGTAAAAAAAACACCCCTCTGGTGTGTGGATGAGTCAGAAGCTTTTGATAATCCTGTTGAAAGAGCACACGGTGGCTCGCCCCCCATCCCCGCGTCTTTAGGGCTCTACGAAAAGACGCAAGGACAAACACGCTCGTGGGAGGTCAGGGCCGGTCGAGGCCGAGAGGTGAGCGTCGCTTCTGCTCACAATCGCTCCCCCGTTTACCGCGTCTCGTGTTCTCAGTTACTTAGTTCAGACAAAATCTTGGGAAAAGAGTCCGTGGCCCTGCTAGTAATCCCACAATGCCCTGCGATGTGTACACAGATGCAAAAATGAATGGTATGGGTTTTACATCTGTCTGTGATGACATTAAATGATTTATAAGAGGCCTGCTCACCACACAGTTAACTATTGAGTGTCTATTATATAAGGAGAATAAATGAGGAAACGAGGGAGTAAACTCAGACCTTTAACTCCTGCTACTCTTTTTCTTGACTGTATAACTGTGTGTTGTTTGCCTTTTTTTTTTTAATTCTCCCGTATAGTACTTTGTCGCTTATTTTAGATTTCAGCCAAATAATTTCATAGGATTTGTTTGTTTATTAGACTATTGCGAAAAGAAGAAGAAGAAGGCTTCATTAAATGAACTCATACTACAGATGTAGTCAGGGTTAAATCATATTAAATGTAAGTAACTGCTTTCAGACCTGATGCAACACGGGGCTCAGGTCCGATCCGCCGGTGATCGAACCTTGTTATGGACTCTTAGTCATCTTGTTCAGGTGGAATCAAAACTACCCTCGGTGTGTTTGGACGAGATCAGTCAGGCCGCGGTTGTGCATTTGGAGAACATCTTCCTCCCAAACAGCGCCGACTGATCCACACTGATGCAAGCCTGCAACCAGGCTGGTAATCCATCGGCCCGGGCCCCCGTCAGTGGCCCACTAACCTTGGCTCCTCCAGTGTTACAGCAGAGCTGCTGACGGGCCCAGGAGTGAGGAGGAAACAGTGAGGAATACTCTGTAGTACCAACTTCTGTTTTTAAATTCTGCAGAGTGACTGGGGCAGCAGGGAGAAAGGAAGGGGGGGGGGCGCGGAGGCCAGACATTCAGGCAACGTTACGTCTCCAGTGCTGTCTAAAGAAGGAAAGAGTGATGGGTCACGATATAAAAAGATAGAAAAATATGAGAGGCACGGAGAGTCTGGCCTCTCCCGCTTTCTTTTTCCACTAGATGAAACGGACTGTGTACATCTGTCTCATCTTCCTTTTTTTGGTTGCCCCCTAAAAAAGGCCCAACTGAACCCTCTCTCTCTCTCCGTCTTTCCCCCTCTCTCTGTTCCTCTCCCTGGTTAGCTCTGACACACTGGTCAGCCTCAGGGTGGAAGAACAGAGGGACTCTGCTATGGGTTTGTTAGGGGAGATGGAAAGAAAGAGAGAGGAGACACGAGGAGGGGAGAGAGAGGGAGAGGAGAGGAGGAGGGGAGGAGGGAAGAGGAACCTGTCTGCCCGAATGTTGAAGAGAAAAGTCAACGCTGAATCTAATGTTATTACAGTGGCTTGTAATTGTTTCCATTCTTATCTTGGAGTTACTTAACATCAGATTTGTTTCCCCTTTTGCCTGCAATAAAACACTGTATGTAATATACTCGTGAAAATCTATTTAGTTTTCATCCTCCCACAGACAAATCCTGCTATTTAGTTCAAATAAGTAAGAATGGCACACCTCTATGTTATAACTTTTACACTAAACAATCAATTTGGTGCCTTTGTTGTGAACTGATTTGTGGCAATCTTGAAAAAAATAAGGCATATTTTCAGACTTTTATGCAAACTTAGGGATGCATTTAACAATTACTTTTTCATTATTGATTAATCTAACATTTATTTCCTAGTTTAATTTGGCTATTAAAAGCCCAAAACCCAAGAAACAACCTAAAATGTCTGGTTTTGTACAAACCAATGCCATGCAACCCAAAGATATTTTACTATCATAGAAGATTAAAGAAACCAAAAAATATCACAATTTAAAATGTTTAGAGCTTAAAATTATAAATTTATAATCAAAGTAGACTGCAGATTAATTTTCTGTCAACAGAGTAATTTCAGCTCCAAACCAACTAAAATAAGCATATTAATTATAAGGGATAGAAATAGTTTTGGTTTAAAGATCCTAATGTTGACTTTTATCTTACATTTCTAAAGGGCCTATTAACAATTCTGAGGTCATGTTGAAAAATAAGTGGTGCTTTTTGTAGATCCATAAATAAATAAACCACTCCACATTACTAGATTCAAACAGCTAAAACGGTATGAAACCTTTTTTTTTTAAAAGCTGCTTATGCATGAACCCTACGGTGGCAAATATTGTGACTTTCATAGCAGCTAAATTTCCTCACGTTGGCGCCTTTGCACCTTGGGGCTCCGTGCATCCATCATACGCTGTCCTGTGGAAAAGCGTGAGAAATCAGTGCAGTTTCTGTAATGGGAACAGGCAGCGGCGCTGCTCTGTCAGTGTATTTAACCAAGATGTATAGTTACAGGAGTGCCACGGCTCTGTCTCTCCTCCCACAGAGCGCCCATTACTCCACGCTGCAGGTGCAGAGCTAATACTGAGTCCCTCACACTGAGAGAGGCTATCACCAACAGCACGGCCGCAGCACTGAAGCACTTGTTGAAATCCAGGTTGAAATACACTGCACATTTACAGGCCGGTGTGGTGATTGAGAAAGGGATATTTATTATTTAAAGTGCAGACAGTATGTTTTATAAAACCCAGTTATACAGCAACTGTGTTGTAACAGTCAGAGGTTTAAAGAATATATAATAACGCTGGTATTTCATTGTGTTTTACTTCTCGTTAATGAATCAAAGAACAATGTGTTTGTTCACCTTTCAATATTTTTTGGCTTCTCTAGCCGATTTATGACCTTCAGCCCCAATCCCATAAAAAAAGTTTAAAATGCAGTTTCTTTTTCCTTTTTTTATTTGAGAAGGATAATCATTTTTTCAAGTGTTGAGCTCTAAGTAAAGTTTTCTGGGGAGTTATATATATTTTATATATATGTTTAGTATATTATGTTTAGTTGTGGATTAGTAAAGAATTTTAGGGCATCAGGAAAAATGAAAGTGATGGAACTTGTCACTCATTTTAACAGTGCAGAGAATATGATTTCAGTTTTTTCTGAGCTCTATGACAAAGAGTAATAACTTATAAGTTATTGTTAGGTTTTAATAATAAACCTATAATCTGCCACCCAATAAACGATTGATTTAGTAAGTGTAATATATAAGTTTGAGTGATTTGTGCAGTAGTCATATGAAGTTTACACCGTAGGGGTTATAAATAGGCTACCAGTGCTTCTGATAAATAAGGAAACATGTTTTTTCTCAGACTTTCATGAAAGGCGGAGAACTCCAACAAGTTGAAGAACAGACCAGGTGAGTGCAGATAAGGATGTGAGCGCGTGAACACGCTATTAGCGGGCTATGGTATGGGACGTCGGCCTTAAGAAAATAAGGAAAAGAAGGGGAAAAAAGGATGAAGAAAAAAGTATCAATCGATAGGGTTAAATTATTCATCGTCATTAATTATCGATCGCTCTCCGCTGCCGGCTCGTCCGCCTCGCGCCAGAGTTGAAAGGAGGGAAAGCGCGCTTTATTAAAACCGGCTCGAGCCTCATTGTTTCATGTCCCGCGGCAAAGAAAAAGCTCGAGTTCGGCTCTGCCCGCGCTGATGGAAACACACACACACACACGCGCGCGCGCGCACACACACACTCCCGCCTTGACGTACACACACTCGCGCTCTCTCTCCCGACGCGCGGGAGGAGCTTTGGGGAGCCTCGCGCGGTGTTCACGGGGCGGCTGAGTCTCGCGTGGATCGATGAGGGATCAATGGCTCGCGCTGACTAATAGCCAGAGAGCGCCTTTGATCTCGCGGCTGAGAGATCAAAACCTGCGCGAGAGGGAAGAGAAATAGGAAAAGAAACTGCGCCGGCGAGCTGACCTTCACTCACACACACACACACACACACACACACACACACACACACACACACACACACACACGCACGCACGCATGCGCGCACACACACATTTATGAAAACCCACTTATAGCCTAGACACCAGCGTGCACGCGACAGCTTTTAGGGAATTTGACTAGAGGATATCCTACCAATGCACACGCATCACTAACCAAACTACTGGCGCATATGCAATGGCCACATTTACACTAATAATCTATCTATAGGCAATAACAGATGTATTATCCACCCTTTTACACACCGGCCCACGCGCTCGCTCTCACGCACGCACGCACGCACGCACGCGCGCCGCCTCGCTTCCCAGTCCAAGATGTTGCCGTTGATTTTGACTTCCTCAGACAAGGCGATGCAGTGAGAACAAGGAACCATCTGTTTGTTGGTTCCAGGGAGCAGATGAGTGTCCTGTGGGCTCAACTTCACACCTATAGAGAACCAAGTGTGTGAACTGTGTGTGTGTGAAAGAAAGGTGACTGCATTAAAAAAAAAAACAACACACGGGAATTAAAGTAAAAAACGTAGAAAAGAATTAGAACAACTAATGAACTTTGCAAAGGAAACTATGAATGTATTCCAGCCCCCAAAAGAACATTATAGCAATAATTATAGTGACACATAAGGTCCAGTATCACATTGGTTCATGGCACTGGTTCTGAATAACTGTTGAATATTTATAAGGAACATACTTCTGTATAACAGGACACTGTGACAGGGCTCTATGTGTAATTTTCATGTTTTACACCTGTGATTATATGAACCTCTCTAAAGTCTCAAACATGTCTAATTGTATTTATTTTATTTTAATTCTATCCCATGTGGCTCCTAAAATGTTTAGCAGCCATCTCTCTGAGGTAAGTATTGTCATAATAAACCCATATTCAATCTCTTTGTCTGAGTGACCTTTTGGCAAATATAATTAGTATAAATTTGTTGATGCATAGCCCATATGGCAAATAAATAATGGAATATTTCCCCAGTGTTCTAACACTGATATTCATGTTTAGTCAACAGGAAGTTTTCTGCATAATTGAATAATAATAAGGAGAATAAGGTTGATTGTTCCTGTTAGTCATATTATTATTATTATTTTTACATGTGCAGCAGAAGGGACAAACAACATGGAAATGAACTGAATTCCAACTACGACAGCAGCACTAAGAGCCACAGCATAATTTCGTCGCTAAACAGCATATTGTTTTCAGTTTCACCGGAGGAAATGCATTTCTTTTCTCTCATCACGCTCTCTCTATCTCTGTCTTTACCCCCCCACCCCCCACCCAACCACCACCACCCCTCCACCCACCCTCCCCTCTCTGGTCAGTGAGTTACTCTCTCTATCGCTCTCACTTCCCGAATTAACCACTCAAGAAGTCACCACCGACTCAATCAATAGCTCATACATAAACCCTGCTATAATCGCTCCCCCTGCCTGTCTGTCTGCCCCCCCATCCTCTCTCCTCACCCCCTCCACCAGCTTCCAACTGACACTCCTCATCCTCATCTGCTCTCCTTGTGTCCCACCGATCATATTTTTCATGGCTTCCTCCTGCCCTTGTTTAATTATATTAAACACGCTCTCTTGTCTTCTGCATGGGACGGTTCCTTCCACGAAACCTCGATCACGCCTTTTGAGAACGGAATTCGAAAACTGAAAATAGAAACCGATGTCTTTTCTTTGAATGACAAGATCTATCATTAATTGTGTTTTCAGGAATTCTAACAAACTGCCTTTTTTTGGTGGAGTTTGACTTGATTGTGTTTCTATAACACAGCTTTGTCATCAATAGAACAATAAGGTTATGGATTTATTTCCATCAATGGCTCTGTTTTCACAGTCCATCAACCGTGATCAAGACAGTGACAGACACTCAGTGTCTGGCATTAAGAAATTTTTAGAAGAGAAGAGACTAAAAAGCAAGAAAATTTTCAATCAAACGATGAAACCTCACGAAGGCAAACTGTGGCTGATTAACAAAATAAGATGCAGTCCCCAGGACTGAGAGGATTCAATCTACTGACACAGAGTCATTTTAAATTGGTTAGAGGAAAACACATCTTATAATTGCTCTTTTGAAAACCAAACACATAGAGCAGCAACAAAAAGTCCAATCTGCTCTTTTTTGTGTGTCTCACTGACCTGAGTGTGTGTATATATATATATATATACACAATATATAATCTCCAATGGTTCCACTAACTCTACTATATTCCTCCTCCAGGGACTTGATATTTGTGTAGCATCCCTCTAAAATTTATTGCAGGATCACAGTAATTCTTTTAAGTGCAAGGGCACTATCGGCCCATGTTGGTGTGTCCAGCCAGAATGGGCCTAGTATTGCGTTATAGCAAAGACAAGGAGACATCAATATTGCATTATCTCATGTTTAACTGTGAGACACAGATAGTTGTTTTGGGGGCCTTAAAGATATTGTATTACCAAAGGAGATACAGGCAGACACACACACACATACACACTCGCAAGGAGGAGAATATAACACACAGAGAATTTTTAAATTATAAAGGCCTCTACACACCCTCTGCTCATACCCCTTCTCTCTATCTCTCTTTCTCTCTCACTCTCTCTTCTTCTTCTTCTCTGCCTCTCTCTCCTCTCTCCCAAAGTCTTTGATTCGTCCGTACGGTTTGATCTGTGAGAGAGCGAGTTTTGTAAACACATTTTTCACGATCATATAGCCACGGGCAAGGGGAGCGTGAGGCGCGGAGGAAGAAGAAGAAGGAGAGGGAGAAACAGAGAGAGAGAGAGTGTGTGTGTGAGATAGTGTGTGTGTGTGTGTGAGGGACGTTTAATGAGCCTGCAAGATGGAACGACAGACTGACAGAAAATGCAAGGATGGAGCCTTCAACGCTGCTATATAAACTGCACAGCAGAGCAACAAAGACACACACGCACACACACACACACACACACAGACACCAGAGAGCCCAGACTGATGGTTTTGGCACAAGCAAAGCATCACAGGGGTTGACGAAATGTGAAGCAACAACGAGAAAAAGCGAGTTATTCAGTTTTCCTCATCATGCAGAGGGGGGTGACACTCCAACACTGCATTTCCCGATGTGACACTTCCTGAACATTGAGCCCACGTAGAGTCAGAGAGCAACACAGACAGAAAAAACAGGCTCCACAGTAAATGTCTGAGTGATTAAAGCATCACGGCGGCTGTTATTCTGCTGGACTCAATCATTGCATGCATTACAGGCAACTTTTCTTCCCTCTTGTGAGTTGAATGGAACACAACTATTATTTAATATAAACAGCTCTATATTATATTTGCTATGACTGTTGCATATTAGTGTCCATTTATTGCTTCACATCATCTGTCATTGTCCATGATCTCTTGTAGCTTTCAGTGCTTTGGCAAGTGCGTAGGTTTCATTTGAACATAGGCAGAGGCATCTTTTTTTGCAATCTGGTGAATTTTTCAGTTGTTGTGCATTTTTTTAATAGTGGAAATGTCTATATTTATGTTGAAGGAAAACAAACATGTGCCTGGTTCAAATGATAATGGAATATAATGCAGCTAGGCCGCATTTCTGTGCTGTTTTCACATATTTATTTGCTTGTAGATGCACTTTTTTCATTTGATAATAAATCTGCTGAGTTAACACACATATATATTATTTACTACATTTTTCAAAATAAAAGTCCTCTGCACCCCACTACATCTATGCAGTACACTGTACGCTTTTGATCTGGCCAATAAAGCTTATTTGAATTTGACACATACACAGAGAGAGAGAGAGAGAGATGCATCTCGTTTGGGGATGATGAACACAGAAAACAGAGAGAAAACAGCATCTGAAAAACAGATTATGGGGCGAGCCAATAAAACGCGCGGGGCACATGCGGTAAACACGCCGCAGTGTAAGGCTGAACTAATAAAAGTGCGAGGCTCTCAGTCCCTTACATTTCTTTTTTCTTTTTTTTCTTCCCCACTTGGTTGGAACACTTTCTCCCCCCCCCCTCCCTCCTTCTGCGTAATCCGGTTAGGTTCGATCGGCTCCGGTAATGGCGCTAACCCGCCGCCTCTACAGCACATAAACCACGGGACGCGGCGGACAGGAAGAAACTCCGGGATGGGGATGAACGGATAGACGTAAAAAAACGAAAAAAAAAAGATGGAAAAAAACGAGAAGGAGAGAATAAAAGGAAAAGTCACTAAACTTTCTCACATGTCACAAAAGCATCTTAAAAATGTAATTTCTGATGCTTTTTATTAACGTTTTATAATCTCTTTATAACCTGCCTTTACCTATTATTTCATGTCAACGTGGCTGCCGTGAAAAAGGTCTATTAGTGCGCATATGCCGAGTTACAGGCTTATTTATAGCTATTAGTGTGCATAGGATTAACGCTAAAAACGCATAAAGCGTTGGTACAACACTGTTAAACCTTATATCTATTTCTAATAATAATAATATTTTTAGTTATAATAATAAAAGCAAAGCATAGCATGGTGATTTAGGTTGATTTGTCTCCTTCGACTTGTGGCGCAGCGGCCAGAGGTTACACACAGGCCATCACATTTATAAAGTGATTTTTTTTTCTACCACTTCGAGATCTGTGTGTTTTCCTAAAAGACGAGGAAACACTCCTCAACAATTCTGCACAAATCCCCCGCGTCAGTCGTTAAAAAAATGATTTTCTTTTCATTTTCCCTTCCCTTGCATTCTCCCATTTTTTTTTCTTACTTAGCCTACTGCTTTTTTAGAAAGAATAGCTGCGAGCAGTAAAGCCGGGTTGTCAGAGTGTGTGTGTGTGTGTGTGTGTGTGTGTGTGTGTGTGTGTGTGTGTGTGTGCGTGTGTGTGTGCGTGCAGTGTACTGTAGCGTTTCCTCTTCCTCTCCCTCTCCCTCTTTCTTCTCGCAGTCTTTTTTCTGTCCGGGGAATTGTTCTCAACGTCCACAAACACATTGCAAATACCCGCCGGCCCAGCTGCATCGATTTCTAATTAGACGCCAGGATAATCGTTGGAGAGAGATGAAAAACGGAGAGAGTGATAGCGAGACGAAGTAAATAAATATATAAACGAATTAGAGCCCAGATTAATTGAATGAATATGAGCATTAAAGAAGAAACAAAGGTGATCTTGGCGGATAAACCTTATGCGTGGACCGCACGAGAAATACGCACGGAGGAGGAACAATATATATGCAGGAATAAGAGGGTGATTGGAGGTCGGGTTCTTTAATCAGGGCCTACTTTTTTGTGGGCTGAAAAAAAGAAGAAAAGGTTTTGCATTTAGTTGTGCAGCTCATGTTCGTGCACCGTTTATTTGAGCATTTTTTATAATGTCCCGGTGAGTTGTAGAAACGCTTAGTCGACTTTTAGTCATTTGTTCCACGGATTTTCCAATACTTCACGAATTGATTTCTTCGACAAATATGAAAAAAAAAACTCAGTTCTAGACATGCAACAACGCAGCGGGGCCTCTTTACATCCAGTCCCCAGCAGAGGCTTCAGCAGGATGCACGCGTAAAAATCGACTAAGAACAACCCCGGTCATTAATCGACTAATGCTGCGAGTATTTTCTGTCACACAAGGCTGAGCGACTAAAAGAATATTAAGAGGAGTTTAAATAGAGAAACAGGACGGGTGTTTTTCAGGCTGACGCTGGAGTGATGATCTGCAGGATCCGCAGCCTGATCGAGACCGTGTGACAGCAATCAACCTTGAACTAAAGCCACAGCAGGATTACCCAACTTCTCCCCTCCTCAGTCAAATTTCCACCCCCCCCCCTCTCTCCTCCTGCCTCCTGACAGGGTGTGACAGGGGGTTAGCCGGGGAGCTCAGGTAGCTCGTTTACTTTAATTAACGTTTCATCATCCTCGGAGCGGGACCGCGCACCGTGGACTCTTTCATGCTGCTCCGTCTCTCATCCCTATTCTCCATCCATTCATCATCTCCCCTCCCCTATCTCTTTCTTTACCCCCCCCCACCACCCGCCCCCACCTGCGGGCTCACCTCTCATCTTTTCTTCAACAGATCGCCACATCGCCCCCCCCCCCCCCCCCCCCCCTCCCCGCTCTCTGTCTCCTGTCCACTCAAGTATATATATGGTCCTACAGGATAATAATTCAAACACTTTTCCTTCCTCCTGCCTTTCTCTTTTCTCCCCCGTAGCTCCGTCTGAAACTTAGTTTGGACACTTCGTTACCTCTCCTGAACTGTGTTGTCCCGTTTGCCATTTTCCTCCCATGTCCGACATTAACCGCGTAATTACGCAGCGGCATTAATCAGCTGATCCGTGAGGGAAAAGGTCAATTAGTGCGCGCTGTCATCCAGGGAGCACACTCCTGAGCAAAGTTGGAGCGGCTGCTGTTTGTGTGTGTATTTACAGCACGTTATAGAATATTATAGATTAAGGAAATCCGAGTCCCAAATGGAATGTTATAGCCGATAGTTGTTCGTTAGGGACACATTAGGACGCGCGCAGGGAGGTTATTGATCCATCGAGCAGTATTGGCTGCCTCCGATCAGCCATATAATGGAAAATAAACCTCCACTCGGTGATCATCATCAGGCGAAGAACCGCTAAACAAAATCAATGCGCTAATGAATTAGTCATCTCGCTTATGTGTTTTTTCCTCGCCGTCATATGTTAATATCTCTATGCAATTTGCACAAAATACAAGTCGCTGCTTTTACATATGTGTATGTAGGCAGTCAATCGCATATTAGCACTTTTGTGCACGTACTTTTTTGCACAGTGAGACATTCAAAGATTCTAATAAGTTCATATGTGCAATTGTGTAATTTTCTGAATCACAGTTGAAATTCACCTCATCACTTTCACTTTAAAACACTGCTCCGAATCCTTCTTTAAAACTATTTATCCATGTGTCCTGTTTTAGATATTTTCTGACAATTGGGTGCAGCATAAATTGAAGCCTACACCGATTCATTATGCTAATCATCTGCAATGATGTATGTGATGCAATTACAGCCTGTCTAGCCTGGGATGGGGCAATGGTATAGACCTATTTGTATTGATTTTTATGAATATTTATGAAACATAATAATGATTTTAGGCCATAATGCAACAACAGTCATTCAGAGTATCCAGCACTGATACAAAAATGTAAAAATATTAATTAAAATATAAATATAAGATGAAATAGATAGAGGATTATCAGGTGAAATAAGGAAAAATACGGTTTTTTACATGTGGTGTTCTTTAGATATTAGCAGCTTAATCACCAAAGCAAAGAGTCTGACACCAACAATGGGTGCAGGATGTTGAATTTGACTAAGTGTTGATATCCAAATATTTTCTCAATGCACTTTACCTTTTGCTAAAATATGATGTGTCATTGGAGTGAATTTGGGGTTATTGATGTGTGTGGAGGTCCAGAGTTTCTACAGTATTTTACTTGTTTGATATCATAAGAACATATGTTCCCATAATAATATATGTTCCTTTAATATCCATAACTCAGTCCTAACTCTTCAGATTTTTTGGAATTCAACCAAAAAAGAAACGCCCCAAATTACCCGACTTCACCGCCATAAAAAGTCTCATTTAGCTAACTTGCTCTTAATGAAAAAAAAAGGAACGATGAAAGAAATGAATCAATAAAACCAAGAGTAGAATCTCGAAACTAGTCACAAACCAATAGCCCCGAATCCCTTTGGAGTCGAGTTGGAGACGGAGTTTGATAAAGTGGTGGAAATGGCAGGTGTTATATGAAGCAAAAATAAAATGAAAGAAAAGAGTCAAGTAAATACAGTTAGACTCATATGGTTCAGTGTGGTCGGGGAGTGACTCATACTCAGCATGGAGCATTCTGATACTTTAAACAGTTTAAAACACTTACAGTGGTAACCGGATTTGTAGCCTTGTGGGGTTAAGAACTTGATGAAATCCTCCGTGTCCACTGGGATTACAGAGGTGAGCGCTCACATACAAATTGCCATTGATAAAGAGAGAAAAGGGAAGCTCCACCCTCACAAACCTTAAACCTCAGCCCTTTAACGCTGGCTCAGACTAAAAAAAAAAAAAAGAAAAAACTCTTCTACCCAGAGTGCAGTGCAGCTGGATCCGTCTGGAAACCTCGTGCAAAACGAGACTGACACGAGGTTCTGCCTATTTGCCATTGATTTAAATGGAGGCGTTTTATTTATGACTGTCGCTGAACTCCAAACGTGCGAAGCTTTGACCTTTGGAGAGTGAAGTGGAGCCGGTGACCGCTGCTGCTTAGACGCCCCATCAATAATAAAACAGACAAAAAGGAGCCTTATTTGTCCGGATCACGGATTGTGTATAAAGATGGATGAACGCGTCTCCACTTCCTACTGTTCTGTGCTATATATATATATATATATATATATATATAAATGTATATATATATATATATATATATCTTTTGGCTTGACCTTTGGGGAACTGCCATGGCATCGTGTTCATATACAGTTAATGGTCTGAAATTATGGAAATGTAACATTTTGGTGTCAACTGATTGTTGGTATAGAGGTGGGAAATTGAAGTAAAAAAATTCAACTTAATGGAATTTCACATTACTCTTTCAAGTGCCTCACTAAGGCTGCAGAAAGCATAGTCAAAGTCATTTTTGGTCTGTTTCGATATGCACGAACCTCTCTTCTGATTGACTGAATTTTACTTTTAGGAATGGGGGAAAGTGGGTATAAGGGTGGGGGGGGGCATGCTGGGAACTGGAAAACTTATCGTGATGCAGTTATAGGCAGTTTATATATAAACATGGCTATTTGCATGATAGGGGGACTTTTGAATTTCATTGTCTGGCTACAAACTTTGCATTTATCAGGTCTAATATACGTATTAATCCCAGAGATTCTACAGGAGTTCTGGGATTAACACATATACTAGACTTGATAAATTCATGGATGTACTTCGCCACCTTTGTGGGATGAGTTTCACTAAATAAATGGGCTGATACACACTACAGGATGTAGAAAGAAAGATGTGACCAGTGAAGCCTCCTGTTATACATGGCTTAGAGGTGTCCGTCCCTTTAGGCCATTAATGCAGCACAATCATTGAAATACGGTCTAATACTGATGCCAAGACAGTATATTAGTTAGAGGGGAGAGGATGCATTTTATATAATGGTATGACAAGATGTCAATAGCTTTTCAAAACTCATTCCGTAAATCATGACTAGATTTGACTGAATTTATTAATTTTGTCATTGATCAAATCATAAGATCCAACTAAGAGCTGAGTCATTAGAAGTATTCAGTCCACTGTTCTGTAGCTGTTATAGTATGAATTATTTCATTCATGAACTACTTTATCAAAATTATCCGGAGAAGTGCAACTTTGTTAAGTGGATTTGTTGTATTTATCGATCGAGTTTGAGAAAACTAAGATACCACGATTCGGCGCAAGGGCGAACACATAAACTTTCGAGAAAAACATTTCAAACGTAAAATAAAAAAAACAACAAATGCTGAGTTTCACGAGCACAGACTCAGCATGAATGAATGCATGCAAGCCCTTCATGATCTACTGGAGGATCCCATTCACTTCTCTCTCGTACATGGTTTTTTAAATAGCGACCGCTGCTTCCGTTTAATCCCCTGTTTCCATATTCAGTATGATTCATTATGACTATTCTCTCTCTTTATTTTTCTGCCTCCTCTGTCCAGTCTGACGTCTCCTGTCCACACACACGCCTCCCGGACTGGTGTATTTCTATTAAAACAACTCATATACACACGCTCACACACAAAAATTCAATCTCTCCGTCTTTCTATCTGTGCTTCCCTCTCCCACAAGCCCACAAACAAATGTACGCACACACACACACACACACACACACACACACACACACACTCCCGTCTGCCCTCTCGCTCGTGTGTGCGCGTGTCAAATCGAATCTCCACCTCAGTGCGTAGTACACCTGCTGTGCCGGCGTATAATGTGCTGCATACAGTGAGTGCACGATGACGGATTACTGAATTAGACCAATAATGACAAGTGACACTTCTGTTACCGCTCCCTGAGCCACTGCAGAGAGCAGGGGAGAGGTGTAAATAAAGAACAGACACAGCGAGAGCCGGGGAGAGAGAGAGAGAGAGAGAGATGGAGATGGTAGAGGGGAAAAACAATGAAACAGAGACAGAGGAAGTCATGGGGATAGATTGGGAATTTTCAGGTAAGTTCAGTTTCATTCGAGCACAACTTCTGTGTCATCTTTTCCCCTCTGTTTCCGTGGTGATGATTGTCATGGACTCATGCTTAGACATTCTGTGGTGAGGGTTTAATCAAAGATCTTCAAACGTATATTGTATAATTTAAGACGAGCTGCCACCCGAACTTGAACCGTTACCCGCGATCAAGCCATCGAGGCAAAGACAGAACTCCACTGAGAAGTTTTGACGTGTTTTCCTGATGAATAAACATGAAATGTAGAGCAGGGTAATTTGTGTGTCCACCAGTTGTAGACTGGCGCAGCTTATCTGCAGGAAGTCCGCCCCCCCACGGACCCGGGTCTCCGCAGGCCTGCATTCAGGATACTGAACCATGCCAAATGAGGAAGAGGAGGTGCAATCCTCCCTGGGACCACATGAATAAATCAGCCTACCACCCGGCGCTTCTGTAGTGGAGGCATAGACTGACTCGCAGAAGGAGTTTACATGCAGAGAGACGGACGCAAACACATGCATGAATTCATAGGCGCGCACGTGCAGAAAGTGAGATTTGAAAAGGTGCACGAAAGTCCAAGTTCCTACTGCAGGCCACTTTCCTACTTGTTCCATTAATCATGGATTGAGAAACCCAGTGTTGCTCTATTCTACTTATTGTAGATAAAGCAAAAAACTAAATGAACTCTGGTTGACTACGATAATAACGCAATGCTTCCACAGCTACAAATGTACTCTGTGCACGGTCTGAAACTTCTACCAACCCAAGCTTGTGGATTCCTTCGTATCCATAGCTACACACTTGGTTTCCCCAATCTCCCTGTGAGATAACTGCCCGACATCGAGAAATACTGTCGTAAAACAACAAAACACACTTTACTGTACCTCAGCATGTATTATTATTATTATTATTATTATTATTATTATTATTATTATTATTATAGGAACTGGATACAGCAACGGCACTCTGCAGCACACCGATTTTCCCAGTGGCCACTCATGGTACTGCAACAAATAATTCCATGCGACCCAAAAAGCAAATTTCCCATGGATCGCAATAGTAAAAGAGAAGCCTGTCATGTTTTTTTTTATCTGTCAAAAAATGTTTCATTGCCAGAAAAGCTCTGGAAAAGTCTCTTTTCACACCATGATGTGATAGCTGTGTTTTTATTAACTAATTTTACATTCATTCATTTTTCTCTATACGTTTTTAAATGTGGCGAGGTGAATTAGAAAAGACTCACAGATGAAAGGTGAGTTGTTATTTTTGTGAAACAGGCAGATTATCAGCGCCCCGAGCATCATGGGGTAGATCGGTGATCGGTTTCTGGTTTCGATGAGTCTCCTGAAGCAGTCTTAAACCCGGAAGTAAGAAAACTCTCCACGTGAGCGGCTCCCATTGAATTAAATGGTATGGAGTATGGTATCCAGGTCTTAAAATGCACAATAGTAACAGAAGTATTCGCTCACCTGCCTTGACTCGCATATGAATTCAAGTGACATCAGCTTGTCTGGGAGGGTGTAGGAGTGTGTTCATGGGAATTCTTGGCCATTCTTCCAGAAAGTGCATATGCGAGGTCACACACTGATGTTGGAGGAAAAGGCCTGGCTCTCAAAAAGGTGTTCTATCTATGGGGTTGAGGTCAGGACATGTCATCCATGTCTTTATGGACCCTTGTGTGGATGGTGGATTTGGATGGGTGAATACTTTTGGCAATAGACCGTATATTGAAGATACCAATAACCATACAACTACTATTGAACTATTACTGAACTGTTGCGTGGGCTTAAATATGAATGTAATTCATCGAACATTGGTCATGCGACTGCGGCTCTCACTCTGCCCGATTTTGGTGTTCGAGACGGACTTTATGATACAAACATCGACGAGAATATTTGTGTTGGCGCTGTGTCAATGATGTCAATTTAACTGCAAGGCTCATCGCCTGGCTTGTATTGCCTCATAATGGAGAATCAGCGGGGGGGTCGGGAGGGGGGAGGACAACAGACGCCTGCCAAGTCCTCAGGTAATAGCACAACAGTCATGTCTGAGCTGCAGCTTCTTGCGTTCGCCTCCTCACTGACGACAGGAAGAGGAGACGTGAACGCTCTAACCGGGACATGGAGGAAGAGAGGGAGACACAAAGGAGGCACGATTGGGAGTTTGGAGAAAGAGAGAGAGGGAGCTATGGGGGGGGGCACAGAGGAAGGAAGACAGAAAGAAATATTGACAAAGCATAGATATACACATAAGTCACCCGACACGACCCGCCTGCTCCCTGTATTTTATAGAGCCGCTCTGCGCCGGCGGAACAGCGTGACAGGCCAGTTCCTTCAACGGAAAATATGGTCCCTCTCCGCCCTCCCGCCTCTCGCTCCGCTATCACTCCTGTTTTCTGTCTATCCCACCTGATATCATTCTGTCACCTCCGCGCCGGGCTCTTTTTTCCATCATCCCCCCCTCCCCTCCCTCCCTCCCCTATTTCTTCCCTCCCCTTGTTCTCGCCATTTTATTGGCGCCTTTACACTCCGGCCGTCATGTTTCACTCCTCCGTTTCTATCCATCTTCATGTCGCTCTCTTAATCCCCTTCTCATTTGCTCCCCCTGCACAGCCCTTCATCCCACCTCCTCCTCCTCCTTCCCCCCCTTGGAGCCGTTTGCACGTGCTGTCCCATTTCCGCCTAACTCCTCTCTTCTTCCTGATTCGTTTCCTCCCTGCTAGCCGTTCCCATTCATCCCTCTCTCTCTGTCTCTCTAATATTTTCCTGTGACCTCCCTGGTTTTCTTCCCCTGTCCTTTAGTTCTTTCCATCGCCCCCTGTGAACTTTATCCATGCACATCTCTAAATTGAATACTTCAGCTCGGCCTTTTCTCTTTTGCCCTTTTGCATACATAGGCGTTCATCACATGTTCATACCACACAGTTGTTCTACTCTCAGGTTCCTCGTTTCTTCTCCTTTCTTTCTTCCCCCCTCTGCATTCCAACCAGCCCTCCCTCCCTCATCCGCAGCCTGAGCACAGAGCCCCATGTGTCGGAATCAATTAGGGCTGAGAGCCGTCGCGGCCGCTCTTTCACGGAGGTAAATATTAAACTGCACCGAGCGCCGAGGAGGAAGAGAGGGGGAGAGAGGAGGGGAGAGAGGAGGGAGAGAGGGAGCCCTCCGTCCCTAATCCACCGCATCGATCAGGCGGGGATGAGGGTAATATATTATTTTGACAAGATACGATCCTCCGACGCGCACCGCTATCCCCGGCGATCGATTTCTTTTTTCTCTCCTTTTTTTCCCCTCTCCCTTTCCTTTTCTCCCCCTCAGCGAGTGGGACAGACTGTGTGTGTGTGTGTGTGTGTGTGTGTGTGTGTCTGATACAGGGTGCGTATGTGCTGTTGTTGTTGGCGTCTTTGGCGTGTGCATGTGCACCGGAGTGTGGACGGGTGACAATAGGAACAGTATTAGGAAATGTGGGGAAGAGGTGGGGACGGTGCTACTAGTCGGGTCCGCGCTTTTACAAACAAGCTCCTGTCTAAACAGCTAAATCACACGGATCGTCGTGGGGGGGGGGGGGGGGGGGGGGGGGGGGTGCCGGGGTGTCAGGGCTACAGTTAGTCAAAACAGGCAGAGCTGACCTATTGTAAAGTTAAGTGCCCCCCCCCCCCCCCGCACGCCCCCGCACAGTCCCCTCTGCTCCTGTGACTCCCCTCTATATCGCTTTGTAAACTGTGTCTAAATGCTAAATTCCCCAGATCAATTTTTTTTTTATTCAGCCCCCCCCATCAGCGTGCTCCCTCTGCCCCCCGCCGCTGTCCTCCTCAAACGGATCCAAGTCCTCCAGTGATGGAGGGTGTCCTTAGTGTGTGTGTGTGTTATTGTCACAGCCCTGCAAATGAAGTCCTACAAAAAAAGCAGGAAAAGATGATTTTAATCTGAACTGAAAGAAAGCGACAGCTTCATGTCGCCTTTTTATCAAGCAAATGCATTTTAAAATTCAATTTAATTCAGTTCAATTTTTATTTGTGTAGCCCAGAATCACAGATCACAGATTCGGCCCAATGGCCTTTACAGTTTGTACAAAAGCAACGAAACATCCCTTGTCCTCATACCTTTAACTCGTTATTAATCGTTGGAGTGTTTCAGCAATTTCCATCAAACAGGTTTGAGTGTACATGGCTAAGATTGGAATGATGAATTAACCAGAAGAAGAAGAAGAAGATGGGAGAATGAGCAAGGTATGGATATTCAGATATTTTTCTCAGTTGCTGGTGGAGACCAAACTGGAGTTAAAAGGCCAGAGAATGAATTCTACTGCAATGTTTCCATCCATTTGACTCACAATTTTGTTCTGAATCAAATAAACTAAATTAGATGCGTTTTTTACACATGGCTAAAATAAATAGTGTAGAAAGTCCGGAAATAAAAAAAAACAGCCATCAATAAGAGAGAGATCTTTGGGTATTTGGCGAGTAGTTCTTGTTATGTTCATGTGAAACATATAATATGGAAAACGTGGAGTGGTAACAGCTCACGTGAGGTAAATGTTTGCAAAGTCGTGGCTAATCTGACAAAGTTGTTGTATGTTCTAGTTTTAAACTAATTGTAGAATTGTAGAATAGTCCGGTATGGCTATCATCACGTTTGTTTTGAATTTTTTTTCTACCTGCCGAGTTACGGTTTTCAGAGTAATGCAGTTATTTATACAGCCCACAACATTTTACCACATCATAAAAACAAAACTGAACTAAAAACAAAATCTAGATTATGCATAAACGTGCGTGAATGTCCTCTATAAGAATGTAAGCATGCATGCATGTGTTATTTCTAGCCATTTCTCCATCCTCGTATGTGCTACCGAGATACAAGCAGGTCAAAAGTCATGTGTACACGCACTTACACACACACACACACACACACACACACACACACACACACACACACACACACACACACACACACACACACACACACACACACACACACACACACACACACACCGCCAGCTTCCCCGCAGACAGAGCTCCGTCCAAACAAGCCTGACGTCCCCCTGCTGGCGTCCCCTCCAGCCTCGCTCCACTCCGCTCTCGCCCGCTCGTCTCCCCACTTTCTCGGTTTCTGCCCGCCGCGACTTAGTTTTCCTCTTTCTTTTCTGTCCGCTCTGGCTTTTATTGTGCCATTTTCTGCCACTTTGGTCCAAGAAAGGGAGGCCGTAATGCAATCTCTCCCCCTCTCCGACCCCTGCTGTGAGGGAGAGTAGCTTGGCCTGTGTGCTGGGCCGGGGAGAAGGGGGAGAGACGGGGTCAAGGTGAGCTCTAATACACTATTGATCCGCCCCAATTGAAAACCTGATGGAAATTTTACCCCCCTCCCCTCCCCTCCTTTCCTCCTCATCCTTCCCCCGCACCGCTCTCTCTCTCTCTCTGTTTTTTCATCTACCCCTCTCCCTTCCTATCTCCCACTCCTCTCTTCCCTTATGTCTTTTTTCCTTTCCTGTGTGTATCCTCCCCGGTGCCCGGAGTCTTCCTCTTTCTCACTGTCTATCCCTGTTCTCTCCAATCTGTTTTCTCTCCCGGCCGAACGTCTCTTTCAACCACTGACCACTTTCTCTCCCTCGCCATCTCTCTCTGGCCGTGCGGGCCACCGTGTCTTTTAAACCGTGCCTCTAATCATTTCCTCCCTTCCCTTCTCCTCCCTTTAGGTCTCGCCATCTCCCTTTTTCAGGCCCGTTCCTCTCTTTTTCATTTAAATCCCTCGCTACCCCACCCCTCCCCGCTGTTTCTTTCTCTCTTCGCTCCCCCCCTTGTCCCCCTCTCTCTGAGTGTGCATCAGATGGTCCATTTCTCTCTAACCCAGTGCATATTGATCCCTATGGCAGTAGCATGCAGGGTGAGGGCTGCGAGGACCGCTGCTACAGTGTATTAAACGCCACAAACGCTTTGGCCAAGCCAGACACGCCTCCCCCCGGCAGGGCACCGTCAATAGCTGCTCCTTCCTGTCAACAGCAGCCAAATGGCCTCTCAATCTGTGACTTGTGATGGGCTACAGATTGGTACATGGAAACATGCAAGGGACGTGCCTCGGAAAAAAATAAGCGAGAATCCTGGCAGGAGACGAGATTTTCAAAAGAAATGACACCATGTAAGTGGATGTGCATAGGGTGATTTACTAGAGTAAAAATGGGGAGCTGCTTTTTTATAAAAAGAAAAAAAACATGTATTCATTACTGATGTAAATCAATGAAGTTGTGTAAAACCATTTCCATTCAGATGTCTAAAATGTTGCACAGCAAAATCTATGACCCCAGCTTTCAATTTGCTCCATTCTTTTCCTTAACAGGTTTCATAATAACACGCCGTTGTCCTGCAGTAATGTGGAACGGCAATTATGGACGCGGCTCCGCACCGCTCGAGCACGTCAAACAAAAGAGGCAGAAAGAACGCCGGAGAGAGCGCCTCGAACAATGGAGGCGGCGGCGGTTAAAGCAAAGAAGCAACCATTTCTGCTGCTACCCATTACTTTCCCACTTAACAAGACGGCCCCTCTCCGCCTCCTCTGACTCTATGCAGAGTCGGCCGCCGCTATCGCCGCACGCCGCTCCCCGGCGGGAGATAAATGGAGTGGGTGCGTGCATGTGTGCGTTTGATTTATGTACTGTTGTGTACGTGTCAGACTTGCCGAGCTATCAGGACCACCATCTCCCAATAGACACAGAAGCGCTACAGCAGTGGTGGGACCCCTCTGTCGACCCCGAGACCCCTGATACACATCTGGAACAACAGAGCGCGCCGAGTGGGGATTGGAGGGTTTTTTTCTCCTTTGTGAAGTAGTAGTAGTAGAACTAGTAGTAGTAGGAGGAGGCGGAGGAAGAAGAGCTACTACCTTCCTTTCATTTTCTATTCAAAGACGATTCATCCACTTCGCCCCCCTCCTGTCTTTCCTTCCTCTCTAACCTTGACGGAGTCGTGTTGCACGGAGAGAAACTTTCACCTCCAACTCCAAACTTTCCAGTTGGTGTCCTCGGCTCTCGGGGGGGGGGGGATAAATCTCCTCCGAGGCTCTGGGATAGCTGTTTTTTTCCATATTAAGCCTTTTTCAGCTGATTTAAGGAGTAAACTCTGGTCTCTGTTTTACAAGACACCTCACCTCAAAGGAGGATGTTGTATGTTCTGTTTAAACTACTCCTGTCTTTGGGTTGTAATTGGACTTTTAAAAAGTCTGATATGGCTATCGGGTCTCTTTATATTTGTTTTGTATTTTTTCTGCCTCCCTAGTGGCCAGTAATCACGAAAGTTTCAGGTTTTCAGAGTAACGCGGGTTATTTGTAAATCTGCACTGTTTCCCATACCATAAAAGTAACTCTCCACCTGAACCTGTTTACATGCAGATTCGTCTAATCAGTTATATTTCATGCATGTAGTCAAACAAGAACTGTTTAGTCTTCTGTTTGTATTGCATTGTTTTAATATGTTCCACTCGAGGCCTGTTTTAGTTGACTAGTTTTCTCTCTGAATCCCTCTTTTCTTCCCTCGTTCCCCTTTTTCTCCTCTCTTCTCTCCATCAATTTCTCTCTCTCTAGGAAGGAATCAGTCTCACCTTAATTGCTCTTAAATCGGATTAATGACTGACCGGGGACAACTTGACTTAATCTCTCTTCTAGTAAATCTCTTCCTCCTCCCTCTTCTCATACATCACTCTTATATCCCTCCCTTGTTCCTTTTATCTCTCGTCCTCCCTCTTTCTGTCTCCATCTCATCCCTTTCTCCCTGCTCGCCCCCCCCGCCTCCTCTTTTTTTTTTTTTACCTCTCTCACCTTCTTTTTGCTTTTACTCTTACTCTCTCCACAGCCCGCCTTCTTTCTCCAATTCATCTCCCTCCTCCTTTTCTCTCCATCACTCTCCCCTGCGAGTCAATCATTCTTTCATCTTTTTGGACGCACCCTGTCGTCATGCCTCCGTGCTTCAGCTCCGCTCGTCATCCGGGTTCCTTCATCATTTTTCTCCTCCTGTTTCTGCTCTTTCGGCAACTTTCTATCATCCTTTAACTTCAGCGTCTTGAGAATTTTTTTTTTTTTGCCAGAATCTCTTTGACTCACGCTGTCTCTCCATCTTTCAGTTCTCGGCTTCATCCCTGTGTGTGTGTGTGTGTGTGTGTGTGTCTCCCTACAAGTGTATGTGTTAGCACACGTCGATGTGGTCCTGTCATTGCCTCCTAAGTGCTTTGGCAATAGTAGGGATCTGCTGTCATGCCAGTGCAACTAATCTCAATTGAATTACATTGAACTTGTACTAAGATGGAGATAAAGGACATTAGAGTCTGTCTGTGTGATTGCTCAAGCAGTTCCCTCGCACCCATGGGTGCAAGCGTGCGCGCGCACACACACACACACACACACACATTCCAGATGTCACTCTGGGTGCCAGTGACGCCATTTGATCATCACCATGAACGTGATTAATGCCAATACGCCGTCAACGAGAAGTGAAAAGTAAATGGCAGCACAATACGGAACAACTGGTGTCCTGCTACACTAAGGCGGCTGATTCCTTGTTAAGGGTGCGAGGGCAAAGAAATTGTGCCACCTCCCAAACCCCAGCAGCTCAAAAAACTGAGCAGGGAAGGGGGGGGGGGGGGGAGAAAGGGGAAAAAAAAGGCCAGCCTTGTGGACAAAAGCTCATTTTCCTCTTGGTTGCACACTGCTGGCGGCTGGCTAACATGCCACAGGAGAATTCAACCACTCATACACCTTTGTTTTCCCCGGGTTTTTCTCAACTTTACACGCAGCAGCGGAGCCATGACGGAGTGTGAAAGCAGGATTTCTACGTCTGCGGCCGGCCCGAGCAGCCTGAGGCCGATTCCACCATCCGAGAGCCACAAAAAGTCGCCGTTTTTTCAATGACTGCGACAAGGAGAAAGGAGAAGCTGCGATGACAGGGACGTTTTTTTCCCCCCATTCTCCCGGTTCTCTCTTCACTCCCTTTTCCAACTCTACAGAAACACCCCCTTTACCAAAAACCACACACACCTCTCTACATCCCCATCTGTTTCACGCTGCTCCCCTCTCTGCCCTCCATCCCTCTCTCTCTCAGTGCAGTCAGGATTAAGCATTTATCTCGGTGGTCCTCCTTTTCTGCCCTAAACGCCCGTGAGGATGATAAGAGTCACTGGGATTTGTCAAATTGTGCGCCATTGATTAACTGACCTTTCACGCCTGCAAGTCTCCCAGCCACTCCGCTAACTGCCCGACAGGCTAGATAGAGAGATAGATGGATACATCTGGCTGTTATTATTGTGTACAGGTTTGTAGTTACCAGGTGTGGCAGCAAGAGGCGACAGGGGCGCGAGGGCCACGGGAGAAGGGAGAAGGGAGGGGGGGGGGCTGCAGCTTAGAGATAGTGGGAAAGACACAGAGAAATCCTTCAATTGCCCTATAGGCTGTGGGTGTAACAGGTGTGTGTGCTTTCAAACAGTAAATAATGAAACACAAATTCTGACCAAAGGCGTGCCAGGAGGCTAATATCAGACGGACGGAGCAGAGGAGTCAGAGGAAGTGTTCAGAACCTCACATGTGACCGTTAATGGCCGAACCTTTGGTTATTCACTGACAGGCTGCTGCAGCTGCTGCATCACAGGCATAAAGTTATTTACTATGCTTATTATTATAATTATTAGAAAAGCTAAACCTGAAGCTGACTGAAGTAACGAAGCAAGCTCACAATCTGTTGTCCTGTGTGTAAAAGTCACAGAGAAGTTTTCTCTGTGATATATATCTTGACTCAAAGGAATAACCCAATATCAAGTTTCACCACCATTGTAGAGAGTTTGTATATATAATAAATAAATAAATATATATATATATACACACCCAGCCGTGAGGTACTGGGATACAGGTGGCAGGGTAAAGAAGGGACTGGACTCACCTGGACCCCCGCGTCGCCCCGCCTCAGAGATGCACCTGAGGCCGAAGCCCGATCACCGTCCCTGGGACTGGAGTTTGTTGTCCGCCGCTGCGCCTGGTTCCGACCCGGTGGACAGGAGGAAGGGGGGGGTAGGAGGGTGGGAGGCGAAGGGGGAGGGAGGGGGAAGAGGAAAGTGCCGCTGTCGCACTGCAACAAAGGCGTCGCTAAAAAAAAAGGATAAAAAAAAATGATAAAACGAAGAAATATCATTTTTACGCACCAGCCAGAATAATGAACCATGCTGCCACCGTCGGATCAATAATTAAAATAAATGAGATTACAGGGGGATAAAAGTGCAGGAGTCGGGACAGGTGAGGGGCTTGGTTAAAAAAAAAAGTGCGTGGACTTGTGTTGCGTTGCGATGCCCCACTGACCGCGGATCAATCACTTTACTCTTTACTGTCAAACAGCAGCTGAGACGGCGAGAGGCAGAGAATCCGCCGCGGTGGTAATCTGCATGGAGCCAAACAGCGGCCGCCTCGCGTTTAGCGATAGTATTATTATTATTATTATTATTATTATACGCCGACGTCTCTGCAATATTCCTCCAAAAAAAATCCTAGAACGAGCCATTATTGTTGCTTTATTTATGTGAAATCCCAGGGAACGCATATCTATAAGTGATAAGTTCTCTCCCTCTTTGCGGAGGCCCTGGATGCGGCGCTGCTGCCTCCTTATCGATATATGAGAAGCTTGCTGGAAAAGGATATTGACCGCACTAACTAGCCGCACTTTGATCATACGAAATTGCTTTCCAGATGACAACACATTAAGGATGAGAGCATTTTTAGAAAATCAAAACCCGCCTCTCGCACCTGTCAGAAGTTTCTTTTCCGAATGAGATGGAGATGAGGAGGTGAGAGGCCCCACAGGTCGACCGCCTCGATGAATAAAAGAAAACCAATAGTCTATTTCTGAAAAAGAAAGGATCAGCTACGAAATAAGAGGAATACATGGGGAAGGGGGGGTTACACCTAAAATCTTAATTCCTCACCACTCGCACCACAATATGGCAGATTCACACCATATATTGGACAGAAAAAATCGAAAATAAAATATCATGAATGTTTTATTAAATAATAATTCTAATAAGAAAGAAATTGATTTATGTATGTATATTCATAGATAGGATACATAAATAAAAAGAAACATTTTCTTGAGAAAGTGACGGCGAGTGAATTCCAAGTTAAATTACGGAGCGAACGGCAGTAATTCAACGTGTTCTATTTTCAGGTTCTTATTTATTAAAGATCAAATTAAATCCATTATTATGAGCAAATTAAATAATGGAACGATTATTACAACATTAATAACTAATAACATGACCGTAGCTCAAATGAAGAACGTGGAGTTTCAAGTTCAAACCAGGATGCTTTGAGAAATCCACTATTTCGTAACGATTATTCGTTCGATAATAATAATAAAAATATTATAATTATTATGATTATTATTATAAGGCCTACTACTGCTTTTAAATAATATGGACCAATCGTTTTAAACGAAATTACTTTTCATTAGGATTCTGATATGTGAGCAGGTTTAATCAATAGGCTATTACTATAATAATAATAATAATTATTATTATTAGATGGGCCTAATATTATAATTGGTGTTAATATTATAATTATTATATTTGTTTTATTATCGTTAGGCCTGTGAATAAAGAAGGTCTCTCCCTGACCAGAGTGGTATTTGTCATTTCCAGCTGTGGTGAACAAACATCAGCAGCAATAATCCGCTGATATAATAACACGCGTAATTGGACGGGTTAACGAGTTCAACGCGGCGGCGCGGAGGTGAAGGATGGAGGCGGAAGGAGGGGAGGGTGTGGTGGTGGGGGGGGGGGGGGGTGAGTGACGTGGGGGGAAATTTCCCCAAATGCCATTTAACGTGGGGAATATTTCCGCCGCGTATTGACGAGCGCGGAGACGGTTCCGAGGCGGCAACAAAAACCTGCTCCAAAAATAATCCAATTAAACCGGGCTGAGCTCGGAGGACAGAGCAGAAACTTCTCACACAGATCACAGGTGAGACACCAAGTCTCTGAGGACTGAGGTGGGAAAAGTTGTAATAAGATTTTTCTTAATTAAAAAAGGAAAAAAAAATGAGCCAATTTTTTATATAATGCAGCGATTGAAATCGAGTGTATTTCATTTATTCCACCCACCTATTAAAAATATTCAAAATTGATAAAACCTAGTATTATTACAAGAAATCATATTATTATGATTAAATTAATTTGTTGTCATTTTCCTGATGACACAAATCAACTCGATGCTTCCCCCCTCACTTGTAAATCCTCAGTTTTTCCTTTTACGCGCAAACGCGCAGCAAAATAAAAAACTTTCTTGCGGCAGTGAGGTTGTTGTTGCGAAGTTGGACGTGAATAATTGACGCGCGTGAAAAAAAAAAAAAACACTGGTTAGGGTTAGGGTGGATCCATTGATCGATCTCTTAATCTGCAATAGTTACATGCATGTATTGATTTGCAAACACTGTTTATCTGGAAATATAGCGGCACAAATAATTGATGGGGTACACCCACGGCGCACATAAATATGCATCAAAGTTGTACGTGGGTAAACACCTAAAAAGAAAAAAAATATCTGAGGAGAGACCAGCGCATCCACATAAAGATTATTCCTAATATTTATTTTTTTTAACCCGAGTTTTGCTTCGCGCAATATCGATAGCGTCTACTTCTGAAACAAACTCCCACGCGAGTCTGAAAACACGCGCGCGCGTGCGTACACAAAAACACACACACACAAAACCGGCTTCACAAGCGTTAAGATGAAATTCACAATTTCACTTTGAACACATATGACGGACGGTCACACATAGTCCACGAGTTAGAGGCCTGTTAGTGTGTGTGTGTGTGTGTGGGGGGGGGGGGTGTTTGGGTGTTGGACTGGGAATATAAACTAAAAAAAAGGTGCGTATGTGGTTCTTTAGAAGTTCAAACTCCTCGAGGACTTCAGAATAACCTCCAACTTTAATCCCAGAAATGAAAACATATCACATTGATTAATTAATGAACCAATCAATTCATTAAGGAAATGGAAATACAGAAAAAAAACGCACAGCAGAGCTGAAAACAGAACAACAAGACCCGAAGAGCCAAAACATTGTGGAACACAGGCCTAACAACGTTTATGTAGGGCAAATTAAGCGGGGTCACATGCGCGCGCACGCACGCGCACGCACGCACGAGCGAGAGAGAGAGAGAGAAAGAGAGAGTGATCTGCCCCGGCTGAGGTCTACTGTGTGAGTGTGTGTGAGTGTGTGAGCGGCTGTTTAATTGACTGATTGATACGGCAGCGTGGAGCTGGACGCTTTAACAAATAGAGACACTTAAGGCTAATCCGGGGCAACGCCGACAGCTGAACGCTTCAAAGTGCCCGCGCGCAGCCGAGACTCTCCTCACCTGCACACGTGCACTCCAGAATATATATTGTTTTTTGCGCCCCACCACCACCACCGCCAACAATCGTGACTTTGAGTCAGAGAGACAGAGAACGAGCACTTGCAAAAAGATGTGAGTGCAGCATTTAAAGTTTCACAGTGATTCCGAAAGAAAACCAAAGGCTTAAAAAAAAAAAAAAACATATCTATATAATAATCCAACCTTCCCAACGCAGAGTAGCGAAAAGAGCCGCGCGTAAATTACGCACGGTCCAACTTTTTGTTGCAACGTCACACTGACTGAAACATAGAGGCAAAACAATAAAAAATAATAAAAGCGGTAAAATAAAATTGAATTAAAAATCAGCATAATAATAAACAATAAAACAGGCAGCAGCACGAACCTATCACGACATATTTGTATGCTCACTTAAAAAAACATCACAACTTTGTTCTCTCTTAGCGGAAAAAAATGTGCCAATTTTTTAAAGAAATAAATAGAAACATATAATGCGCTGCGAAATACACAAAGATGAGAACATACCTGCGGCTTCGGCGTATTTTCAGTAAGTGTCTGTTAAAGCTCTCACCGGCTGAAGTGCGACGAGTCTATCCACACGCATTCACTCTGACGGCGGCGCACCGAGCCAGCGACTACCAACCTGAACCCGGGGAGGAGAGCAGAGGGAGGGAGGGGGTCGGGGGAGGGGAGGAGAGGATGTGTGCATCTCTCCCTCTCTCTTTCTGTCTCTCTATCTCTCTCCGCGCGCGCGCTCGCGTGTGTGTGTGTGTGTGTGTGTAAGTAGTTAATCTAAATCCCCATTCGCTGTGCCTCGGGTCGGTTTGTTTTCCCCGGTCGACAAGCCGAGAGGAAAGAGAATTTGAAGTAGGATTCGACCCGTTTCCGCTCCTGTGTCTCATATATGAGGGTTTGTGTGGGTGTGTGTGTTTGAGACAGTGTGCACTCTAATGATTGTGTGTGTGTTTTCCCTTTCAGCCCTGTGTTTTGCCACCACCAGAGCAGCCCCCCCTTCCCCCCCAGCCCCCAGCCTGGGTCTCACCTCCTGGCCCCTGGGGAAACACTGTGTTCATCAACATGTTGACCCCAAAACTTGCTCAACTTGAGTCATTTCCCCCAAACAGGCGATGCCACTGGCCCCTTCTGGGAGACCACTGTCCCAGTGCAACGAGCACGGCTTTTCTGACAGAACGTCTTCGCCTGAACCCAAAGCCGGATTCCTTTTTCTGAAACACAGGAATTCATCGTGGTTTCATGTCTTGAATTTGGAGTGGAGTGATCCTTGTTAAAAACAAAGGTTGTTAATTTGGCTTTTTTGTCGACTACCAAGGAGAAAGCTTGCCGCTCTCTTCAATATTTTTCCTGCAGCAAAAGCCACAATATGACAGCACACACACACACACACACACACACACACACACACACACTCCACCTCTCATGCCAATAGATTGACTCTGCCCCTAACCAACTTTAATTATTTAATTGATCCCCAATCAGCAGCTTAATAATCAATTAGGTAAACCTATGGAACTCACTGGAGTGCCGAGAGCTGGAGTCTATGACAAGGGGATCAGGAGAGGAAGAGGAAGAGGAGAGGAAGAGGAGAGGAGAGGAAGAGGAGAGGAAGAGGAGAGGAAGAGGAAGAGGAAGAGGAGAGGAAGAGGAAGAGGAGAGGAAGAGGAAGAGGAGAGGAAGAGGAGAGGAAGAGGAAGAGGAGGTGCAAAGATTGGAGGAAGGAAGACGAGGGCTGAGAATGGAAAGACAGCAGAATAAGTCAAAATCTCGCGTTGCCAACATGACTCGCCTCCATAACAGTGGCCATAAAAATGTATTTCTGGGAGCTAATCACTTCTTGCTATCTCATGTTTTGCTGCTGAAGATGGCAGCAGGAAGAAGCATTTGTCTGGCGATAACGGCTTGAATGAAATTAGAGCTAAAAGGATTAGTCAGTGAATCAATTAGGCCCTTCGATTGGCAGAAAACTAATTGGCAGCTATTTTGATGATTGATTTTGCACCAGTTTTTGGAGAGAAATGCATTAATAATAATGATAAAAAACATTAAAATGTGTGAATTTCCTGTTTTTTCTCTTTATAAACTTAAAACCGTTGGTAATGTGGTATTACTTTTTTGTGGCATTTATACACCAAACCATTGAAAAAAATTACATCAGATTAATCGATTGTTGCAACTGTGCGTTATGTGTTTGCATCGGTTTCAGATTTTTAAAGTGTGCGTAGGGGCCTAAAAACACTGGACATACATGTCCATGGTCACACACACACACACACACACACACACACACACACACACACACACACACACACACACACTCTGTTATGACCCTCCACCTCTTCATCGCCCTCTAGTGTCGACTGCTGATCTGAGACCTGAGCCTTCTATCACTGCTTGTTAGCCACACCAGCTGACAGTAGTGGCTCCATCTTTTTTCAGCTCCTTGCCCTGATAAATATATATATATATTTTTTGGAAAAGGGTAAGGGGGGGTTAGGGGTTCCACAAACTTACAGCCAGAGTGCATTTGTTTGGGTGTGAGTGTGTGTTCTGTTTTTCTTACTGTATGTCAGGAGCAGGGAATATCTGACACTCTCACACACTCAGCAGATGAAAGCTTTGCCAATACTGAGAGTCCCCTGAGGGTCATGGCAATATTGATGTGACCACTGGTGTGTGTGTGTGTGTGTGTGTGTGTGTGTGTGTGTGTGGGTGGGTGCTTGTGTGCTGCCGGGCGCATGTCGGCATGCGTGCGTGTGTGCGCGCAGTTTGTGTATGTCACCTCTAAAATCCGAAAGGGCAAAAAAAAAAAAAATAGCAGGCGCAGACGCGCCGGAACAAGCCAGTAACCTCTAACCACTGATCTCAGACCAGCTCGTATCGCCGGTTTGTTTGTTCCCCGCTTAGCAGCTGGAGCGGCTGAGCCCCTGACACCTGGGAGGTATGTGTGACAGAGTGGGGAGGCGCTGGAAGAGGATGAATAACTGACCTATCACATCCCCATTGACTGAGTTAATTAATATAAGTAGAGCACGGGATTCTTAGCTCACTTTTCACCGTATGGATTTGCTGTCTCCTCACATTTGGTATGTTTTATGTCTATTCAATGCAAATCCAATGTGTTCCATCCCACTGCCTGATCATGACAGCTAATTTTGGTATGTGAGCTGTTTTGATAGGGCAGATTTTTATTGAGGCACAGCGCGGGCCCCGCTGTGACTGATTGATATAAAATCTCATGTGAATGGATGTCCAATTGCAGCAGAGAGTGAACTGTTAAAAGGCACATTCTACCGCTATGTTTCCGCTATAGGTTACTATACATTTGTCGCCTTTTTTTTTTTAAATGCATCCTTTTGATTTGACAAAGCTAAAATTGTATGCTTTCCATTGTTCGGGGGAAAAAAAGGAGTGGGGGGGGGTTCTTATCGGCGGTGAAATTAGGTGAGGGAAGTGGTGCGAGCAAGAGAGGAGGGACAGAACAAGGAAATCCTCATAAACTCTTAGACTCTCTTATACATGCAAACACTCGCTTTCGTCTTCCGTTTGTGGGTGTGAGACAAGGGAGTGCACAGAGGAGCAGTGGGGTGTGTGTGTGTGGGGGGGGGGTGTGGGGGGGTGACACAAGCAGGACATACAAGAAGACAGGCAGAAGAAGGTGGGAAATGGAGAGAAACGAGGGGAAAGAGAGCAAGAAAGAGCTCCAGTGCCTAGTCTTAATCTGAGCTGTTCTGATCAATAGCCCATTTCCCATTGTTGCCAGAGCTGTTCGATCGCTACACCACGGAATTAACACACCCACTTTAATCTAGGGGGAGAGGAGCGTGGGGGAGGGAGAGGAGGGGGGGGAAGGGAAAGAGGGGGTTAAGGGGGTGAGTGGGGAGCAGCTGTGGAGGCATTCTCAAATGAAATCAAATCTAATTGTTATCACTGTAGCCGCTGCACTTATTACTACCACTGTTACAATTATCCACCCACCATATAGCTCTTTTTTTCCCCTCTCCTTGCGTCCTGTGGTGTAAACTGGACGTAAATAATCCGAATTAGTGTTTATTTGTTTCATTTTGCCGGCTGCAGATTGGATTGTTTCGGGAGGTTTGGAGGGGCTGATGGTGTGGAAGCCTCGGCTCATTCCTCGGTGACAGGGAACGGGTGGGGAGGGGGGGTGGGGGGTGGTCAGGTATATTGTGTCGGATTCACTCCCAACATCTGGGTGTCTCGATCCAGCTCGGCTGCAGAAGGGTTTCATCGGATAACGCTGTTATGTTACAGGAATGTGTTTGTGATCAGTGTGTAACCTGATTAAATGGAGGAGGGTTTGTTCTGGTGGCACCAATCAGAGCAGGTGTGTGTGTGTGTGTGTGTGTGTGTGTGTGTGTGTAAAGACTAGTAAAGAATACAGATGTTCTCACTTTTGTCTGCTGGTCTCCAGCCATGCAGATCTCGTTTGGTTCCATTTGCTCAAGTTTTTAAGAAATCTCTCGGAGATTTCTGCTCCTAAACCAACACAGCGGAGGTGGACGGAATTTTGATCGTGGCCCTCAAAGCACTGAAAGAGAACATTTTGGAAATTCACCAGCAATACAGAAATAAACTGTGCGTGTAATCACACCCTATTTACTACATAGTCCAGGATAAATATACACTCTCCTGTTTTATTTTAGTCCCCAAATTAGTGTGCCTTTAAAAATCTCTACATTGGAATTGGAAAAAAGAAGCTGTGTTAATGTGTAAAGTACCATTTACCGATAATCTCAAATCTCAATTAACTGATCACAATAGAGTAACCTTCACTGAGAGAGTGATTTGCGACTTCCCCTCGCTCAGCGTAGACCACTGACCTCGCCGAGAACAGGCCTGATCGGATCCCATTTTGTTACCAAAGGAAAAAACATCTCTATGAAAATAGTCTGATTATCCAGGCGAACACAAACATTAAAAAAGAAATAAAAAAATGTTTAAAGTGTCATCTTCCACTACTGTGACAACCGCCTGCTTCGTATTGGCGGTGGAGGCAAAACGCTCAGATGAAAATCTGAAAACACCTGCTGACAAAACATCTGCATTGCTGGATACGAGAATATTTACTTTGTGGTGGGGTGAGTCAATCCTTTAATTAAAAAAGTAATTATGTTCAACATTGGTTGTGCTGCAAAAACCTTAGTGCACACTCCCTTGGAAATCAAACTCATTTGGTTTTGTAAGGTTGTGAATACATCAAAATTCATATAGACGTCTGTGTAGAAAATATCATATTACTTTAGAACTTCTAAAGCCCATGTAAACATGTACAGTGTTTGCAGCCTTAAATCAATAGACTGAATTCAATCAGCATTAGCTCAGAGAATACAGTAATCATAATTTCATATCATATAAAGTGCTGGCGGTCTGTTTTAAATCCATTGGTCACACCGGTTACGGCAACCTCTGTAATTCCTGTGCAGTCATGCAACGTGACTGGTGTAAAGCTCGTTTCCAGTGAGATGCATATTTCTGAGCGGGCCGCAATTAAAGAAATAAAACCCGGCAAACCGACGTCTTTTTCCCCCATTTCACAACAGAGCTTTCACAGATCCACTCCTCCATTACTAAAGCGAATACCGGCGCTTGCCCGGTTACCCACGCTCGCGTGTAGCTGTTGAATATTGTAGTCTCCAGCTCTGGGTGTTGCTGGTGGAGTCTTTGCTTACTGGCTTCCACTGAGACAGCTTGAGGGGGAAAACACAGCAGAGCAGCTCTTCCCTGCCACCCGAGGCTACCACCCAACTTTTCCTCCAATCCATTCTACTTACTCTAGTCCTTTTGAAGTCATTTCATAACAGATCAATTTTCTCGTTAGCTTTTGGCTTTAATTGTGGGTAATTAAGCGTGCTCCAGCAGTATAGAGAGCGCTGTTCGGAGGACTGGGGGGAAATTAGCCGTAGTTCAGCTGTGAAATATGGGGTTAAGTGGGAGACGGGGTGGGGAGAGGAGAGAGCCGAGGGGGGTCAGCGACTCCAAAACAGGGGGCACGAGGTCTAAATGGAAAGCTGCTTACGGTGTAGCGGAAGATGGGGAAGGTAGCAGGAAAAAAAATTGTTTTAGCGAGAGACACAATTCAAACAGAAGTTCAGCGGTGGTGAAGGAAGTAGTTTGGGGATGCGGCAGAATAATGAGGATTTAAAAGAGTGAAAAGAGGAAAAAATAAAAGACATGGGCTAATGAATGTGAACAAAAAGATGAATACAGAAAGCAGAAGCTACAGTTCAGCATCACTGATGTCTCACTGTATTTTATGTCTAGTTTACTGCAATAACAAAGGAGCCTGTAAATGAAAACAACATGAAAGCCGGTTCACAACATTTCCATGTCTGAAAATGTTCCATTATTTTCATAAATAAAGTTGTGCACGTTTCACCGAGAACTCCACGCACACCAGAAAGTTTCATTTGCCAGGATGCCTGATCAGAAAATTCTGAAAGAAGTTGCAGAGGAATGTTAATAGAGCACCATTTACTGAGCAGGATTTATTCTTTGTCCATGTTTCAGTAAGTGAAATACATTCCACCCATCGACTCGCTCAACGCAACACTGTGTGCGTGTTCAACCAAAACCCTCAGGTGGCACTAACTGTCACCAAGTGGATTATGGACTTTACACGGAGTGACCCTTGATTAAATACAAGACCCTGCTGAATGCAGCCACTGCCCCTGCATCCGTTAATGCTTTTATTTTAACCCCATAACGGCTATAAACGTCTGTACGGCCATAAAGCAGACGGGGAGTGATTGGAGCCATTGACTGTACTGTCAAACACTCGGCGGATGGGAAGGAACGCCGCTGGGCCCTTTACGAGAGCCGCGTCCCCCACTGGAACCATTCACGCCGACTGTAATGAACCCGTTAAAGCCTCTATAAATATTGGCTCCCGTGCTTAGTGATCGTTTGAATACCTCCGAAATGGAGCGTCTCTTTGCAAACAAGTGGCCGGGTGTCGGAGGTGGCACGGATAATACTCAATCAATGGAGGGACGCTCCCGTGCGGCGGGCCCTCGCCGAGCCGTGATTCACACAGCGGGCGCAGATATAATGTGGTTTAGAATAAGCACAAAACTACCCTATTGACTAACACATTATCAGTGTCAATAGGAAAAAAAAGTTCTTTCAGGAGGACTTGGAAACAGCAGTGGATTTAGCCATTGCAGAAAAACCCCATGTCGAGACTGCAGAATCCGAACGGTTTCCCTCAGACTTCAGAAGTCTCAGACAGGGTCACTCTCCCCGCCATGTTGGGATTAGGTGAGCGCACAGGTTCTTTGAGTCCAGGAAATCCAAACATTCCCCCAGTAGACGCAAGTAAAACTCCCACCTGATGAAGGGAGATATTTAGGTTTACAGAGCGTATTAACGTAAAGCTACGCTGCCACATTTCAATTGCTAATAGATGAACAACACTGAATTTTGGAGCTATGTAGGTCTGCATCAACCGGTCGGTGCTCCAATCTGTGTAAGACAGGATGGGTTTGAACATCTTTTTCAGAATTTTTTAATTGTGTTTGTCTACAATTAATCATCTAAAAAATTGGTAAAAAAAAGACCAAACTGCTTCTGCTGTCACTCGAGTCTGAATGGGAAATAGCAAAGGAGCAAATATGACTTAAAACTACAATTATTCAAAATTATATGTGGTTAAAAACCCACATGTCCACTGGCTCCTGTGATAAAATCTCATCTTTGTGTTTGTAGGCATCTTCACTTTCTGCGTGTTCTCAAGCAAGTTTTGCAAATATAGTGAAAAACAACATATTAATTTGTTATATAGATAGATGTTGATCACATATTAGATTTAAAGACCTCAGTCCCTTGTCAATCATTTGTCCAGCTTACTTATTTCATTGCATCAAAGTTGTGGTAAGAAAATATGTGTTGTATTAGAAACTGCAGCGTCACCGACTGACACTTTTCATCTGTAGCTGCATGGCTAACAGAGGCTGAGACGACGTCCCTCATTTCCTCACACAATCATGCCGCATGTGGCAATTTATCCTATAAACGAGAAGAAGAAAAAAAAACAAGTACAACAATCTCGGTTTAAATCATGATGTTTTTGATCTTGTGTGACGGGAACTTGAAATCAATGAAAAGGTCAGTAACCACCAGAGTAAGAATGCAAGGAGGGAAAACTATACTTATTTATCATAATCCAAAATGAGCATCAATAATGTTTAATTAGTGCTGTCATGCAATTATCTGGCGCTTTTGTTTGGTTTCCCTTAAAAAAAACGTTAAAGCCAGTGACGATTCTTGTCAAATCATTGCAATAAAACTGCAAATTTGCATCGAAAAAGCTGTTCGATGGTTTAAAAAGCTGCAGAAACAGTATGCGGTGACCTTCTGACCTTGACCTCTCGGCCAGGTTTCCTTGTCTTGAAATAGAATATGCAAAGATATCTGCAAAGTTTGTAAAAAAAAAAAATCTGTTTGCAAAATCAGTCTGCAAAGCTGCAGAGTGTCAGTTTAACAACAAATATGAAGGAGTTTTTGGGGGTAGGAGTTCCCCATAATCGCAAAAACAGAGAGGACCACCCCAGGACACACGAATATGATGTGAGATCTTACACTGAGCGAAATTCCCTTTTATCACAGCATCCACGAGTAAAGTGTGACCCTTTTTCTTTTGCACTTTTTCCTAATGCTTTTAATGTTTTATGTAAAGCATGTTGGATCACCTTGTTGTAACCTGTGTAAAAAAGCTCAAGGCTCATAAAGTAGCTGATCGTGCACTATGACGCGCACATGATGGGCGACATATCCAGTCCACACATGAGAACTTCCTGTTAATAACAGTGCGGGAACACACGTCAAATCTCGGCTGCATGCACAGAATCCACAATCCACAGATATAAAGCCCTAATCAAATATTGACATGTCCTGCGCAAGCGCATATGCACGCGTGCCCACCTGTGCCGTTCGGAGTTGGACAACTTTTTTGGAGAGAATATCCGCATCCGCCGGGTTCGTGTTCCACTTCCTCCGCAACTTTTCTCCTCGCTTTTGTCCCGCATCAACCTCCCCGCTCCGCGGTCTCGGTCCCCGCAGCCGCGGTAGGATATAAATCGCCAGAGCAACACACGAACACGTTTTCACTAAAATCGAGAAAAACCTTTTAGGAATTGTTGCCGATCTGTCTGGAGGGCGCCGCACTGCCTACTGCGCGCTGTTCGATAAACTCTCCGGCGCGCACGCGTCTCCACAAACCTACATCGATCCGTTCTCTGCACAGGAGGCGCGCGTGTTTCCCCCTCGCCAAAACTGCATTATATTTCTCACGAGAATCTCATTTCTGACGCGTTTTTTTTTCTTCTCAATTATTAATGCCACTTGTCCGTAACAGAATAGGGAAGCGCTTACCTTCAACGGGGGCACCTGCATTGACTTTGACCAGTAGCTCCCACCCGGGCTGCTGGGATCCTGTGGACACGCCGCTAATCTGGTCACTTTAAACGGATCTGACCGCGCATCCTTTCCCTCGTGCGTTAATTGGTGACGAGTTATACTGGCATGATCTATGAGTAGGTGGGCTATGCGGTGGGAGGGGAGGGGAGGGGAGGGGTGAAGATGAGGGAGGACTACGGCGACAGAAAAGTTGTCATCGGAGCAACAAAAAAAGTTGACAGTTAAAAAAATGATGGTGGAGGAGGTGCAAAACCGCTACCGTCCAAATATTGGATTTCTGTAGTTTACATAAAGAACAAGAACAAGTGGAAGCAAGGAGGAACAGGGGCAGGTGTGAGGGATCCGGGAGCGTGCGGGGAGGGATGAGGATGAGAAAGAAAAAGAAAAGAGGGGGGAGAAAACGCCGAGCATGAACCCGACCGCTGCAACACGCACAACTTTCCATCAGCGCGGGCGCGAGCAGTGACCCGCGCGGCGCGGGGAGCGCGCACGGAAAATATATGTAGACGGGTGGTTGGGCCAGAGAGAGGATCGATCGGGTTATAGCCTGATTTTGTCCAAAGTCGAGGGAAAATAAAGTTCATGGAGGAATGAAATTTGAAAACAGATGGCGAATCCCGTCGCCCCTAAATAAGATTCGATCTTCGGAGGGGGAATGGAGTGTAGATAATATTTGGTTGGTCGTTTGATGAAAATGACGGATTTTTCGGTTTTTTTGGGGACAGGTGGGGGCAGAGATGGAGTGAAGTTGGGGGGGGGGTATATGATGTGTCTAGGGACAGAAACTAAACTTGGGAGTGGAGGACACAGCGTTTCCCCCCCCTCTCCCTCTCTTCCTCCCTCCCTTCAGATTTCATCCAAAGACCCCCCCTCCCTCTTCATTTTCCCCCCAGTACACAAGCAAGACCCCCCCTTCCCCCTCCATCCTTTCCACCAAGTCACACCGCAAAGAGGGGCGGCGGGTGAAGGGAGGAAAAAAAAGGAGAGAAAACAAGAATACCAAATAAATGAGAAATTTTCGTACAGGCCCCGCTTCCGTGCGTTCCATGCTAGCAATAACAATTAAATATCGACCGCTTTCCCGGCCGGAGAGAACCTGAGATACCCAGAGACTGCCAAGTACCGAGACCCCCTCCCCTCCATTTCTTCCCCATCTTCCACATATGCACTCACTCACTCACTCACCTCCCTTTTCTCGTCATCCCCCCTTCCCTGTATAGCCTATAGCTACCCTCTTTTTTCCTTCTAATCCAAGTCCATCAGGCCAATCTCTTCTAATTTGGTGTATCTCATTTCTTGTGATTCCATCCCGCACACACACACACACACACACACGCGCGCGCGCGCACGCAATCACACGATTGGAGCTCCGCTTTTATCATGGCTGATTTGGGGGGTGGCCTCTCGGACGCACTCCCAATTTTCTCTCAGTGCAAGAGGACTTCCTCACACCATGCATGTTAGTTTATCAAAATCAATTATGGGATTGAGATTCTCGTCGCCCCCCTCCTCCTCCCCCCTCCTCGAATTGTTAAAGCTGATTGGAGCTGCTGTTTCAACACACAATATGTCCACAAAAAATCAGAGATTATTGTATAGTATATATATATATAGTAGAAGAAGTGAGTGTGTTTTTCTTTTCTTTTCAGGTGCTAAATTCATTTCTGACATTCATTTGGGGATCAATATAGAATATTGAGCTATAATTTGGAGGGAAGATGGGAGCACAAAGATAAAAGTATTTGAACCTGTGCGCGTTAATGGAACGCTGCTCTCCTGGAGCTGCGTCTGTGCTCTACCTGATATCCTCCTGACACCCAGCAGAGCACTATGCAGTCTGACCAAAAGGCAAACAGGTAGACTCCATTCTTTTTTCCCCCCTCCCCCCCCCCCCAACAAACCTCTCTTTGTTGATTGACGGGGCCCCTGGATTTGCGCAACTCGTGACAAGACTGCCGGAGGAGCGGGCGGCATTATGTTGGACTTATAAAGTCCTGAGCGCCAATGCCAACTTTCCAAACGAACTGCACAACTATCAAAAAGTTTCTCCATCATTGTCGTCGTGTCCTATCTACCCCCCCTTCAACTGCTCTTTATATATTTTTTTCCGCCTCAGAACTTCTCTCATGCCCGCGCCGAAGCCATTCAATTTCTATTTATTTCACACACCCGCCCCCCCTCCCTCTCCACCCCGCCTCCTCATCCTCCTTCTCATCTCCCCTTCTCCCCCCACCCCACTCCATCCACACCTCCCCGGTCCGCTATTAAAACCCACTCCTCCCTGATCCTGACCCCCCCCCCCCCACACACACACACACACACACCCTCTCTCCCCCTCATACTTCCCTCCACCTCGTTATCTCCCCCGTTTGACTTTAATTAGTCAATGCATTCATTATCTACGCCCCAATACCTGCGCCATTAACACCGCCTGTTCCTCACCTCGCGGCCTCTGGGCTGGAGACGCCGTCGCGTGACACGCGCACGCGCACACAAAAACTATCCCCCTCTTCTTCTTCTTCTTTTTTTTACCCCATGCCTCCTTCTCACTCCATGCCTCTTTTTCACTCTATTTCTCGCTCTTTCACTCTTTGCCCCCTACCATTCCCCCCCAGTCATCCCCCCCCCCCCGTCTATCTTTCCTCTGCTCCCTCCCTCCCTCCTTTTCTCTCTCTGTGCCTTGCAGTCGCCTCTGCCGGCTGCTTCCCTCTTTCTCTCCCTCCCTCCCTCTCTCTCTCTCTCTCTCTCCCCGGCGACGGAATTATGAAAAATGCGCCCATCGACAGAGCGCCTCAGCTTCGATTAGCCGAGATGGGACATGACAGGCCGCGATCAATACTTATACCGTCCTATAACGTGTCAACTAATGAATCAATCTCGGCTAAATTTTCCATTTTTCAAAAGCCGACGCGAGAGACTGGAATATCCTCTTTTGTAAAGATATTATTATCGATTTCGTCGGCAATTTGACATCGGGGGTAGTTAATTCCACTCTAGAATAAAATTGAAAACACTTGAGATTGAAGTGAGAGAGGGAGAGAGAGAGAGGGAGAGGGAGGGAGAGAGAGAGGAAGGGAGGGGGGGGGGAAGAGGCAAGGGCAGGCAGGAGGGAGGGGGGAGGCGGCTGTTGACTTGATAAAAGAGAATGGGAAGATGGAAGGAAGGGGAAAAGGGGATAGGAAGAAGAGATACTATACTGGTGGTGTTGCAGAGACAGCAGCAGTGTCCCCATCTATCTATCTACCTATCTATCTATAAAAAAGCCTACTACATTTTTAAAGCCTGTAATGTTTTATATATTCGTTTTCACGTTGCAATTCCTATTTCCTGTTTTCATTTTGTTCACACCTGAATATATATATATATGAGATATTTGCATCAAGAAAGTGAAGAATAAGCGTATTCATTTCAATGTGGGGTGGGTAGAAGAAAAGGAAAAGGAAGGAAGGTTCAGTGTGGTGGCCAGCTAAGAAGTTAGTGAACTATTCTATAGCGTGACACCATTTCAATAGCGTTTATGTCTGTCGATACGTGTTCAACTTTAAGTTATGATAATAACGCTGTCCGGGTGCGTATGTGAGGGTGCAGCAGCAGAGACGGAGCGAGGCAGGAGTCAGCATGTGTGTCAGAGTGAAATATAGATGGAGGAGGCCGGTGTGTGTGAGGGTCAGCGAGGTGCAGTGTAACTGTCGACAATCACAGCCTTATTTACCTGTCAAAAACACTATCATCCCACACAGCCCCAGCCAAGCAATTTCTCCTGTCTCTTCCTCCCTCCTCTACCTCGCCCCCCCCACCCAACCCCTCTCTCTCTCTCCACCTCCAATTACAGCCTAGAGGGCTATTTCTCTCCAGGACAAAAACACTCCCCACAAGCCCTCCCTCTTCTTTCCGATAGCCCCTTCTTCTCCCCTCCATGGTTTCTACCGTTCTTCTCTTTTCTCCCCCCCCCTCACCATACTCTCCCCTGTTCTTTTTTTTTCTCCACTTCTGAGAGTTGTGAGAGTGGAAATGAACAAGCTGTAAGCACACACCACTTATCGGAGTGTATGCTGTTGTGTATTTGTTGGCGATTGGTGAAGTCTGTGGTATGAGGCCAGAGGTGTGAGACGCCTCGCCAGATGGACACATGCGAAATAAAGGTGCACCACGGGGTGAAAGGCAGCTTGATCGACACACCCTTCCCCTCTCAAAACCAGCAACTGCTGAAATGGGCACAGTTATAGAGTTTGTTGAATTTATACAGACAGTGTAGAAAAAAGCTTTGTAGAGTTTCTGTTTTTATACTGTTCATGACCTGCGTGTCCTTAACGGAGAAGGTTGTCAATTCTCCTTTTTTTTTCCTATTGTCAACATATCCCATGAAAGGCTAAAACCAACTGTTCCATTGACTTCCATTATTGTCCAAAAACTATCAAAAAAACACAAGCGAGACACACGGATGCACTGAACTCAGGTGCTGTAGTATATCTGAGTCACACTGGACTAAAACTTAATGCATATGTGTATTAATCCACATTAAAACAATTTACTATTTTGGGAATAAAATTGTTGAAAACTACATTGCCTAGCTGTTTTAGAAAATTGAAAAGAAAACAAACACTATTTAAAAGATTTACATCTCTATACAAGTGCAAAGATAGAATAGGGAAGTTAAAAAGTATGAAATAGAATAACACACAGTCACAGTTTTATGAGCATCTGAAAAAAATAAAAAAAAACAGAGTAATGCCAAAATGTCCTTCACACCAGATGTCTAAAAGAGAAACCCTGTAAGAAGTCAATATGAACTGCACACACACACACACACACACACACACACAAGTCCTTCAACATTACAGGAGACACTGGACACTGTTAACCTGCAATGAAAAAGTACTACATCTAAAAAAGACGATATTTCATTTCAATTAATTTAACAACGTGTGGTGCTGGTGCAATGGGTAGCACTGTTGCCTCACTACAACCCACAATCCAAAACATGCTGGGGTTGATTGGCGACTCTAAAATTTCCCGTAAGTATGAGTGTGTGAGTAAATAGTGATCCTTATAATAGGCTGCTACCTGTCTGGGGTGTTTCGCTGCTTCTCACCTGTAATGTGTTGGGAGTGGCTCTAGCAGACCCCCTGCAACCCTAATGACGAATAAGCAGGTATAACAAATGACTGAGTGAAATTCATTCAAACTTGTGTTTAAATAACACATTTCTAAAACTACTATATGTATGTAGCTACTATATGTCGTCGTGATCGCTGTCCAGATGTGGAGTGCTGAACACGTTGAGCGTGGAGCTGTCCATAGTTGTGGTGCTGAAGTTGTCTTGTCACCAGTATTAAACAAAAAGAACATGATAAGTTGAGTATATTGAAAATATATCACACCTTGATCTTGATGGTTTAATTTTAGAAATACAACACCTTTTATTTTTTGCTAATTTCTTAATAAAATAAAAACTGGATGGAAAATTGAATGACAAACAGTGACAGATTTGAACGGCCGCTGCTGCCTGACTGAAAAGCAACTCAGAGAAATGTTGCTGATACTCGAGTGGCCTTTTATTTCCTGAACGGAGACTCGCTGCCTGTGACTGAAACATACACATGTACACACACACACACACACACACACACACGCAGACGTGCACACACACACACACACACACACACACGGACTGATAGCAGTCTCCTGTCTGTCTTCGTGACTGGCTCTGTGAAAAGGCCATCTGACAAAGCCATTAACAGGGCGGTGTAATACCTGTGTCTGTAGTGAGCTGAGTGACACAAAAAGACATTTATGGGCACTGCCATGACAGGAGAAGCACGGTGACATCTGACTGACCCACTGACTGGATGTGGAGCCGGGCTGACAGATAAAGGCAGACACTGACACTGACACCAGTGAGACAGTGATGGAGAAAAGAGACACACCTCACGCCCAGAGACACCCAGGGAGGATTGGTATGTTTTAAAAAGGGCTGCGCAATAGCACACCGCTGGAATATTCGTCAGCATAATTACAATAATGTCACTATATTTATACTTGAGCCGCAAAGTTTCTCAAATCTATCAAAAAAAAGAGAGTAAAGGCACAGCATAGGTTGAGTTCAAGCATAGAAAGTTTAGAGTTAATGGGTCAGCGGGTGTTGAAGCTTTAGTTTCAATTGATACCAAAGATTGACTTTTGTGATAAAATACAGGGACTTTAGATGTCATTTCAGTATTCAAGCAGAGAATGGACACAGAGCTGTATGAGCAGCAAAGAAGACTCACAGACAGTAAGACACAAAGAAAGTCAGAGCAGAAATGTAAAGTGGGAGACAGAGACAAAGCGCGAGACTAAGAGAGAAAGAGAAAGAGAGAAGAATGATGTTGAATTGAGTGTGTGTGAGTGTGTGTGTGTGTGTGTGTGTGTGTGTGTGTGTGTGTGTGTGTGTGTGTGTGTGTGTTATAGTGTGTGCAGCCAGGGCAGCAGGCAGAGGCAGCTAAGCAGAACCAGCCAGCCCTCACAAACCAATCAGGCCTTCATTAGGCTGGGCGGGAGGGATCGATGGCCAGCCCGCATCAATTAAACAGCACCCGCACCTCACTATATATACACACACACACGCACACACACCTATTCTATACACTGCCATCCCCACCACATATACATACATACACACACCTATTCTGTAACAGCAACACTACCCACATAGATAAGCACTAATTGGCGCAAACACACCACTCTTAACTATCTTTCATACCTACTTCACAATGTTACACGCTGAATAGTCACACACCGATCACATGATATACGTGCAAGAGCTAAAACGTTAATTGGTGCTCTTAGGGAACCATTCAATGTCAAGCATTTTCTTTTTAGAATGTGTTTTATTGTTTTTCTGATGCCATATTCTCACATGATGAACAGGAATAGGTATCACAAAAGGACTCCTGCCTCAAAAATGTAGAAACGACATATTTTAGTTTTAATCCATATTCTGTGGGGCACTTTCTGAACTGCAATCACACTGTAACCTGTCCGTTCACTCCTTCACCCTCGACATACACTCACACACATCGATAACACCCAATTACACACGGGCTCACACATGGTGGCTCCTGAAAACACACAATTACACGCGCTCCGGACACACTTTTTATTAACACTCAATTACACACACGCATAAATCACTGACGAGGCGTGTGCGCCCACAGCAGCGTAACTGGAGACCATCGCGTGAGGGATGGGTCTTTTTTTTCTTTTTTGAAGTTGCTTTCAAGAAATGTCAAAGAAAAATTATTTTTTAAGAGCAACGACAAAGTGTGGGGTTTAAACCTCTGCTCTGGCCGCCTCTTGTTTGTTCTTGTGATGTCACAAAGGGTTTCAGCGAGGTGCCTTTGCTTTTCCAGCACTTCAAAGGCGTGCAGGTTCGATAAAAACTACCCACAGTGTATATCTATAGAATATATTATGGTATGTGTCATTTCCAGTATATGCATCTGGTTGATGTGTAGTCTGAAGCTTTTGTGCTGCAGTGAATTATTCACTATTTACAGTTGATTCTTAGTTGAAGTGAGGCCTTTTCTGGTAATGTATTATTTAATTGAATAGACAGACCCAGTGACTAAAAGTAATAACCCTGAATAAAGTGGATTTCATGATAAATGTTGCTGTGTAATGCTAACGTTTGCTCAGCTTATTGATAATTTAAGATCTGGAAATCTAATGATTAAAGTCCTTCATCTGGTTAAAGATTTTAAAAAACAACCAGATATATAATAATTGTATTGTGTATTATAGAAATGTGGCTTAAAACTAGTTAAAACGATGACAGTTTTATGTGGACAAACAAGGGGTGCAACCCTTTGCTTTTAACAAAGCGACCTTTGTTTAAAAAAAATAAACTAAATGACATTTCTCAATGTCTGAAAAACTCAACGTTAAATATATAGATATTTAACATAGGTCTAGTCATATTTAGACATTTTTGCCCAGGAAATTCATCTCGCATATTAGTCTTTTGCGTGGAAACAAATGATAAAAGTTCTAAGCTGAGAGCACAAATGTCACCATACATCCAATAAAAAACACCACCATGAAGCATTATAAGCATAAATATCAATTATAAATAAATAAATATTAGTGATAAGGATTAATTATGGTCCTTGTATAAGCAATAAGGCTTTCCTAATGCAATATATGATCGTATTAATGCATGATATCAGAGTGAGGATCTAAAGAACACTCTTATAAATGTCTTGTAATCTAACAATGCAGGGCCTATTTAATATAATATCTTAATGTTTTCTCCACAGACCTTAAAGTGTTTCCTATATTAATATCTTAAATCTTGGTGCCTTTGGTCTGATGCAGAAGTGTGAAGGCAACTTAAATCGCTGCTTTGTGATAAAGTTTACCATCTAGATGTAGTGCCTCCACCCTGACCGGTGGACTGACATGCCCCCCCCCCCCCCCCCCCTCCAGAAAGCAGCCTGGTGAAAATATTCAACTCTCAAAATAAATGTGTCTGTATTGGACGATTACCGGGCCACGCTTCCTGAGCCCCGCGCGTCACCTGCTCGCCGTGGCATTGACACGTCAGTCTCCCGGCGGCTAACGCAATGTGACAGTGTTGAGATTATAATATCTGGCCCGTATTACCGGGCATTAACGTCATTACTGCGCCCCGCCCGCCCAGGTGGGCCACTCCGGGACTCACGGAGCTCAGGAAATTGAGAGGAGGCATATTGGGGGGTTGGAGGAGGACTATACGGGAGTGGATGAATGAATTTGAGAAAATGGGAGAAGCAGTTTAGTGAAAAAGGCCTGTAACGTAGTGAGAAGCTACGGACATCTGACAATCAAATGGGGGGAAAGATGGCTTCTGTCTGATTTTATGGCGTTTCAGCAGGATGCGTTCAAGGAGGAACTGTGGCTTATTGTGATACTGCAGTAGCAAGTAAACCACTTACTGAATAATGATGATGAAATCTGCCATCCACATCATCAGAGTACGAGTGTGTGTGTGTGTGTGTGTGTGCGCTCCTTATGACAGAGGAGGGGCTGCTGTATGATATAATAACAAAGGAGAGGGCGATGGGGGGGGCAGCAGAATTGGATGAAGCTATTCTAATAATGAACAGCTGAACAAGCACCATCACTTCACATGATTTAAAGTTTACACCGCGCCACGCCTGGTTTCATATCGCTTTTCCCGGGGCCTCCATTTGTTTCACCCCAAAGAAAACACTTCTATTCCGCAGCCTTGTTGTTTTAATTAGGGAAATTAATAAATAAGAATAAATTATTGTGGCCTCCTCGCCTACTCCTGTACCCCACCGCCCTCGGATGGCGGCAGACGCCGTCGCCCGCCTCCCTGCTCGCCTGCCTGCACGGGATGTATTTGCGTGCCATAATTAACGCTTAATAAGTAAGTGATTCATTATGATTAGCGTGCGGATTCGCCGTAATGGCCTCTCTCTGTGCTAGCAATCAACCTCACTCCGTTTATCCACACACAACCCCCCCCATCCCACCGCCACCCCCCATGATCCATCTCGGTCTAAGCTCCCCAATCTCCATATCTGCCACTGTACTCCATTCCTCTGGTCCTGATGTGGGGCCATTTGTTGGGCTGCTGGTGGAGGCCTCTATCAATCTGGGTGCCATTAGGCAAGCTGAGGATTGTCACCCAAACAGAAGAAAATAAATACAAAATAAAAGGTGGGGGGTTGGGGTTTTGTCATAAGACAAGGGGGATTTCTCATTTTGGTGATGGGCTGTAGATTCAGAAGTGAAACATTCGTTCATCTGGGGAGGGATTAATAGGTTTGCCGAGCGCCATAATAAGTTGAGGCGAGAACGGTTTCGCGTGTCAAAGGATCACTCATTATCACTCGCAGAGCGAAGGATGCTGATGGAGGCTCATCACAAACCCCAAGAGTGACGGAGATTAATTCATTATTGTTGTAATTTTGGGGTGTTTGGGGGGGGTGGTGGCGCTAAACTACCGTGACTCTTGTAATGCAATAGACACTCATTTAGCCGGAGTCTCCAGGGGGCAGTTTGTTTATTGTTTTGCATTCACTTATGGGAGGTGTTTAATGCACCAGTGGTGGAGAGATCAGATGAGGAATGCTCGTGATGACACTTAAAGCCATAAACGACACAAAGTGAAGAGAGAGAGAGAAAACACTGTTGATATTGTGAGTGTGCAGACATCAAAATTGCCCCCCTCACCCCGTTCTGAAATTGGAAACGTATAGATAAGATTGAACGAAATCCGCCGTCTTTGTTCTGTGCAAAAATGAGCTCTAAAGTCTAGCTGAAACTAATGTGGGGTTTCAGCGGTCATCAGTCTGAGTTAGTCAAATAAAATGACGATCCTCAACAAACACACAGCCGGATACACACGCTGTTGTCACTTATCTCTTGCGATCAGAGTGGTGGGGGTTTCCACACAGCCAGTATAGACTGGGCAGACTTTGATAAATGCAAACCTAGGCATCGGTTTCATTGATATCGCTCAGAATCACGAACCACCAAATTTTCCCTCAAATAGCTTTAATCTCTTAAGACACACACAGGGAACGATGGGGGCCATTCACAACAATACTACGCTTCAGTTGTTGGTTTCTATGCACAAATTATACAATTGACACCATGCACAGGCCAATCGAGGTGTGGGGTTGGGAGATAGCATCTTAAAAACCACCTTTGATTTACCATGATGAGCCCATCCAAATCTGATAGCCAATAGCAAGGCTCTCGATCGACATGTGACATGTGTTGTCTGTGCTATTACAACGTGGGCATAGCCTGGGCACATCGTCGTTCATTGCACACAAATTCACTTCGCTGAAAAATTCAGTCTGGACACCAAGAACCAAATTTCGATCACAGAACGAGGAATGATGTTGATAACTGGGGATCCAACATGACCGTAGACAGTAATTTAATCTTCATCGCAGCCTGAGAAAGGATTCTATGTAACTCAGCAAGTTTATTTTGAAAAATATAAAAGTTTTAGCACTTAAAACTAATCGGTTTTAAGTATGTCATCAGATATTTTATACAATTGGTCCAATTATTGGCTCTGGGCTTTCATAATCAGCACTTCCAATATAAAACAAATGGTAACCAGACCGATTATCAATCGATATATGGTCTGGTGTTAGCCAGGCTAAACTGGGCATTCTTTTTTCGCAAATAAAACAAGGGAAAAGGAAGGAAGAAGTTAAAATCCGTACAATATGACCCTTTATATGTGTGGTCTAAGCCACTTTTTTAAAGACCTCCAGCAGCTACGGTGATTGTGACTCTTGTCCATCAGGAGCAGTCAAACATCGAGAGATTGCGTGATGTTATTGTTAATGCAGGGCTTAATGTTTAATTCAGACTTCTTTTTTTTTTTGTGAAATACAATGTTTTGCAAGATCGTTCATATATTTCAGGAAAAAGCATCTTATATGTGACCGGTGTGAACTTTAAATCTGCATTAGGACATGGCCATGTCATTCAGAAATATATATATGTGTGTATATACACATGTATAGATCTATGCAGCAAGAGAGGTCAGTGTTCACGGAAGTAAACGTGGAAGCTAGCGGTGAGTATTTGTCGATATTAAAGTTGCTGTCCTCAACGTTTTAAGGAGGAGATTAAGGAAGTAAAGAGCAAGGTTTTCGAACATGGTTAAATAGTGCAGAATATTGAGGTCCAATGTCAAAAAATTGGTTTTAGGACATATTCAAGTGGCCTGGATCACATTTGAAAAAATCAGATCTGTACCTGTGTCATTTCAGACTGTCACTAAAAGATCATATACAGGTTGCATAAAGGTGGAAAAAAAGGAATTTGGGTTAGTTTCGGCTGCAGTCTGAATGTAAACTCATTAGAACTGTGGAATTTGAAATTTTGGAAACCAGTATTTGATTTTTGTTACCTACCAACAATCAATAGTAATTTGTCCCATCATAATTATGATCGTGTCCTAATTAATGGGCTTCCTCCAAACGTCTCAAACTAAACCGAGCCTCAACTCTTGTGGTTTTAAATCATATTTTAAAATATAGCTGCAAATGATGATGCGTTTACAAAAGACGTATTCAGTTTGGAGTCGATTATGGGTCTCAACCAGCTTTGTGCCCGGGCAAACCTGCAGGAATGTACATACGTGTCCAAGGGTACACGCAGACTCCCACAAACTCCTGAAGATCCACTCAATGAGCTTTTCTCGCCAACAACTCCACTTGACAGCGGTTTGCTTGAGACATTTTGTACCCTTTGAGAAAGGTTTGCACTTTCCCTTGTCTCTTTCTCTCCTACACCCCCGCCCCCCCCACCATACCTCCTAGAATGTTCATTGCCCAGAAAATAATTTCTCTAGTCATTTCAGCGCCTTTGTGAGCGGCAATCAATTTCTCTTCTCTTCTTGATGGTCCCGCGTGTGGGTACAGAAGTTTGACCTTCTCTAAAAGATCTATCAATTTATCCGTCCATCCTGCAACCTATCCATTAATGTTTTCATCTTCTCCTGTTGTTTTTTTTCCTCCACCCCCACCCCCCCAACCCCTTCTCTCCGGCTGCTGACTGTTGGGTGGTAAAGTGGCTTTAAGCTCATGTGCTCATCAAGGCGTAGTGGGTGTCTGTTTGTGCAATTATACCTCAGTCTAGGAGCTGGACTAAAATCAGCCGGTGGAGAAAATGATGGTCATTTTGACGGGGGAGAATATGCACTTGAGACAAAGGGAAGGGGAAGCCCATTTGGAGCATGGTGACAGTGGTGAACCCTAGGAGGGGACAGGGTCGGGCTGAGGCTAAATGACATATCACATAACCGGCCAGGGGTCACCCAATTTCTCCCAATCGGCTATCAGCATTTCTGTGACAACAGGCGCTAACCTATAGTCATCTGTCTGTCTGTCTGTGTCTTGCATTCGTCAGATGAGCTGTGAAAATTAAATTGGCAAGACTCTGTGACCGCCTTAAAGACTTCAGATAGCAAAATGACTTCATGAAGCTTATAAACGTCTGTCAGGTTCTATATTTATTAATATCACAGACAGCTTTCATGTGTTTTTTTATGAAGCTGTTGTTGAAAATGTCTAATTCGTTCTCTCTAGGTGAGAGCATTTCAACACGAAGAAATACTGTCATTTATCACGTAATATTTCACGTCATCTAAAGCACATAATAGTCTAAAAGGGTGCATCTTGCTGTCTGCGCTGGTCCCACTGGGAGAGAGCTGACAACATGAGGAGGTTCCGAGCTCTGTGAGAGGGGTCACGACCCCAGGAAGTAAAACCAGGTTAGGATATAGTGACAACTGCCTCGTTTCTTCCTGTCTGGAACATAAAGATGAACAACAGGGTCATAAAAGCTTACGGCTGGACAAAGTTTGTATGGTCAGCATGTGTGTGTGTGAGGCTCAAAAGAGACAAAAATGCATTTGTTGTTTTTCTCTCTTTGTGTAATCCTTTTCAAGTTGATGTGGTTTAATATTTGCTTTTTTTTTGTTTCTGTTGGACTCTCAGCTAAAGGAGAACTTTGCCTCTGCAGAGCTTCTCTCTATGGGCCTATTCTGCTGCATCCTCTCCATCTCACTGGTCCCTTTCTCTCCTCTCCTCTCTCCCCCTCACTAACCCTTTTCTCCTCTCGTCCCCTCCGCCCAGCCACAGCCTTTCCATTCTCATCTCTCTCCCTCGCCCCTTTTTTCTTTCCCCTCATTCACACTCCTCTCTCTGTCCCTTCCAATCTCTCTCCGCCTCTCGCTCCCCCTCTCCCTCGCTCGCAGGACAGTATTATATATTCCAGTCTCATGCTTTGCATGATTTGGGCAATAGATGAAGCCATATCCCTCTCTCCTCGTCGGGCTCTCCCCTCCCTCTCTCTCTCGCCTTGTTGTTTAATGTTTCAATTTGGAGGAAGCAAACATTCAATCAGACAGATTAACTGTTTAATGCATGTCATCAGTCAAACTGTCTACGAGAGGGGGGCCCCTCGGCCTAGCGCTGCCTCCCCCCCCCCGACTGCCGCTACGTCCTTCTCACTCCCCTGCTCTCCACGCACACACTGTCTACTCTCATATAGACAGGCCCATCCAGGCTCCAGCCAGACGCCGAGGCATCTGTGCATGCACAAACACACACACACACACACATATATGTATATATATATTCACCCATGCACAAACACGCATAGCGCATAATCATATACGATCACACGTGTGCATGAGCCTTCACCAAAACCCTGATATCCATGTAATACAGTTCAAACTAAGCAGAGAATGGTCTGAGACACCTGCAACCAGAAACAGAAAATGCGCGTGCTTTTCTAAAGGTAACGCGTGGATTACGTCAGACATTCGGTGCGATCCCAACGCCACATATACTGATGTGCTAAAGGACACATCCACTGACTCACTCACGATGGTGAAGCTGCTTTCCACAATTAAGGCACGCTCAAACAGACAACACACACACGCTTTCTCCCTTTCACACACACACACACACAAACGCGCACACACACACACACACACACACACACACACAAACGCGCACACACACACACACACACATCCCACAGGCCAGTGGATAGGGAAATCAAAGTGACACGGAGGTAGAGCAAGGGGGAGTGAGAGATTAGAGGAAATGAAAAGAGTAAAGAGGAAAGAGGGAAAGAGGGAATGGGAGGCCGAGCGTGCTGAAGATGGAGTAGACTGTAAAACAGGGAGAGGCGCTCACATAGAGTTTATAAATGACACTGGATGCATTCTGGATGAGAGATGAGAAAGAGGATGACACGTGGAAGCACAGCTCATAACCTGATTGTGGATATCACATGTACTTATTGTTTAGATGTGTGTCCAGTAGAATGTTCAATAGATCCATCTGTATTAATATGTATGAACAGGCTAACAGCACATCCTACATCCCTTTTATGCCTTCTTTTTCTTTTTAGTAATGTTTTTTTTTTTATAAACTAACGTTTCTCTCAGTATATTTCAGAGATATAGCTTGTACACATTGGACAGTCATACATTTGCATGTAGTGCTGACAGTACATGAGTTTGAGAAAATAAATGCAAGCAAATCAAAGGTTCTAAAACTGAATCCAACTTTAAACAATAGTTTGAAAGACCAAAATCAACCTAAATGTGATACGAGATGTTAACTGAAACAGCCTGTTTACAAGAAACGGAGTAGAAAATATTACACAACATGTTAAATATATACACATATACAGATTTTTGTGAATATACTAGATTCCTTAACAATATTTACCTATATTTTCTTTAGTGTTTTCCATTTCAATTTATTTACCTTTTCTACAAAAGGTTACTTAGCACAATTAACTGTTCATTTGTTTTATATTAAGATGCTTTTATTAGGTTTATTACTCACATTGCTGTCACCATGACATATTTCTGTCCTGTGATGTAATATTTGTGGCTGTATTGATTTTTACCTCGACATTTTATTGTTTTACAGAACCTTTCGCCATAGGGACTCCAGCTTAAATTTAGCCGGCTGACTAACGGACAGATATACTGCGTATAGAAGATGATACTTTGCATGACTTATATAAAAGAATGTTCCATGAAGTTAGTTTAATTTTAAACACTTTCGTTTCTGTGGCAATACAGAAGGAGAAATGTCAAATATGTAAGAAATTTCTAACAAGACCAACAATTCTTGACCTTTTTCCTCAAAGTTTCTTCAAGTAGAAAAAACAGGAGAGATGCATAAATTGCTAAAAGCCAAAGAATTGGATGTGAGGCCCGCGGCTACCTGGGCCACCTGTGTTGACTGCATACTCGTATATTGTAAAGCTTCATGTGCCAAAAACTGAGCAAGCTGCACCACAGTGTAACAACCTTATAGGGTTGCTGACCAGCTGCCTGCACGCTGCCTCCCTCCATCATTTTCTCCTCCAGCCCTCTTTGTTTTACTCTCCCTCTCATTCATTTTTATTTCATCGGCCGGTGCTGTGGAGCCTCTCGTGTGTCTCCCTCTCTCTCCCCCCCCCACACACACACACACTCTCTGACCACAGCACAGAGGGTGGCCAAACCTGGTAAGTATTGACAGGGAGCTCCAGTGACACGGAGAGAGCCAGTCAATGCCCAGACACCCAGGGCAGGGGTCAATGACAAAAGGTAGGCCGCCTAGAAAGAGGGAGAGAGGAGAAGAGGGGGAATGGGTGAAGGCGGCTGATAGATGGGAGGCACGAGAGAGATGCGGCGAGATAGTATAACTTTGAGGCAAGAAGAATACAAGGTGAAAGAAAAAGGGAAAAAAAAAAGACACAAAGGCACATGCCAGACAGACGGACAAAGAGAAATAATATAAAAGAATAAGTTTATGTTTCAAATAATACAAAACATGTTGAAGTTAAAGTTAAAAAATGATTCAATTGGAAGAGTGGTTTGAAATACATTTAAAAGATAATTGTAGATAAATCAGTTTGATTCTGATCGGCGTGAATGGAAACTGTACCAGGCAACGTGGAAGTTCAAGACGAACGCTGGCGAGGGGAATGAGCGGGATTGACGTGAACGTTCCACAGAGACCGCGGATGGGACAAGGGAGATAGGCCACTAGACTAGGATTAACAGACCAGTATCAACACACACACACACACACACACACACACACACACAGTGTGTTTGTGTATCGACACAGAGAGAGAGAGTGTCAGTATGTATTGAACGGTGGGCGGTAAGTGAGCCCTCCTCTCCCACACATCCCCTCCTCCATCTCTTCTTCTCTCTATCGGATATCAGTCCCTTCTCCTCTAATCATTTCCTTCCTTTTGGCCCTCTCTTCTTTCTAATGCAATTATCCCTCATCCCTCCTTTCCTTCCTCTTTCCCTCTCTATCACTACTACTTCCATCCTTCTCTTCCCATCGGTACTTTTCTGCTTGACTTCCTGAGATTTTTTTTTCTCCATTTCCTCTCCTCCTCTACCTCTCCGGTCTTGTTCTGGCTAACAAAGCTGCCGTTGTCAGTTGTGCTTTTTGCTGCTCGTTGTTTGCTCTCACCTGGCTGCCTCCTTTGTTTTGATCTTTAGTGATCAGTCTCCTGTATCCTCGGTGTGTGACAAAAAGGTTCTCATTAATCAATATCACTCTCCAAATGTGATAACATTCTTCTCCGAGCCGCTGCAGTATAGCAAAGGGAAACATGCATAATGCCTTTGACCTAATACGAGGGGGCAACAACTTCGGTATTGTCACAAACTTTGCAGTAAAAACATAGTTTATAGCAGTTGGTCTGTAACTGATAATATTCTGTGGAGCAATTAAATTAAATAATACATTTTTTATTGATACCATTTGCAATTTTTTCCACAAATTTCATGAGTGCTGGAAGTTGCCACATGGAGCTTTGAAAACTCACAGATCAAAGTGCTAATTGCCAGATCTGTGTTATAACTGGAGACTGTCGCTAATTGGTATTGTATCTAACAGGATTCACCTTTGAAAAAGGTGTCTGTAATTCTGATTAAGTTATTTAAATGTTGCCTTGTGTTCCATGGTCGGTTTACATTATTTTTATCTACCCGTTGTGGTTCTTATACTTCTGGAAATGAGCAACTGTAAAAAAAAAAGGAAAAAATGCATATATATATATATATATATATATATATATATATATATATATTTATCTAAACTTTGCTTCCTGCAACTACATTTTTCCAGATTGTTCTATTCTGTTCTGTCAGATGTTTTTCTTTTCATCTTTATATGTCAAACAGGAACACTGACTTTATTTTGCAACGTGCGCAAAATACATAACACACAGCAGAGGAAAAGCGTGTTGAATACAACAGAGAGACCATCAGCTCATAGAATAGAGATCTTTTCCTTGGCCTCAGGCTACGATCCTGTTAACACTTTATACTCACTGTGAAGTGTCTGCAGGTTGCTTTAGTCTCAGGTGATTTATCTGCAGGCCTTTTGTCTCACGTTTGCACGGGAAGGAGAAAACACACCCTCTAAACATGAGGCAAGCAGGGATCTCATCATTTTTCTCACACAAATACAACAACCGTGCTAATGACAAGAATACTGGTTAAAGTTTTTTTTTTAAACCTTTAATTCATGTGTCAATGTCATTAAATTGTAATGTAATAAAAGTACGAATAGGCCACGAGGAGTATTGTGACTGATTTGCATTATATCTAATGAATAAGAGTAGAAAGATGAAAAGATTATATCCTCTCCACAGTATCACAGTCTGTGCTGCAAATGCCCAGGGCACTTCCCATCAGAGAGGTGGAGATTGCTCTGTCTCTCTGCCAGTTCATTCTCTTCCTATCACACACACACACACACACACACACACAGAAAGATAGAAACGTATGTGTGAACTAACCCTAATAAATAGTTGATTGTGTCGCAGTGTGAACAGGTAATCGTGTACTAGTAAAGTGTACCACAACTAAAGGTTTCCCAAACCTATCTGGCAAAATACACTCATTTGAAAATCTCTCCTCATGTAGAGTTATTAGGTTTCCATCCTGCTATTTTTTTTTCGCAAAACACTTGATTTCTCGTTTTCTAGGTATACAACACAGCAAATAGGAACCTGAGAATGGGGGGAGGGAGATTATTCCACAACGAGCGCGTTGGCAGACAACCACCTTTCCTCGCAAATTTGTGAGCTTTGCTTCCTGCGTACCCCGCGCCCGGCGCTCTGCCGGAAACAGATGGTTCCCGGAATGTCCTCCAGCGGCTTTCCGAGGAGCTGCTAGTACCCCGAGAGGCGTGAAGGAGGGAGGGCTGTGTGCTGTTTCTCCAACAAACTTAACTTCATCCGCCTATCTCTGGAACCCCCCGTCTCCCTGCTCGATTAGGAGTCTTTATAGTATTTCAATATAACTATATTGTCAAGGAGCACAGCTCTAAACGCCATGTTATTATAATGGAAAAAAGCAACATTGCCGGTTATTTTCTTTGTTGATTTGCAGAATAAACGGTTATAGAAAGTGTATTTGAGACAGGATGACAAATTCATTAAATGGAAATATGTGGTTATTTAAGACGTATTGATATGATGAAGATTTGGGAAACCTGAATTAAATGAGACAGCTGCTTTGTGACCCCCGTCAGGTGGAACTGTGGCTTTCAGTTAGCACAGATTGGTGTTTTATTTAGATATCTATACAGACTTTACCTAAAACTGACTAAACTGGTGATATATTAAATATATGGAACTGAAAAAAAATTACATAAAGACTTGAACATGTGGAGCAAAAGGAGTTTTGTAAGTTTCCGGTTGATTAAACAAAAAAAATGTGTATTTGCAGCACCTTGGACAGTGACCACACTATCTGGACTATTCAGCACCATGGACAGCAAATCACACACACTCTCACATACACACACACACACACACACACACTTCACACAGACTCAGATTCTATCAGTTCAGCAACACATTATAGGCCACATTTGAGCTTGTGTGTGTTTTCTTTTTTTGTTCATGTGTGATGCATTTAAAACGGAAAACGATATATACACAATAGGATGAGATTTTCCCAAATACCCGTCATGACAGGTTTTGACCCATCTCACAGTGTTTATACCAACAGCCTATATTTACCAAAGTACTGTACTTAAGGACTACACTTTCTATTTCGTGAAACGTATAATTTCAGAAGCAATTATTGCACCTTCAGCTTCATCTTATTTGACAACTGAATAATTACTTGTGGGTTTTTGGAACAAAACATCTTATGATCAAGATGCATCAGGACCAAAACTCTGCAGTTATAAAGCTCCACTTGGACAAACTAAACCGTAAAAATGCTGCTTTTTTTAGAGATAGTAAGTCACACACTCCTACAGATTGATAGTACATTTCAAGTGTCAAATTTTGCATTAAATCTTTTTGTTTTAACTTGTAAGAGTATTTTACAGGATGGTGTTTTTTTTACTTTTATCACCTTAAAACCTATGGAGGAAACAAGATGCAAGGAAAAAAAGCAGGCTGTATATTTGGAGCGCTCATTAATGGACTGAAAGCATCCTTTCCAATTAGCCTGCTGTAATCCGCGGCTCATCCCTGTCTTACGCCCCACTTGTCCTACACCCGATACTTTGATCCGGACTTGGCGGCACCTGACGATCCGGCCCCTTTGTTATACAGAGCGCGCGGGGGCTAATCTCACTGACCCGGCGCAACCTTGACCACCCACTCCACCCCCCTCGTACACCCCCCCCCCCCACCCTTCCACCGGCCTTGGGCTTGGTTCATCGCCGCCCCGGACACACAACGCTTCCCCGGGAAGAGACACAGAGAGAGACAGAGAGAGAGAGAGCGCTCTTGATCGTTTCATCAAACGCGTCCCCGCTGCGCGGAGCGTGTGCGCGCCGCCGACCTCCCCCCCGTCCCAGCAGCGGGGATAAGAGGGAAGTCGATGCAACAGCGCCAACACGGCCAATGATCCATAAACAGGAGCCAATAGGCGAGCGGGTAATGAGGGACTTTATTTGAACTTTATGTAGACAATAAGCCGCGATACTTGCGTGGGTGGGTGGATGGGTGGGGGGGGGGGGAACCGGCCGGTGCGGGCGGTCTAACGCAGACAGATGGACAGATGAAGCGTGTTCGGTTGCCCCGGAGACAGAGATACACGCGTTTTCATATCGTTATTGCCTCATTTGCCTACAGATGTAACATCTGCACACGCGCCGGAATGAGCGTCCAATTTGCGTTGTTTGGAGTCCGAAGCAATTGACAATAACGCACGCGCGAAAACACACGCACACACTTAAACTCAAACAGAGGGAGAAAGAGAGGAAGAGGAGAAAGAGGAGAGAGAAGCACCTTTCACCGCCCCCCCCTCCTCCTCCTCCTCTATCTCTCGTTTCCACCCTCCTCCCCCTTCTCCCTCTCTTTCTGGGGAAAAAAACGGCAAGGAGGCGCGACTCGCAGGGCCGCACATAGCTGATCAATATTCGATTTAGTTGCTAATTTAGGGCCTTTCTATAGCTGTCATCCCGTGATGTATGAGTCCTAACCCGAGGTCGCCGCGGAAAAAGAAGAAGAAGAAAAAAAAAGAAGAAAAAAAATCAAACACCAGTCAACTTTTCACTTAACAATAGAGCGACTTGAATATTATTTATGGGCGAAAGACCCACTTTATGGGTGAATTGCTCCTATCGCTGGTGGGATGATGAAGCGCCTTGTAAGTACATGCCACACAGGCTCTGACACCGGCGTAAACAGACGTGCAGGCAGGAGCAGAAACATGTAAACACACCGGGGAAGCGCGAGCTTTAAAAAAAAGGACTGCAAAGAAGGGGAAATATTCATATAAACAGACGTCAATATCTCGGTCTCTTGGAGTTCACAGCGCAATTTGAACGCGCGCACGTGATTAATGGCGTTTGTGTGACAGATACCCCCCTGCTTCAACACACACACACACACACACACACACACATGCACAAGCAAGTTTTGGAATGACACAAAAGATATCCTATTTGTCACGCGGACTAATATTATGTATTATGGTCCTAATTATTTTTCGCACATTGCTTTACGCACGCGCGCACACACACACACACACACACACAAACACCCATCAAATCAGAATGCTGCTGCTTTATTTTGCCACTTAATGTCTTCCCGATCGATCACTGTTCTAAGGATGTTATCAATAATTTGAAAGCTTGATTAACTTCAACGTTTCCATAACAATTCTACCGCGTTTATCCTCTACTCGAATTTTTAATTAACGCGTGCTTAATTAGTTCGAGATCGTTTGGGAGTGAGATACTTTATTTTAGAGTTGAGGAGGGGAGGGGGGGAAGGGAGGAAATTAACATAAAAATCGCTGCTGATAAATTGATATATTATCAGGAAAGAAATGTTGTAGGACTTTCTTGGCGGAACGAGTCATAAACAGACATCTATCAAAACGAGACAGCTTGAGATAACGTATAATTCTTCGGCAGCGTTATTTAATTATATAATGACTATGCTATTCTAATTTCTTCAAATAATGAGGGTGTAAATTCTTGGTGCTTGAATCAGTCATGGACAAAGAGACCAATTTATAACATGCAGCATAAAAAGGAAACCCATTTCCTCAGGTGACAAAGTATTTTAAGGAGCACTCGCTACATAAACTGCATGTTCTGTCCATACTCAACTTGTAAAATCTGGTTTTATTTTGATTGATTAAAGTGTGAGGTGGTGCAACTCATTAAGAAAATATACATATGCGAACATAATTATAAATCCTTGCCCAAAACAGTGAGCAGGAGAATTTTCTCTCACATATAGTGAGTATACACACACACATACACACACAAATGTGTGGCAATTGATCCTTAAATGCAAGTAGTAGGCTGCCATGTAAACCATTGAATGAATAAAAGGCATTTTAATTAGAGTGATTAGTTAAGGAATCAATGAGCTGGCACCAGCAGAGCTCACAAGGAGACCTGAGACCAGCAGCACACTAAAGTAAGCTTTACACCCCTGGAAACTGATTTTTTTTTTGCTCCTCCAAGAGTAACCTTCAAATTCAGGAAGTTAGGGACGTTGTATGAAGTCGTTAAAGAGTGTCCAGCAAACTAAGAATAAAAGCCAGTATGATCGATAGATGTTCTGTTTAGACGTGAATCCTGTCTCTGAATTATTTGACTAACGCATCATTCAGGCAGTCATGCTACAGGAGCTGGATGCGTGATTCCCGCTGCATTCAGATGTCTTTTACACGGGCTACACATCACAGATCCAGTGTGTTTAGGAGTCTGTTTGCATATAAACTAGGATATGGAGAGTGGGATTGTGTGTATTGGCTGCTGCCAGCTGCTATGCAGCCTCCAGGTTGTTTGGTGAAAGTGAGAGTGTGATTTCCCCAGACCCTGCTCTCCGGGGACGCCTGGCTCCCCCTGCCATCTCCCCAGAACCCAACCGGTTAAACGGACAGGTCATTGATGCACACACGCACGCACAAACACACACACACACACACACCCGGCCTTTCAATCTTCTCCCCCTAGATGGGCCCCCACTGCCATATAAAGGCCACATTTCCCTGGTCATTACCGGCGAGTCACAGAGAATCTCTCACCTCACTACACGATAATCAGATCAAACCTGGAATTACCGTCATTAGAAATCCTGCAGGAGGCGAATCATAAGGAAACAACCTCGTGAATAATGGCCCACGCTGCCAATGAGAGTTGTAATTGTAAATCTGATTCTACCCCTCAACCACACGCTGTAATGAGCACCCGGCATTGTTTAAATGACTCAAATGAAATTGATGCCAATTTACCAAGCATGAATGACAGCCCATATGAAGATGTGTGCTGGGAATGAGATATGATGGGGGTCTGAGGGGGAGTCTGTGTGTGTGTGTTTTGGTTTTGTGTGGCAGCCCTTGAGTGGGGTGTTTAACAGTGGTATTAATAATCTCTATGATCTATGAGCTCGTCTGGTGTCACTCAGCCATTAGAGGGACTGTCTCTCTGTGTTCTCCACACCTCGTTTCCTCCCCTGCGTCCGTGTCGGCCCCCCAAAATAATTGTGTGTTAATGGGTTAGAAGGAGGGGTGTAGAAGGGGGTGCGCACTAGGGGGATTAGAGCCCAGTGAGGGAGGATGGAAAGATTATCAGGGAGATGGGTCACTGTTAACAGAGGAGATGATTAGGTGTGATGACTGACCCCTCCTGGTTAGTGGAGGAGATATGGGACAATTATTAGAGGACAAGGAACCGGGGGGGGGGAAATGTACAAAAAAAATGAACAAAAAACAAGAGGACAGAGGGCTAAAGGACAAGACAAGTGTGAGTGTGGGATAATGAGAGAGTAAAGGGTAATAGTATGCCTGTATTCCTGTGAAATGGGCAGACCCAAAGCCAGGTGGGGTAGCCTAAAGCCATTTGCAGGTCCTAATCTGGGTGGAATGAGCCGTGAGAGGAAGAAGGAACTAAAGTACACTGACTAACAGGTCTCTCCTGACCCCTCTCCAACTCCCACTCTCCCACCTCTACTTTTCCTCTCCCTCGTTTCCTCTCTCCTTCCAACCCCACTTTCCACCACTTCCATCTACAAAACAAAGTTGCCTGGCATTGACGGGACCCCAGAGGGCTGTCAGCGAGGAAAAGGTGGGAGTCAACTCCAGCCCATAGAAAGAGGGAGGGAGAGAGAGAGAGAGAGAGAGAGAGATTAGGAAAAGGGGGAGTGGGGAGATTGAAGCGTTTCTAATTTAAATAAACCCTTTGGCAGACTGAAACTGGCAGCAAGCTTCCCCTTTGCTCGTGAGGAGAAAGAGGGAAAAGAGAAGAAAAAGGGGGAAAAGAGGGAGGGGGAAAAGGAAAGGAGAGATAGATAGATGGATATAGAGATGTCTCCATGCTGGTTTGGTTATCCGCATGGGAGAGTTAGAGGCCAGAGGACGGGGAATGGGGGAATACGGAGACTGAAGTGGAATAAGATCAGGAGCTAGATGGAGGAGAAAGAGAGGCGACACAAATAATGGAGGGAAAAAAAACACTGGCTAGATACAAGGGTTAAGGGAGGGGAGAATAGGAAAGAGCTGTGAAAGTTAGGTAATAGAGAATTGTGTGTGTGTGTGGATAGATAGAGGTGCGATCTATCTGTTGGGAAGAGTTCATCCATACCCCCCCCCGCAGAAACACACAGGCAAAGAGAGAGTGAAAAAGTAAAACAGGGTCTCTCAGTAGTGGGTCCCATCAGTCTCATCTCATCAAAACTTGGCTGAAGTTTTTTGGACGGATCCCAGCTCCAATCAACTTCAGGCGCCGGGTCCCCCCCCCCCGTCACACTGTCTCCCCCGTCTGTCCCTTCGGCTCGTCACAGCAGTGGCCTGCTCACCGGGCTTCACGCTCCTAATGGGCTGCCACGGAGAGAGGAGCCATCGTCGCGATACAGCCAGTAATCTAACGCCCCGCCACCGAACGCCGGAGGATGCCCGTTTTGTTTGTCTATCCGTTCGTTATATTGGACGGGCTGGAGCCAGATGACAACGGGCCGGCCCAGATTCAGAGGGGAGAGGTCGCTGCTAGCAAAAGAACCCACAGAGAAGCTAAAACAACAAATAACGGAAGGCCACTGTGATCCTGAATTGAGCTGTGCGACGTTTTTAAATCTTCATGAGGCATCAGACACATGGAGATGCAATTACTTAAATATATCCTAGGGGGAAAAAGATGATGTGTATTTTAAACGCTTTTTTTAAGGTTGTTAAGGTGTCTGAAGGTCATCTGGAGCAACCCCCCCTCCGCCTTTCTTTTTAATTTCCCACCTCATCACTTAACCTAATGTTTGATTAGTGCTGTAGTCTTATGCATATAGACCGGCTATTAGAGTATATTATAGAATCAACAAAAGAATCACGGCTTGACATGCCTGTTGACAAAAAAAAAAAAAAAAGAGAAACTGCGATTACACAGTCCCTGGATTAAAGGTGAGTGTGTGTGTGTGTGTGTAAAGGCGCGACACGCATGTTGTGTATAGGCCCACAGTAGGAGCACAGTCTATAGATGGAGAGAGTGAGAGAGAGAGAGACTCCGACCCCCTCCTTCAAACATACACACAGAGAACTGGCTCCGGCTCCGGCTCCGCTGGAGTGGAGAACCATAAATCTTCATATAGCGGCTGTTTTGATTAATGCAGCCGAGTCGAGCTAGGGGGCTGGACCTATCCCATTACGGCCTAATGGAAGATGGAGCGGCGCTGTCTCCACCACTAGGCCCCTGTCATTTGTTCCACTTTGCAGTCCATTTGGCCGAGAGACTACAAGCCACTCCATCAAAAATATTTTCAGAGTTAATTTCCGCCCGCTTAATTCGCCTTGATTCGGATTGCGTATCGAATGGCAGGATCGATTTTCGCCTGGCGTCTAAATTAAATAAAAGAGAGGGGGGTATACTTTAAGTCTGCGTTTTCTTTCTTTTCTCTTTTTCCATTCCATTCTTCCACCTCTTTTCCAGCCATCCTTTACGGTGGGCCCGCTCATTCTTTTTTTTTTTTTTTTTTAAGATGCATCTCATTTCCTTCTTTCTCTCAGATTTTGATAGACCTGTGTTTGCAGAGAAGGAGGAGGAGGAGGAGGAGGAGAAGGAGGAGGAACATATCTGATATCTGATTGTAGATACAGATGAAGGGAAACCTATTGGAAAAAAAGAAGCTCAGGTGGATGAATTTATGGATTTGTCATAAATTAAGAGTTTGACGTGAGGGGGAAACACTTTATGACTGGATCAGGTAAGTTAAAAGAAAAAGAACGATAGAAAGATACTATATCCACACATGACAATGCCACAAGGTGTAGATCCTAAAGAATAGATTTAGAAAACATCGAGTGAAGAAGAATTGGACAGCCCGACACAGGAAAAGTGGGGTAAATTAGGGGCATCGGGGTATTGAGGGGGTGAAAAATAATGGGGGGGAAAGTACAAAAAAAGAGAAATGAAAAGAGGCAAAAAGCACAGTGACAAATTGGTCGAGTGTGTCGCGAATTCCCTTTTAGATTTAAAGCCGCGTGTAGCCTATCGTCATATCTTTCCAGAGTAATTTATTTTCTCATTTCTCTCTCTCTCCTCACTACCCTTCTCTCTCACTCTCTCCCCGAGTGTGTGTGTGAATTTATCTGGTAGTCACGTGGATGGAGAAGGGGGGGGGGTAAGTCAATAAAAGTCTCTGGCGACAACTGTTTCCCCCATCGGTCTCTTGTCTCCTTCTTGCATTATCTCCACTGCTTTGCTTTCTATTTGTTTATTTGCTGAAGCTGCATTGCTCCTCCCCATTTCCTCCTCCTTCGGCCGTGTTTCCTGTTTCGGATCCTCTCTCATATCATAGGACTACAAGCCTATACCTACACCTCTCCAGAGAGGCCTATTGATTTTATTCTCCCACTACCAGCAAGCTCCACGCTTTGAAATTACAAAATCAGGAAGCTGTAGGATCCATCTTTTATATCCACCTCAGAAATGTTTCGATAATCGTCAGAAAGTTCTCAGAGGCTTACAAGTTAGAGATGAAGGCCAGTGAAGCTCTGGCTCGGAGAGAGGAATTCATTCGTAGATTGCTCAAATCAACAAGGAATTAGATTTGGAATTAACTTGATTGACCTTATTACATACCCATATAAGACAATAACAGAATTAAACAGTCAAGGAAAATGAAGGCGATAAGGAGGGCAACAACACATGAGCTATGCATCAGTTTATAAGTTTTCAAACTTTTGCATCATTCATAGGATGCAGACAACATATCACAATAGTATAATGAGTATAATTCAACTGTAAAACACATCATGAATTAAAAATTGTGCGTCAGCATGTCCTAAACTCCTCAGGATACATTTATTGTTTTATATTACATTATATTTCTGAGCATTAGCATGTAAACATCATTTTAATGTTGCGCCTGGAGTTAAGTTGAGCTGTTTTATTTTAGACTGATGCATCAGACGGTATTATCTTGCATATAATCAGAATATGATGATTAACGAGAACATGCAGCTAAGTTTTTCCAGCGATATAGTTGTAATGTTGAATCTGTGATGCCAGTACTTTTTTCAGCCATCAGAGCAGTGACTAGTTTATCTGTAACTCAGTAGGTAGCTCGGTCATACTTTAAAGACTTAAAAGTACAGCCCGCTCTTGGTTCTCGACCAAAATTCGTTCCAGAACGTGGTTCGAGAAGTGATTTATTCAAATTCTGAATCTATTTTTCCCATTACAAATATTGGAAAAAAGACTTTAAAAAAACGTATTTAAGCATTTTTTCAATATTTTACACCATAAACTGCATAAATAAGTGAGTAGGTAATGTATAAATAAATACTATAATAAACAAACGTATCTCTAGCAACTCATACTCCAGCGTCATTTACTGTACTGAATTGTATAAAAGAAAAAAAGTGCAGAAATATAGCTTGTGTGTTTTATTCAATAGTAAAAGATAGATTTTAAATTGTGCGGCGCCCTCGCTAACACTCTCCCCCGCTAACTGTTGCTCGTTTATGAAAATCAGCAACAGTTTCTCCACCTCTTCAAAAACCTGTGGCCTGTCAATCCTTTAGGAACATCACTTGCTTCAAGAGCGTCTTTGTGTTTTAGGACGGTGCTTATTGTTGATTTTTGCCACCCCAAATTCCTTAGCTAACTCGGACACACGCACACCAGATTCATACTCAAATTCAAACTCAACAGTTTCCTCTTTACACTATCAGCAGCTTTACTGCTGATAGTAAAGCTTAAAACAATCCTCAAAGTAATGAAAATACAGTCAGTTTTGTTTAAGAACAGCGAACACGTCGTCTGCGTATAGCTGTTGAGTTGCTATCAATAACAACAAACGGAGTCAGTCGGCATCCGGGTCCTCTTGGATCATCGTGCGGGGTTCGACCTCGCTTCCTTGTTTGACATTGGAAGCAAAAAAATCTCAAATTTTTTGTTCGTACTCTGATTTGTTCGAGGTCTGGGATATAAGAAAAAAGGAGGTTCTGCTGTAGTCTGAATTTTTTCTTTGGGACTTCACAACAGAAGGAAATGAAAATAAAAAAAAGTACCCTAGAATTGTTTTTGATGATGCACTTGGTTGCTTTTTTACTATTTATTATATCAATTTATTCCTGGGTTCTGTATGACGCATATTTTCAGACATGTGTGGCTGTATTTGCTGCAGCTTAGAGGCCCGGCTGTTGTCGGGCTGAAGGCGTTGATCAGGCTGAAGGGTCTCTGTGCTCCGGCTATCCTCCGGGGGTTTACACTTCCACAGCAAACAGGACTGATGGCCGACCCGCCCGGCAATATGACTTGTTCACTCAGCCCCTCCGATATCAGTGTCTCTATTTCAGTCACCACATCTGTTATTGTCTGATTCTTAAGAAAAAAGTGGCTGAGCAGAGGATAATGAAATCAAAGCCCAACACACACAGTCAACAAGCCCCTGGTAAGAAACACACTGTGTCAATATTAATCTCCCTGACAGAAAGTCGAAATATGGCATCTGTCACACATCATCTTCCCTCTCTCCTGTCTTTTCTGGAGTGGAAAAAGATGGAGAGGAGGCGGTTTTGGTGGGAGTGAAGAGGGGGAAGTTGTTGGAAATCGAGGACGTGGACCGGAAAGGGCAAAGGACTCTGGGACATTCAAGAAATATTTTTGGTGTTTTTGTCTACTTGCATCATGTGCGACGTGTATTCGGAACATTCAAGCTTTTAGTAAGTAAAGTAAACCTGTGGGTCATTTTCATTTGTGTCCCCATATAAAGTACATAAAGGCTCAAAATGCAGATCGCCAAATTAATGTTCATTTCTGTAATGAATATTTCCAAAAGCATCAGAATATAAACTGCTTTGCTTTGAGTGAGTGAATAATCAAATTTATAGTACTGACAGTGTCCAACCTACGAACACTTAGGTCTCAACAGGCTGTTCATAAGCTGAATTGTTCACAAGTGGTTTAAAGATAAGTGAATTAGCGCATGGTCCAGAACACAAATTTGCAAACACAACAGAACTGCTGTAACTACTGAATGTCTCCATACCGTAAAACATATGATGACAGCCAACCATTTATTTGTGTCAACCACTGAACACATCAGGCGTTTATTTGAGACCAGGCAGCAGTTTGGGAGAAAAAATTAACATTTAATTAATACTTTCATGACAAAAATTGTGCTCAGCAAAACTAGAAAAAAATGGTAATTTATGCAAATTCTTCTTTTAGTGACTACTGTATAACCTACATTTTTCAACAGTAACATTACAGTACTGTAGTGAAATGTCTTGCGGCTGCTTCTCCAGAGTTTTCCCATGCATATTTTACCCCAGAAAGTTTGAATTTCATGTTGTATGTTTTATTTTTTGGGGGGGGGGTTAGTTTTAATACTATCATTGGAAGTTCAGAGTCAGAAATGATATCCAATATTACACATTGAAGCTTTAACAAAATCTGCTTTCTAGAGAATTAAAAAATAAAACTCAGGGATCTCTGTCTATTAAAAAAAAATCTAAAAGAGCACAAAACACATTATTTCTTTCAATGTTGAAGGCATGCAAACAACAATTGCTGAAAGTATTTTGTTTTTTGTCCTAAATTGATTGTAAAAATGAAATAAATATATAACAAAACAACCTCACTGAGTCGCATCATTGCACTGGGTCATCACTGGTGTAAAATCAGATTCATACACGTCTACAAGTAGTACCAGTAAGTAAATGTAGATGTAGATGATATTTGAATCTAACTAAAGATTTACAGTCAAAATCAGCCTTATAGTCAATTACTTCACATGTGCTAGACATCCAAAGAAAAAATGAAGTAGTTGACATTAAAGCTGACCTTGACATGTAAATCCTTAAAGATAGATTCTGATTTCATCTGTTTGAAAAATAAAGGAAAAATACTAAAATACTAAAAACTAAAAATCCTGTAGTAGACCATGTAAGTAAGCCACTACATGTTTTTCATCTCTTAACTGGCGCTTACACTCAAACTTGGAGCAGTGGTCCAACGTGACCTTCTCCGGTTCACTCAAGGTCAGAATGTGAGAAGCAACAAGTCTGAGACATGAGCTTCTTCTTCTTCTAGCACCGTCCAAACAAGATGTTTAAAGACATCAAAATGCAAGATCTTCTGATAAAGACATAAAAAACACATTTTATCATATTTCCCATGCTTGAGTTTCCACCCTTCCCCTGAGCATCCAGCATTCTTTATTTATCCTTCAATCATCCTGGCTCCTCTCCCCCTTTCAGCCTGTTATCTCTTTCTCCCACTCATCTCACCCAGAACATTTTCCTTTCTTTCATCCTCTTTCCATCTGCTTCCTATTCCTCCCACTTCTCTTCTTCTTCCTCCTCATCCTCCCTCCCTCTCTCTGTCTTTTGGACATTTCTCTTAGTCCTTTCTGTATCGCTCCACGCTGCCTCTACACCCCCTTTTCCCCCTCTTTCCCCTGTGATGAATGAGTCTGTCTGCTGGGTGCAGTTCATATTTACTGAGCAGGGGAGCGCACACTGTCAGTCTCCCTCGCCCTCCACATCTCTATCTCTCCACTAAAGAGACAGAAAGAGCAGGAGGTTACAGCCGGATGAGAGGAGGAGGGAGGCCATGGTCAAGAGACCAGCAGTCCCCAGCTGGTTCGGTGGGGAACAAGCTATTCAGAACCAACACAGCTCCTCAATAGTGGCATTAAAGGTGGATGAGGGAGAAATCTTCCTTATCTCTTGACCAAGCCGTCACTGTAGTGATACTAAGAGGGAATAAATGGCGTCTTTCCATCCCTTTATGTTTAACTCTGCAGCCCACTTTCAGCACTCAATGCAATGCAATTTCATCGCCTTTTCTTTCCCCTTCCTTTTGTGTGAGCCATGCTTTTAGGCACATTTGGACTTGAGAGGGAGAGAAACAAGAGCCGCTACCAGCTGCAGCTTACCAAAGGTCCACAAAATACATGGTTTCATCTACGCCCACATGCGCCAGTGTGTTGCGGGGAGTCAAACGGTGTGTTTTGACCCGTGTGGTGACCCCTTCATGAATGAGAGGAGTGGATATGGGCCTGCCAGAGCCCAAAGGGACAGGCCAGGAGCCGCCGCAAAGCCCCGCAGAGCCACCATGTCTTCCCACACACTGACCTCCGAGGCCAGCCAACACCAAAACCACCGTGGCGTGACGACACCGTGACACCCGGCGCCAACGCACACAATGTGTTCCTCTGCCAAATTGACAAAAATATAGACAGTAAATACAAGGAAAATTGGATAGCTCAAATTACATCACAAAGAGAAAATCCTCTCAACTGGACTTTTATAAGATTCAATATGGGGTAATTCAATTCTCAGAAGGCAACCTAAAAACTACCAACTGTCTGTCAAGAGGCGCAGATTGAAAATGTTTCTGCCGTTTGGCTTTGGGACAGGGAAGGATAAATAAATGTATGGTTTTATGTTTTGATTTGTTGATGATTTGCAATAGACTCGCAGGCATGGTTGTGTATCTATAGCCGCAGTGCTGATAAAACAATGTTGAAAACATTCATATCATGTAGCTATATGTCAGCTTTTGAGGAGGAGAGTGAAAGACAATCAGGCGAAAATGGGAGCAGGAGAAGAAAAGAATAGAATGCTGAAAAGAGGGAAGGAAAGCATCATGCCATAATCATCTGAATATTAGGGAAAATTGCACACGGGAAAAGCGAAAATTGGATGAGAGAAACATTTCGGAGGAGCATAGAAAAGCCTGAATGCATCAGATGTGAAAACAATGACCGATATCAAACGGATGGAAACAAATATAGGCCCCTCCAGCTAAATCACTGCTGTAAAATATGCTTCCTCCCAGGTTCTAAAAGCCATCTTCACCAGACAAATGACAGGTTCAGAGGTCTTAAAGAGGGTGCACTATCAGATGAAAACATACTGCCTCTGATGGAGGAGGAGGAGGCAGGATGCTGTTTTACACACACAAAAAATCTATATCTATATATGCAATGGAGACCACAAGCATATTCCTTATAGTTCTAACAAATGGCCCAAACTTCTGAGTAAGAGATATTTCCATAGCTCGCTTATTCCCTGAAGCATCCTTTCCACAGCTATCCATTTCCCCCTGGTGCCTCAAGAGAGGAACTACTGCTGTTTCAATGCGGCCTTTCAGAAAGAATTCATCGGCCAACTCATCTGCACTAAAGCTGATGTAGGCCCCAAACTGTGATGCATCCGGCTATCAGCCACCAGACGATGAGAGCTACACACTACACAGGAAAGATGAACAGCAACACCTTTATTTGTTGGGATGCATTCTCTGCTGCTCTGTGTTTGTGTGCTGCAGTGTTTCCCCCCCAGCACCAGCACCACACCACCACCGCCTCCTCCTCCTCCTCCTCATCCCCAGATCATATTTGTCCATCTGCCTGCCACACCGATGGAACATTCCAAAAACGGCTGCTGTGCAATCTATCTCAATTTTCCAAATCTATTAATTTTCTTTGTGTGGCCTGCCTCTCCTCGAGCCCGATCTTTAAAAACCGTGGTTGTTCAACAATTATGATAACTGCAACAGGGGGAATTAGAAGATCCACCCATTCATCTCTCTGCCCCTCCTCCGCACAGACATGACGCGGCTAAATGAAAAATGGACACGCTTTAAGAAGTATTGATTCCAGCTTTAAACAAAGGTACAGTCAATATTATTTACTCCTAAATATATCTTTGTTATCTGTGCTGGAGTCATAGTTACTGCTCTGTCCTCGTAATTGCGGACATAAAAATAATAGACCAATTCCCACTGAATTGACCGAGACAGGTTTGGTTGTGGCCCTTGTCCTAGTGATGCATATCCCGGGTGTAAATGAATGTGTGAGAAATGTTTTCCACTGACGACTGCCCTATAGAGGCAGATAACTGTTCCGATCCAAGAAGGAGATAAAATGCAGGAGAGACAGCGAGATAAACAGCGCATTTCAAAGGTAATCTCAAACACTGAAATGGCAATTAATCTTCCTTCCATTCATTTTTTTCATGCATTTAAAAAAAAAAAAAAGAGTTTTCCTCATCAGTTTCATCAAGCATTTAGAGCAGAAATCTATTTTGAGAAATTTCATGAGCCCCCCTGAAATTTCTTTGAATGCGTAAAATCCAAGTTGTTTTGTTTTCATTATGTATTGTACCCAGTAAAAGCACTTTTTTTCAAATACGTGTCAGATAATTTCACAAAAAATCTTTGCTGCAAAACAGTTCTTGCTAGAGTCTCTTCCAGTATGAGGTTTATCTTTTTTGCAAAGTTTCCAAGTGCTTTCATAGTCACTCAGGCAGATATTAGTATTTATTGCAGCATTTTCAGAGTGCAGTTTTACAAAGCGACAAAGGAGAAAAAGATCACTGTGCATCAGAATATGCTGCAAACAAATATGACAGAACTATTGATGTCATTTTTTTCCCTTTTGTTTGTATTAAAGGTAGTTACAAGAAATTTACTTTTGCTGAAAGCTTGAAGAACATCTTCTCATGTGAAACACTTATAAAAAAACTGTCGTAATACAAATAAGTTCAGTGATTCAGAGGATTGCTAAATCCTAGAAACAAAGACGATTGTACAAAATAGTTTAGTTTTTAAAGTCAACAGCAGACACTGCTATTAATGTCAACATACCTCTTTCTACTAATTGCCATTTGAAAATTGGTTTTCTGAGAATCTTCATCACGTACTGTTAAATTGTTTACCATGCAATAAAAGCAATAAAAACAAAGTAAAAATCTGGATTAATCTGGGTAGTCACATTAGACTGCTATAATTTGAACACCATTGTATATCAGCAGCATGATTCAACTAGTTACACTGTCATTAAAGTATATACTATAATATACTTTGATAAATCCTGGATGAAAACACCAGCCCAAAGTTTAAATCATTAAGATTTGTGTCGAACTAAAAATTTTCCACGCGAACACATACCGAGAGGAAGGTTTAGGTGTTTACTATGTTTGAAGCAGCCAACACAATAAGGGCTCTGATATAGCCTGGTCCCTGAACGGATGCATTTGAATCTCTTGTTGCACACTTTGCAGTTTGAGTTTGCTCAAAGATGAGATGAATCTAAAGAGGTTCTCACATTCTGAGCAGGCATAGGGTGTTTAACCCGTATGAATGACCATGTCTATGCAAAACACTCATCTTAGAGAAGCTTTTCTTGCAGACCTCACCCTCATATAGCTGATATCCTGTGTGTATGTTCATATGTTTACAGAGTCTGCTGTTTACAAGCATGAGGCTTTTCACCAGTGTGCTTGTAATGTTTACCAATATCTTGCTACACCCCTGAGAATTAACTCAAGAGTACAAGAGATTTGGATTTTGTGTACTCAGGATGAGTAAATCTGCTTTTGGTTTTCCTACCGACACACTCGTGAGGCTCCTGTCCCCAGGACTTATGGAGACTCCTCCAACATCGCAGGTGTCCCTTGAAGAGATGAACTGACATGTTGTGCCAACTCTGACAGCGATTCCTCAGGTTCTCCAGATCGAATCAAAGCTGCGTGCACAGACCGGGCATGGTAAAGAGTTTTTTCTGGGCGCAGCAGAGGGAAATTTTCTTATGAACTGTGGGCTGCATTAGAAGCACCGCAAAGAACACAGTCAAGTACTGGAGCACACTTTGAGGACTCCTATCTAGAGGACACTCTTCTTACTATATCATAGTGCTCATCCCAGTGATGATACTTGACATGCTGCTGCAGGACGCCAGGCTCAGTGAAGGAGATTGTACAGTAGGGACAAGGGTGAAAATCAGGAGTCTCTCGCGATGGTGGGGCTGGAATAAGAAAAGTGTACCAATTAATGGGATTGACAGAATTTTAAGTGTACAGAAGACATCCTTCACCCACAAACAAGCATGAATCACACCAAAGACCATCTGTCAGTGTTGCTGGTCTTTTGCACTTTTGTTATAATTACTTGCACAGAAAACACATTTAAATACATAGATGAAAAATATTTTGGCATAATGCTTACTACTATTATACTAATACTACCAAGTCATATTATTGTTCATTTTTTAAATTTGGGAAAACTGGGCAAAGTTACTTAACTGGGTTTGATTTTTATGTCTTCTTGATAACACAAATGTTCTAAATTGAGTCAATTTCCTATTAGTAAAACACCATTCACGAATATGCACACAGTCTATGTTGTGTGTCCCCTATAAAAACAACTTTTCACTGACCAGTATTAAAGACACTGAAACCGAACGAATCTGTCTAGCACACAGATTTACCCGAGGTCTTATGTATGGTTTAAAACTAGTGTGCCTGGAACTACAGCTGAGCAGAAAGAACTGTTGTCAGGCATATCAATCAGATATTGATGGTAACCAACGGTCTATAAATTTTCTCTGGCTTCATTTCAGGTCAGCAGAAAGCTATATATATTCTAAACTGTAGGTATACAGGGACTGACTGTTTACTACAGCAGCAATTTCTTATTCATCTGCCAGCATTTAACCTTTCATCAATCCAATATAACATGCTTCAAATATTAATAGTTTTTTCAACATATATTGCATCCTCAAAAATAAATCTGTACTGGTTTGGGCAAGAATTTTTTATTCTAATGAGGAAAAAAGTAAGCTAAAATATTCTTCAGTGGAGCATCTCACTGCTCTAAGTAGGATTAGTAAAGATTAAATGAGCGGTGGCTTACTTGTGTTGCTTTAAATCGCCTTGGCTTGTGGCTCCTCCTCACAGTGTCCAGTTAAGCTCGGGTCACTCTCTCCTTTAATAAACAGGCCTCCAGGCCTTCAAATTCCCAATTCCCAAACTTTGTTACATGACATATTTCATGCGCATCAGGCTCTGCTGGCTCCTCTTTAACTTCCTTACAGTTAACATCATGCCATATTATGCTCTCTGGCTCCTTTTTTATCTCTTTCCTAGTTTGTGGAGTACAGTTTTTAGAGTGTTCTGTTCCTTTAGCAGACTTGTTCTTGTTGCCAACAAAGGGGGATTTTTAATCAGACTGTAAGGTCTCTCTGGGTCATCAAGGTCCCCTTTTGTTAGACTTAGATATTCCTTTTCAGATTGTTTTGCTTCCTTATAAGAATGCCCTTGTGTCTACAGTCAATTATAGTTTGTGGAAATAGTTTTTGGGGCTTGACAGGTAATTTGGGAGAGCAGGTTATCCTGCTGGTTAAAAGTAATTGTTCCAGATCTCCTGGTATTCAGTCTTTTTAGGGCAACTTGGTCTCCTTGTGAGCGAGTGGCTCTTCATACCTTCTCCTTTTTACCAACCTCAGAGGTTTTATCTACAGTGTTTGCATTCTTCTGACGATGCTGGTGCCCCATCTTGGCACGGTGGATCAATGACCTTCCAGTGTAGAGGATATCTGTGGAAAAAGGAATAAGTCAACACAAGCTTGGCAAAGGCCCTGTGCACACATGGCAGTAACATGCATTTTGGGTAAACAAAAGTGGATAGCTGTGCAAATATAAAAAAAAATGTTTTTCATTAAAAAATTCTGCAAGCAAACATCACACTACAATTTCATTTAAAATTAAAATGTGGCAATTATTTTTTTCAGAGAGAAAAAATGTCATTGATTTTACAACAATTTAAAGCAACTATGTAATTCACACGCATCAAGTATAAAAGGCAATGTGCCAGTTCCACGAGAGCTGCACATTAGTCAATAAATCAATAAGTCGATCAGCAGAGAATTAATGAACTAGTTCTGATAACTGAATAATCATTTTCAGTCAACTAAAAAAAGTGGTACAATTCTCATGTTCCAGTTACTTAAATGTGAAGATTTTCCATTTCATTTTAATTCTTCTATAATGATAAACACGATGTTATGGACTGTTGATCACAGCAAAACAAGACATTTAAGTTTGCATCTGACTTTTTAACCATTTTCTCACATTTTATAAAACATAATTGATTAATCGATAATGAAAATAACGATTAGTTGCAGCCCTATATTAACATTATACAATATGCATTGCTACACTAATTCTAATGCAATACTCTGCAGTTTCTACAAAATCTGTTTTGTATTAATAGGAAGTTGCACAATGCTTCAAAAACGCAATATGAAGGGATCTTCTAATGCTCTGTAACAGGAAGAATGGTAGAAAAACATGTTTCAAGCAAGTTAAAAATGTAAAATATGTGACTTGTATGCCAGTTTATCATGTGCGTTACTTCCTAATTCATTTGATTGAGGGGAACCAGTCAACAGTTTGGACAAATTCTCATTCATATATATCTCAAGATTCATTTAATATGAGCTTGTCATCTGATTGAGTGAAGACACCAAGTCATTGGGGGGTTCCAGGGTTTAGGGTTAGAAAAATCTAAAAAAATATATACTATATAGTATACTTTTACTGACTAATATGAGTCCTACTCATAGTTTCCTCTAGTGTTTCATTACGTTAGTGGCGTTAAAATCAATTTAACGTTAAAAGCCCTAATTATAATTAAAATGAGGTCTACTATAGTCAAAGTATGGTGTATGCCATATCTTAAAAATACCCAAAAGACGCCTCTACACTACGTTGTGTAAAGAGAACAAAAAGCATCAACAATAGGTTTAATAAAAGCACGTGAGTTATTAGTCGTTAATGATAATTGACTTTATCATTAGCTCGAGCTCTCACTATATAAGAGCAGCTCTAAGCGTAATGTTTGCTAGCTTCCCCCAAAACCTCCACTTTACCTGAACCTGTTCTCAACACAATCAGCAGAAGTATAAACTACGCTTTAAGCGTGTGCAAATACTAGTTAAACAGATCATCTTTGGTGTTAGCCTAATTAGCGCTAGCTGCCTACAGTCCTCCCACACAACGTTAACGGCTAACTGTTATTAGCCTACCAGACCGCGCGTGACTGCCAGGTTCATAACCGTTAAAAGGATTTCTGAGTGTGTGTGTGTGTGTGTGTCTCGAAAACGTACCTGATTTGTTTTTTACGGTTCAAAAAACGTTTGCATTAGAGGAATCAGGAAATTATATACGTGACTTCTCTGCGGAAAATAAATCCAACGTATTAAATTATTGAGTGCCGTAAGTTTGAGGAGCGCGCGCTACCCGCCAAAAGTTAAAAGTAGGCACGTTTTATGCACCCGGCTTTGCCTACGGGGCGGGACTTGTACGTTTAACGTAATGAAAGAGTGACCCGCCCAGCCGGGACACGCTGAGTTTTGTTTCAAAGCTCAAAACACTCTAGTGCAATAAGACCAGATAATAATAATAATAATAATAATAATAATAAGTATTATTATTAATATTAATTAGTATTAATAATACTTATTAGTATTATCGATAAATGGGCTAAAATGCTTTTTTACATTTTAAAACCTTTTATATCATTATATTTATATTTATATTTATATAATCTTAATCGAGTTTCATTCACACAATAAATAATCATGTTAAAATGACATCTACTGCTTCTTCCTCATTAAAACTTCAAGAACATACAAATATGCTAATGTATTTAATTAACTTATGGACTGTGAGCGACCGACGTGGTCGCCCCACAAAAGAGATCATGGCAACCAGAAAAAGAAGTGGAGACAGGAGGCAAAGGAACTCGCATAAAAAAAAACATTTATTGACGGCGATACAAAAAGAAAAACAAAACGCTCACGCCACCAGGGAAAGTCCACCTCGCACCAGGTGGACCAGACAGGCAGTCCCACGCGTCGCGTCACCTGTCCCGCACGCAAACATGTTCGGGGGAAAACTCTCTCTCTGCTGGTCAGTTCCCCCCTTATAACCAGGTGAGAAGGGGAGGGGTCATCACCTTCTCACCTTCTCACCTGGACACATGACGTTTCCTATTTCACTGTAAGGTGACTTCTCAGTGTTTGTGCACTGGAAAGACTGCAAGTGTCAGTGTCAACATGGCATGTTAAAAATTGGGATACAATTGGCTATAAACTAGGTTTGATGTCACCTAATATGTTCATAGGTCCACCCCTAAAACTTTGAATTTTCAATGAAGAGATGAAATTTCCACTTTCATCAAAAGAATGTAAAAACAGCCTTCAAATGACAAAATCTGCATGTAGATTATTATGCAGAGTGAAGCTCCACCATTAAACTGTAGGAACAAGAAGAAAAACACATTTTTAATAGAGGGAGACTTGAAATGTTCCAATGCTTTAGCTGTACAAATCCTAAATAGCTCAACAACTATAGGGTGGATTGTCACTATCATGTTCAGACAAACTGATGCTGCCTAGATGAAGAATCCTTTTACTCTATCGCCACCATGAGGTTGACATTTTTATGTGTTTGTGAACATTTTGGATTTTATTAAGTTATGGGAACATAAGTTGTCACTGAAAGATGTTCAATGGTTTATTTACCTCAAAGACCTTCTAATACTAGTACTGGCAATGCTATTAAAACACTTTATTTATAAAGCACTTGAAACTAGTGTTACAAAATTCTTTGTGATTAATATAAAATAATACAATATTTGTATAAGTCTAACAATTGACCTTTTTCACAGCTATTTGGGTCAAACAGAGTCAGGATGCTGCTATTGTGGAAAGACTTTTCCCTACTAATTAAATTTAAAATGACTGCCATTAAAAGGTCTATTACAAAGTTGTGATTTGTTTTTCCTAAAGCAGTAGAATTAGTTCATTTTCAAAAAGGAAAAAGGGGTGCCCAGAAATATAACACTTTCATAAAATATTTAATGTCTATTAAATTATATTGTAAACTATACTGATCAACTCCTGGCTCTAAAGTAAAAAAAAACCTTGCAATACAATTAGAGTTGCTTTACAGTTACTCATTATAGACTATTTAATAGGCATTATTGAGACAATCAAAAGCAGAATAAGTAAATTGAATAAGTTAATTATTTGCTGGAACCAAATCCTATTTCATTTGCCCAGTAAAACAAGAAAAAGGTGTCACCCAATTACTAGACCTTTTTAACAGCAGCTATATTAACATTAAATAGTAGGGAAACAGGTGTTGATCAAAGCTCCTTTCTATACAAGTCAGTCAGGGTGCTGCTACTGTTCATGCTGGCTGTTATTAGACAATCCAAAAAAAGCTCTGCTAAACTAAATTAATCAGGAGCTTAATTAGTATTATTGGTAACACTGTTGGTGGGTCCTCATCTGCAGCCTAAATCAAGAAATATATCAGGTAAAATGTTTAAATTAATTAATTAATTTATTTATTGTATTATCATTTATCTACAAGTCAATTTTTCACTTTTAGGTGCTCTAAACACTTAAAAAATAATTAGGCTTCTCCGAGTAACAGCACACACTCCCATCACACAGGGTTCATGCATTCATCAAATAATTTATTATTTTTTTCACAAAATAATACAGCTTTTAATCAATGTAGTCAAATCAAGCCATTACCTGTATGTCCCACTGGACTCAACCTCCATACAGCATCCCCAACACTCCATTACAATAGTGTTTTGCAAAAGCAGTTTAGACCTATCCTGGCTAAAAATCATGATGGCCCGGAATAGTGCATCAATAAAGTTCCATGCAACAATGATAAACAGGAGTCAAATAAATCTTCTCATAATAAGTTAAAACAGTCATCTGAGTCAAGAGTGTTACATACAGTTCTTATAAATAATTATTTACAGATATGAGTTTTTACTTTAACACTTTCATGAAAAACGTAGTAGTAGACTGGATATAGCTCCTTTGATTACACTTTTTTTAAAGTCAGACTTAGCTTATTTACAGCTCTCCAAAAAAGGCTCAGCGGCATTTCGCCACGTGACCCGAAAGGTGGTGAGAGCGAGCAAACCGGCGAAGGCAGTTTGGGCAGGAGTACGGCTTCTCCCCCGTGTGAGTTAACATGTGAGTTTTTAAGTGGCCTGACAAACGAAAGCTCTTTTCGCATTCCTGACACGTGTAGGGACGCAGGTTAGTGTGACTCCTCCGGTGTTTGCCCAGATCACCGGAAGACGTGTAACGGCGGTGGCAGTCTGGGCATTCGAAAGGCTTTTCCCCAGAGTGTATCCTCTTGTGCTTCACCAGGTCACCAGACTGAGTGAAGCTCTTATCACATTCAGTGCATTTGTAGGGTCTCTCACCAGTGTGGGTGCGCTGGTGGTTTCGCAGATGTGCGAGGCGAATGAACCTGTTGCCGCAGACCGTGCAGTGGTAAGGCCTCTCACCAGTGTGCGTCCTCAGGTGTATTTTCAAAGCCCCAAGATCCCCTATCTTCAGCCCACAGTCTCCACACTGGTGAGCTTTCTCATCAGTGTGCAGTTTGGTGTGAAGCCTCAGATTCCTCTGAGTGTTAAAGTTCTTACCGCACACGTTGCAGTGAAAAGGTTTCTCACTGGAGTGTGTCCTCAGGTGGAGATCTAGACTCGACTTAAAACCAAACTCCTTTCCACATTCAGCGCAAGAATACTCTTTCTTGCCAGAATGTGTAGTTAAGTGGCACTTGAGGTGGTGTGACCGCAGAAAGGCCTTATCGCACACTTGACATTTGTACGGCTTCTCCCCTGTGTGTATTTTCATGTGTTGGCGCCAACCGCTGCGCTCCACGAACCTCCTGCCACAATCCTTGCAGACAAACGGCCTGTCGCCCGTGTGAGTGCGCATGTGATCCTCCAGGCTTTGAGGCGTGCGTAACTTTTTGCCACATTCCGAACACTGCACCCCGACGTCCAGACAGATTGGCTTATCCTCGGGTTCCGTGTTATCTGATTTGTGACACAAATGAGGCCCTTGTCCCCATGTAGCTTTGAAACTCTTCCCACAGTCGGCGCAGCTGAGATGTCCACCTTTAGTAACCACGGACATTTTGTGCCAGCGCTGACAGTGATTCTTCAGATTCTTCAGGTACTGGAAGCTGCGCGCGCAGGTTGGACAGGGGTGGAGCCTGCGTGGAGGGGGAGAAGGGTGCACTTCTTGCACATGGACCCTAAGGTGCACTTTAGAGTTAAAAGTGCTGCTGCAGACGGTGCAGGTGTATTTGGGGATGAGGTTTAGAGTGCGGCTTGAAAGGCATTTCTTCAGCTTAGCCAGGTACTGTTTCTGGTGGACCCACTTGACATGCTTCTCCAAGAATTCCAAGTCCGTGAAGGAGACCGTGCAGTGAGGACATGGAAAAAACTCAGGTGATGACTCTATAGTGGGAAAGGACAAACACAGAAACAAAGGTGCATTAAAGAAAATTAAGAATTTAGTTTTTTGTCTTTTAAGTTATAGCAACAATCTAAATTGGACAGATGCAGACAATTCTGCACTTGGATAAAAAAAAAAAGCCAGATGCCAGGGATGCCAGATGTTTCTCTTTTGGCTTCTGCTGACACAAAATGTACAAAATATTCCCATATATTCTGACACTAATCTGCATTTATATAGCATATAAATCTTATTATAATAACAATTTATATTTTACATAGACAAGGACACCTGCATACAATACCTCAGGTAATCTGTTTATGTGTGAGTGCAATCAAACACTAACTAAATCTAAAGCAAAACGGGTTATTCGAAAGACAATCAAAACAATTACTCATACTCGTGATTCATAATCACGTTTTCGTACCTGTGCAAACCTCAGCTTCCTCTTCACACTCTTTCTGGTCATTTCCTGCATCCTCCGCCTGCTCCTCTTTAACCCAGGAGTCTGACTCCTCTTTGACAGTCGCCTCGTACTCTGCAGTGAACTCATATTCCGGTTGATGGTCCGAGTCGGACTCTTCTTTCAAATGTCCCTGATGGTGAACATCTGGCCTGATGTCCGGCTTAGTGTCAGCGAAGCCTGTCGTGTCTGCCCGGTGCTCCCCACCGATCTCCTGCGAGTGTGGCTCCTCTTTGATTTTGATGCGGAGAACGTCTCCATTAGTGTAAAACTCCTTGACGTCTTGCGCCTCCTCCCCGTCCAGCCGTGCTTCAGTTTTCACGGGGACGGCGTCGTGTCGTTTCTCGCCTCTCTTCGCTTTATTCAGCAAAGATTTCTTCTTGGCCGACTTCATCTTCATGCTGTCACCATCAGGGTTTCGTCTCTTCGGGGAGCTGTCGAGACATAATGGAACACAGCTGTTGAATTTACTAATAAACATCGTTACTAGTAATAAATCAATTATCAAAACAAACCAAATAAAGCACTCTCCGCTTTGCTTGTCTTGCTGTCAGCTAATGTTAGCATCGTAGTTACGCTGCACTGAAGACAGCATTAGCCTAGCCGAGCTACTACCACTGTGCTAATTTAACGATTATCTACTGTCAGGTGGTTATATGCAGCTGTCAGTGCTACTCACTCAGTGTATGATTGCTCTAAAGACAAGATGTACCTTACTGAAGTTGAACATGCGATTCAGACAAAGTTGCTCTCATGTATCTGAGCTAACGTTTGACTGATCTGGCTACATCACAGTGTAACGTTAACGATAATAACACAGGAAGAGCAGCCGCGCCACACTTCCGCTACTTCTAGCCAATCAGAGGGCTCATTGGTGTTCAGGCTCTACAGCGATAGGTTACACAGGCCGCTGTGCTCTTAAAGCGACAGGCACACAAATATGAACCATGTCTTATCTAATTAACATGATAAAGTACATGGGTGTAGGTTTCGTTTGAACATTGGGTGAGACATATTAAGTTATTGGTTGAGAACTAAAGCATTTTTATGTTGTATATTTTTGTATGAAAAATGCTATACAGATAAAGAATGACGGATTGACTTTTTGCTTCAATTATCATTCAATAATTCTTTTAAAGCTATTACCAGTATGAAATAGTGCAATACATCATATATTCTGAAATATGTGAAAGTACAGTACATGAAAATGGTTGCAACAGAATTTCTCAGTTCAGTACTTGTCTATCAGTTGCGCCTTGCAGCGATTTTGACAAACACCAAAAAAAGTCTATTTTCCACAGACTTTATTTCATCTGACTCTTTAACACAATCTTCTGTACAACACTGTTCCCTTCTTTGAAAACAAAACAAAACACAACAAAAGTTATGTACAAAAATAAAGTATGTTAAAAAAAATACACAAAGATATGAGAAAAAAAACAGTATTAATGCTTATTTGTGGGGGGGGGGGGCTGCTATAAATAATGACAGTATTTATTTGAGCTTTAGTTTGCTTAAATATGCTGCGAGTATGCAGTTCATGACAAAACCTGTGTATTTTAGTTTTATTTCCATTTGATAAAAATCCAGTAGCACCATTCTGAGTTTCTCCGAGACAGTGTGTGCCATCTGTCCACTGAGGCTGGACGGCATTGCCTTTGTATTTCACATGAATAATGGGGCTCAGTGCCTCCATGCAGTGCAAAAAGGAAAAGAGAAAAAAAAATAACTTCAACACAAACAACTGAACATGTAATTCAGTCTCTTTGCAATTAATATGCCGTCACGTCTTTCAAAAGTCTCTCACCAGGAGAACGATCTAATGAAACTCTTTCCATTATCATTCTAATTCCAATGTAGTGATACTTTTCATATCCTGTTATTTAATTTTTGCCATGTCCAATAACTTTTTTAATCAAACTGTAGCTATGATTGGCTAATACAATCATCTAAGCAGACAAGTTGCCTGAAGAAAGCAGTCCAGCAAAAACTAGCCAAACAAACACAATAATACACAATACAATTCACATGAAGAAAATGTAATCGCATGTTGCAAAAGAACGCATAATTTCTTCATTTAAATGGACAAGTTCTATTGCGTCACTACGTTATAGTGTCAGGAACTGAAGATTAAGATTGAAAATATCCTCAATTTTTTTTTTTTACATAAACAGTTCATGAAACAAAACGTAACACGTTATTGTTATGACATCTTCCAGGACCTGCTTCACACACTTCCATTAAAACAAATATGAAGTGTAAGCCACTGACTCACAGACAAGGCAAGAAGTGAAGGCCGATGAGCAAAAACAAAGAACATAATGTAACAGAGCAGGTGGATGGATATGCAAAAATAGCTTAAAAGCCTGCTGTAGATTGAGTTACAATTATAAATCACTCATATCGACTATGATATAAAAAAACATCTCACAAGCAACTAACGTTTTTTTTTTTCCCTGTGTTGACAATCAAAATCTTCACCAATTTAAAAGTCACTTGTTCTCAATGGCATTTTTGATTGTCACTTTTTGGGGTATAAAGCACATGTTGGTTCCAAAGTGAGCAGATATTTCTTTACACCTCTGTTGGTCAATGAAAATAATTTTAACAACAGTCCAGCTTGAGTCTGTTGAACGTGCTCATACCTCCTTAGTGATCACAGACAGGATGCAACATCATTTTGTTGATACATATAGCAGTTGTAGTGCATTCTAAAGACAGCCAGCTTGGTCATGTGAAAGACTGAAATACAGTATAGCAATACATAAGACAATAAAAGACAATAATTCAGTATACAGTGTATATACAACTCTGTTCAAAATGCTCACACCTGACTCTTAACATAACAGTTTCTTTTGGACTCAATCTTTGCCTTGTGGCTAAGTATCTTTCAGAAAATTCATTATATATATATCATTTGATATATTATATATATCAAATACTTTATAGACTCATCCCATCTCTTTTTTTTTTTTATTCCTGTCTAAGTTCATTTATATTATTTTTTTCATTTCCCTACATAGCCATAGTGGTCAGGTGCTGATGCCCGAGAAGCCCCTTGCGCCCTGCTCCCGCCCCCGGGTGCCCGCCTCCATTACCGTGGCCACAGTATTCTTGCAGGTTCTGACGCAAAGTAACGAGTGCAGAGCCCAAACAGGCACGATTTGGAGCCAAGACACCACCTGGCAGCTGGAAGAGGACCGTCGCCACACCAGCCATGCCGTCATCTGTGGGCTCTAGCGTGATGGGCCCTACCTTAAAGGAGGAATAGGAAAAGCCCATAAGCTGCGACAGAAAGGGGTCAGAGCGGCAAAAGTGCTGGTAGCCGCTATATGTGGATGGGTGGTGGTGATGTGAGGCCGGGGTGCCAGCAGTGGTGCTGGCGTAGTGGTGAGTGTTTAGGTAGTGCAGCGGCAGGTGCTGACCGCTGTTGCCTCCGCCACCCAGGGTCAGGTGATGGTGGTGGTGAGCTGTGGGCCCGGAGCCCGGGTCATGTTTGTAGGAGACGGCTCCTGCCCGGCCCCTCTGGCCGACCACCACTCCCCCTAACTTGCTCGTGCGGGAGTGAGCAAGAGATACAGTGCCGCCCCCCACCCCTCCACCTGATGAAGGCAGGTAGATGAGCTGCGGCTCCTCCGGCTCCAGGTATATGGTGAGTTTGGCAAAGGGCCGCGACGCCATCTTGGTCATCTCCTGGATGTGGCGGCGCTGCTCCCGGCGGAAGTCCAGGAACTGCTTCACCTTCCACAAGAGGACGCAGACGGACAAGAAGAGGAAAAAGCAGGAGAAAAAAACTGAGAAGAAAACAAAAAGGTCAATGTGGGCTTGGTCCTGTCGCAGGAACAGCAAGCCCTGGGACTCTCCCTGTCTCTGCCCGATCCCCACGCCTCTCAGAGCGATGTAGAAGCGGCTGGATTTCAAAGAGTGCACCTCGTGTGGGAAGGTGATAACCACGCGATCCCGTACACCACGAACGATCAGCACCGTCTGTGGTTTCCACACGGTTATGTAGGTGATGAGTCCCTCCGCCCGCTCCTCCCTTATTTCTCTCTCTGCCCCTGGGGGTTTTGCTTGCAGCTGCAACGGGTTATGGGAAAGCAAGGGACCCCCAAGACTGGAGTTGTTGGGAAACACTTTGATAGGGGAAGGAGGTGAATCCTTGTCTGCCCCAGTGGCTGCTGCCCGGGTTGCAGATTCCTCCTCAATCTTGATGGTGTGAATCCCCGTCTGCCGATCCACATCCACGATGAAGGTGTCATGAGAGTTGGACACGTACACTTCCACCTCACCGAAGGTCACGTCGATTGTGACTCGGATGTCCACATTAGTGAACTTTGGCTGGGCAGCGAAGAACACCGTGCGCCCCCGGGGAAGGTTGCGGATGGAGGGATCATGGAAGCAGTTGGTCTGGGACGTGGGGTCAAAGCAGCACTCTGTGTCCACGTTAAATTGACGGTAGCACTGACGCCCGTTCACCGGTGTGCCATTGAAGGAGTCTTTGCACTTGGCGCACTTAATGAAATTTAAGAGAGAAAAACACAAACATAAGAGAACGTAGTGGAGAATTGCTATGGTGCATTACCTTTCTTTATCATGTGAAGGAATGATAAAAAGCAGCATTCCTAAAAAAAAAATAAATGTTTAAATGGCTACTCTGGTGTGACAAATCCATGAAACATTTTCCCCCCCCTCACAAAAATACATATTTTATTCACCCCTTCATTCTTGCCTGGTTTCTCTTTAAATGTATAGGTTTTAATAGTTTTAGTTTCCCGCCAGTCCTACCTGTTGCCTGTAACAGTCTTTCCGGTCAGTCTGAGGGCTGCTGAGACACGAGGAGGTCTCAGTGTTGTTTTGGCACGGGCAACCTGTGCCATCATGTTCATTGCATGTGTCTGCATGACCATTACACTGACACCTGCAAGCAAAAGGAAGACGTTAAAACTCCAAAAGAGGGTAAAGTAAAACTGTGCAGACTATAAAATTTACTTCAATTTGTATTAAGAAAGAAGGATATTTTATTCTGCGGGGAAGTCATTCCACAGTACCAAAGATGTGTAGCAACCAATAAACATTATGTATGTATGCATATATATGTTATTGGCTGCTATGGTATGTCTGTGAGAATGAGCCCTTATAATAGCGAAAGGCAAACAGCTTTAACAGTTACAGAGGAACAATAAATAATTTATAATACAAAAATATAAGGTTAAAAGTAAAGTAATAGAAAAATAGAAATGAATATAGTATGATAGTAGAATTTTCAGTCTTTGTACTCATTCCCGTAACACATAAAAGCTTTGGTACAACATCTAAGAGCCTATATAAATAAAAAAAATTGGTTTAAAAATGTTGGTGTCAGCATGGAAATCCACCAACTGCTCAGTAGTGAACATCACTCACTTATCACACTTCCCGTGCAGCAGAAAGTAGCCGCTGAGGCAGCTCTCACACTTGTCCCCGACGCTGTTGTTCTGGCAACTCACACAAACGGCATTCTCTTCTGTGGGACCTTCAGAAACTAAGTTCTCAATCTGATAAAAGGGACAAAAGACAGAGCTGTACCTCTGAAACTTGTCACGGAGTTACAACGAAGGCAATGCACAAGATACAAGAGTGAGCACACTTTCTGGTGTACTTGTTTTGACGTTAACACTTACGCTGCTGGGGTCCAGCGGGAAGAGCCGTGGGTTCTCAAGGGCTTTCTTATGCTCATCCCGGGACAGACAGACAGCACTGTTTCCCCTGCAAAACTCCCTACATGGACGACAAGTGCCGCCTCCTTTGGCAGAGCCCACAAACAGAGGCTTGCATTTCTCACAGTGCTTACCCTGGAATAGGAGGAAGGAGGAGATCAATAACCAGTGCATGCGATTGTGTTTACAGGACGTGTGCACGTTTCTGCTATTAGCACTTACTATAGTGTTATTGTGGCACTCGAGGCAAACATCTGGTTTATTAACACCGGCACAGTTGCTGTGTTTGTTGCAGCTGCACTGAGAGGAACAGTTATCCCCCACAAAGCCAAAGTGACACTGGCAGACGCCTGGTGACACACACGTCCCGTTCACACAGCCCTGTGCACACACTGGCTCACACTGACCAGAAACACTAAAGAGAAGGAAAAGAACTTCAGTTAATTATGTGTAGTTATTTTAAAATGTCCTGATAAAGAGTCACAGAGGTAAGGCGGAGTGTAAATACTGATTATCTTGTAAAAGGAGCTGATGTCTGAGAAGTGACCTCACCTGCTGAGTATATAGCCCTGTTTGCACGTGCAGTGGTATCCCTGGGGTAGGTCGTGGCAGTCCTGGGTGCTGTTGCAGTGGTGATGGCTGTTTGCACACTCGTCCTCTTCTGGACAGTGAAGGAAAGACCAGCTGCTGTTTCTCAGTGGGCAAACACCCTCACTAACACCTTGTAGAAGAGAGGGGAGAGAGGGATTAGAATAATTCTAGCAATTAAAGGCTGCCTTTAGCTCTCTAGAGCGAAGATATTTCTCACCATCGAGTCCTCCTTGCAGGCATCGTCCGGCTCCATTGCCCCCCCGCGTAGCACACCAGCCACACTGTGGCCTGGCAATGCACTGGGAGCACTGGGTGAGCTGGGGGCACTGGGGTGAGCAGGAGTCCCCGCCAGAGAGCAGCCGACCACACTGACCCGCTTCACACCGCAGGGGCACAAAAGATGGACTCATGCACTATAGAAAAGAGGAGAGGAGTCAGAGGCTTATGAACATGTTTTTATTTAAACAACAACAAAAATAATCACATATAGAGATACTCTTACCTGCTGGAGAGCCATGCTCCACACACAGTGCTGCCAGCCCCCGTCAGAGCCCCTGGAGCCCAGACAGAGGCTGCAGTTCGTGAGAGTGTGGCAGGGAGGGGGGCACGGCAGAGGGGGAGACGACTCCACCTGCATGGGTGAGACGTTGAGCAGGGCGTAGCTGAAGCAAGTCCAGTCGTAGGTGGGGTTCACGCTTAGGATGCGCCTCGTCTCGCCTGGAGAAGTGACAATCAGTCAGCTTTTTGGCCTAATAGAACGATTTATAACAACCCTTGAATATGGAAATTTCATCCATTTTTAACTAAAAGCTGAAAACTAAAAAAAAGCATTTAATGATTTGTAGTAAATTTGTAATTTCTTCTGTACCAGTGCGTTTGAATTGACGAGTCCACATGCATTTTCCAGAAGCAGTGCACTTGGGGCAGTCAGAAGCCTCACAGCTGGTTTCAGTGCAGTTGCTCGACAGGAAGATCTCTCTCTGGTTAATGCGACAGTCATGTTCAGATGTACAGCTAACAGAGCTGCTGATGCAGGCCCCCTCTGGACAGTTGGTGCACCATTTACACTGCAGAGCAGGCTGGGAATTTTAAGCCAGGAAGAGATTTTAATCAATAAATAGGATCCCTCTCTCTTTAAGAGACTTATGGTGGTTGAGTTGGGGTGCCACATTACCTGTGATGGACTGGAGAATGTCTTGGGGTGACGGGCGAGGCATTCGCTGCAGGTCTTCAGTCTGCGGCACTGGTCTGGCTGACGGGGGGTCGGGGAACAGGGAGACTGGACACTGAAACAGCCCATTCTGATAGAAGGGGGCAAGTGACAATTGAGTTTCTGCAAATCATCTCAAGCTCAAAACGTGCCATTAATATATACAGCATTGCTTTCAGAAAAATTCTAATTTAAAATGCATTACCTCTCAGCAATATCAGAAGAAGCACAGGTTCCTCTACACCAAACACAGCTGCCTGTGGTGGTGTTGCAGGCCTCTGGAGTGGGCAGCAATGCACAGGGGTCAGAGGGCAAAGTTAAGGTTAGGAGCCGTCCCAGTGTGACCCCGTTGAAACCTCCTGACAGGAAGAGATGGCCGCCCCAGCTCGCCATGGCGAGGGATACAGAGCGATTAACCGGATCTCCTACAGCTGAGCCTGAAAGAAGCAATAAAAAAGTGGTAACGCTACGGTTCTCCATAATTTGATATTAATTGAAGCTGGACCAAGAGACGATCAAGACAGCCACCTGGTTGTATCCAGGTGTTACAGTTGATCTGGTACAGGGACACAGAGTTACTATAATCTTCGGCTTCTGTCCTCCCTCCAACAATGACCATGGTGTCTTTCATCAGAGCTGCCGCATGGAAGAAACGTGACAGGGGCTGCATAGCAAAGAGAAAATATAGCAGAGACAAGTTATCTCTATGTAGTGGACTGACCAAGAATGCTTTGCTTGTTTAATTTACTGACCTATGATAGGGTGATAGAGATGAATGAAGCTTATTTTACCTTATTACCCTGCGAGGGGACCAACAGAGACCAGGTGAGGTTCGGGTAGTACAGACTGTAGAGCTCTCCTGAGGGCTCCACGGTCTCCACATGAAAACGGTAGCCTCCAAAAACGTAGATGGCATCCGTCTGCTCATGGTAGACCGCCGAGTGGCCATATAAACCTGAGGCAGGAACACATGAGGTGAAATAAGTTTCAGTATAAAAAAGGAACAACACACTGTTTCAGTCATTATGCTTTTGAATAAAAAACATCAACATCTTTAATGAACAGCCATCAAATACCTGTCGGTGGTGTGCCAGTGTGGGGGGCAATGGTCCAGTTTCCAGTATGAGGGCTGAACTCCAGCAGGTGGTGATTAAAGCCGTTTTCTGGGGAGTAACCTCCTATCAACAGCACAGAGGAGTCTCGACGTACAGTTAAAGTATGACCGGCCAAAGGGGGAAGCACGGTACTCTGTCAGAAGTAGGCGGAAAATACATTTGTTAGGGGTAAGATAACTTCAGATTTTGCAGATATTTTGTGTTTCCACAATAAGCCTAATGTTAACCTTGTGTTCTCTCCAGACCAAACTGCTGAGATTAAGACTCCAGGTGTCCATGGCTACGCCGTCCTGAGTGACACCGCCCACCACCAGCATAAAGTTGTGACTGGCTCCGTGGCTTCCAGAGTCATGACTGCTCAGCAGGGCAGAGGCGTGGTGATAGCGAGGGCTGGGAGTAGAGCCCTCTTCTACAGAACTTGTCAACATTTGCGTCCAGCGGTGCTCTAACACAGAATATCTGAACCAACATGAGGAAAACATGTTATTATATTCATACTGACAGTAACTTGTACTATACACATATAATATAATAACAGGAATAGTACTCAAAGCTGCACTTTTGCAACGCAACATTTAGAAACTCCCACCTGTAGATATTTCCAAGAACACCCTCTGACAGAGAGAGTCCTCCATACATCCAGAGGTTGCCCTGAGGTCCAGACACCAGAGAGTGGCCCATTCTGTGCAGGAACCTGTGGGCCTGGTTCTGTAGCGAGAAGGAAGTGTGGTTAGAAATATGTGTCAGCGTATGCTGGGGTGCAAGAGTGTGTATTGTACATCATGTTTGTGTATCTATATTCTGCCCATACCACTGTTAGTTGTGTGTCCAGCAGTGTTTCCCACACCAGGCTGTTAGAGTCCCGAGGAACAGAGCAGTCTGAGCCAGCCCAGCTGTCTGAGCACACACACACTCCAAGAGACTAAGACAAGCAAAATATGTTTATTAGCAATTGACAAGAACTGTCAATGTCCTTAAATTATTTGAGTATAAGAAGAGAAACTTCGCCATTAGAATAGTAAACACACTTACTAGGTTACAAGTGCCTCTTCCCTCTGCTATTCCACAGTCCTGTGGACACATGGGCCGGTCACAGTGGGGTCCCCCGTATCCCTGAGGGCACTGACAGAGTCCCCCTTGGCACTCGGCCCCGCCTGGACAAACAGGGGAGCCCTCCTCACCCTCATCAGAGCTTTGCTGACACCGTCGCACCCAGAAAGAGGCATTGAAGCCCTGGGGTTTGTTTGAAGACACGTTGGCCTCAAAGTAGACCGAGATCACACCTAGTGGTAAAAATAAAATAGAGAGTTTGTGTGTGTGTTTACACGTCTTATACAGCTTTCTTACTGAAAATAATCATATTCAGCTATTGTTTAAACAACAAGCTTCCATGGATCATAATGACTTTCTGAATGCAGTTGCAGTTAGCAGTTTATCCACCCAGTAGTTCTGAACCAGCTCAACTTTTCAAGTGTGACTATAAAAAGCTCATTTTTTATTTATAAGCGTATTTCTCCTGGCAAAAGGTTATGGTGAATTAATTCATGGAGGGGTACCTGAGGTGGCCTCGACGGTGATAGGCTGAGTCCTTGTGGTGCCACAAAATGCTCCGATCAGGTTGTGATCTGAATGCACGACTCCGTTGCCCAGAAAACGAGGAAGACCATCAAAGACATAAACATAGGAGCTCTGTAAACCAGAAAGGGGAAAAAATATATATATGCCAGGTTGTAGCCGACATTTTGATTTGCATGTGTATTGCATATTGTGTTTTTACTCACTTTACAATGCGTATGGGAGTCTGGGTGTAGCGTGAGGGCTACAGGGGGGCAGATCTGTCTGGGTAGACAGGGTGCCAGGTTGTCAGTCACAGACAGGACCCACAAGCAATGAGAAAGCCCTCCTCTGCCCTCTGTTCCACTTCTCCATCCCAGGGAAGATGAGAGAGGCATGGTCGAGGAGGAGGTGGTAGAAGATAGCAGCACAGAACGCCCCTGGCACTGGCGATAGCATGTTCCATTGTTCCTATTTGGGAAAAAGAAGGAGAGAGAGGTGTTAAAATAGACCAAATAAAATATTATTTATAGCATGATGAGAGAATTAGATTTTTATTTTTTTCACATTATTATCTCCACTCATTTATTCATCACTGGTTTATATCAGTGCAGAAACAGAAAGAAAATTAAAAGGGCAGTGAAGGTAAATGAAGAGAAACTCCATACCTAGGGTCTCCATAGTAACCAGGCAGGCAGGATTCACAGTGTGGTCCCTGAGTGTTGTGTGTGCAGTAGCACTGGCCTGTCTGGTTGTGGCAGTAGCCTCGGTGAGGGTCGCCGTGGCCGTTACACTCACACTGCACGCAGCCGCTGCCACCGGCGAGGGCTGAACCAAAGCTACCTGGACGGCAGTGCTCACAGTGGGGCCCCGTTGTCCAGTCTGGAAGACAGAAAGAATGCAAATTTCAATTACTGCAGATCCTGTGAATATGATTGTTATTTTAAAATCTCCCAATAGGGCACATAAATCCCAAAAATGATGGCTAAACATGATTCCATCTATTAAGGTCTCACCCTGGCACTCATCACAGATCCCTGGCGCAGTAATACAGGTGGAATGGAAGTTGCAGCCGCAGTCCACATCACATTCGACACCACTCAGAACCAGAGTGGCTGGGTCAGACGTCCAACCCAGGGAACATTCACACTCAAACCGTGGGCTGCCACTACATTGACCCTCGCGGCATTCATTGTAGCAGCTGCAGGAAGAAATTAGATTGTTTTTTTCTGTTCTTTTTCCTAGATTCACATTATTAATGCAGGCAAGAAATAACCTGAAAAAGACTTTTACAGACACATTACAGGGACCACTCTTACGTCTGGTTGCAGTGCAAAGTACCATCCCCTGTGTAGCCTCTCTCGCAGTGGCACTCATAGGAGGTGGGGGTGTTGATGCAGGTGGCGAAGGGGTGACAGTTATGGAGACCCAACCTGCATTCCTCCACATCGGGGCAGGTGGGGTAGGACCAGATCGCATCTTGCTCTTCGTCGTCCAAGTGCTCCAGCTCCATCTCCATCTCCAGGGGTCGGGGCGGTGCAGAGGTCTGGGGCTCGGGGCTAGAAGAGCAGAACAAGGAGAAGGTGAAAGGTGTCTGTTTAGCTTGTTATGGCTCCACATAGAAGTTATGTTTGTTTGCACCATATGTTCATTGGACAATCTGAGGGATTCAAAGCCTTAAAGGATTTTGTGTAATGTTATTTATCACTAAGCTATATATATATATATATATATATATATATATATATATATATATATATATATATATATATATATAAATAAAGTGGCCCTCTCACAAAATAAATCTTGATGAATATTTAAAATCAATCTGGTAACACCTTTGATTTTGGGTTATTTTTTTGACAACTGGACACAGTGAGGATGAACCACCAAGATATTCTGTGTTTTGAGGGGGCCTTTACTGTTTAGTGTTTTTTATGTTATTATATTATTTATATGTTATTATAATTTATTAATAAATTGCGACTTATATAACTTGAAGGATCTCCTCCACTATAAGAACTAGACTACCACAAATGAATTATGTGAGAACCACTTGACCCACAACATTTAAAGTATAACATTACCCATAAAACAAAATGCCTTTTCTTTTGCTTACAGCTTTATCTCTATTGACAGCGCAATAAGAGACCGCTTACTTTGCAGCTCGAGCTTCAGCCACAGCCACACTGCAATTATACACAGAGGAGTCGTCCATTCCAGCCCAGTCCCCCCTCAGACATCTTGACAAATGGGTGGAAAATATTGGATTAATACAAAAAACAATGATGTATAACATGCAGTAATATTGCAATCGATTTATTTATCCACAAAAGTAATGCATTGTGCTGTATGTATTTTCTCTGCACAGCGTGCTCAAAGTGCTGTTATGTGTTTGCAAGACTTACTTTCCAATTGTGGGATTATTGTAGTCACCACACCAGCCACATTGAAATGTTCGCAGACAGTCTGTGCAAGTGTTTAAAGCTGAACATTGCTTACACTGGGGAACTGAATGAACACTGGGAAGAAGTATAAGAATTAAAATGTTAGATTTTTATTCTAAGGTATGGGTTTTATCACAGAATATACTTTATTATACATTCTTAAAACCTTTCATTTTAAGAATGTTTTCATCACCAAAACAAACAGGAAAGCAGGTAAGTGAATGTGAAATGTCCTTATTTTACCTGTCGTACCAGTCCCTGCACTCTCCATAGGGGTATTTTGTCAGGTAGGCGGCAAAATAGAAGCAGGCCTGGGCTGACTCACACCATGCACACTGGCTGGAGTTAGAGAGGCACTCACCACACGTCTTTCTCCTTTAGCAACAAAGAGATGAAGAGAAAAAAAGGCGATAAAGGTGAGTTGCAGACTCTTGCTGTATGATCTTTATTATTTGTGTTAAGAATAACTTATGTCACTCACTGATTGCAGACTTTAGGACACCCCCTCGGATCACGTATGGATCCATCTAGCCTTCCTCGTCGACTGCACTGATAGTCACCTTTCTTGCTGGAGTTTATTTGCCACTCGCAATAAGGGTCCTGAAGGCCAAAGTAATCTTTGAATCACTCAGTATTAAGCTATATAACATTATGACAGTGTATGTAAATTCTTAGAGGTTACATGTGATGTACCTGAGTACATGTGGAGCAGTCTCTGTACTCTTCACACAAGGTGCAGTGCTGAGGAGCTAGCAGCAGATGGCGCTGTGCTTCCCCCTTCCCTTCTCCCTTCTCTGCCTCAGGGCAGGGCTCCAGGTCGGGGCTGTCCCGCAGCAGGCAGCGGGACAACGACGGGCACCAGCCGCAAGACTGGTCAGACAGACATGCCAGACAAGACATGTACCCTGAACAGGAACCAGAGCGGTACGGTTCCAGGAACAGGAAGGATATCTCCTAGAGAGTGGAAAGGGGAGGACAGGGTTAGCTTGTTTTTCTGCAACAAATTCATTGTGTAATACATCTTACGTTGAGGGATTTGAAGACTTCATAGACCATATTTCTTGAAAAACATCTAAAAAAGGTACACACATTGTATGCATGTATCGCTGTACTGATGTGTAGTTGTCCTTGACAACACTTTCCTTTTTTACTTTGACTGCCGATGTTGAATGAACCAGTACTCACACTCCCCCCAGGCAGTGTTCTGTTCCAGGTCAGGGCCATTTCACTGTTCTGTCCCGAGCCTGAGTTGTTGAGGTATCCCTCAGCCTGAACGAGGTAATGGTTGCCCCTGGTCAGGTTGGAGAACAGTCTACTGCCGTCTGTACGAGCAAGCATCTTCAACTCTTTCTCCTGCTGAGCTGCCCAGCGACCCACCACTTCCTGCTCGGCCGACAATAGCACAAACAGAGAATGAAGAGAAAGAAAATGTGGAGAAACGTTTAGTAAAAAAGTCAAATAAGTGCTACAAATTTCACTCCTAGTCATATCCTATAAGTATAGCAGCTGTTGCACAGCCCTTTTTGGACTAAATTTGTATTGAAGAAAAAACTAAAATGTAGAATTCCATTACAAAGCAGATGCTATTGTATTAGTTTAATTTCTGGAGATACATTTCAATTTTTTTTTAAATCAAAACACAGACCCTACAGCAGATCAATATATAATCAAATAATGTTATTCGACATAATTAAAACCATAATATTACGTGAAGTGAAAGTAAATAGGTATAATAAAAAAATCCTGTTAGTAGTTTTTAATTCCAGATATGCAATTTGTGTTCTGGTAGATAAAAGTTCAGAGAAAGTGATATAAATAATATAATGGTGATGGCATAAATTACACAAATAAATTCTTGGAAGACATGACAATCGGAAGATGTGTCTTGCTTGATAAGCAATGTGCTTTTCTGTTTGATTTGGATTTTATTCTATTTCTGCATTCCTCTTCACAATTATAAATGGCCCTTGCACTTTTGGAACGTTTAATTCCCTTCTTAATGTTTTCTTTATCACGTTTTTATAAAGCACTTTAAGCTGCATGCCACGTGCAGTTTTTTTTTCCTTCTCCTCACCAGTTGGCTGGAATTAGGCCCAGATGCCATTCGAGCCTCAAAGTGGAGCCTCTGGATGCGAGCCCATATGGAGACGGTCTCAGTGGGAGGGGGTGCGGGTGGAGGGGCCCCCCACAGCGGGTGGATGAAGCCCCTGAACTGCAGAGCTACGTCCATTTCAGTGGTGGGGCTGAGGATGATGGTGGTGCTGCGGAGGATGGACACCTGGCAACGGCAGTGAAGAGGGTGGAGGACAGTGGAGGATGGATGGAAGTGGAAATACATCAACAGAAGCACTATCCTCTACAAACTGCTAGACAAGTTTGACAAACTAATCTAATTAAGGAATCATCTCTATCAGCGCATTGCAAATCAGAGAGAGAGAGGAAAAAAAAGAAAAGTGAGCATTGGAGTCAAAGAATAAAAAGCCAAGAGCATAAATTAGGAAAAAATAGTACAAAGAGAAACAATCAGAATATGCAGGATGGAGGCCGTCAGTTTAGTTAGTGTCAAAGTATTTTTGGTTAAAGGAAGGAGGGATAAGTATAAGCAGAAAAGGGAAGGAGTTACAACCACAACTAGTACAGTAACCACTTTAGATTTGGACTCCGTACCTTGTCAGGCTGGGAGTCATTGCGGGGGTGCTGGAAGGTGAGCAGGTGCAGTCCCGGGACATAGTTCTCGGTGCGACAGGAGTGGAGGGAGGTTAGGAAAAGGGTACGCTCCCCCCACCAGCCGTACGCCCCTGAGATCTGGTCCACACGGCACACACTTCGGTCTGTGAGACCGAGAGGGAGAGGTCAGCACACAAGGAACACATGTGACCTCTTAATATCTCATGATACAGCAGTTTCCTGAAGTGTGCACTACTGTACTGAAACGAGTATGATCAGCAACTCGTGTTTGACATGTGTTCAAAAGGAGTAAAACAACTTGATTTCACTGCACCAAAAAGGAAGTTTGCGACTGAACAAGCAGGTCAAATCACGATCTGAGTAGCTTGTCCAATCTCAGCTGGGTGTAGTCAAGTCACAGCGTTTCATCTCTGACACACGCCCAACATGAGTCTAGTCCCTCCCATGTCAACTCCCAACATCTATTCTTTTAGTCTGAGGCTCAGCCCTTTTCTTCTGCCCTCCTTCCTCCCTCCCTGGGTCTCACCTGACACTGGTAGGCAGGACTCATTCTGAACACACCAGCCAAATTCACCAGGGGCACGGGCTAGCGAGGGTGGGGTGCCACTGAACACCAGACACGACTGGCAATCAGACAGGAAGCGTGCCAGGCCCAGGCAACCGGTACTGCCGCACTGTGAATAAAAACACCAGGTAAACAATTGTGGCACACGGACATCCATCCAGGAACAGAGCAGAAATAAGACAGAGGCTGTGATAGGTGAGAGGTTACCGGATAAGTGGGCTGGTACTCTCTACATCGGCCTTCACACCAGCTGCATTCGGGGTTCTTCAGGCACATACTTTCATCTAGTGCCTCAGCACAAACAGCATCCTGTAAAGGCAACACACTAGTTTAATTCTCCCTTGTTGCTCTTGTTCAACAACTTCAATTCATCCTTATATATGGATTTCACACATCTCAGGGCCAATTTGCCAACCAAACAGATGATATCAATTCTTGTTTTGTGTCACACTCACCCTATCGCCTTGATCGCTACTGACAAACAGAGGAACTTTGTAAGCCACCAGATCTCCACGGGCAACTCCACTGTAACCCCCAGCCACCAGCAGCACTCGTCCTTCCATCACAGCAGCAACGTGCGAGTAACGCCCCTTCACCGGTTCGCCATCTGTGGAGGAAATTTTTTTTAAATTACGTTTTTTGCGCACTATGCAAGTAACAACCTGCAACATAAAAACTATAGATGAAAATTGGTCTGTGTTAGAGTAATTAGAAGATGTATTCTGAAGGAACTCACTGAGTGACCATCTCTCCCCAGCAGACACCCACTGATGACACCCCAAATGGTAAAAGAAGATCTCTTCATCATAGCACTTCTCCTCTTGGTAGTGAATATGTACATTTCCACCTAAAGGAGAGAAATGTAGGAAAAGAAAAGATAAATGTACACAAGATGACACTGCATAAATTGGATTCTTCTCTGCGGATTCCCTCTGTCACTCACCGTAGACCACCATGTAGTTTCCAATGACGGTGGCTGAGTGGAAGGCTCTCTCTCTGGGACCGGTTGCTGGGAAACGTGAACGGAAAGACGTCCAAAACCGTCTCTCCACATGGAAGATGTCAGTGCTATTCACCCTCACACTAAACCTGAAAAAAAAAACAGATAGCAGTGCACTTTTAGTAAAAAAAATATTGTTAGTCTGGTAGTTTAACATGTTGGGACAAAAAAAATTACTTTTCAATCTGTGTGTACAGAAAAAAATAGAAATGATCACATCTGCAATTCTCAAAAGACTCCAGATATAATAAAAAAAAAAGTATACTGAATTTGGACATTTCACAATCCTCATCTTCTCACCCCGTCCATACTGGCTGTAATAACTTCATCCAGCCTGGTCATATAGAGGCTATATACCTGGCAGTGGTAGGCCTGTGTCCTCCGTAGACGAGCAGGGTCTTGGAAGGACTGTGGAACACCATGGAGTGGCCGGCAGTGGCCGGCGGCTTCCCACCTGTGGGCTGAACAATCTCCCACCGACCAGAGCCATGCAGGCCGAACCGGTATAGAGACGAGGAAAACATATCCTCCTCAGTGCGTCCTAGGGAAAGTTGAGATGCCGCTTAGATACGATTTACTACTCAAGAGGTAAACGTATGCCAGCCCAAACACAGGCTGAATGGTAAAAATAGAACGTGAAACCCACCACCGAATACATAGAGGTAGTTATCTACTATAGCCGCAGCGTGATTGGCCAGTTTAGGAGCTCCACGTGAATTTGAAAAGCCATGCTGTTGCCAGTCGTCCTGCAGCGGCCTGTACATCCAGACATCACTTGCCAGTGAGCCGTTGGCTAGCTCTCCTCCAAAGATGACCATATTACCCATCCACTCTACAGCGGTGTGAGAATGACGAGCCGCCTGGGAGAGAACAAAGAAAAGCCGTTGGATTACATTAAATCAGAGGCAAAAACTGCAAGTGTGTTTGTCTGTGTCCTCTAACTACTTACAGGAGAGTGACCATAAGACCTGCTTTCCCATTGGTTAGATGTGAAGTTGTATTTGATCAAGTCACCAAGAGCTCTGTTCAGGTCAAACCCTGGGAGGGAGAATGAATAATTAAACATACAGTGTTGTGATTGATAATAAAAAATACCATCAGATACTACAGAAGAGAAAATAGTCAAACAAAGCAAAAAGTAGATGGAAGAGTATCATCAATGCAAAGTATGTCACTCTCACCGCCAAACAAGTACATGGCCCTGGTGGAGGACAGGTACACGCCAGCAGAACCTGTCCTGGCAGGGGTGTAGGGGTTTTCCTCACTCACACGCCACCACTGCCCTGCCCCGCTGTCGTCATGGAGACCCAGCTGGCAGCTGTGACCCATGAAGCCCGAGTTACACTGACAACGCTCTCCTTTCTGAAGCAAAAAAACAAAAAAAGCATTACAACAGTTTAAGGTTAGCAATCAAAGTCTCTACTCAACAGATCGGGAGAAGCGACCCTTTCACTGAAGACTCTTTACATTGAGTGGTTATTTAACCCATCCCCCTCCATATTCTTACTTTGTCACACTGGCCGTGAACAGAGCAAGCCTGGGAACACAGAGGTGTTGTACAAGCTGCTCCTCCCCAGCCTTGATGACACTGGCACTTTGATGTAGATATATCACAGCGGCCGTGACCACCACAGGCTCCGGGGCACAAAGAGAAGGTGTAGGTTGCATTGAAGCCTAACAGGTTGTAATTTGCATCACTAAAGAGATGGAGCAGCATCTGGAAACAAGAGAAGGGACATAGAGTAAAATTACCCACAGCTGGAATGCTCTGTAGAGTTTCGTCCATCATTTCATAATCAGTTACCTTGCCAGACTTGGCCTCAATGGGTTGCGGCAGAGTGTTGCCGCTCAGACTGGCTAACAGAGGGCTCTGGTAGGAGTCGCCATCATACACAAACAGGTAATCATAGGTGCACTCTGTGTCCATGAAGGTGAAATTCAAGACAATGCGGTGACTGTTGCTGGGAGCTGGAAGATGTAAGAGAGGGGGGAAATAAAAAGCATGATAAATCTTAAACTAGTACTTCCTTATACTATGAAACTGACAATCTATATATACACCACAGGTCATAAGTTTTAGAACAGCTTAATTTTCTTTTTTTTTTTTAAATTTGCATAGTTTAATGTCTCATCTGACAGCCAGAGGTAGGATCTGGATCATCTTGCTGTAGGATGAAGTCCTGACTAACTAGGTGTAGACCATCAGGTCCTGACTAACTAGGTGTAGAACTAAAAAAAATGACCCAGACATCCGGCTTCCCTCCATGTTGATATACAGTGATTATACAATGGTTGTACCATATTATACACTTTCCTGTTTTTTATTTGAAATGTTGTCATCATATTCCAATAGGATTATCTTAAAATAATTTTAGACCTCCTTCCTCAAGCTTATTTCTGAGTATCTCATCTGATTGGCTGATGTTATTAACTGTGAACAGAGGTGTGTGGGTGGTGATTGTATTGTTGTGACATCACAACTTCACAAAAGTCAGGGGAAAGAGTTTTAAGGCAGACTATGAATACAGGCTGTGTATGTTTCTATGTGGATTGAGTGGTGTAAAACATGAGGCATGATTTAAACTCAGTCTCCTGTCATATATACAATCAAATATCAATATGGGTCTGATGAATTCTTTAAAATTGTACTTGACATTTCAACAAAAAGTGTAGGTTGCAGGTCAACTTGTTTAATCAACAGTGGTCCTGGTCAAATTATCCTTGTACAATATACCTTTGATGAGCCACTCGCAGTTCCCATTGACAGAGTAGTTCCCTGGTCCGTCTGTCACATAGCCCGGTGGTCCCCTCAACACCTGCCTGTGGCCCTTGCAGTCCCCGGCCTGGCACACAGGTGACTCAGCAAGGAGCAGAACCACCACCAGGATGAAGGAGACGGGGAGGGGGGAAGCCATCACTGGCCTGGCCTGGATGATGGGGAGAAAGAAGTGAAAGACAATAATTTGGCTTTTCAATTAAATATGCAGTAGTATCAGTAGTATTGTGTTGCCCAAACTGCTAAATGTTATTTTTTAACTATCACTTCAACTATCACAAGAGTTAAACATACTATTCCAGCTGGACATAGGGAATCGTGTAGATAGGGGTAACATAAACAACTTCAATACCTGCGTGTTACATTATAATATAGTCTGTTAGCTGATCCATTTCACTGCAAGATTCAAGTCTCATTTACATGAACTCTGCACCTGCAACGTTACTCTCACTGCATAAATGAACACTCGTATATTACGCTAATTGAAGCACAGAATTACACAAGAAACAAACTGCAGAGGCGAAAAAAAACACTTGATGGGGCTAGCTAGCATCTGCTAGCCCTACACACAGTTTACAGTAGCTCATCTCAAACTCACAAACGTGACCGTAGACACGTATATACAAGCATAAGATACACCAACATGCTGTTTATTTAATGCAACTAATGTTAGCTAGAGGATGAGCAATGTAATATCGACAACAAAGGGACATCCGCAGACTAGCATAACAAAGCTAACGGAAACGGCTGCTATACCAGCGTAGGCTAACGAGTACCGTTAGCTGGCTAGTTTGCGTTTCTGCTTCATTGGACTTACCAGTTCCCGTCTCTTTGGCCCCATGGTCATTTACATTTTCGGCGACTCTTTATTTTGTATATACAGCTAGCTACCACGTGTGCTAACCTGGCGTTAGTGGCCTCTGGAGACCGACAACGAACCAAATTAGCGATTAGCTTAGCGATTCAGAATCACTGCAGAGAGGACTACTCCTAGCTCGTTAGCTTTAGCATTTGCAAGCGCTGCCAAATCCAGATGCGCAATCGTCAGTGGCTGCAAAATCTGTCAGAGTAGAATCATCCTGGGGAGCAATTCATCATTACTGTAGCGTTAATTTCGGATTCAATGGTTGTTTCTAAAACTCGGCCAGGCTACATAGCTGGGAAATGCTGGCAGGACGAGATAAAGACGCCTTTTAACGGAACGGACGCGACTCCTGCAGCCCGTTAACAGATGCCCGTTGTTTTGGTGTTAGCCGGCGTTCGCCACTAAACACGCAGCACGGGCACGAGCCGCCACCGCCACCCAGCGGACAACATCTGGACCCAACATCTGGATCCAAACCGCACGAAGTGTACCAGCGGAGGTAAGTAACTATAAAGCACATTTACTGAGGTGGCTACTGTGCTTTAATGTAATTGTGAGGTATTTATTCTATTTTATTCATACTTTATATTTTTAAGAACACTATAGTTTTGTAAAATATTGCACTCTTACATTTATTTGCCACTCATATTTACTAGTTATTTTAGATTTTGCATAACATATTTACAAAAATATAGCCATTGTTTAAATTGTGTAAAAACTATGTCATATAAATACACACATTTACTATTAATATAATACAAAAAACAAGATATATTGTCATGTAGTACAAAAGAATTATTATAGAAAACGCTCCCACATATATTTGCCAGTGATAGAAACAGTCTAATTAACTATAACAATTCACCCTAAAAGAAGAGGCATAATAAAGTACTTTTATTTATACTTTGGACTTCTATTTGTAAAAAAGTATTTATATAATTTCAGTATCTGAATACTTTCACAAACCTATTGTAATATTTTTCTAATGAATAAAATCAATGCTCAAATATATTTTATATTTTTTTAATTGTGCATTTTATTTATCTAAATAAAATGTAATTCTGTCAGTGCATGTTTTCTCTATGCAAACATCATTCATATCCAGTGTTCGAACTAAGAACTCTTTTAAAATCTTCTAAATGCGACAATGATACAGGGCAAATTTGATTTGCAGTTATTTATTTTTACTTGACAAATGTTTGCAAGCACATTCTAATTTCCTCACGTACAGATGCACAACTGTAATATAGTATAACTGTAAAACAATCCACTGTAGCATGTAACAGTTATAATGAACAAAATTAACAAGATCAATCTTGAATGTACTGAATAAAAGATTAAAAAATCATTCCAAATGTATGCAGACACTACATTTATTTGTGATTGTATTGTACCCAAAAAGTTATATAACATACATGCACGGCTGTTTTTTGTTCATCTCTCAAGCTTCACAATAAATTACGAGAAACAGATTTAGTGATTTTATCATTAGTGGCCATGTTTTCCCACCCCCGTTACATTCATTTTGAATGACAAAAGGTATTTCCTCAAGCTAAGGCACATCTAAAAGGCTTGACCTTATTAACCCCCTGTGACATGATAGTCATGTCTTTATTCTGATTGCTGCAACTCACTGCTCTTCACAAAGTTATCTCAACTTATATTTACGTTTCTGACGGACCATGACATGTTTCCTATATTATTTCTGTTAGTAAACATTAAAGCCATATCTTTTGGCATTTTGTTTTGATATATCACATTTTATAAGTCATTCATTCATTTTGGTATATTTATGTTTTATTCAACAGGTTTTACCATTTCGAATATCTGATTATCTCCTCAATTGTATCCTTTTATCCTCTTTATTGGCAGATTATTAATTTCCAACACTGATTTATGAATAATTTATGGCTCTCTACCAGCATTTTTGTTTATTTTAACAAAAATCATGAGGTGTGTAAAGCCATTTTTCCTGGAGCTAGAATCATGGGCGTATTATGGAGCCCAGGACCGAAAATAGGAAATATCTTCTCCTCAAACTTGTGTGTCAGAGTGACCAGGTGCTTTGCCGTTTCCCCGTCCCAAAACGAGACCTCTCCTTTGTCTATATTCAGCTTGATGCGGATCCTCTCCGGACGCTGCTGCACCTGTAGCTCCTCGCGCTCCGGCGTCAGGACGGTGTACACCCCTTTGCTGAGCCCTATCGACCACACCCCACGGCTCGTGGAGACCGTGAACTTCTTCTTACGGGCCACCGACTCTTTGCACACCCCCACAATCCACTTGGGGTTGTCGCCCACGGCGACGTCCCACCTGTGTTTCCCGGAGGTGTAGCCCTGGGCGCCCAGCACAAAGACGCAGGGGTCGAAGCGCTCCGGGTTGTCGGGGGCCGTCAGGCGTTCGGCGCTTTCCTTCACAGACGTCAGGTCAGGGCTCAGAGACAGCCACGGAGAGGCTGTGCCCGGGTCCAGGACGACTGGATCTGAGACAGCACCACACACGGACTGGTAAAGACTCCTGGCTAGATGAATGGTAAATGGACTGCATTTGGATAGCGCTTTTCTAGTCAATTACTACAAGTTCAGTGTTCATTCACCCTTTCACTCACATTCATACACTGATGGCAGTGGCTGAAATACAAGGTGCCACCCACACAGCCGATAAGTATCTTGCCCAAGGACACACAGACATGGAAATCAGATGAGCCTGGAATCGAACCGCCGTTCTTCTGACCAGAGGACGACTGCATTTTCAAAGTTGGACACTTTCCATAGGAATTAACAGGAATATATTTCAAATTCACAAAACTGAAGGTTGGCTCTTAACAGGAAACTTAAATATAGTTGGGGATATCATATATTGTAGCATAATCCTCACTGATTTAAAGGGATAGTTCAACATTTTTGATATTTCACCCATTGTCTTAGCAAGTGCTGCTTCACCTATATTTGTCGACACAGGCTGTTTCCAGACCAGCGGAGCAGAGCCATGAGCAGCTCTCAAACAGTGATTGGAACATTAGGACACATTAAAGAAATACTCAGAACTTCCTTCTTCCGTAGGCCACTGCATTTAGTGTTCTGGATTTACATTTACTCCTGTTATTATATCATAGCATGGTGAATGTAAATTTTGATAATATTATGGTGTAAATATATTTGCTATATACCGATATTAATGTTTAACTTCCAAGTATTAAATAAAATTGTATTCACACAGTAGCTAACCAGTTGGTTAGGTGCTAAATGTTGATTGTTTCGCTTACCTTCCCATGTAAAGTGTCTAGAAATTTACCAGAAATTTTACACACATTTGCAACCACATTCCCAACCATTTACAATCCAAGGGCATAGGCGCTGCTCTGTGTGCGATTGACTTACAATATTTGATATGGTTCTGCTGGATGTTCTTCCAAATGTTGAAGCTCAAACCGCCCACATGCTTGCCCACGTTTAAAAGAGAGTTATCGAGGAGGCAGGGGTCATCATGGGTCCACTGAGCTCTGGAGAAAAGATGGCAATAGGGTTTTAAGTAAGTATTTTTCAAAGGATATTTGGTCTTTAACAATATTGAGTAAGTGAGTTTTTTTACTTACTGTCTTTTTAAATTCTGGAAATTCTACAAAATGAAAGAGTAATTAAAATTAGTATCATGCATGTTAACCATCTATTGCATAGTGTTTACATATGGCAAATATGACCATCTTTTTTGTCTTACAAATACAAAATTGATTTTACCATTTGTTTAACATTCAATTCAATTTTGATGTTAAAAGTTGTGTTTTTCTAATATTCTGGCAGCAATATGCAAATATGGAAATTCCTGGTGTATAAATGAGTCCTATTGATTTACATAGCACAAAGCTATCCTGAATTTGAAACTATATCTAATATTTAGGCCGTTTTAAGTGATAAAAACATCAACAAAATGTTTTCACCCCGTCTAAGTACTATTTCATGCAATAGAGGGTTAAAAGTCCTAACAGGAAGTGCTGCTTTCTCTTACCCGCAGGAGGGGCAGATCCTCATTGCCCATCTCTTTTTTTATAGTGTCAATGAGCTTGTTCAGAGTACCGATATCCTTCTTAGTGTTGGTGATCACGTTCTCTATGGCAGCGATCTTCTCCCCCTCCTCAGTGGACAGGGCTTCAAGACGCAGAGCTTCTTCTGTGACGAGAGCCGCGTGAAGCTTTTCAAACTCCGCCTTGATTTGCTTCTCGGCCTGGCCGGCTTGATACTAGGTCGAAGCCAGAGAGTAAAAACATACAAGACAAATACAGATGAGGGAAGATATTGCATACCTATTCCTGAACAACTACAGGGATTCTGATTTGATTTTGTTTTAAAAATAATATGCAGTGTGTAATGTGAACATTTTAAAACACTCATTTAAGGGAAAACATGCTTTCCTTTTATCCATCAGCATGCATTTTATTCAAGCGCTGCTGTTCATATGCACCATTCTCTGACAGGCTGGTGAAACTTGACTATCTGGTTAAAGGGTTGAAGACATGTACGGCGTGATTTGACATGTCTGCAACTTTACCTTGATGTATTCCACCGCATTGCTGAGTTTCTTTGACGTTTTCTTGTATAATTCCACTTTCTTCTCAAAAATCCGGACTTTGTAGCCCAGCTCCTTCTGCACGGTGGGAAAACAACAAAACATGAATTGGTTTTGCAGGGCAACCAGTGTTCAGCCACTAATATGTGTGGCCGTTATAAAATGTGGTGCAGAAGTGGTTTAAAACCACTTCCACACAAGCTAAGTGGCATCCATAACTATATTATAGTATATTCAAATATGCTGCAAAAATCACTGAATTGTAATTCTAAACTGCACAAACATACACTTATAACCAAGAAGGTTGTATTGATTGAAACACATGCGTAATTATTTATTGCTAATTACAGTAACAGCTTCTAAATAGACTGTGGTGATATTCTACTAATTTGTCATAAAATGTATTACCAATAAAGTATTTAGGTTATATATTCTACAGTAAATGTGTATATCAGAGCTAAAGTGTCTGATTGTGCTTTGTTTTGAAATGCAAGCACCTAAACACTACAAGTGTACTTTGGGGTTTGTCATAAAAACAGGAGATACTTAAAGCATGCAGGGCCAGGAGCAAGAATAATTCAATTCATTTAGACCATTAAGAGATTTCTTTATAATGCTGCTGCAATGTAATTTAAGGGGGACTTCCATGAGTATTTCTATTCAACGCTACTTCCCTCTTCTGTATATTTGAATGCTGATCTCATCAATATTTTTTTCTGTTCAAAACATTCCTCGTTCATAAAGCATACATTCTTGATTTTCATTTGTGCACCCAACAATTTAAGTTATTACATTTAAGTGCTTCTTATGTGTGCATGGTAATGAAAGAGCATTGCAATTTCAATGATATATAGTATACTGTTAAAACTTGACATTAAACAGAGACATTTGCATAACAACTACATAACATAGTAATACTTACAATACTTAATAGGTACATTTTTCTACCAATAATGTTGTACTTTTACTACTGATTAAAATTCTCTCACATTTATTCAGTGATTCAAAACAAGTAGTATACTATAATATTATAACAGCTTGCCTCATTAGTACTTAAATTCATCTTATTGTTACCATTAAGCTCCTGTCACATAATCCCCCACTTACACAGTTTAATTTATTTTTGTTCTTCTATTTAATTTCATGTATCATTAGATCCTCTTTTTTATCCCTTGTTAATTTTTTTTCCTTGTGTGATGTGAAGGCCTCAGGATGGAGGATGTTGTGTTGCTTTTGTAGGCGAAACTGTGATTTTGTCATTTTGAGCTATCCAAATTAAATAGACTTTTTTTCCATAAGTAACGTTTTACCTATTATTCACCTTTTTATTATTACCTTTTTTTGGACGACAGTACTTCTGCTGAGGCACAACAAGCGGGGGGTCAGAGGGACTACTTTACCTTACACAGCGGCGCCCCTTCCTTCAGGGGCAGCAGGCGGTGCGTGCTGTGGAGGGTTACACAGTCCACGCACAGCGGCTCTTCGTCCTTCTCGCAGTACAGCTCCAGCGGCTTCAGGTGCAGGTGACACGTGTCCTCGGCGGGAAGCTTCCTGCCGTCCGTCCGGAACCGGTTCCGGTGCACGACGAACGACTCGCAGGCGTCGTTGAGCGTCCGCACAGAGGTGGCCTGGTGCTCCTCGAACGGCAGGCGGCACACCGGACACCGCTTGTTGACCTCCCAGCTCCGGTGGAGGCACTCCCGGCAGAAGCTGTGGCCGCAGGGCAGCACCACGGCGTCCCGGAAGATGCCCTGACACACCGGGCAGGTGAGGTCCTGGCGGAGGCGCAAGGAGTCCTCGTCCCACGTCCCGTCCTCCTCCATACTCTCGGCCATGGCTCTGCACTTTCGCTTTCGATCACGGCTTTAAAGCTGACAAGCAAACGCGGGCAAACACGCGCGCGCACGTGGTAAAGCCTCACGTGTTTACCCTACCTATTTTTTTAAAAAAGCTAAATCGTCGCGGAAGAATGTAGAAAACTCCCAAAAAGTGCGCACAAAGTTTCTTACCGGGTCACAACTTGTTTCCGTGTTGGTAGTGAGGCAACCCCGCCCCCAACTATTTTCTTCTTCTGTGGTGTTTTTTCGGTAGCTGTCAGATCAGATTAAGAAGCTCATTACCGCCGCCAAATGGACTGAAGTCCGAATCATTTTATACAGCAAAAAAAAACAACTGTAGGTTTGTTTTGCCTAAATCCTGCTGCTGTGACACTTTACAACAAACAATGATATATATATATCTATATATATATATATATATATATATATATATATATATATATATATATATATATATATATATATATATATTATCTGTAACGCTGCAGTAACACACAAATTTCCCTGTTGTGGGATCAATAAAGTTTTATTGATCCCACAACAGATAAATCAATAAAGTTTTATCTTATCTTATATATATATATATATATATATATATAAATGTAAATATGTGTGTATGTGTATGTATGTAGGTATGTACGTGCATGTATGTATGTATATATGCTTTGCTTATGCATACTTTTTTTTTCTTTTATTTCTTTTCTATTGCTATTTATTAATATTGTTTCTCCATTTTAAGTCCATAATGCTTACTGTGTATGCTGATCATCAACAAATTCTACGTATTCGTGCATAGTGTTGTGTGTATTTTTATTTTTTATAGCTTTTATCTTCTTTAGCTTTTATTTTCTTTCGTTACTCTGTACACTGCAGTAACAGACAAATTTCCCCGTTGTGGGATCATCCATCCATCCATCCATTGTCTATCCCGCTTATTCCCTTTCGGGGTCGCAGGGGTCTGCTGGAGCCTATCCCAGCGCGTTAAGGCGAGAGGCAGGGGGATACACCCCAGATGGTCGCCAGCCAATCGTGGGGCACACACACCATTCACACACCATTCACTCTCACACTCACACCTATGGGCAATTTAGAGTTTACCAATTAACCTGAGCATGTTTTTTGTATTGTGGGAGGAAACCGGAGTACCCGGGGAAAACCCACGCAGACACGGGGAGAACATGCAAACTCCACACAGAAAGGCCCCAGACCCAGGCCCAAGGCGGGTCTTGAACCTGCGACCTTCTTGCTGTGAGGCAACAGTGCTACCCACCGCACCACCGTGTCGCCCTGTTGTGGGATCAATAAAGTCATATCTTATCGTATATGTATTTTTATTTTTTATCTTTCTTTTCTTGCATTTCTCTGCTGTTGTTAATGCAATTTCTCCACTGTGGGACAAATAAAGTATTATCGAATCAAGTTTCCTGCTGGGTTTTTTTTTCCTTCCTCTAGTGAGTCTGAATATCATATTTTCTGCAATGAAATAAAATATGTTCAACTGATCTAATGGACTTGGAGGTTGTAATTTCACACCTGGCTCTGCTGCAATAAACACACACATCTTACTCTACCTTAATTACCACTATATCCTATTCAAACACACACTGGTACATTTAAAGCCCCTCTGGTAACTTTTGCTTTACAAAAATAACACCTTATCAAAAGATACGAATGCATGGTCATGCAGTATTTTTTTATCAGTTGTCACTAGAGAAACTCTGTAATTTTTAAATTTAATATTTTGTTTTATCTGTCTGCAGAGGAAATACCGTGCTAGTCCGTAATTCTGCTGGTGACAGATAACATATCAGGATTATGCTGCATCATGCTTGATCATCTGTCTCCCTCTTGCAACAGACCCAATGTGGCGTTAACAGATCTGTCTCAGGCAACGTCTTAGAAATGTCTGAATTTCTGAATTTAAAAAAAATAAATAATAATAATTGGATATTATGTGCCACAGTTGCCCCGAGTTATTGAAAAGAAGTGTAATTTTGAAATACTTTAACTTTACAATATCTCACCCACTCAAAATAAAAGATACCTGAGCTAATAAAAAATACTTTATTTTTGCTTTTTAATGTGCACAGCTTTAAATCCACTTTCAAAAATATGAATCCCCAATCATCTCTTTGGCTGATCCATGCATTGAATCATACAGAGGCTCTGTATTCTAAAAAACATTGTGTGAGATTGTGTCATTTGACTTTCTGATGGACTTAATGATGCAAGCGCTGTAATTCCAACAGATGGAGCCACATTAAATGTATACGACGCTGTGCTCAGACCGATGTGTTTATCTGTTACCTAGCACCAATAAAATACACCAACTTCGAGCTCACCATGACATCCTGTTTGATTGACATGGCTTTTTTTTGTGTATCTGTCCTTCAAATGATCTCTGTATCCATGCAATACAGAAACACAAACAGTTCAGAGTGGCCATAATTAAACCAAACGAATCCTGAGGTTATAACATTACTACTGGGGGCTGTTGCACAAAACCTACATAGAGGATTAAACCTGGATTTTCAAGTTATCCTGGTTTAAATTAACTGTGATTCTGTTGCATGAAGACAGGGGTACATTAACATTTATTATGTGCACTCAGTTCAAAATGAATCCAGTTCTCTTCTGTGCATCTAGTATGCATTTTTATTAGAGCTCATTAAAATACCACAAATAGCCTACATTTCTTTTCAGCTAAGTATGGCTACTGGTATTTTGATTTTAATCATTAGAGATTCCATGAGAGGCCTACGTCTGGTGGTTTATTGCACCTACTGAGATGACTAGAAATGTAGAAGCAAAGGTGTTTTCAAAGAAGGTGGTTGCAAAGAAATCAGTGACTGGCAGTTCCATTCATGTGCATTGGCATCTTCTGTACAATTAGTAAAATAAAAATATGAGCAGCACTTGCTAGGTTAATCAATTTCTCTGAAATGTGTACACATTGTTAATAATCAAGGCAGTAAACAGCCTGAAAAGATGCTCTTTGCTTCATGCTTTTTGCATTTTAGTTTTTTTTTTGCATTTGACAATAAAGAGAGAGACATGACACTGCAGGGAAACAAAGTAGAGGAAAGGATTTCAGCATGAATCCAAGCAGCCTGGATTTTTATTTTTGATTTTATTACATGAAACTTAATGTTTCTAAGCAGGTTTTTAATTTTCCACAAAGCCTGCTCTATGGTAACCATAATTGTAATTTAAAAGACTTGTAAAGAGATGGCATTTGCATATCACCATGTCATTTTAATTGTGTGTAGACTGCTGACAACACAGTTTTCACTGCACTTTAGTAAAGACTTTTGTAAATATTGCACATTAAAGATTTGAGACACTGTGCTACCACTGCACTGCCAGGTACTGGTATCATACTTCTGGTAATCCAGAAAAGTCTAAAACCACATTTCATGTGTCAGAAACGAAACATTCCAGTGCATCATCAGGCGATATAACCATCACTGCTGTCAGGATATGGGCCTTTTAATGTTTTTAGATTCTGGCACACTCACCTACAATGTGGTGATGCAAACCACTTTCAGTCAAAATCAAAAGCTGTGACAGGAAGGAGATAGATGCATTTGTGTGCATGGCTGTTGTACAGAATCCTGTATTGTGTGAATGTTAATGGTTGTCATGGTATATTTCCTAAGACACAAAATCCTCCTCGCTTTTAAGGCTTTTCCTCTTTGTTTAGTGTCTGCATTTACTTTTTTAGGATGTTGCACTGGTTTTCTCCAATGGGAGTTTTTCACCAATCCAAATGCCAGTCATTTATTTTCAGTGGCTCCCTCAATCACAAGTCTTTTCATAGAAGAAATACTAAAACAGACGTCGTCTTTGGCTCAGGCTCTGGGACATAGCGGCAGAAAGAGTTAGGCACAGTGGTAAATGTCATGCAGGAAATCCACCAAAGTCCTGTTGGTGCGTTCTTTTCATGTGCAGGGGAAGTGAAGTCTCACTTCAGGGCAGTTTGCAGTTCACAGTATGTTTTCTGTTTTATGTGGGTGGTGCTGCTTTTGGGGAAAAGTCTTCGCAAATTAATCAAACTTACATGAACATTGAGGACATTTTTATGCTTTATCATTTTAAATTTCATGGAAAATTTTAGATTTTATTATATGAAACTTGCGGATGGTTAATGTTGCTAAGCAGGTTTTTAATTTTCCACAAAGCCTGCTCTATTGTCATAATTGTAATTTAAAATCATCAGGCGATATAACCATCGCTGCTGTCAGGATATGGGCCCTTTCATGTTTTTAGATTCTGGCACACTAACCTACAATGTGGTGATGAAAAACCACTTTCAGTGAAAATCAAAAGCTGTGACAGGAAGGAGAGGCTCAAACCGAGTGGCGTACAAAACCACCTGTGCAGGTGGAAAAAATAAAAAGGTAAAAGCAAAGTTAGTTGTTAAAAAAACATAGTTGTTAAAAAGGGTCAGAAATTATAGGAATCAAAACTTGCAAGCTTTTCGGTTCCTCAAGTTTGATATTACTTTGGTTTCACAGTAACTTTACAACCAAACTACAACAGGCTGTAAGTTACAAGCTGAACATGTGCTGCACACACAGAGGAACAGAGACGCAAACAATGAGGATCACACTAATGCATGCACACGCATGCACACAATGCACACAGAACATCCTGCACACATTTATTAACGTGAAAAAACACGTTAAAGTCACTACTTTTTATGTGATCAATTTAACTGATCAAGTTTTGGTAATGATGATATTTGACAGTTATAGAAAAGCCTGTCCAGTGACAATTAGCAATTAGCCTTTGCTATGAATTCTATATGCAATATATGCAACTTAGCATTATGCCTTACAAATAAGACAATAAAGTGAAATAAAAAGAGGGATCTTGGAACTAAAAGGACTGCATTGTTTGAACATATCTACTTTATTTGGCTAATTTGGATAAACATTCAAGAACATCTGATCATGGTTATTGATTTTTTTCCTCCATTATTTACATTATAAGTGCATATTTTTTTACCACAATGAGCTCAAATCACACATGTTGTTTTGCTTTAACAAAGAAAAAAAAACGACAGTCTCACATGATGCCCCTTTTGTGATGCTTGCATTTACAGCAGCGTGCAACCACAAAAAGAACCCTGCACATAGCCAACTTTACGAAAAAGGTGTGAAGAAAACAGGAAAAGGTTCTGAACCTCTGGCCTTAGCGAGAGGGAAACAGACGACCTGATGCTGTGAGCAGGTGTCATGTTTGCATTTCAGGAAGCCAGCAATACTGAGAGTGAAAATCTTGAGGTTTTAGAGGAAATTACTGTGTCTATGAAATGGTTCATGAATTAAGATTTAAGAGATTTTACACTGATAAGAGTCATTTAAGTAATACCAAGCAGAACATTATATACTAAGGCTATTCACATAAAAATTTAAGAACCAATTTTAATATTTCTAGAGTAACAGAGTGGTTTCAGTTTAATTGAATTTTTTAAGTGTAAGTAATGTTCGCAACCCATATATGTGTAATATCACAACAGAAAACAGCGTTGTTTTAGTAGTATTTTCCATTAAAGTTGCACAGTCTGCACCGGGCACTTTTTGTCATTTATTATGCAGATCTGTTGTATTTAGCTGCATCGGCTTGTTCCTAACATGCTTGATGAGTGTGCGTTGATTTCCTAATTCACCGTTTGCAAAAAATCCCCCCTCCACTCAAAAGTATGGTTTGCCCTTTGTTCAGGTCCTGGCTGGATGTTTGAGCGTTTCATTTTTTTTTGTCATTAGAATGCTGTTTATCTCACAAATCTGCATAAAGGGAAATTCCACCACAATAATCAGTAGGAAGAGGAAAACCACTGTTGTTTTTTTTTTAACTTTATCAACCCCCACAAGAAATGTGGAGAATCTTACATTTCTAATGGAAACTACAGAATCTGATCTGCTCTGAAAGTGACGTTACATTTAATGAATGACCATGAAATCTCCATTAAGTCTTACATTAAAAATTACATTGACTCAGTCATGCAAGCGTATGCAGTACATGTTAAGAGTTTTCAATGGTTCTGTACAAGAATGAATAAGCACTCGGCAATGGTGTTTGAGGTTAACTTTCATGCTCTTCATCAGTTTTATTGTGTGTATAAGTGAATCAGCATAGTTGCACGCTTCACACCTTAGTGTCAGTGTCACGTATGGTGTGAATGCGTCATAGAAGTCACAAATAAAAAAAAAGTGCGAAAACTCAAACAAGATGTCAAAGTCAAAGTCAAAGTCAATTTTATCGTCTTCACATGTACTTGACATACAAAGGAATCAAAATTGCGTTTCTCACTATCCTATGTGTTTTACATGTACAACAACATTAAAGTGCAGGTGCACAAGATGAGACAATCCTAAACTACAATGGTAAAGTGCATTAGCTTAGGGCTACTTTTGCTAGTGTTGCTAAGCTAGAAACAAACAAACAGGTATGACAGGACAAGAGATGAGTAGCAGGGTATAGAAAGACAAATTCAACAAGACAAAACAAGACAACACTGATTGTCCCAGCTGTGTGCATTATGAGCTAGTTGTTGTAAAGTAATGACTAGTGGAATAACAATATAAGTATAAATAAAGCAGCAGCAAGTGTGTGCACATTTTGCATGTGCATATGCAGAGTATAATTTTAGGGGGGGGGGTTAGACCTGGTCTGCCAGCCTTGTTGGGGCTGAGGGTGTAGAGATGTCAATTGAGTCTTAATGTCAAGTTGCATAATTGCTTTTTTTTTTAAATGAACAGTGAATTTATAGCTTTTGTCTGAAGAGAAACGAAATGAGTCAAATGTGACTGATGTTTTTCATCGCTCTGCGGTTGTGTCGCCCTTCATTGTAAAGTGAGCTGGTGTCCCTCATACACGGTTTCTATTTTTTCTTTCCTATATGTGTGTGTGTGTGTGTGTGCGTGTGTGTGTGGGCTTCCTCTCTGGCAGCTTGTGTAGACGCTGTCTGCACACACACACTTCTCTTAGATCACTAAGTCACTCCACCGCGTTGCCTGACTGAGGATAACCATGGCATACACCCTGGTAAGATATCACTCTTTTATTTAAGTTCTAGGCTTTATCATCTTTTCTAATCTCACACCTTAACATTTTATATTCATAAACAATGGAATCGGGAATAAAAACCTTACTGTTTGTATTTCACTTTTTTAAAGAGGAGATTATGGTGAATTATCATTTAAAACATTAAATGTGTTGAGTTTAAAAAATAAATTGAAATGGCAAATAATAAAATAATATAAATTAATTGACAGTAATTCAATAATTAGTAATTTAATAGCTACTCTGCTGGCTTTTTTTTTTTGATACCTTTTTTTCATGTTTTTTCACCTCTTTGCTATCTGATTTCACACAGAAGGAGACCACAGCGTGTGAAACTGTGATGTGGTTTGACAGACATTTTATTCACCGTTCACCCAAAACAGACGAGTTATTTCATGAAGGAGGGATCAATAATGATGAATTGATCCAGCTGCAGTCAATGATTTATCAGATAAGAATAAAATATATATATATATATTATCTCAGCACATTCATATACACATGCTTCCTGTTGATAAATTTCTCTTCCTTATCTGCCACCGTTGTGCAGAAATAGCGATAGCATAGATCCTCTTTCACATTTGAAGCATCCTCTGTATAGAAGCTCTCATTCAATATCTTCTTTTATAAAAATATTATAAGGATCAGTTTACTTCTTTTGACTTTAAATGCATTTTTTAATATAAAAAAGTCAATATTAAGAAGCCTCCACCTAAATAATACCCACATTTCACAATGTTATATCTAAAGAACACAAAATTAGCACACAGAAAATAATATGACTACAGGAAAAAATGAAAATAAAATATATAGAGGAATATTTTATTTTGCCATGCAGCCATTTCATAATTTGGCGTCACCAAATCTCATCAAAAATGATCCTTCGCAAGTGAGAAATACAGGAAGATGAAGATCTTAAGCTTGATTGGTTGAGTAATGACGGCCTGTGTGACCTGGTCATTTGTCTTGAAATGAACATTACCTTTGCTTAAAAGGTACATTATAAATAAAAAAAACAAAAATCACATTTTGGAAATATTAATATTATAAATAATAAAAATCTGGATTTCCTGAAATAGAAGAACACAGGAGAAATCAGACCAAACTTTTTAATATACAGATTATATAATGAAAGATCCCAATAAAGTCGACTTTAATAGACTAGAGGCCAGTTTGTGCTAATAAGTTGACTTTATTACTCCAGTAGATGTATTATCTATTTATCTAAATATGTGTATATAATTTATTTTCATAAAATAAATGATTAATTATCAATAAATTGAGAAATGGTTATTCACATCAGAAAGCCGTAGATGGAGAGTTTGTATTGTTGCGTGTGTTTGCTTGTTTTTTTCTTATTGAGTTTCTGTTGTGGTGTTTAAAGCTAAACAGCGCCACCATCTGATGGCAGCAGATTACACACTCTACTTCAAATTCTCACTTCCTAATGTCAATTTTTTTTTCCTTTTCTTTTTTTGCACAGGACGGCCAGGAAATGATTGACATCTTTGAACTTTACGGGAATTCCACTGAATATACTTACGAGCCCGGCTCTGACCAAGGCGGCGCATGCGACCTGCACGAGGGCAGGCGCTTCGACGCCGTGTTCATCCCCGTCCTGTACTCGCTGGCGTTTGTCGTGGGTTTCCTGGGGAACGGGGTCCTGCTGGGGGTGCTGGCCCGGAGCAGGAAGACCTGGAGCGTTGCGGACACCTTCATCCTGCACCTGGGCGTGTCGGACATCCTGCTGCTGTTCACGCTGCCCTTCAAGGCCGTGCAGGCCGTTCACGGCTGGACCTTCGGCGCCGCCCTCTGCAAGATCACCGGAGCTATGTTCACTGTAAGAGGCGTGCAAACACTGCCTGTGGCGGGAATATTATATATAAAATTTTTTTTAATGCTGATTTCTTTGTGCCCACAGATCAACTTCTACTGTGGGATCTTCCTGCTGGCCTGCATCAGCCTGGACCGCTACCTGTCCATCGTCCACGCCACGCAGATGTACTCCCGCAGGAAGCCCTGGGTGGTCCAGGTCAGCTGTCTGGCCGTGTGGATGTTCTCCCTGATCCTCTCCGTTCCCGACTGGATCTTCCTCAGGGTCGTGGAGGACGAGAGACGAGAAACGACGGAGTGCGTCCGCGACTACATGGAGTTCGCCGGTCGCATCAACTCGACCGCGGCCGCCTGCCGGACGGGGTCCCGCATGATCTACCACGTGGTGGGCTTCCTGCTGCCCTCGATCGTCCTGGTCTTCTGCTACGCCAGCATCCTGCGGCGGCTGCGCTGCAGCTCGCAGAGCCTCCAGAAGCAGAAGGCCTTCAGGGTCATCATGGCCGTGGTGCTGGTGTTCTTCCTCTGCTGGACGCCGTTCAACGTCACGCTCATGGTGGACACGCTGCAGGTGGGCACGCTGCAGGTGGGCAACAGCAGCGAAAAGTGCGCAGCCCGGATGTCCCTGGAGATGGCCAAGACGGTCACGTCCTCCTTGGGCTACCTGCACTGCAGCCTGAACCCCGTCCTGTACGCCTTCGTGGGCATGAGGTTCCGGCACCAGCTGCTGGGCGTCCTGAGGTCTCTGGGCTGCAAAGTGAAGGCCGGCGCCGAGCTCCAGTCGGGAAGGAGAAGCTCCGTCTGGGCCGAGTCGGCCGACACCTCCAACTCCATAGCTATCTGAGAGAAAGAGACACAAAGACAGAGACATGAACTGTGGAGAAGACTCATCCTTTATATTCACTTCTGTAATATAACCTGAAAAACTATGCTTGCCTTTTTTAAAAAAAATATATTTTACAGATCATGAATCTAGTTGATTCTGATCTGGGACCTGAGGTCATATTACAATATTACATTGACCTTTTACTTCTGTTAGGAAACATCTTCACATAAGAACTTCAGTGACTATTTCATGCAAACTTTTAAAATACATTTTTATACCAGAATTGTATATTTACTTATGTTTTATATGTGGCTATTGAAGAATAAACGTTGATATTTTATATGATTGACTATTCGCTGTGTTTTAAGCATCAGTCTTTCAGCAGCAGCGGCATCCTGATCATTCAGAATAACTGTAGATGTTAAATGAATCTGACGCGAGTGAAACTGGAGAAATCATGAATAGTCTGCTGGCGACCAGATTCTAGTTTCCATGTGAAAGTCTGTGTGCTGTTTTGTCAAGATAGTGTTGAGATAATGCTGCAGGCTGCTCTTGAAATCAAATGACATGATGAGTTTATAGTATAACAAATTTGGATTTTTTAAGATAATTTTGGTAATTTTCATACTAAATAAATGAACATAATGCACAAAAATATATGAATGCATCTGGAATTATGGGAAATTTATGAATCACTGTGATGCACAATTCAAATATGACATTTGGTCCAGTGATATAACTCATATAAGAGAATGGATATTAAACAATAAGGAAATAATCCTCCTTGTTGGCCATATGAGAGGTCGATGATATATTATGATAATGAGCGTATAGGTCTATTAACGTAGAGTGAGACAAGCCCAAGAAAACTGATAAACTCACTATCGCATACGCACACATTATGACTTATACTTCAGCTACGACTTTTACAAAAAAGACACGAGGGACAAGACAGTGGAGTGAATCAGTGAAATGAAAGATGCAGAGTTTTTGTCGTTTGTGTTTTGGTACATGAGAAGCCGGAGGTAAAACGCAGTAAAAGCTCTGAATGGAAACTGTGCAGGCAGGTTCATTTCCTGAATGCTGCCTGTCTGTGTGAGTGCAAAATAAATAAAAACAAATAAATACCTTAGACAAATGATGTGTGGCTCATCACAGAGAAATTATAGCTATATAAATAAAGCTAATAGAATCTGATGTGGCACAGCTTGAATTGGTAAAACCCTCTGAATATAATTATTCTTTTAATGTCTCATAAGGAGTGGTACCCAACATGATGTGCGTGTTAATAAAGGTGATGGGACTATGAACTAAAGCAAAAACACATACTATCATTATACACACACATGCACAAAGTAATAGAATTTATTATTGAATGTCAAGATTCAGGCCATGTGCTACAGGTATGTGTGTGTTTATTTATGTGTGTGTGTGTGTGTGTGTGTTTAAGAAAGATCAGAGGCCAAATGCATAAAACGTATATTTAAGTGCAGAAACCTGTGTACAAATGAAACAGAAATGCATACAGTGTAAGCAACAGGTACTTTTACTCTGCATGTTGCTCATAAAGCAGCTCCCAGTTTTAATGACATTTGACTTATGCAGCTTCCACCTGAGACAAAAGACAAACTATATAAATGTATTAAGTACCTTTGAGAAAATAATGCATTCATGCTGCATAAACTGTAGCACTGTGATTATCCGTCTCTATTATACAATATGGTTTAGACCACATGACAACTCTGCGCAGCAAAAATAAACCTGCACACCCATACGCAATACATTGAGCGGAAGTTTCTTTTATCTGTTTGACAGGAAATTGCAAATAATGGGGGTAAAAAGCCCAGTAACCACAGTATGCTGAAACAAGAAAAGGTAGTTTGAGCATAACAGCGCTTTGGTAATTTGGTGAACAAAGAGCACAGAGACAGCGTCTCTTAAGCTGTTGACACCTGACGCTTGAGCTGGTTTGCATCAGTGGCGCCGAGCGAGAAACCGGTTCAGAAACCCGTCCACACCCATCTCTGTGTGGTCAGCGTGCGCTGGTCTACAGTTTCATCGTGTAGACTGTGCTTTAACTCATGTGGTGTAGACTGTTTGAGTTTGTGCTGATAACCGGTTTGTGAATCATTAAAAGAAAAGCAGGAAACAACACTTCACTCATAACGTGATGAACATTACGGCTGGAAACGGAAACCAGCATCTCCCACATCACATGATTCTGTTCTATGAGCTCTATTCCTGACTTAAACACCATCCTAGAAGGACAGACGAAATAAATAGTTTATACTACTGGTGTGAAGTTGTGATTGCGAGCTAACTCACTGGATGGTTGTGAAAGCACGCTTTATTCCAGGACGCATTTAAATGCATTAACATAATGTTATGCACAGAGCATGACACATTTCTCCCAGCTGTGAAAAAAGCTCCTTTCTCTTCTTCTCCTCCTCTTCTCTTTCTCGTGCTCCGTCACCTGACCAATGACATCAGTTCGCAGCGCGCCCACGTTACGGCGATGAGGTCATAGCGCGGTGGGAGGTAGAACGGGGACATTCCCCCTCCACACGCGACTCAGAGACAATCACACCCTCGCTGTGCAATAGTGGAAATCCACACTGTTTTCAGTTTTAAAGAGGACACGCAGGCTGGAGGGTGAAACAGGTTCTGGCCTGTTATCAGCGATTAGGTTCAAATAATTATAACAACACTGACAAGGATAAGAGCTTACCCCCCCCCTGTTTAAAAGGCATTAGCTTTTTGTGCTGATTGCACAACAGCTGAAGACACAAACACCCTTTTATACTACAGTATAACTGGAAGACCAGTTCCTTCTCAGTGATAAAAACAATAATGCAATAAAAAAAAAATCAAATATCTACAATTGATTTTTCAAAAAGAAAAAAAAAGGAACTCATGATTTATGGTAACACGGTTAAAGAGATTTGTCACCATGATGTACAGTAGCATTAAAGTGCAATGTGAGAGTATTTTCTTTTTCTGTTATAAATATCAGTTTCTCATCATCACACTAAATATTAACCATCAGCCCTTAAACCCATGAAATGCCTTCACACTGAATTCTGCTCAGGAGCAGAACACCAAGTCTCTAATGAGTGACATCATCTTATGACATCATCTTATGGGGACGCCGTTCCGTGTTTTTTTTTCTCAGCACGGACTGGCCTGAACCTGCTCCACGTTCGTGTTCATCTGCTTCAGCTCGCTCTGCTCCTGAGCGCAGATCACGTCCTCCCCCACGCCCAGCTCCCACAGAGACCCCCGCGGCTCCTCCCGCTCGCCGCCCCCGCCGCACCTCAGCCACGCTGCCGCCCGTTTCCTGAAGTCCCCGCACAGGCCGAGGTAGAGCGGCGGCCGGAGGCAGGCGTGGACGCAGGCCAGCGCCGCCGTGGCCATCAGGGCCGTCCTCAGGTGGCTCCCCGTGGCCTGCGACCTGCGGTAGGTGTCGGCGATCAGCGCGGCGTTGTACGGCAACCAGCAGGCGAAGAAGACCCCCGCCAGGGCGAGGATGAGCACGTCGGCCTTGTGCTTCCGCAGGCCGCCGCGCCGCAGGTGCCGCAGCAGGCCGACGCAGGCGGCGAGCGAGGCCAGCGCGGGCAGGAGGAAGCCCAGGACGTGGTGCAGCAGGCGCGGGACCAGGTTGCCGTTAGGGAGGTAGTAGCTGGGAATGCACCCGGCGTCCGCGTCCCGTCGAACCGCCATGGGACGCCAGTCCGGGACGGTGAGGAGCAGCGAGGCCAGCCAAACCGACAGGAAGCTGGCGAACGCCAACCTGGGCTTCTCGCGGGAGTACAGGCGAGCGGCGTGGGCCACGGACAGGTAGCGGTCCAGACTGAGGAAAGCCAGCAGGAAGATCCCACAGTAGAAGTTCATCTGGGAAAAAGGAGAGAAATAAAAGGACTAAACTTATAATGTCTCATAAGGAGATGATGGAACTGGTGAAAATCCTGCTTAAAGCAAAAACACATACTGTCATTATTAGTGCTATATATCACACACACATGCACAAACTAATAGAATATATTATTAAATGTAATGGTTGTCAGCCCTTTGTCCTCTTTAATCTGACTGAAAAAAGACAGATTCATGTGCTACGTGTGTGTGTGTGTGTGTGTGTGTGTGTGTGTGTGTGTGTGTGTGTTTTATTGACCATGCAAGAGAAGTCATGATTCCTTATATGCTTATTTGTTTGCCAGATGATGTTTAGGTGTCCAAACGTATAAAACATTGTATATTTTAGTGTAAAAACCTAAAACACAGAAATGCAGCTCGCAGTTTTAATGACATGAGTCTTATGCAGCTTCCAGGATGCACAAACTAATAGAATCCATCCATCCATTGTCTATCCCGCTTATTCCCTTTCGGGGTCGCAGGGGTCTGCTGGAGCCTATCCCAGCGCGTTAAGGCGAGAGGCAGGGATACACCCCAGATGGTCGCCAGCCAATCGTGGGGCACACACACCATTCACACACCATTCACTCTCACACTCACACCTATGGGCAATTTAGAGTTTACCAATTAACCTGAGCATGTTTTGTATTGTGGGAGGAAACCGGAGTACCCGGTGAAAACCCACGCAGACACGGGGAGAACATGCAAACTCCACACAGAAAGGCCCCAGACCCAGGCCCCAAGGCGGTCTTGAACCTGCGACCTTCTTGCTGTGAGGCAACAGTGCTACCCACCGCACCACCGTGTCGCCCAACTAATAGAATATCCATCCATCCATCCATCCATCCATCCATCCATTGTCTATCCCGCTTATTCCCTTTCGGGGTCGCAGGGGTCTGCTGGAGCCTATCCCAGCGCGTTAAGGCGAGAGGCAGGGATACACCCCAGATGGTCGCCAGCCAATCGTGGGGCACACACACCATTCACACACCATTCACTCTCACACTCACACCTATGGGCAATTTAGAGTTGCCAATTAACCTGAGCATGTTTTTTGTATTGTGGGAGGAAACCGGAGTACCCGGGGAAAACCCACGCAGACACGGGGAGAACATGCAAACTCCACACAGAAAGGCCCCAGACCCAGGCCCAAGGCGGGTCTTGAACCTGCGACCTTCTTGCTGTGAGGCAACAGTGCTAACCACCGCACCACCGTGTCGCCCCTAATAGAATATAACACTAAATATTTTATTAGAAATTATTAGAAAAAGACAGAGATTCAGGCCATGTGTTAAAAGAAGAGAGAAAAAAAAGAGACTAAACTGTGATCTTGTGTAAGACAAAAATCTCCAGTCATCATTAGTTTCACATTATCACTGAGCTTTCACTTCTCTCACCAACCTCATCAGATCCTTTTCTCGAGCCTCTTCCCTGAAACACTGACAAGCTCAGGGGAAAAAGTCACCAAAGGGAGGATCCTTGCACAATAACGAGAGTTCGAGGACTCAGAGTTCTGCCAAGAGTCTAGATTAAGATGGAAGTGATGGCTCACATCCAAAAACAGCTTTCTCACGGCTTCTCTGAACACATCCTCCCTCTAAACTTCCCGTCCGGCGCCTGTTCTCCACATTAGCTCAGTCACTCACCTTGAAAAGCACCGCGCTGATCTGGCAGAGGGGGATTCGGAGGCACCAGTCGCAGCCCTGGGCGGCCTGGGCGGCCCAGACGGGCAGCGTGGCCAGCAGCAGGACGTCCACCGCGCTCAGGTGGAGCACCAAAACGTCCGAGATGCTCCACGTCCGCCTCTTCTGGAGCAGGGCGGCCAGCACCAGGCCGTTCCCCGGCAGCCCCACGGCGAGCACCAGGGAGCACAGCAGCGGGACCAGCACCGCCTCGCTGGCCCCCGGCGCCGACTCCTCCTTGTAGTCGTAGTCGTCCTTGTAATCGTAGGTGGTGTTTTCCAGGAATAGCCCATCGAGAATCACAGTCATGTTGCTAGCGTGGAGAGGGAAAATGATGTAGTTACATAGAAAAAAAAAAAACGGTCAAAACTCAGAGAGAGTTGTTGAAAAGCTGCAGTGGCTTTAGGGATTCTGAAATACCCACTTATATACTGTGTGTGTGTGTGTGTGTGTGTCATCAGATGTGTGACTTTCCCCAGCTGAAGTTTTCTAATCATGCCCAGACTCACATGGTGTGACGTCACTGGATGACACAACCACAGGTTTTCCCTTGGTCATACACACACACACACACACACACACACACACACACACACACACACTCTCTACAATCTTTGCTTTCTTGCCTGCGTGTATAAACTAAACACAAAATAAGGAACATTTTCTTGAACAGACAGAGGAAGCCTGTATCGTTTCCGTTTCCATTTAGCGGATGTTAATTAAATTATGAATTATTATTATTGTGGATCTTAACATTTTCTTTAACGTGGTCTAATGTTTAGTAGTGGTTTATTATTTAGGTCTGTTCTAAAGCGCTTCCAGCTGCATTTCTGTGTAAAAGGCTTTTATATAAATGAAGATTCCTGTTATTATTATTAATAGTAATTTGCAGCAAGTCTAAATATATCATCTATAAGTTCTTACCGTTCAGGGCTCCAGCTGCAGACAGAACAACAGCTGCTCTGTCCGCAGACTGAGGGTGAAACTAAAAAAGGACGAACACAGAAACCAAACCGCAGCTTCTGATCAGGACGCGTCCGCGCTCAGGAAAAAGAAAAAACCGCACGAAAGCTCCCTACGTGCGAAACTCCATGGACCTGTAGTCCAGCAAAAACGAAACTAAGAAACAAAGGCGAAAAAACACCAGCTCTAAGACCGGAACCCGACGCACGTTGCGTCATTATCACCTTTATAACCTTTCACGCGCAGTCACGCACATCCCGCACGGTGCGCAGACATGCTACTCCGTCCATTTCGTAGACTTTCTTATTGTAAAAAAAAAACGAGTCCGCTCGCACATTGCCACAGACCTCTCTGCCAGATCCGCCAAGTCACCACGAACAGAACAACAAAGTCGCCCGATTCTGTTTTCTTCAAAATAAAAGTCCTTTGTTGCAGTTTGCGTGTCCTTCAAATGAAAAAAGGGGTGAAAATCGGCAAAGCTCTTCTGTTTGGATTGAGAAGCACGTGATGCGATTAAAAAAATGGCGCAGTCGCCATGCGCCAAGTCTGTTGTGGACAACGTGTGCTTTTATTTTGAAGGGCGGTGCTCCGCTGGCGCACAGTTGCGCACAAAGCGCAGACAAAGCGCCGCAGGACGAGCCGCGTCCCGCTAGATGGAGCTGCTGAGCCGGGTTCCAGACCGGAGACTGGGTGCTGGAGCTTTGTGCTTCATATGGATGAAACACGCAGAACTACATCTGCAAGAGCAGCGTTTTATTTTTTAAGGCAAGTATGAGTGTCAAACAATTCATTTCTAGCGGTCCTTCTGGGTTATTCCTGCACCAATTTCTCATTTTTCATGCATTAGTTAAAGGTGGAAATGTCTTCAATGTAAAGCCTCAGAAACCTGCATGGCATACTCCATTATAATAAAACCATAAAACCATGAGTGCCTATGGTTTTACCTATTAAAGACCAAAAAACTGACCACATTACCCAATATTCTCAGAAAACCTGAAAGTCTCATCATGTCCTCCAGCAAAAACATAAAAGAACTAATTTTTATTCATCATATGAGTTGCAAATGAATAGGAAATATAGGTTTGAGGTTAGAAATATTGATTTTTTACTCGAAATAACAATTTCTCCTTCGAACTTTGCTTTTGTCAAAAAATGCTACCATCATTACAACAAGGGGTTTTCTAATCATCAATTAGCTTCTAATGTAATTATTAAACACATTTAGAATCTATAACCTGTGTGGATTTTACATCTAAAACCAGACATTTGCAACTATAATGGACTTTTACCACATCAATGATGTGTAGAGTCTATCTATCTGTATTCATTGGTCTGTGAGCCATACGTATTTAAACCCTACCTATACCATATATCCCAGGAAAATGTCAGGTAGGAATAGAGGTACAAAAAAAAGAAAAGTGATTCATGGCTACTTTAAATAATGTTGCTCGATGCTGTGCATTAGCTGCATGGCAATATATGGAGTGTGTAATATGTGGAATGTGCAATATGTGGAATATGTGTTGATTTGCTGCGGTTGCTGCTGTGTTAAATGTTCTATTTATTGTGGAAGAGGAAGTCATATTGGAGTCAAAGACATATACAATTATTTTTTAATTCAGCATTTTTTAAAAATTTTCCTTCGTCAGTCGTTTTTTATACATTACTCGCATCTGAAAAGTAATTAAAGCAGTTTAATGAAGTTACTGTTGAATGTTAAATGAATAATCTGGTGTTGGTCCTTGTACAGGTTTATAATGACTTATAATAAAACAGGTAGACCTGCTTTATGGGTTAAAATGACATAAAAAAAAAATAAAATGGCATTCTAATAATGTTTCAGTAGTTCAGAACCATGACAATAACTCATCATTTGAGCAGCGACTCAAGGCGTTTGTTTATTCAGATAAAAGTCCTTAAGCAAAATCTATTTCTAAGGATTGTATGTTACACTCACCTCATTACAGACTGGCCTGTAATGAATGGACATTGTACATGGGAACATGTGGATGTATAATAGATATCACACTTTATTTTATATCCAAAATATTTATATAAAAATGCAAATTTTTAAGTTATATACAAAATTCTGAACAAGTCATGATTATTGCTTCTTGCAGACGAATCTTAAGCACACAACGTGTTATAGCACTGCAGCTGGAACCTGTTTTTATGGAAACTAGCTGAGACCGTGATTTGATGAGAAAAACAATTTACCGATAATACGGATGTGAGATTGTTTTCAGACTCTTGACGCCACAGACAACATCATAACTGCTGAACAAGCTTCTTTTTTTTTTTTTCAGAGGAATGAAGAAATCTGGGTATTTCACAAGATTCGAAATCGAGTGACAGAATGAACAAGACCAAAAAAGAAAAAAAAAAAGTTACAGCGACAACATGTGGATATGTTTGCTTTTCACTATGCTCCACCTCCTCAACATTTGTACAACTTGAGTCACATGATGATTTCACTACAGGTTTTTTTTTTTTTCTAAAACAAACAGCTGCACCGACAGAGAACACCAGAGCAGAGGTGTCAGACTCCAACACACCTGATTCTATTAATCAACCATTAGTAGAATCAGGTGTTGCTGCCTGGTTTGAATAAAAACCTGCAGCCGCACGGCCCTGCAGGACCTGAGTTTGACACATGTGCACCAGTGGATCAAATACATCACATGCAGCAATTTTCTTTTTTTACAGTCCCTCTCACACCAACCACACGCTCTGTTTCCAACCAGCCACACCCTCACACCATGACGGAGTAGGAGGTGTTCTCGCTCTCCGCCGAGCTGAACGACCCCGTGGCCTTCCTGAGCTTCCTCTCCCGCCACCCCTCCATCCCCATCAGGCCCCTCTGTCCCAGCAGCCCCTTGCACATCCTCGTCAGCTCCCGCCTGAACTTCTCGCCCACGAAGCCGTACAGCAGCGGGTTGAGGGCGCAGTGCGACAGCCCCACGCTCTCCGTGACCAGCGTCCCGATGTCCACCACGCGGCCGAAGTGGCAGCCCCCCGCCACCACGCCCATCCTCTGCAGGCTGTCGGCCAGCTGGAAGCAGTTGTACGGCGCCCAGCAGACGATGAACACGGACACCAGCGAGACGATGAGGCGCAGCGACTTGCGCTTCTGGCGGCGCGTGGCGTTGCAGAGCGACCGGAAGATGCGGACGTAGCAGTAGAGCATGACGAGCAGTGGCAGCCCGAAGCCCAGCACCATGCTGACCAGCTGCAGCCCCACCTGCCACTGCGTGGAGTTCTGGGTGAACCACACCTGGCACAGCAGCAGCGCCTGCTGCCCCGACGTGTCCTGCACCACCTGCTTAAAGGCCATGTCCACAGCGCTCAGGCCCAGGCACACCGCCCAGATGACGGCGCAGGCCGCCTGGGCGTGGCAGGTGTTGCGCTTCCAGCCGGAGCTGACGGCGTGCACGATGGCCAGGTAGCGGTCGAAGCTGATGCAGGCCAGGAAGAGGATGCCGCTGTAGCGGTTCAGCGAGAACAGGGCGCCGGAGAGCTTGCAGACGGCCAGGCCGAACACCCACTGGTGGGCCCACTGCACGGCGAACAGGGGCAGGGTCAGCGCCAGCAGCAGGTCGGACACGGCCAGGTGGAGCAGGAAGGTGTCGGTCAGCGAGAAGGCGCAGGCGCCGGCGCTCTGGGAGCTCCGGTAGCGGCGGATCACGCACAGCACCAGCACGTTGCCCACCACAGCCAGGGCGAACACCAGGCTGTACACCACGGGGGAATAGCGCTGGGCGAAGCTGTAGATGTCCTCCTGCAGGCAGGGCGCCGCGTGGGTCTTGCTCGTCTCGGGGGACAACGTGTAGTTGTCGTAATCCTCCGGCTGACGATAAAGAGAGAGGGGGAAAAATCTGTTTGACATGAGCATTTAGAACGTTTAGATATACCAATTAACTATCATCGAGTATACAGCAGGCGTAGGGAACCCTGCAGGCTTTTTCCAACAGGCACTAACACCTGATTCTACTAATTTCTGAGGACTTTTATCAGTAGAATCAGGTGTTACTGACCACTGCAGCTCTGTAGGACCAGGGTTCCCTACCCCTGCTCTATGGGCTTTTACTTGTTCTTTGTATAAGAAAATCCTGCAAAAAAATCTCTGATTCCACTTCTCCTGATGCCTAATGATGCACTTGTAGAATTATAAAATAAAAAGGCCACTCACCCAGTAGTCCTCTGTAGTTGTAATGAACTGATCCATATTTGTAGTCGACCAACAGGACACGACAGCACGCTGCTAATAAACACACTAACACTAAACATCCTTTTTTTTCCACAGTCTATCTGTGCCACACGTCCAGATGAGGGAGGATCAGAAAGAAGAAGTAATAATTTCAGGAACCGAATCCTCGCACATTTTAGACAGACATCTATAGCTATAGTAGGAATGGATGACTGTGTCAAGGAAATTGTGACATTAAAATATTTTTAAGTGGAAGTCGCCTTCTGTAAAAATCTCCCTCAGACGGACATGTGCGTGTCTGGAGTGGAAAGATATTTTTCCTTTGCTTTGTGCACCCACATGTTCTGCAGTTAAAGTTTAAATAACATATTGAAAGGGAAGAGCGTTTTCTCTGCATGTTCACCGAAACCAGAATTCTAGTTTCTGCTTTTTTAAATAAAAAAAAATAATAATATTTTTAGACACTCAAAAAAGCAGAAACTGGATTTATAAAACAATACTCCACAAATGCAGGAGAAGCGACAGCGAGAAAGTCTTTGTTTCCAACTACATAACCAATCACAGAATGATTTTATCTTAAACATGAAATCTCACAAAAACATCATTTAAGGCAGCACTTAATAATTTCCATTATTTTTATTCCAGCACATTTGCATCATCACTTTGACTAATTTAAACCCAACAAATAAATGTACATGTAGTAAATGTTTTTAAATGAATCCAGTCTTATGTATATATATGTATGTATTATGTTTATTCGTGTTTTTAGAGCAGAGGAAACCTACCCTGAGTTCTGGTGAAGAAGACAGGATGGAAAACTGACTACAGACTGGGTGTAGGTCATACGAGATAAACACCACAACAGGAAATTACCTGCAAAACCATTTAAAAGTAAAAACACTGAACAGCGTCACATCTGTGTGTTAGTAAAGATTTATAAGAGCGGCCCTCGACAAATCTGTCCAAAGTTGAGATGGACATAATGTACCAGAATCCGCTTTCGCTATTTAATAATTCATGAGGAACTGATTATATTTGCGGGCTATTTGTTCTGTGCTGAGCTTCTGGTAAATGAAAAATATTGTGCAACGTTTGGCTCAAGAAGCGTCTCTATGAGTATTTAAGGGAATTGAGTATTCCCATCACATTCAGTTATGGAGCTTCATACTTCTGCTCTGTTGCAGAGATAAATCTACACATCTTTTGCTTTTAGTAAATCAGATAAAGCATTTGAATACTTCTTTCATGCCTGTGCATGTGGAAGAAAAGCGAAAGAGATCAGACATATAACTAAACATCTGATTATATCAATTATCTATTTTTCAGTGTTATCCCATTCAGCAGCTTCCTTAATTACAGATGTTGATTCAGCTCTGATTCACAACCGAAACGCTGTAAAATGGAATCAAAAAACACCTAGAAACTACGTGTGGTCAGCACATCTGTAACCACAGCTGCAGGCAGGGGAGTCGTGGCTGGGAATATTCCAGAATTCCTCTGCGGAGCCTGTTCCGGCTTGTCCTGTTTCACCAAAGCCGTGTTCCAGGTATCATCACACCTGTAGCAAAGCCCTAACAATGTGAACTGGTAAAAATATGTCCAGAAATGTAACGCCTGGCTTTAAATGAATGTGCAAGTCACATAATGTTGGATGATACGACTTTTTGCATGATAAAAAAAACAACAATAAATGATAAATACAGGCTGGGAATATTAAATTCCCATTTCCCAACAGGCTAACAGCGTTATTTAGTTGAACCGCCATCCCAGCATGCACATGTTAGCGTTCATTACTTTTTTTTTCCCAGGCGTGTGCTATTCACTGTTCTTATTCCGTTGGCTCCACAGTGTGTACACACACACACACGCACACACACACACACACACACACACACACACCACACCTCTTTACTAAATTAAAAGGCTGGTTTATATGTGGCTAACACACAAATATGACTCTCTGTCCACTTTGTTCTCCAGTGCCTGACGGCTGATAAAAATCTCATTATGCAGGTGCACCCATTTGAGAAGGCGTGGTACGCCTCAAAATCAAACAAGTTTCTCTGTACAAAAGTTTCACAGAAACTGGAGTTCCGGCGGTCACACGCAGGCGGGGGGGGGGGGGGGGGGGGGGGGGGGGTGGTGGTATATAATATCATTCCACATCGCCACCGTCGGACCGCCCGTTCAGGAACCATCTGTGGGAGGTGAGACGTTATTGTCGGAGGAACGGACGCGTAACTGGACGTTTTTTTTTTTCCTGGAGGAAGCTTTGCTGCTAACAGGAATAAAAACAAATCATACACATTATTCTCATTATTCATCCACTCGCAGACATGGCGTTCCAGTCCAATGTGATCAACTCGCAGCCTCAGGTCACGCAGTACACGGTGACCTCCGGCGTGTCCGACTGGAGCTCCAACGTGTTCGACTGCTGCGACGACATGGGCATCTGTACGTGTGTGTGTGTGTGCGTGTGTGTGTGTGTGAGCAGAAATTAGCCAACAAAAAAAAACATGAACGTTAAATGTGTGTTCCAGGTCTTTGTGGAACGTTCGTCCCGTGTCTGCTGGGCTGTAAAGTGGCTCAGGACAACGGCGACAGCTGCTGCATTCCCTTCCTCCCCGGCGCCATGATCGCGGAGAGGACCAGCGTGCGCCACAGATACCACATCGGCGTAAGTCGTAAACTTATCGAACCGATGAGTTACAGAAGAGAAAAACAGAAAAACTAAATTCATCCCATTCATCCACAGGGCTCTGTGTGTGACGACTGGGTGATCATGGCCTGTCTGCCCTTGTGTGGACTGTGTCAGATGGCACGAGAGCAAAAGATGAGGGGATGAGAAAGGAGGAATTTACGAACTGAAAACCTGAAAACCCAAACCTTTTCATCAATATGCTGCAAAGCATATTACACAACATTTGCATTTATTCAATCGCCGATAATGATGTATTAACACTACTATTACCATACCTACATGCTAGAGGTCTGGAGCCAGACTGCATAGTTTAAACAGAGGAAATAAAAGCTTTCAGTTTCCCGCTGTGATGAAACAAACACGTGGCGACGCGAAGGAAGGAGGAGGAAACGGTGGAAAAGTCAGCGACGGGGACGTTTTTCCTCACAATAAAGCAAATTCACAATGTTGCATGCTATTTATTTTGGATTGTGATTACAACTGAGCACTGCTTTCTTTATTAAAAAAAAAAAAAGTGTTACCGGAATATTACATGAACACATATTCTATACAGTGTTTAATTAATTGAAGTATATTCATTGAAATAGCAGTATTTTAATAAAAGCTTTTGGAATTATATTAAGAATTAGGCTTTTTTCTAATATATATATATATATATATATATATATATATCTTTAAACCATTGCCTGCAACTGGATATGAAAGGAAAAGCATGGGTTGCTCCCATCTTCCTCTTTTGTGATTCAGCGTGTATCCCAGACGGTCACCACACAAGAAGCTCTGCCCAGACGAGGTGAATTTATTCCACAGGTAAGGCCGTCCTGGCGTGTGTAACTGTGTGAAACTTACCTTCACTCTTCTCCCAAAGTATGCTTTTAATTAATTCAGGAAAACAGAATAAAACTAGTGAAAACGGTGAAAGTTGCATCAGCATATCTTTATTTATTTTTTAGACAACAGGTTCCAGATGAGTAATACTTTAAAGTGGTTGATTCTCTAATGTAAAATAAAAGAAAATAAGCATTATGGAGAATATTTACAAGAAATGCACAAAGAAGGAGTCTTCCTGTTTGTAGAAATACTGCTGTAAGTCACAAAACAGCTTTAATGACGCAAAAAAACGCTGTTTTATGGTCGATTCTTACAGCGATAAACTCACTGAAGGCCAGATGGATTATTATCTGTGTTATTGGTTTAATTGTAATGATATAAAGTGTGGATTAGAATAAAGTGAAACAATTTTAAAGAGAGGAGGAGGAACATGGAGGCAGAGCGAAAAAGGATCTGATAACAGCGTAAAACAGGAAATGAGCTCACTGCAAATTTATTGGAATATGCAGAAATAACTTGTCAGTTCAGTCTCGATCATGAGAAAAAGACGTCTTATATATAAAAAATGGTATATTGTCAACTAAGGATAAACTTAAAACAGGATTAGAATCAAATTAAATATTATTATCAACTAGATTTATGTTCTAGGTGGATTAAATATCATCTTTATCATCCTTTCCCTACACCATTTGACATTTTCTGTCACGCAAAATCATGATTTTTTAAATGGTGCAAATAGACTGAAATGATGAGGAACCAACTATTTCTACTATTTCAACTATTTACCTTAATGCTTCTTAAAACTGTTTTTTTTCTACATTTTTTTTTCATCTTGTCAAACATCATCTGTCACTAACCCTTTGACATAATCATTATAACGGTCACTTCTTCCTCTGCTGCTGGTAGAAAAGAGAAGCTGCTTTAAATCAGTTCACAGTAACGTGTTCAATTATTAACTCTACTATATGTTTGTGGCTTTTTGCCTTTATTTAATAGTACACAGAGAGCCAGGAAAGGGCTGTCGAATGCAGGAGTTCGGGCCTGGTAACACACACTATAAGCATAAAAGTGAAACTTTGTGCTGCAATATATATATATATATATATATATATATATATATATATATATATATATATATATATATATATATATATAATATATATAAATCTTTCCATTTATACAAACCACTAAGAGAGCCCTTTATGAAGTACTCTCATGACAGTGAGGACAAATCGTTCTAACACGACTGTTGTTTTAAGACAGACAAGTTTTATCTCGAAGTAAATTCAGAGACTTGTTTCCAAACACTCGATCAAGAAAACGTGGAAAGTGTAGAGAATTAGAATCAGTGGTTAACAACTTATACCAAACTCCTTTATAAAAAATACACTATTAAAAATAGGCCTTGTTTGTATAAAAGTCACATAAAATCAACAATATCAACAGCCTTTTACCATCTAAAAAACATTGCCAAAATCAAAAATATAGTGTCTAAACCAGACTTGGAGAGACTGATCCATGCATTTGTCTCCAGCAGGTTAGACTACTGCAATGGCCTGCTCACTGGTCTCTCTAAACGAGCTGTTAAACAACTACAGAACATTCAGAACGCTGCAGCTCGAGTCCTGACTAGAACCAGAAAATATGACCATATTAGTCCAGTGCTCATGTCTCTGCACTCAGAGAATAGACTTTAAAACAGCTTTACTTGTGTACAAGTCTCTTCATGGTCTAGCACCAAAATACATCTATGACATGTTAGAGCCATACGAGCCATCTAGGACCCTGAGACCCTCAGGGACTGGTCTCCTGCAGGTGCCCAGAGTCAGGACTAAACATGGTGAAGCTACATTCCAGTTTTCTGCAGCTAAAATCTGGAACAGTCTTCCAGAGAATGTGAGACAGGCCTCAACGCTGACAATGTTTAAGACCAGGCTGAAAACAGTTCTGTTTAACCGTGCATATGAAAACTGAAAGTATCTTATCTACACTCTTCACTCTTTTTAAATTAATGATGAATTCTATGTTTTATGATTTTCCTTTTGTGATTTTATGTATGTTTTGCTCTCCTTTTGTGTTTTTATGTAACTGTAAAGCACTTTGATTTGCCCTGTGTATGAATTGTGCTCTACAAATAAACTTGCCTTGCCTTGCCTTGCCTTGTTAGCATCCGTGCTAACTTGTTAGCATCCGTGCTAACATCTGTGCTAACTTGTTAGCATCCGTGCTAACGTCCGTGCTAACTTGTTAGCATATGTGCTAACATCCGTGCTAACTTGTTAGCATCCGTGCTAACGTCCGTGCTAACTTGTTAGCATCCGTGCTAACGTCCGTGCTAACTTGTTAGCTACAAGTGAGGAGCGACAAGTGAGTCCATGCTAACTTGTTAGCAGCCGTGCTAACTTGTTAGCATCCGTGCTAACATCCGTGCTCACATCCGTGCTAACCTGTTAGCATCCGTGCTAACTTGTTAGCATCTGTGCTAACATCCATGCTAATTTGTTAGCATCCGTGCTAACATCCGTGCTAACCTGTTAGCATCCGTGCTAACATCCGTGCTAACTTGTTAGCATCTGTGCTAACATCCGTGCTAATTTGTTAGCATCCGTGCTAACCTGTTAGCATCCATGCTAACTTGTTAGCAGCCGTGCTAACTTGTTAGCATCTGTGCTAACATCCGTGCTAACTTGTTAGCATCTGTGCTAACTTGTTAGCATCCGTGCTAACTTGTTAGCATCCGTGCTAACATCCGTGCTCACATCCGTGCTAACCTGTTAGCATCCGTGCTAACTTGTTAGCATCTGTGCTAACATCCGTGCTAATTTGTTAGCATCCGTGCTAACATCCGTGCTAACCTGTTAGCATCCGTGCTAACATCCGTGCTAACCTGTTAGCATCCGTGCTAACTTGTTAGCATCTGTGCTAACATCCGTGCTAATTTGTTAGCATCCGTGCTAACCTGTTAGCATCCGTGCTAACTTGTTAGCATCCGTGCTCACATCCGTGCTAACCTGTTAGCATCCGTGCTAACTTGTTAGCATCCGTGCTAACATCCGTGCTAATTTGTTAGCATCCGTGCTAACTTGTTAGCATCTGCAACAATATCAACAGCCTTTTACCATCTAAAAAACATTGCCAAAATCAAAAATATTGTGTCTAAACCAGACTTGGAGAGACTGATCCATGCATTTGTCTCCAGCAGGTTAGACTACTGCAATGGCCTGCTCACTGGTCTCTCTAAACGAGCTGTTAAACAACTACAGAACATTCAGAACGCTGCAGCTCGAGTCCTGACTAGAACCAGAAAATATGACCATATTAGTCCAGTGCTCATGTCTCTGCACTGGCTTCCTGTCACTCAGAGAATAGACTTTAAAACAGCTTTACTTGTGTTCAAGTCTCTTCATGGTCTAGCACCAAAATACATCTATGACATGTTAGAGCCATACGAGCCATCTAGGACCCTGAGAACCTCAGGGACTGGTCTCCTGCAGGTGCCCAGAGTCAGGACTAAACATGGTGAAGCTACATTCCAGTTTTCTGCAGCTAAAATCTGGAACAGTCTTCCAGAGAATGTGAGACAGGCCTCAACGCTGACAATGTTTGTGTATGAATTGTGCTCTACAAATAAACTTGCCTTGCCTTGCCTTGCCTTGTATGTGTAGGACAACCACTGTTGATGATCGTTTTTAATAAAATACTGTTTAATTCTGTCACTATTTTGCATGTAAATTTGCATTTATATGTGTATTTGCACTTGTTTTTACACATATTTGGGACTCAATCCTTTGCAGACTGTGCAGAATGTGTCATACATTTCAGTTCCACATTTTTGGATCAATTTACTTTATTTAATCACCTTTAATTGTAACCATACAAAATCATTATTTGACAGTCTTGTGTAAAAGGGAATCATAATCTAAATAAATATTATTTCTTCCAATTATATTTCTTTTTTTTTTTACAACTTTTAATGCAAAAATAAAAAAAAATGAATAAACTGTAAAAACAAACTGATGGAAGTGTTTTTAATGAAGTTGGAATCATAAGTACATTCAAATATTATTCATCCTCTATATGTTAATGCGAAATAAAACATGAGGAGTGTTAAATGATGGTGAGATAAATACATATTTATTATTGCTAATAAAGGTATGAAAACACATACAGAAAAACATAACTTGAGCTCAACTATAAAGAATTGTTCGATTTACAAATTAAGCCGATTGAGAGTTTTACATTCATCTGTTGCTCTCAGCTTGATTTTAAAACGACTTTTTTATGCCAACCTGTACAACCTGATGTGAACCGTGTTTTATTTTGCCGTCTGTCCTCAGGCCCTGGAACCACGTCTGACGATGATTCTACCAACAGACGACCTGAGGAGATCGGTTTAAAGGAGTGTTTCTCTGCACCGTAAGAGGACGCCATGGCGGGTCCAGCCCATCGGCTGCTGGCTTTTGCAGTTTTTCTTGGTGCTGTTCAACTCGCTGTTGGTTACGGCTATAAAAACTGCATCGATCCGGACTCGAAACGTGAAAACTTCCAATGCATAAGAAAGAAAGGGATGGATATATTTGCCTTTGTGGGCGACCTGCCGGCGTCCGCCATTAATCTGACCATCTCGAACAATCCTCTGTGGAAGATTCCCAACAACAGCTTTGTAGTTTTACCCCGGCTCCAACACCTCAGATTAGATCACAACAAGTTGACGGTTATTGAAGGATCAGCTTTCCAAAACCTGCATCAACTCATGTTTCTGAATTTGTCCTTCAATAATATCCACAAACTCAACCCGTCTCTGTTCGATGACCTGCGCAACCTCACCTACCTCTCACTGACAAACAACAGGTTAAAGCAGCTCCCCGAGAACATTTTCTCTAACGTTCCCCGACTGGAAACTCTAATAATGCGGCAAAACAACCTGACGAATTTCTCGGGGATCGTCGAATCCGTGCATCGTCTCCCCCGTCTGAAGACACTGGATCTTTGTTTTAACCATTTGACCAGTCTCTTCCACTCAAATGTCTCATTACCTGAATCCCTCACCACGTTGTACACGTGTCGGAACAAACTGTCCGCCTTATCGTGCAGCCCTCGGTTCCTCAGTATGATCAGGGTGCTCGATTTGTCTTACAATATCGGACTCAAGGAGACGGCTTTTCAGGGGGTGGATTTGAAACGAGTAAATTACCTGCGCATGCGTTCTACAAACGTCAGCTTGGTGAAGTTTTTGAAGCTCAGCAACATCACTGCGAGTCACGTCGATTTTACCGACACTCTGAAAAACGGCAGTGGACTCGTGGATCTATGTCAGCTCCTGAAGAAAAGGATGAACGTGATATCGAGTATGAGCCTGAGTAGTAATGGGATTAAGAATCTGGCGAACGCACTGAGCAAATGTCCAAAAATCACAGGGGTCCTGGATCTGTCCCGCAATGATCTGAAAGTCAAGAGTTGTCTCGCATTTCTCCACGGGCAGGCAGATATAAAACGCTTCATCGCAGAACATAACCACCTCACCAAACTCCTATCGTGTAAAAAGAACAAGACGGTTTATTTCACCAAGCTGGAGGAGGTGAGCTATCGTTACAACCGCATTCTGTTCGTCAACTCTAACGCTTTCTGGAATACTCCGAACATCAAGGTGCTAAAGCTGAACATAAACACGATCGCCTATCTCGACCGCAAAGCTTTCAAAGGGCTACGGAAGCTGGAGACGCTCCGTTTGGACAACAACCTCCTGACTGATCTGTTCAGTTCAACATTTGAAGACCAGTGCAGCCTACAAACCCTGAACCTACGCAACAATCGCATTTCGGCCATTTTCAACGGCACCTTCCGCAACCTCGGAAACCTGACTACGTTAGACCTCGGCGGTAACAAGATCGCTCATTTTCAGCCGTCTGGTTTGGACGGACTGAAAAAACTGTCCAAATTCTATCTAGATGGAAACAACCTCAAACAGATCGACAGTTCCCTCTATCACGTATTTCAGGATACACTCACGGTCCTGGATTTACAACGTAATCAGATTTGCTTCTACGTTGAAAAGGTCAGCTCGCCATTTAGGAATCTCAGCAAACTCCTAGACCTAAAAATAGACGGACAACTTCCCCATGGCCTCGCTCTCTTACCCCGCTCTTTTTTCAGTGGCCTCCGCTCGCTGAAGTCGCTGTACCTCACCAACAACCGCATCTCCTACCTCGCTGCAGACGCCTTCGACGACCTGACGGGCTTACAATTCCTCACGCTGGACAGCTGCTGCGTCGGAGCGGCACAGCTGCAACCGGGAGTCTTTAAAAATCTAAGGAACTTAACGAAATTGGCCGTGGAAAACATAGGCATTCAGAAATTCTCACGGGAGGTTTTTGGCAATCTCACAAATTTACAAAAACTGCAGATAAACCGCAACGTGATGCAGAGCATTGACGTGAATGCACTCGAAGGTTTACCGAATCTCAAATATGTTGACTTGCGTAATATTCCTCTGAGCTGCACCTGCGAGAACAACGTCCTCCAAAACTGGAGTCTAAATAACCCCAACGTCCAGGTGGTAGATCTCTACAATCTGCACTGTCAAGATAACATACAACACTACTTCTACAACTTTAAGACCGACGTATGTTACATCGATTTTGGGGAGTACCTGTTCTTCAGCACAGCGCTCGTGATCTTTCTTTTCACAGTCACCCCTATACTTTATGTCAAATTCTATTGGAAAATGAAGTACTACAGCTACGTGTTTCGCTCTTGGTTCAGCGACCAGTGGCGCAGGATTAGTGAGGCGGACGAAAATTGCAGATACGATGCGTTTATTTCCTACAACTCCTCTGATGAAGAATGGGTGATGGAACAGCTGCTGCCCAACCTGGAGGGAAAGGGATCAGGTTTCAAACTCTGTCTGCATCACAGGGACTTTGAACTGGGCCGTTACATAGTGGATAACATTGTCTCTGCCGTGTACAACAGCCGTAAAACCATTTGTGTCGTGAGCAGGAATTTCCTGAAGAGCGAGTGGTGTTCCATGGAGATCCAAATGGCGAGCTATCGGCTCTTCGACGAGCACAGAGACGTTCTCCTGCTCATCTTCCTAGATCCAATATCCGAGAGACAGCTGTCGTCCTACCACGCCATGAGGAAGGTGATGATGCAGAAGACGTATCTGCAGTGGCCCGGGTCGGACTGCACTAACCTGACGGAGGCACAAGAACTGTTCTGGAACCATCTTCGGAGGGCAATGAGACCGGGGAAGGTTATAGAAGACGTGTAACTGCTGACTGAGCCTCTCGTCAATGTTTTACGAATCAATGAATCAGTTATCTGTTGTGAGGTCATAAAACCATGATGTGACCGTATAAGTACAGATAAAGCTAGTGCAAAAAAATCATGATCTATATAAATAGGGTCTATTAAGGAAATATAATTCAACATTTCCACAAACTACATAAAGTTTCATTGAGACCTTCAGCAAACAAAATTCAACTAAATCTGTACATTATGCGATATCTAAAACCTATAACTACAGGGTTATTGGAATTAGACTGCATTGGTTTAAGCTAGCATATAATGAGATGTATTTAGCTACTATCAAATCAGAAATGGCATTTACTTTTGGGATGAGTTTATTGTTTTATTTGGCTTGATGTGACATTTTCATTTTGTGATTGTACAAGTGTGTTTTCTTGCATTTAAATGTAACCCATCAACAAAATAATATGAAATGTCTTTCACAATAGCATATTCTTGACCAAAAGTAATACTCATTATAGCACCTACATTCATGGATATGTGATAATATACATTTCTGCATATTAATAAATGTGCCAAACAATACATAATTGTGTGACTTTATCTCAGGATTCATGAGAAAAAAAGGTAACCCTGTTGTATTTAATTACAAATTAAATTGTTATATTTAATAATGCGTTTCAAATTAAATACGGACACATAACACATGTTTTGTCAGACTATAAAGAAAAAGTGTTGTGTTTCTTTTTAAGATTACATGCATCTGTACACAGCTTCACACATTAGTACAGCCTCATAGGAGGGAAGGACCAATGCTCAGGGCTCAGGCAGGAACTCGGAGGTGCCGTGTCTCTTTCAACCATGTAAGACGGGGGGTAACTCATCATATCACAGTAATGGGAACTGTGGAAAAAGCAGGGACGAGGGTGATGAAGATCACTCCACTTAGACTGGGGAATTTGGGCGGAAAAAGCAGGAGCAAAAGCATGTTTTTCAGTTTCAAACGCGTCATGCTCCTTGGGAAACCGTCTTGGCTGCCATGGATCAGGCAGACGTGCTACATATTGTGACCCACTGCTTGTCTTTCTCGCCGGTCTATCATGGTTCATAGAGCTGTTTTCAAAGGAATCAAACACAAGTGACTCGTTGGTGTTCGGCCGGTTAAAGCGGTTTTCCCAGTCGAGAGACGCCGAGGCGGTTTCCCCCCAGAAAGAGGGGTCGGACGGAGCAAACAAGTGATCACTCGATGAGGCTCTAGTGGGCTCAAAGTCCATGCACAACAGAGGAGAACTCGGTCTGAGGATGTCATACGAACTGTCAGACCTCCTCACAGGGCTTGTCACCCACTTGGCTGCCTTCACATGAAACACCAAAAAAAAGCATTTTATTACAAAAGAAACAAAACCTGTGTGTTACTATAGGGAGGATAACAGCTGTGTTCATTTAAATGCTTAAATAAACATGTAAAACTATCCTAACTTACCTGTTCTGAGCTCTGCTGAGGTTTTGACCAGATGTTCCAGTTAAAATGTCTACTTCCTGTTATTCTGACATCTGTGGGTTTGTGGCTGCAAAAACGTGATTTCTTGTTGTCATGAGCTCCAAATGCTGCAGGGAATGTGTCTGAAGAGATGAAAGGTGGAATTTAATAACTGATCACACAGTATATTTTGTATAGTGCTTGTTATAAGAGAAAATTAAAGCAAAGACAAATTTTTTATGGAATAATGTGAATCCATGCGGTTGGTGTGGTGGGGCATGTATGGCAAGTATGGCTGATAAATGTGAAGCTAAATGCTAATGCTGCATCATTGTGTGCATGCTTACATATACGTTTACAAGTTTGGCTGGATTTATTTCAATCATGAATCCAATGATGGGATAAACTGAAATTTTAATCTGAAAATGGCACTAGAGGAAAAATCAGGGCCTCAGCAAAATTTATGTCAATCACAATTAATTAGGAGAGGAGGAATGTTTCTGCTAAATCAAAATTTTGTACTCAATTAAAAAGGATTGAATCGTTTTACTAAGAAAACCTTAAAGTGGCACCAGAAGGTCAGAGGTCAGTCCTTCTAATGTAATGGTCAGTCAAAGTAGTAAAGTAGTAACTGAAATAAATTATAACATTATAGATTGTCTACCTGTAGACCAGGGCCCATCTTCATCGTTCAGGTTTGGCTTCTGATTCTGATCCTGGACTCGTCCAAAACTGAGGCATTGCTGCACCTCATGGAGGTTCTCCCTGAGCCGGACTCCATGCCGCTCCTGCAGGGCTCTCAACAGAACCTCCCTGCATTCCGACAGCAGATTTTGCCTTTTTTCACGAATCGGAAACTGCAGATCGCGACACAAACGCGCCGCCACTGCACCGACAGACCTGGATACACAATCGGGAACATTTCTTCTGTGTTGTGTGTCGGTGTCGCCGCTGGCTTGGGCCGTGGGGGAGCTGGAGAGCTGAGGAGAGCTTGGGCTGCGACGAGGAGCTTGTGTTTGGTGGACAGGAGGCCCTTGGCTCTTCGGGGTGTGTTCCAGAGTTAAAAGCGTTTGTCCCTTTACTTTCTCCACAGGTTTCACATTTAACCTCTCACAAGTGGGGGTCGGTTGTGAGACTCTGCCCTTTTCAGACGTGACAGAATCAGCCGTTTTGCTCTTGTGTTGAGATAATAAATCACTTCCACAGCTTCCAGACGAAGGCTCATGTTGCTGCGGTGGTCTCTGCCCTGGTGTGACATCAGATTCCTGACAATCAGACTCAAGGATTTCTTTCTTTTTCGCCTGGCAATGAGTGTTCTTAGTTAGATCTGTTTTCTTTTCCAACAGGACAACCTCATCGGTGTCATCATCACCAAAAAAATCATTACTGGAGGCCAGAGAACGGGTGTGAGATGCTGAGGGGAGACACGAAGTAGCCGTGATCTTTTTTTGCGCTCGCTTCCCACTTTTCTCCCGTTTCCTCTGCTCACTCAACAAGCGTTCAATGTCCACAGACTTCACCTCATGGTTGAAGAGGCCTTGGTGTCCTATCAGCCGGCTGTCTGTGATGATGCTGGGCTCCTGTGAAGCAGGCACCACGTTCAGAAACGGCGCTTCTCTCCGTGAAGGACAATGGCGGTTACCATGGCAGCAGTTATGGAAACGTGGCACATCTTTCCAGCTCGGGCAATGGCGATGGTGATGGGATTTGACCTGTGAGGCTTTTTCCCCACCTCCTCTCATCTGACTCCTCTCCTTGCGTTTCCTCAGTCGCTTAACTTTGCAGTCTGCAATGGATCTGTTCACTGAGCAATCGTTGTCATCTGCTGTCTTGAAGGGCTTGTTGAAAACACTTAAATCCTTTTCTGATGAGGCCCTGCCACACACGTGGCTCATGGCGAACTGGATATTGTGGAAAGATAACTTTAGTGAGCCATTTATAAGCCTATAGTTAAATACAAATATCAATAATAATCATGTGTCATGATTTAGTGTTTGAATCTGTATGTGCACAAAGAATACCAGACCATAAAATGCAGAAAACCAAAGATTTTGTAAAACAAATGTTTAATATTTGAACTACTGCCTTTTTAAAATTTTGTGAATCCTGGATATCATCGTACTTTCTAAAGTGAGGATTCATTATGTTACACACATTTTCTTTTAATTTTATTTTTTACTCCACTACAATTTCTTAAAGTTTTTTCATTACTTACTACAAATCATACTAAATCTAATAAAACAAGCATCTCTGACACCTGCAATGATGCAAAACGATGAGAATAAAATAATTAATTTTCATAAATTAAACAGCATTTACTTATACTGTTACTTCCAATACTTATATGTATTTAATATCATAAAATTACTTTTGAGGCGACTTGAACTTCTGGTAAATTATCTGTACTTTTACTCAAATGTAGTGATAAGGTACTTCTGGTTAAATTCTTGGTTTATCTTTCATCTATAGTAAAGACTGCACAAATCGAAAAAAACAAGAGTAGATTTAAGGATCAGCAGGACTTTACTATTTGTGACAAAGACCCGATGAAAAACGTGACTGATCAAATATAATCAGAATACATAGGATTCGAATATTGTTTTATTCTTACCTGCTTTTAGAGACTTTTAGAGAGTAATTAATAACAGCATCCGAAATGCTGCTGCGCCCCCTGCGGTAAAACGCACGTTGCGTTTAAGTTGAGGCAGTTTAACGTAGTTTTAACAGGTGCGTTTAACGTGAATCACACCTGTACAAAGTCGGCGTTTAACCGCAGCCGCTCAGAAACACAACGTACACACATCTTATCGGAGAAAAGTGGAAAATTCGCCGAGGAAACGTTCGACGGAAAACCTACAAATCACTCGTTTAACCTAACAACGCCGCTTACCGAATTAAAGCGCTGCGGTTTCTTAGGTTAATTCTGTCGTTGCCTGGCAACGGAGCGCAGCTGGTTCTTGTTGCGCAGTAACGACGCCCACGAGCCGCGAAGTGCAGGACGAGTCCACTCACACGGGAAAAAGAGGGGCGAACCCAACGCGTCTTTTATATTGTTTTCTTCACCCGGAAAAAAAATCCAACCGTGAAAATTCTAAAATCGCATGTGAAAATATATATTATGGAAACACGTAATATCGGAGATGTTAAAAAAGCATTTATTAAAATAAAATACGTGAAACATGTGTGTTGTTGCCCATGGAGCATAATGGTACGCGCAACTGTAGTGAACATTCACTTCCTGAATCTGAATTTGGAGATGACGATATTTTGATTTCATGGTAGCCCCTGTTCAATAATATCTCTAACAAATTGAATGGGTATTTAAAGCTTTGTTTGTTATTGTGTGTTAATACACAATACGGGCGTGTGCAGTCTAACGTTAGGAATAATCTGTTATCAGCGCGTGAGCGTTATTTCTCTGTTTAAACACATCAGTCTTGTGCCTCAGCAAGCAGGCTAAGTTAGCTGCTGAAGCTAATTCCATCAGCCTCTACAGCTTTAGCTAGCAATGGTAGCTATAGGCCATTGATTTTTAAGGTTTGGTTCGTTGCTGAAATTACCCAAAAATTATACGTGACTGCTTTTCCAACACAGATAGGAGCAAGTTATGAGCGCAGAAGAGCTAAACCCAGCCGCCACACCCACTCCCTGTGAAGACACCCAGGGAGATGGACGATGGATGTCTCTGGTGTGTGTATATTATTTTTATTACTATTGTTATCATTATTGTTGTTGTTGCACATGTTTTGTCCATTAGGTGGTCCCTAGAATTTGCATATTTGACAGCAAATCAGTGCATTTTTACAAGGATTTCTAGGTCGGTATTGTCTTAATGAAATACAGATGCAAGCTAAAGGAAAGGCCTCTGTTGTGGCCAAGTCAGCAATTTATGTTTTTCCCTATCAAATATAAACTGCTGTACATGTCTGTCTTGTTTTCTCATCAGATTGACATGGGAATAAACACTAATATTTATTTCAATAATTACTTTTTTTTAATTGGTAGCCAAGCTTCCATTTTCCAATTTCCTCTATATAACTAAATATGTACAACTTTAAGGTGGTTATCCACAATCCTTATTTTAAGATTAAGCCATATTTTTGTAGGTTGTGTTCACCTGTAGCCGATGATGAGGCATCTTGTGGTCGCTCATACTGCATTAGAAATAATCAGCCTCTCTATATTTGTCTTTTTTCTTTTCTCCCTGTAGCACAACCGCTTCGTATCTGACAGCAAGGACAAAGAACCCGATGTTCTGTTTGTTGGAGACTCTCTTGTTCAGCTCATGCACCAGTTTGCGGTACCACGGATCACATTGTTTCCTGTTTTCTGATCGTCTGAGAGCTTGTTGTTCTCAGGTGCTTCTATGCGTGTTTTCAAATTGCATAAACTTAGTGTTCGATGTGTGAAAGGTTTGTTGTTGGTTTGTTTGCAGATATGGCGGCAACTGTTCTCTCCTCTCCATGCCCTAAATTTTGGAGTGGGTGGTGATGCAACGCAACATGTGCTGTGGAGACTGAGCAACGGTGAACTGGATAACATCAGCCCAAAGGTTCAAATCCCTGCCAAAAGTGGAGAACATGAGCATGCTTGTGTATTCACACAGCAGACTTTTTGTGCCCAATTCCAGCTGTATTGACCCCAAACTATCAGTGACATCGCTTAAGTCATGCAATCCTCTCTCTTTTGTTGGTATAGGTTGTCGTGTTGTGGGTAGGGACCAACAACCACGGTCACACTGCTGAGCAGATCTGTGGCGGCATCATGGCGATAGTCCAAGTCATCAAGAACAAGCTGCCTCATGCCCAGACCCTTGTACTCGTAGGTTTGCCAATGCATTCCTTAAATGCAATGTTAATCTCTTTACCTCCATGCCAGTTAAAAAACTACCAAAGACATTTACAGTAAAGTAAAACCAACTAATACTTTACCAACTTTAGTTCCATCTCAGCTTTTTTAGTTTTGGAAGCACTGCAGTAGTTTTGATGTTTAATATGGAATTATGAGGTTAAAATTGAACTACAAGTATACTTGCTATATATGTGAGGAGGTTGAAAAATTCAGTGTCCACTGATATGTAGGCACCAGATTAAGCTTTATTTTCACTTTGGGAAACATTCCTTAACATTTTTTCTTCATAGTCATGCTCCAGAGTGTTTTACCTTTTTTTTAACAACACTGTCCATGCATTCTGTATCTTGCAGGGTGTTCTTCCGAGAGGTAAATCACCCAACCCCCTGAGAGAGCGAAACGCCAAGGTGAACGAGCTAGTCCAGGAGGCCGTGTCGTCCCTTCCCCACGCCTCCTTCTTCAACGTAGACCCGGGCTTCGTCCACTCAAACGGTAGCATCTCCCACCAGGATATGTACGATTACCTTCACCTGACCCCTCAGGGCTATCAATTAGTGTGTGAACCACTGCACGCTCATCTCAAGTCCATGCTAGACAAGCCTGCTGAGTAACTGGGGAACGGGGAACATAACACTACTGCAGTGGTCCTCCTCCCTGTTTCTGGAGAGCATTACACTCTGCTGTTAGCTTATTAAAACCTTGAATGATGGATAGAATCAATTCCGAAGGGCTAAAAGTGGCACAATTCATTTGTCCTCTCCATGGCCAGGGTAGGAGACCACTGTTACAGATGATGGGACCATAAAGTTTTATGTGTTAATGATGCAGTCAGATATTAAATGTGCTGTGCTACAGAGAGACAAAGTCCTGCCTCAAATCCTGGTAAACATGTCCTAATCTTCCACTAGTGTTTTTTTCCAAAGAAGGATTATTTCATTTTTATGCCAACTGATATGAGGGATGAATTTGATAAGGGCAGCTCTGCATCATCCAGGATTTCAGAGCCAGTGACTCAATGATGTGACATCTGAAGGGATTCGACATAATAATGTCAAAGTACTTTTTTTTTTTTTTTTTTTTGCTGAAGCTATTGGAATAAAAACTAGCTGGAACACAATGTGGGACTTTGTCTCCTTTGGTGCCAGCACATGTCTGGTAAAAAATACAAGAGACAAGAACTGCCCTCACTAGAAATGAGCTGTAATTTTTTTATTTTTTATTTTGCTTTCACTGTGTCACTGAAGTTACGTTTATTTGGCGACAGCTTTACTATGTGTACTCTGTTGTGATGTCGGATGCCTTTTGTAAATGTGCATTAAAATGACCAAATTTTTTGATTTGTTTGTCTGTATGGTAATCAATTGGCCATTGCTATCTACCTTTTTTTCTTATGTCTCATGTTATTTCATTATTGTACTGTAATACCCCTTTGCTTTATCTATTGTAATAGCATACGATTTTGATGTGAGAGGCTTTGTTTTGTTGCAAGTATAGATGTATTTGTGTAGGCTGTGAAGTTGTAAGGATACATCTTGTGCATAGCTGCTTTGCTTCAAGATCACTCAGTAAAATGGCCCATCTGACCATTTAAAAGGCTTTACTTCACACTTAAATGCTTCTGAGCCACTTGGATGAAGATTGTGCTGCAGAACTTGAATTATGCTTCAGGGTGGCCATTTTCTGTAACTGTAACTGATCAAAGAATGCATTAAACGTGAAAACAAGTAGGTTTCGGTGACTTTGATTGATCAATCACTATGTGTGAATACTAAGTGGGTGACGTTTATTATTCTGTTGTGTGTTTTTAGGCCCCAGGACAAATCACTCTTTAGGTTCATCTGAGTGCACGTTCACAGATTATATCACCTGGTTGGTCCTGTCAGGTGTTGCAGAGATGCTTTTCTGACATTTGAGGAGGGTGAACAAGTCTCACTTTGCTCACTCCTTTATGCAACCTTGTCAACATGGGGAAAAAAATCAGACCGTTTTTTCAGTTCTCATCGCGCATAATAGTGTGACCCATATTTACAATTCCTGCTGTTACGTCGGTTATAGAGACAATGATCTCTCATGTGGAAGAGCATCATATCTATTGCAGCATGTGCTGATAGATAGAAAGATATGGTTTTACTATTTAATGTGTTTTACAAGCAAGTGAAATATAATTTTGACTTCAATCAGTTTCCTCCTGTGGTCAGTAGAACTATAGAAACGATTTGCCAGGTTTTTAACAGTTAAATCTTTTGGGGCATTTTACAAACAGGGTAATAAAATTTGGTAAAATCACGAGTGAGCAAAGAAAAAAAATAGTAAATTTGCTTAGTGAGTGAAAATGTTCTAGTCCTATGTGAATTAATAAGTTGTTAATTTGCAAAAGCTATTAATGAATGAAACTTCAGTTTTAAGCTGACAAAATAAGTCAAATTAAGATAAAACAATATTTTAGCATAACATTTAAATGTCCTAAGAACTAACAGTACACAGATATGATATACTAAATATCTGCAGTATTACAGTTAAATAAAGTGTTAATTGAAAGACTTTGACTTCTTTTTGCATCAATAGGAGACTAATGTAAGTGTATAATTCCACCCAAAACAATAAAATGTGGAACTCAAAATGCGTATGAGCCAAACTTAACTATAAACCCATGCAAAAAAAGAAAAAGATCAAAAGACACAGTAAAGGTTTGACATCAGCATTAATAATAAAGGTTTTTGCCATTCACAGGCTCTTTTTGTGCATGGTGATGTCAATATCAGGTGAGTCTTTGTTTTTTTTTTAATGGTGGAAGTTCTTTCACAGCCACACACAGTAGAGAAGCCGGTTGCTTACGACACGCTTCACATACCTGGCAGCCGACGAATCACCACGTTGTTATTCCAGACATCACCACCGTCCTTTATATTGAGCCACACAGCGATAGCCATTCCATTCCCTCCTGGGGCTCAGCTTAGTGCGCGTACATAGAATTCCCTTCCTGGAAACACAGTATTGTCCTGACTTCACTACAACATGGGGTCCAGGACCTTTCTGCTGCTGGTGCTTGTCCTGCTGATACTCACTGATCACTCTCAAGGTATCGTACACATACTTTATCATAATACAACAAAAAAAGGAGTTATAGAAGTAATTTAACACCATGTACATATTCAGTGATTTTGTTCTTTTCAAAGGTGTTCCTGAAACACACGAAGGATCCTTAATGGTCAAGATGCTGACGGATGGTATGTGAGATCAGTGAAGTAAAAAGAGTCCATCCATCCATCAATCCATTGTCTATCCCGCTTATTCCCTTTCGGGGTCGCAGGGGTCTGCTGGAGCCTATCCCAGCGCGTTAAGGCGAGAGGCAGGGATACACCCCAGATGGTCGCCAGCCAATCGTGGGGCACACACACCATTCACACACCATTCACTCTCCCACTCACACCTATGGGCAATTTAGAGTTTACCAATTAACCTGAGCATGTTTTTTGTATTGTGGGAGGAAACCGGAGTACCCGGTGAAAACCCACGCAGACACGGGGAGAACATGCAAACTCCACACAGAAAGGCCCCAGACCCAGGCCCAAGGCGGTCTTGAACCTGCGACCTTCTTGCTGTGAGGCAACAGTGCTACCCACCGCACCACCGTGTCGCCGTAAAAAGAGTCATTCATTAATAATTGTTAAAATTATTATTAAACATTAATAAAACAATCCTTTTAGGTTTTATATTGTATTTTACAATCATTTATCTGTAGCTTCTGCTGTTGGGGAAGCAGTGACGAAGCCAAATCCAATCAGCCTCCCAGAACAAGTCCAGCAGCTGTGTAAATGTAAAGGTGAAATGTGCATTATGGACTTCTTACAGCACACCGTTTAACCCCGTTCTATTATCTAACCCATTCATTTATCTAACCTATTCATTTTTGGGTCACGCAGGAAGGAAAAGAAAGGTGGAGGGTGCACACTGCGTTTGTCAGAAACCGACCAGACGCAAACCGAGAATTTGTGAGTGAATTTCGTGATTTATTTCATAAATTGTGATGAGACTGAACTAACCTGACTAAACCTGAAAGGTTATTGGTTATTATAGACTTAATAACTCTTCATTTCTCACCTTTATCTGTCTGGGATATATTCAAACCACCAGGGAAAAAAATATGCCAGAAAACTAAATCCAAGGATCTGAACTGCAGCTGGTTTTCTAAGCAGAGAGGCGGAAAGGGCAGAATTAAAAGTCCCAGCGTCCCCATGTAAGAGGCAACACTCCAGCATCAGCGCATTGTAATGTAATTACCATCATATATAACTTTCTATAATTTTATACTTCCCAGAATGTACGTACGACTGTTTCTGTTTCTATATCAGCACAAATAAAGTACCAAAGGAAATGAATATATATATTTTTTCTGTTTTCTTGATTATTTATTAATCATATTTTATACATAATTTTACAGACAGGAGCAGAGTAAAACGAATATTTGGAGTGTATAACAGCTATTAAATAAGTGCCAAAAGGGCTGATGTGTGGAGGCATTTTAAAGAAACACATTTATATTATTTTCCCCTGCAAATGCATCACTGACATGATTACTATGCTGGCATATGATGACAATATTTAAATAGTTCATGAAAATCACTGTAACATAAAAGGGAGCATCAGCCAACAAACTGCGTCACGTTGTTCAAAGAAAACCTAAAGGAATTGATCACGGAGCATCACTTGCTGCCTGGTGACATTAAGAATATTGGTAGTTGGGTACGTTCTGCATAATTTTACAGTGAGATGCTCAGTGGGAGGCCTTTATTTAGTGGAACAGCGTGGAGAGAGACCAGGCGAGCACAGCCATCAGCGCTGGTCCACATCGGGATGGGAAGCGGAGCGTGGAGGCGTGATCTGAGGACGGGAATGATGAGGAAAAGGGTTTGTTATCGGTTCAGAGGGGAAAAGAAAGCAACGTCTTTTTACCTGTCGTTTCGGTGCATTTCTCACGTCACTCTTAAAATACACAGTCGACCAGTCGACATTTCAAACAAACTCCAAAAGCTTTTAGAAACGCATCAGCTGCTTTCGTTCAACTGTTTCATAACAATATCGTTCTTTTACGTCATATCAATCAAACTGAACTCTACTTTTAAATGATGAATAGTCATTCCCTATAAAACTAAGAGTCATTATTTTTTTACTATACAAATATCTTTTGCTCCATAAAAAAGTCTCCTTAGGTCTGTGTGAAGCGTCACCTGTTGGTGAAGCATCACCTGTTGGTGAAGCGTCACCTGTTGGTGAAGCGTCACCTGTTGGTGAAGCGTCACCTGTTGGTGAAGCATCACCTGTTGGTGAAGCATCACCTGTTGGTGAAGCATCGCCTGTTGGTGAAGCATCGCCTGTTGGTGAAGCATCGCCTGTTGGCTGTGAATGAATGATTTACAGGACTGTGTATGTTGAGTTCCAATATGTTCTGTGATATTATTATGGAGTTTACGTCAAATGATGGCGTTTTTTTCCTTGCACGCTGCAGATAACTAAGAATTGCAAAAAGCTTATGCAGTAGAAATATGATGGATACGCTTTCAGTGTATTGCACTAATTACAGTAACGTGTAAGTTTACTGCAGCTTTTAAAAGGTTCAGGTACTGAATTTTTTTTTTATTTTTTTTTCTGATTATTTTATTTTGAAAAACTATCTACAGATTAAACTGAGGTGTCAGAACTTTTAATTTTCATAGACATGAACACTTTTTAGGAATGAATTATCTATTTTGAGCAAGTTTATCACCTTATTAACTCGGTTTTGCAGTTTGTGTTAATTGAAAAGTGACAGTGATAAATGCACCAAAGCGAAGAGCGAGTGAGGAAAAACTGTAACACAACATACATCTATATATCTATAATCATATTGTATTTGCTCAATCATTGATAAAATAGTAAAATTTAGGTGAAACTAATTATCAACATTGATTTCTTTACAAATCCAATGAAGCTTTTTGCTAAAACCGGCTCATCAGACATTACAAAACCCATGTAAATGAGATTTTCTATATAATAAATAATAAAATATAATGGAGACCCTGATGAAGAGAAAGTAGAAGTCCGACTCACTCAGAACAAAAGCTTTAGTCGTGTTAATCTTTATGTTGGTCACAGGGTTCCTCGCTCTGCACGTGTAGTTCCCGACTTTCTCTTTCGACGCCAGGAAGCTGAGGACAGGGCCGGTGCCGACAGGCGAAGGCTGGTTGTTTAGGAACCAGAGGAAGTCAGAACCCGGCTGAGAGATGGCGGAGCATGTCAGGCTCACGCTGGTGCCGGCGTTTTCTGAATCTGGACCAGAGATGGTCACGCCAAGTGGGCCGTCTGCAAGACAGACAGGCCCGGCGAGAAAGTGTCAAATAAAAATACTGATTAAAGAAGATTATCCTGCTTTGGCACAAAAATGCAAGTTTTAGGAAGTCTGAATCCTTAAATATGCTGAGTTAACATATAGGAAACATCATGAATTCTCTGCACATTCATTATTATTCATTCATTAAAGAATAAATCTGCTAAAAAACAAATATATGGTGCAGCTATCCTATACTATATCCTACGATATATATTATATAGTATATATTTTTATAGATATTTCATTTACTTATATATCATTTATTTATTTTATTTTATTTGTGATCTTTCTTTTCTTGCATTTCTCTGTCTCTGCTGCTGCTAATGCGATTTCCCCACTGTAGGACAAATAAGGGATTATCTTATCTTGAGTATCACTCAAGCACTCTATTTCTTAATTAAGTGAAATAATATTACATTTCCCTTAAAACAATCTATCTTACTTTGAATATCAGATTGATTAGTGATGACTATTACATGATATTTCAAATTAAGTACTCAATTAGTAGAAAACTACTCGTGACAGCGCTCACAGTTCACCACGAGGTTGTACGTGGGGCTCTCGTGTGGGCCGGCGTCGTTGTTGGCGATGCACCAGTACGTCCCGTCGTCGAACACCGTCAGCGGGGTGAAGTGCAGCTTGTCGTTCTCGATGAAGTAGGACCCGCGGGAGTTCCTGTCGCGGCTGAAGTACATGCTGTCCATCCTCCAGAAGATGGAGTTGTAAGGCCCGGTGACGTCGCAGGTGAGGGTGAAGTTCTGAGAGTTTCTGGGAATCGTGTTGTTTTGGAGCAACACCGACTTTATCGGTGCTGTGGACACAAAAAGACACTGATCGAAGCATTTTAAAACAATTTTTTTAGCACAGGACTTGAATAGTCGAGCTTTTCTTACCAATGACGGTGAGCTTCACTGATTCCCTGCTTTCTTTTCCCGTCACATTGTTGTGGGCTTTACAGGTGTAATTCCCACTCATGTGATAAGACAAAGGTCCGGTCCTCAGGACTGAGGTGTCGGCCACCAGCGAGCCTTTGAACCACCAGGTGAAGCTGCTGGGGGGAACCGACACGGCAGAACAGCTGAACTCTGCAGAATGCCCCAACTCGGCGTAAGGATTCCCAACAATGACGGGTGTTTCTGGTCCGACTGTAGCAGCAAGGGAAAAAGTCGGCTTTATTTCAGCTGCAAAAACGTATTTTCACGACTATAAGGTGCACATGAAAGTCTTATATTTTCTTCAAAAGGTGCGGTGCGCCCTATGTATGTATGTAGGGAGAAGTGTGGGCAGAACATTGTTGTTTTAACAACCCTGAAAATCACAAATCACAGAGAATTTAAGATTATTAAAAGATGCAGCTGAGTTTCCACGGACATAAGGCAGGTGGCCCGAGTTGGAGGAAAGACTCGATCAGTGGATCACCGAGCAAAGAACAAGTGGGAGAAGCATTCTAAAGGTCACCATTCGACTAAAAGCAGTGAAGCTAGCAGAAGAAATGAAAATTGAACATTTCCAGCTGGGTGCTTTTGTTTCATGAAACAGACTTCGGTTCCAGCTGGTTATACAGTAATGCATCATTACTGCAGTATTGTTTGATGGAGATTTAGCTGCTGTTGGAATCAGAAACAGAGGATGAGGACTTTGAATACACACACTTGTGTGCTTGTTTTATCTGTGTGTTTTACCATGCCTGTGCCTATTGATGATTAAAAAATGTCAGTACTTTGTAATCAATACTTAAATAAAGCACAACCAAACTCAGTTTTGCTCCCAGTCTACTTTTGTACATATCTATTTCTGTATATAAAACCAGCGCCCTATAGTTGGGTGCGTCTTACACACAGAACTGAGACTGAGCCTTTTAGTATGGTGCGCCTTATGGTCGTGAAAATACGTTGAATCACATAAACGTCATACTCACAGTTCACAGGAAGCTTGTACACGGGGCTGGTCTTGTTCTCAACAGGGTTGATGGCCACACACCGGTAGAGGCCGGTGTCGTTACGTTCCACCGGGTTGAAGGAGACGGTTCTGTTTTCCGTGAAGAAGACGATTCTGTTGTTGCTTGCGTGCAGCGGTTCGCTGTTCTTCACCCAGGAAACGTTCTCGACGGGTCCAGAGACGTCACACGTCAGCTCATACTGGTGACCTTCGATGGGAGGATTCCTAGACGCTTCTATTTTCACGTCTCCGATTGGGCCTGAAAAACGAAGCAACAATTCAGTATACTTGTTCCGTTTCCGTGCTGCAAACAAATTGTCATCTAAATCCTCACCAAAAACCGTAAGCGTCCTGTGTGCAGAGCTGTTGTGGCCGGTGATGTGGTTGTAGGCCGTGCACACGTACGTCCCGCTGGCGTCCGCGGTCAGCGGCGGCGTCACGTACGCGGACGTGTTGGCCACCACAGAGCGGTTGAAGGACCACGTGAAGAGGCTGGGGGGGTTGGACGGCGCTGAGCAGGTGAACGTGACGCGGCTTCCCGCCCTCGCCGCGGTCGGACCTACAATGACCGGCGTCTCTGGTCCGTCTGGACACAGAGAAACGACCTCACGTCAACTTTCATCTAACAGTGTTCACAGTGCTGTCAACTAGACGTGAATACTTGCTTTTCAGGCACTTTTATTTTTTGCAGCTTCTCACCTTATCAACTAGGTTTTGCAGTTTGCATTGTTGTTTTGAGAAATGCATTAGCTGTTGTGCAGATGAAAATGATAAATGCACCAAAGCGAGAAGCTAGTGAGGAAAAAAACGGTAACACAACATATGTGTCTATAATTATACTGTACTTTCTCAGGCATTAATAAAGTTTAGGTGAAACTAATTATCAAATATTCAACCCTATAAAGCCAACATTGATTTCTCTACAAATTTGAGGAAGCATTTTCTTAAATTTGGCTCATCAGACATTACAAAACCCATGTAAATGAGACTTTCTATATACTGTTAGACCATTAGACTATAAACTATTATGGAAACAATGATTAAGAGAAAGTTGAAGTCTGACTTCTTAGCAGCAATTTGTTATAGTTATTTGCTTCTGTGCTGAGAAAAAAAGAAAATTGTCATCCAAATCCTCACACCAAAAACTGTGTGCAGACCTGTTCTGGCTGGTGATGATTACAACAATTAACTGTGTATGAATAGAGGATTTCATCATTGGGTAATCTGACATCAACAGCCTGGTTTTTGCGTTAGTCTTAGTACAGTAAGTATTTTAAAAGATGAATTAATTCTACTATATATGTATATAGCAGTGCAATTATCTTTTTCATTTCTTATGTCAAACCTCTTACCTATTTATAGTATACGTATATAATCAACAATGCAAATGAATCAACATCATTATCACCTGTAGAATATATATATATATATATATATATATATATATATATATATATAGACTTATTTGCATTTACATTATACATTTACTATACATTTACTACAATATACATTTACTACAAATAAGTGGCACGTTTGACATAACTTTAAAGGAAAATACATAAATTAAAAGATAATTGCACGACAAATATAATGCACATCAGTGCAATACACTATATAAAATACTACTTTTGGACACTACAGTACTATCAAAGGGTTATTTCTGAGTACTCACATAAAACATTCAGGGTAAAGTTATCGCTGGCTGAGCTGCTGAGAGCGTTGGAGGCTTCGCAGGCGTAGTTCCCACCGTCGGAAAACGTCAGCGGGTCAAAGGTCAGGGTGGCGTTGCCCTTGGAGAGTTTCCTCGTGCCGTCCGCGGACAGCGGGGAGCCGCGGTGCGTCCAGACGATCGAGTCGACGCTTCCGGCAGTGTCGCAGATCAGAGAGAAAGTGTGGTTCAAGATCGGCTGAGATTTATTATTGGTTATTATTGGTTTGGTCACCGGAGCTGTGGGAAAATAAAGAATTTAAAGGACGATGCATGACTGTGTGGAAGGGAGCTATAGCGTTGTTGAATATATGATAATAATATCTATATGTCTAAGTTTTAGCCGCTTAAATATGTTACAGACATTGTGGTTTTGATCGAGGGTCATTCCAATATTAGAGGACATTATTATTACATGATTTGAGATTCAATACAGTCATTAGAGGGGTGTAAAACTCCTTTTCAAGCATTTTTTTCTCTTAGTTTTTAGACTTGGTCTCAGAACAAGTCAATTTACTCAGAAACTACATGTTTTAGTATTCTGTATGTGCATTATTCTAAATTTGATGGGTCGGACGTTAAATGTCCTCCAATTCTGGAACGGAAACCAAAAATAAAACTACAGTACATCACCTAAAACAGTCAGCGTCCCGTACGCCGTGCTGTTTGTCCCGGTGACGTTGTTGTGGGCCACGCAGGCGTACGTCCCGCTCATGTTCAGGGTCAGAGGTCCGACCCGGTACCGGGGGTCATTGGCCACCAGTGAAGCGTTGAAGTACCAGCCGATGCTGCTGGGGGGGAACGAGGCGGCCGAGCAGTTTAGAGTCTCCACCGTCCCCGTCAAAGCCGGCGAGGTCAGTCCTGTGATCACTGGTGTCAACGGGCCGTCTATCAATGTCAGACACAAGAGGGAAAAGGTTATGGTGCTTTTGTGTTTTCTTTTAATAAAGATAACACGTTTTTAATGCAATGTCTACATAGGTGTATAGAAGCCCATTTCTCCAGTTGTTCTAATGGTACATTATGTTTGATAATTGCATTAGAAGCTAATGGATGATTAGAAAACACTTGTTGTAATAATGTTAGCGCAGTTGAAATCAGTTAAGCTGGTTAGATGGAGCATTCTTTGACAAAAAAATGTTATTTAAAAAAAAATTATTATTTCTAAGCTTGTCTTTAACTAATTAACTATTCATTTTGTAAATTCTTTGATAAATAGAAGTTTGACCCAAAACTTTTGAACAAAAGTGTACAATGTTCTTATTATTAATGTGAACAACAGACAGATAGATAGATAGAGAGATAGATAGATAGATAGATAGAGATAGATAGATAGATAGATAGATAGATAGATAGATAGATAGATAGATAGATAGATAGATAGATAGATAGATAGATAGATAGATAGATAGATAGATAGATAGATAGATAGACAAATAGATGGATAGACAGACAGACAGATAAATAGATAGACAAACAGATAGATACTTACAGTTTACTACCACATTGTAGGGGGTGCTGGTCTTGTTGCTGACCCCGTTGAAGGCCTGACACGCGTAGGATCCGTTGTCTGAGAGCTGGAGCGGGTCGAGCGTCAACGTGTCGTTGTGGTCAGAGAGAAGATGGCCGTCCCTGAACCACCGGACGCTGGTGACGGGTCCAGTCACCTCACAACGCAGAGTGAACGGCTGGTGGAGGATCGCTGGTCCTCCTGCGTGAACCACCACGGCTGCCGCTATAGGAGCTGGAGGAGGAGGGGAGGGCGTCACTCACACTGATGATGTTTAACGTTAGATGAGTAGAATGATTCCACTCTCATAGGTCTCCAATAAATATCAGGGAATCTTAGTTTAGTCCTACAGAGCTGCAGTGGGTGCAGGTTTTTGTTCCAATGCATTCACACACCTGATTCTACTAACCAACTATTAGAGCTCTTGCTGAGGACCTTCATTAAGTAGAATCAGTTGTGTGACTGCTCGGTTGGAACAAAAACCTGCAGCCACTGCAGCTCTGTAGGACCAGAGTTGCCTAGCCCTGGATTAGCACAAGGACTGGAAACCAACCAACCAACCAACCAACCAACCAACCAACCCACCAAGCAACCAAGCAGCCAAACAACCAAGCAACCAACAACCAACAACGAACAAGCAACCAACCAACCAACCAACCAACCAACCAACCAACCAACCAACCAACCAACCATCCAACCAACCAACCAACCAACCAACCCACCAACCCACCAACCAACCAACCAACCATGAAACCAACCAACTATCCAACCAACCAACCAACCAAGCAAGCAAGCAAGCAACCCACCAACCCACCAACCAACCAACCATCAAACCATCCAACCAAGAAACCAACCAACCAACCAACCAACCCACCAAGCAACCAAGCAACCAAGCAACCAAGCAACCAACAACCACCAACCAACCAACCAACCAACCAACCAACCAACCAACCAAGCAACCCACCAACCCACCAACCAACCATCCAACCAAGCAACCAAAGGTGAAGAAATCTTCTTTTTCTTTTTAGACACTGATTTTAGACAATTACTTTTTTTTTGCATTGTTCCACCATATGTCACATGCATTATTTTGTTTTTACTGTTTTCCTTTTCTATTAGTCTCTCATATTTTTGAAGACAAACAAAAACTGAATAGTTAATAGCTGACAATGATTTAATTGAAGTTATCATGGCTGCCTCCCTTTGTTTTTTTTTTACCCTTAGTCTACAGTTCATCCCCCTGATTGAATTGACAGATATCTATGATAGTGATATAACTCTGCAAGAGGGAAAGCGAGTGTGTTAAACTAAAATGAACATTTTCTTTAAAAACTATAAGCTTCACTATCAAATCTGATCTTACCAACTATCCTGATCACTGCACTTGCGCTAATGGACTTGGACGTGACGTTGTTGTGAAGTCGGCATTCGTAACTTCCTGTTTCACGCTCCGTGACGTTCAGTAGCTGGAGGAGACCGTACTTATGGAGCTCCACTCCCCCGAACAGCCACTGGATCACTGGGGGAGGACTGGACTCAGCCGAGCATGACAGCGAGATGTTGGACCCTGTTCTGTAGAACTGCTCCGCGGGTTCCACCTTTATTCTTGGGTTACTGGGACCATCTGATGAAGAAACAAGATGGAGATGTGTTAAACTGATGTCACGATTTGTTTTTACTTATTTATCCAAAGATATGCAAAACAAATATAGTCAGGACATTGACAAGATTAGAAGTCATGATTTTTATTTTGCTGTGCTAACATCATTACAGCAAGGGTTTTCTAATCATCCATTAGCTTCTAATGCATTTATCAAACACAATGTACCATTAGACCAACTGGAGAAATGGACCTCTACACACGTATGTAGATATTACATTAAAAATCAGACCTTTGTAGCTAGAATAGTCAATTACCACATTAACAATGTATAGAGTTTAGTTCTGATTAGTTTAATGTTATCATCATTTAAAGGAGAGGGATTTTCTTAAAAAAAATAAGGGCTTTTTTAACAATTCAATGTTCACATCGACACCTGTTACACATCAAATATATACACAAAAATCAAAAATGTTTTCCTTTAGCTGACATTAGTAGACAAAAACAGTGTTTTTCTTCTTTCAAAAATATGGACTTTTTTCTAATTGACCCCAAACTTAAGAATAGTAGTGTAGCTATTTACCGTATTTTCATAACTATAAGGCGCACATAAAAGTCATACTTTTTACAAAACGTGGGGTGCGCCCTATGTATGTATGTAGAGGGATGTGTGGGCATGAATTGTAGATAAAATAACGGCGATGTGCGTTATGCAGAACATTGTTGTTTTAACAACCTGAAAATGGTAAAGAGACACGCTGATAAAGCACAGTTTAAACTGAAGGTGATCTGCTACATTAATATAAACACAGCTGAGTTTCCGTGGACATAACACATAATTAGTGGATCACTGAGCAAAGAACGAGCTGGAGAAGCGTTTCAACAGTTCCCATCCGACTAAAAGCAGTAAAGCTAGCAGAAGAAATGAAAATTAAACTTTTCCATCTTGGTGCTTTCGTTTCATTAAAACGGTATGATTTTTTTCCATCCAGACCAGGACTACGGTAGTGCAGCAACTTCCAGCAGATTATAACGCATCATTTCTGAGGAGCTGCACAGAAAGTAAATGAAAGTGAAGCTGGCATGTTTGATGGAGATTTAGCTGCTGTTAGAATCAGAAACAGAGGATGATGACTTTGATGGTTTGATTGATGACATTACCCCACTCTATTTTTAAATACACACACTTGTGTGCTTGTTTTATCCGTGTGTTTTACCATGCCCGTGCCTATTGATGATTAAAAAAATGTCAGTACTTTGTAATCAATACTTAAATAAAGCACAACCAAACTCAGTTTTGCTTCCACTCTATTTTTGTATATATCTATTTCTGTATATGAAACCCTCTCCTATAGTTAGGTGCCTTATGTGTGTGTTAAATACAGTAATGACACACAGAACTGAGACTGCACCTTTAAGTATGGTGCCTTATGGTCGTGAATATACAGTAATTGTTCTCATTAACATCTGTTACATATACAATATATACATGAAAATCAAACCTTCATCCTTCTTTGTCTGACATTAATGGACAAAAACTATTTTTTCTGTGACCTCAAACTTCAGAACAGTGGTGTGTATAATCTTTCTTTAGGAGGAAGCTCACAGCTGATGTTCAGGAGCAGCGGGGCACTGACGGCGTAGCTGACCCCGTTGGACACGTTGCACCTGAACGGCCCGTCGTCGTACCGGGTCACCCGGGCTATGGTGAGGGCGGCGCCCCCCTCGCCGAACTGCACGCCGCCGCCGCCCGCCCTCACCACGGAGCTGGCGTTCAGCCACGTGTAGGTCAGAGACGAGCGGTTGGACACGGAGCACGTGAGGACGGCCGTGTCCACGGACGCCACCAGGTTGGTTGCGTTCGCGCTCACAACAGGAGCTGTGGAGAAGAAAGGTTTGTGCAGTTTGAAAAGAATAAGTCTTATCTCAATGTTAAAATGAAGTGTGATTTCAGCCAAAATTACATACAGACATTTATGTTCCCTTCTGGGTAATTTAGCGTTTTATCTGGTGCCGTCATCACGTCAAAAACATGGTTCATGACATAAAACCTTCAGGACTTTTTTACATTATAATCAGTCTCAGTCGCCTGCTTAGTGTTAAGTGCTACGTCGTACCTGAGAAAGATCACATGACCATTTATCTCAAAGTACCGCCGTGCCTCACAAAGCTAACAAAGACTCAGAGCCCTGTTAAGCATTAGCACTGTTACTGCGTTTTATGTATTTACAGCAGAAAAAATAATTTGCTTCAGTTCAGGTGACTAAGAACCATGACTCGGGATTTCATTACTTTGTTAAGAGTTTTAGTATTATTTAAACCTAGCAACCAGTTCTACTTTAAAATTCACAATTAAAATAAGCAATCTGAAAGCCTCTATAGTTTCTATTATGATAATTATAATTTAGAAACTCAAGCAAAGCTACACAGTCAAAGTGACTTTGCTCCATTCAACACAATGCAAACATAGGAGGCAACATGTCGCTTTTTTATTTAGCTATAAGAAAACAAAGTGTTAAAGTGGTCCTCACCTTGGACGACTAGTGTTAATTCAGCCTCAAAATTCAGCGACTGCAGTTTGTACAACCCGGAGTCTTCCAGCTGCACCGACAATATAGTTAACGATAAGTCGGCCGGGTTAACTTTGACCTTGCCGACCCATTTGGGAAAAATGGTCGGCTCCTTGGAAATCAGCACAATAACCTCAGTGTTGAGTGTCCACACGCCCGTGTTAGCGTGTTTTCGGCTGAAAAGGATGACCTTGCTGCCCGCCAGCGCCGGGTTCTGAGAGGCATAAATCACCTGGCTACAAGCCTGATCTGCAAAACAGACAATTTTCAATCAGTAGTAAAGTTTAATAATCATCCACACACAGACATTACTGGAATATTGGTCAAGGTAACAACAAGTTAACAATTAACATTATTATTATTAATTAACTTATAATAATGTAATAAAAAAGTAAAATGAAACAAATTCACATAAAAAAAAATAGCCGTACCTGTTGCAAAGGATATTGTCATCAGGATAAAAAACAACACTGGAGACTCCATTCTATTTTTTCAGCTGAATTTAGCTGAACTTGTTAAATAGAGTTAACGCTGGCTTTGATAAATCCAAATCTGCTCGTACAGTGTGGTCACAGCTACCTTGTGATCAGCAAATATTTGCTCTACATGCTTCTAGCTTTTCTGTTATCGTGATGCTAGTGCCTGCCCCCAGCTTCCCATCACCATGCAGCCGCTCGGCCAGAGCCACACCTCGAACCTCCAACCTGTGGAGCCACAACGAGGATTTACACAATATTAGTGGAGTCTACAGAATATTTAGTGGAATCTACAGAATATTTAGTGGAATCTACAGAATATTTAGTTGAATCTACAGAATATTTAGTGGTGTCTACACAATATTTAGTGTATATTTAATGTATTTAATGTACACAATATTTAGTGTAATCTACAAAATATTTAGTGGAATCTACAGAATATTTAGTATAATCTACACAATATTAAGTGTAATCTACAGAATATTTTGTGGAGTCTACACAATATTAAGTGTAATCTACAGAATATTTAGTATAATCTACTCAATATTAAGTGTAATCTACAGAATATTTTGTGGAGTCTACACAATATTAAGTGTAATCTACAGAATATTTAGTGGAATCTACAGAATATTTAGTGGAGTCTACAGAATATTTAGTGGAATCGACACAATATTTAGTGGAATCTACAGAATATTTAGCGAAATCTACAGAATATGTAGTCAAGTCTACAGAATATTTAGTGTAATCTACAGAGTATTTAGTGAAATCTACAGAATATTTAGTGTAATCTACAGAATATTTAGTGGAATCTACAGAATATTTAGTGGAGTCTACAGAATATTTAGTGGAATCGACACAATATTTAGTGGAATCTACAGAATATTTAGCGAAATCTACAGAATATGTAGTCAAGTCTACAGAATATTTAGTGGAATCTACAGAATATTTAGTGGAGTCTACAGAATATTTAGTGGAATCTACAGAATATTTAGTGGAATCTACAGAATATTTAGTGGAGTCTACAGAATATTTAGTAGAATCTAAATTTCTCTGTAATGTTCTCCACCTGCACACATCATCTACTGCACGCCTGTCCGTCCTGGAAAAGGGATTCCTCCTCTGTTACTCTTCCTGAGGGTTCTTCCGTTTTTCTCCCTGTTAAAGGGTTTTTTTAGGGAGTTTTACCTTGTACGATGTGAGGGTCTAAAGACAGGGGATGTTGTGTTGCTTTTGTACACAATGTAAAGCCCTTTGGGGCAAATCTGATTTGTGATTCTGGGCTATACAAATAAATTGAATTGAAATTGAAATTGAATTGAATTGAATCTACAGAATATTTAGTGTAATCTACAGAATATTTAGTGTAATCTACAGAATATTTAGTGAAATCTACAGAATATTTAGTGGAGTCTACAGAATATTTAGTGAAATCTACAGAATATTTAGTGTAATCTACAGAATATTTAGTGTAATCTACAGAATATTTAGTGAAATCTACAGAATATTTAGTGGAGTCTACAGAATATTTAGTGAAATCTACAGAATATTTAGTGGAGTCTACAGAATATTTAGTGAAATCTACAGAATATTTTGTGTAATCTACAGAGTATTTAGTGGAATCTACAGAATATTTAGTGGAATCTACAGAATATTTAGTGGAGTCTACAGAATATTTAGTGGAATCTACAGAATATTTAGTATAATCTACACAATATTAAGTGCAATCTACAGAATATTTTGTGGAGTCTACACAATATTAAGTGTAATCTACAGAATATTTAGTATAATCTACTCAATATTAAGTGTAATCTACAGAATATTTTGTGGAGTCTACACAATATTAAGTGTAATCTACAGAATATTTAGTGGAATCTACAGAATATTTAGTGGAGTCTACAGAATATTTAGTGGAATCGACACAATATTTAGTGGAGTCTACAGAATATTTAGCGAAATCTACAGAATATGTAGTCAAGTCTACAGAATATTTAGTGTAATCTACAGAGTATTTAGTGTAATCTACAGAGTATTTAGTGAAATCTACAGAATATTTAGTGGAATCTACAGAATATTTAGTGTAATCTACAGAGTATTTAGTGAAATCTACAGAATATTTAGTGTAATCTACAGAATATTTAGTGGAATCTACAGAATATTTAGTGGAGTCTACAGAATATTTAGTGGAATCTACAGAATATTTAGTGGAATCTACAGAATATTTAGTGGAGTCTACAGAATATTTAGTGGAATCTAAATTTCTCTGTAATGTTCTCCACCTGCACACATCATCTACTGCACGCCTGTCCGTCCTGGAAGAGGGATTCCTCCTCTGTTACTCTTCCTGAGGGTTCTTCCGTTTTTCTCCCTGTTAAAGGTTTTTTTTAGGGAGTTTTACCTTGTACGATGTGAGGGTCTAAAGACAGGGGATGTTGTGTTGCTTTTGTACACAATGTAAAGCCCTTTGGGGCAAATCTGATTTGTGATTCTGGGCTATACAAATAAATTGAATTGAAATTGAAATTGAATTGAATCTGCAGAATATTTAGTGTAATCTACAGAATATTTAGTGAAATCTACAGAATATTTAGTGGAATCTACACAATATTTAGTGGAATCTACACAATATTTAGTGGAATCTACAGAATATTTAGTGGAGTCTACAGAATATTTAGTGGAATCTACAGAGTATTTAGTGGAGTCTACAGAATATTTAGTGAAATCTACAGAATATTTAGTGTAATCTACAGAATATTTAGTGGAGTCTACTCAATATTTAGAGTAATCTACACAAAATTTAGTGGTATCTACAGAATATCTAGTGGAATGATCTTTATTGCTTAATCGTGCAGTACATGCTGTAAAGACGAAGCAAAGAAATGATATTTCATGAAGAGAATAGAAATAAACTGCTTTTCTTAGGTTTGTGTTGACCCGCGCTGATTTCTGTGTTTGAGGTATGTGGATGCGGGCGTGAAAACTAGTTTCTGTTCACCTTAAACATTCCTCGCCGCCTGGACTGTGTTTGATTAATGAACATATTTCAACATACTGTACAAGGTTGAAGTCCACGTAAAACTAGATCTAACGTATGTGTCATAACGTCTTTATGGTGTGACAGAGGAAATAAAACTAAATAATAGCATTTAAAAAATCCTATTTGAGTTTTTAGGGTTACAAATGATATTTGGGCATTGCCTCAGTATAGAACCACAGAAAAATTAAAGCATATACAGGATGGAAAAAGCAAAAGTCAAATAAAGTTCTAGAACAACTTGCCTTAAAAACCTGGTGGTTCTAATGACTGTATTTGTTGAAATTGCTCTGAGGTAAGATAAATAAAGTCACATTTTGTAATGAGAAGAAAAAATGCAAAGAAACTGGTCATATTTGGGAGGAAGATATCGCTTTTTAATTCCTTGCTGAATCTAATAATTTACATACACGTGTTATACAAACAAAAAAAAAATAACAGTAGAGGTAGTAGTGCATCATGTGGAATACACATTTCATTTTTTATGAACAATGTGCAGCTTTAACTAGAGCATCCATGAATGGAATGAGCCACCAACATCTGTGGAGGGGAAGCATCATATAAGTAATCTTACAATCACATTAGTGCTTATTAATACTATTAATACATATGCATTTTTCTCCTTTTTTAGGATAGGATAGGTATGTATTTGTTGTTTTTACTTTGACTCAACAAACATTGATTTCCCTAAAAAAATAAATATTATTTATATGAGACTTTATGTAATACAACGCCAATTTATGATATTGTTTTGCAGATGTGAATTACCCCAAAATATGACATAGATGAAAGATTTAATTCTTGCCTGAAAATGAGAAGAGGAATCCGGCCAATGAGAGCAGCAGAAGGAGCCACATGTCGACTGCATGGTCTTCACATCCTGATAGAGGAGACTCTGAAGGCAAACAAACAGAAAGGTGAATTTAAGAACAAACGTAGCAGTATGGCGGTCAGGGATAAACCGTTTACCGATCAGAATGTGTGTGGTGACGTTGCTGCTCCTCTTGGTTTGGTTGTTGAAGGCCAAACAGGAATATGGACCGCTCTGCTCCTCTCTGACGCCGTAAAGTCTCAGCAACGGACCCGTAGTAGTGTTCAGTATTTCTCCTCTGAAAGCCCAGCGAAGCTGAGCTGGAGGATCGGACTGCGCTGAACAGAACAGGGTCACGTTGGATCCAGTTGAAAAGGAGGTCGCGTTTTGCCCGTTCGCTGTAAGGACCATGTTATCCGGCCCGTCTAAAAAGAGAGAAAAGACAAACAGTGATTTTTAGAATAAGCAGAACTGGATATGAGGATGCTCTGGAGCAGGGGTCACCAACCCTGGTCCTGGAGGGCTACTGTGGCTGCAGCTACTCCACTAACCAACCACTAGAAACCTTGCTATGGACCTCTATTAATAGAATCAGGTGTTACTGCTTGGTTGGAACAAAAGGCTGCACCAACAGTGGCTCCAGGGTTGGAGACCAGGTTACAGTGTGTAGTTTCTGGCTTCTAATGGTTAAGGTTGCCCTTATTCTAACCACTGTGGCTGCAGGTTTTTGTTCCAACCAGACAGTGACCATTAGAGCTCTTGCTGATTGACCTTCATGAGTAGAATCAGCTGTTTTACTGCCTGGTTGGAACAAAAACCTGCAGCCACTGCAGCTCTCTAGGACCAGGGTTCCCTACCCTGATGAGACACCTGGTTATGTGAGCATTAAAGAGAATAAAAGACGTTGTCCTTACAGAATGAAAAATAATAGTTATTTAATATTTTTTTCATTTATTTTGCAGCTGTGTTCATCAAGACAATGGAACCTCCATCCATCCATCCATTTTCTATCCCGCTTATTCCTTTTCAGGGTCGCAGGGGAGGGTGGAGCCTATCCCAGCGCATTTTATGGCGAGAGGCAGGGATACACCCCAGATGGTCGCCAGCCAATCGTGGGGCACACACACCATTCACACACACTCACACCTATGGGCAAATTAGATTTGCCAATTAACCTGAGCATGTTTTGTATTGTGGGAGGAAGCCGGAGTACCCGGTGAAAACCCACGCAGACACGGGGAGAACATGCAAACTCCACACAGAAAGGTCCCAGACCCAGGCCCCAAGGCGGTCTTGAACCTGCGACCTTCTTGCTGTGAGGCAACAGTGCTACCCACTGCTCCACCGTGTCGCCCGCTACAATGGAACCTGTTAATTGAAAAAACCCCTCATAATATACCTTATCTAATGCAACCTCCATTCATATTTTTTTCACAGATGACGCTGTGATATTTGAGGGTGACTGAAGCTAGTGATGTTTTAGTCAAACATGAGGCACATTACAATGACGCCTTGTTAGAGCATTTTTTGGTATTGACTGGTGAGGCTGTTATTACAGTTAATACTATAGATATTGCTTATAAAGACTGGTCCTAGCGAGCTGTTGTGGGTCCAGGTTTTTGATCCAACCAAGCAGTCACACCTGATTCTTCTCATCAGCCATTAGAACTCTGGACCTTCATTAGTAGAATCAGGTGTTACTGCTTAATTGGAATAAAAACCTGCAGCCACAGTAGCCCTCCAGGACCAGGGTTGCTCTGCAGGATCGTATCATCTCATGCTGAAGGTTCTACTCACATCTGATGGTAAAATTCACTGGATCACTGGTGCCGTTACTGACAGGATTGAACGCGCGACACCTGAACGGCCCTCGGTCGTGGCGGCTCACGGCGGCTATCGCCAGCGTGGCGTTCCCCCCTCCCACGGCGAGCCGGACCCTCTCGCCGGCTGTGACCTCACAGCTGCCGTTCAACCAGAGGAAGGAGGGGGACGATCCAGAGGAGACGGAGCAGGAAACAACGGCTGAACCGTCCGACTCCATCAGCTTCATTTGATTTGCGCTTATGGTCACATTTGAAACGGGTTCTGTGGAAGCAGATGAGACAAATAATAAGGATTTAAATCACAGTTACAGTACAGGACTGTTTTAACTAACTTAATGTTAATTTGGAGATTGATTTATTTAAAAAAAAATAATAAAAAAAATCGTATTTTTTCAACCCAAGATGAAATATGATCTCTAAAAGTAAAAAAAATCTTTATATGTTTTCTATATTATAATGTGGTATTATTGTTTCTTTATATAATTTAATCATATATATAATGATTTTAATTTATATTTAATTGGCCTTGATACCTGATTCTTGTATTCTCATGTGTCATGTTCCAATTAAAAGGGTAGTGTAAATAACTCAACAGCACACTTTTTGTGGCATTAATGCTTTTAAACCTGAATAGATAGGACCTCTTATTGTCTTTTTCATTATTTCATAAGTTTGATTTTATGTTTTAGTTACTCTCAGCAGTTTTTTTTTGTCTACACGCCCTAAATATTTTATGTCCATCCTGTTTCCCCTCACTGTATTACATCCTCTAAAAATTGATCTTTTGGCTAATATAGATTTTATAATATAGACATAAATATGTAAATTCCATCAGACAGTAGCTGTGGTGTTTAGCTTAAACAACTAATACTTTGTGTGAAGGCATGGCCATGTGGACGTCAACTATTATAATATTAATGCAATGATTTGCAATGTGACGAGTCTGCATTTCAGAAGTCTGGTTGTTTTGCAATCTTATTCATTTCAGTTCAATTTTATTTGCAAATCACAGATTCGCCCTAATGGGCTTTACAGTTTGTACAAAAGCAAGACAACATTCTCTGTCCTTAGACCCTCACATTGCACAAAGTAAAAGTAAAAAAAACAACCTTAAACCGACGTGCAATAGACAATGTGTGCAGATGTAAACTATACATTAAAACAGGAAAATGAAATATATTGACTTGTGGAGGATGAGGCGACAGGGTCCATCCAGGTGAACCAGGATTATGTAGAGAATTCCTACGTCATACTGTGACAGCTGAACTGTAAAAACTTGCTGGTTCTTACCCAGAACCGTGATGCTGGTGTTGGCCCTGATCCGGGGCTCGCCGCCCTGCACGGCGTAGACCCCCGAGTCGGCCACGGTGACGCCGCTCAGGGTCAGGGCGCCGGTGAGGACGTCGACCGCCGCCCTGCCGCTGTGGCTGGGCACCACCACCTGCTGGCCCCCCAGCCAGCTCAGGATCAGCGAGTCCTCCACAGTCCAGCTCCCGCTCCTCAGAGACGACGTGGACGGGGACAACGTCACCGTGTCCCCCACGGCGGCCGGGTTCACGGAGGCCCGGACCTCCACGGAGGCCAGAGCACCTGGAGGAGCACATAGACAGGTGCATTCATGCTGTCAAGGCTCATAATAATCATTTCTAGTCAGGTTTTAGCAAGTTGAGTCTACCTTGTATTAAAACCAGCAGTAAAACAGCTTGACTTCCTCCATTTTTCTTTTCCATTTTGCTCCAATGGTCTGACAATGTCCTTTTCTGCCTTTATTATACTTGTACATCACATGTCCAGCCCCCTCCTCTATAAATACCTGCTTCTTATCGGCAGGTGTTTTGGGTTACTCTAAAATATATAAATGGTATCTCACGTATTTCGTTTACCATCCTGTCCTGTGTGTTGTTATCTAAATGACAAAATATCGTGACAAAAAGTATGAATGGCAGGATTGTGGAATAGGGGGGTTGTGGGTGGTATTATTTATTCAGGGGTTATGGCTTAAATAATACAAGTCAGAGTCAGAGTTAAAGGTTTTTTACTCCATTTGTTTGAATTTAAGTGTTTTTCCTTGTATGCTTGCATCAAAGGTTTCATATAGAAAACTCCTTTTTAGTCCAAATGAATCCTTCTGCACCTGCAGCTTTGTATGGTCCATATTTACTGAAGATCTCCTTTTCCCTTGTGTACTTAGTGTCCTGAATTCTGCAGCTACCAACACATAATGACAATCATCTAACTTTCATTCCCGAGACAGAAACAACAATATATGATGCATTAGCCCGTCATACTCTATTGCTTTTTTCACAATTGAATCAATTCTCTCAAAATCAAAGCGCTTATTTGTTTAACACGTCGGTAAAGATTTAGCTGGACATGCCGGCAGCGGCTCATTAGTACAATACCACTCAGTAAACACATGTCATTGTTTAGGCCGTGGTGGTGCAAAGGTCAGTATCTGAGCGCACCTGTGTCGTACGTACCTGACACACTGATGGAGAGGTTGGGTTGTTTGTACAGCGTGAGCATTGGTACTGCTTAATAAAGAAATAATAATGTGTCACTACATGTGAACACATGTTCTAAATGAAAGTATTTATTTATAATAATTCTTGAGAATAGCTTAAATTGCCTCAAAAAGATCTCCCCACATCCATATAAATATAAACATATAACATATGTGGTTAAAGCCTGGTTTTGTGTAAATGATTGTTCTATTGTATTTAGTCAAATGCATGTCATGTGTCATATGCAGAATTTGTTTGTATAAGTGTATAACTGAAATTATCACCAATGAACATGAACAGATTATAATGTGATCACTAAAAATGAACTATTTTATATTCTCTCTGCCTCCTGTTGGATGCCTTCATGTCTCAGGCTTGTAATCCAACACCCTGACATTTCCAATAAATGGAGCGGAATCCGCCCACTTTGCTCAACAATGGCGACGTACACCTGGTTGATAGGGGCCTGAGTTCCTGACAACACCTTACGGAAATGTTCCTTTTTTAATTTTTTTTAAGGGTTTATTCTGTAACTGCTCTGACACATATGAGTAAACAGAATGAACAGAAGTTGGTAGCTGCATATGACTCAACATTTAACCACATTATGTTGGTGTCCAGGCCAGGTTTCATGTCAATTTCATAATTCCTTTGTCATGATAATGTCATTGAATAATTTGTAATGATTGCATTTTCTACATAATTTGTGATTAATATGGACAACATTGCTATAGTTGTGATAAATGCTTCATTGCTGCATAATCACCTTGTGTTCTGCATCTCAACGTTTTGTTATTTTCAATAAAACAAACAACTTTCTTAGTGAAGAACTTTCTTAGATCAACCTGAGGTTATGGATAAAGCTTGTGGATGGCACATGGTATATATTGTGTATATTGTGGAATTATTTCGATAGATATTTAAAACATCATTATCTCTCCCATTACAGCCAATCTGCAACTGTATAGTAGAAATGTCTATGCCACAAAAAATCAAAAAATCCTTTTTTATTTAAGTTAAAATTACATAGACTTATGCATCAAGGTGCATCACTTTAGTAGTGTAAAGCTCCATTTCACGGATCCTCCTCATGTTGCTTCCCATCTCTTTGATTACAGTTAAAAAATTTAAAGCTCCATTGTCCCATTTCTGAAATAATATTAAATGAAATTATTGTAATGTAAATGTTGCGATGTCTCTCAAAAACCAAATGCTTATATGTTAGCCAGTTTAGCTGCTAATTTAGTTGCTAGTTGAGAAAATAGCCTACTGTGTGTCTTACTCCAAGATGCAAAAACGAAACATAACTATTATCTAACAAACCAAAATCTGGGCCTAAACTGATTTATTGCCCAGGTTGTTACCACTTACAGGAACAAGTATGAAAAAAGAGATTTTTCATAAGTTTGGTTTTACATTCATGTAGATTGACATCCAAACTTTCAATATAAATTGTTGCCTCTTTCTTACAATAACTGTATTTGCATATCTATGTCCAACACACTTTTGTATAGGAACACATACTTTCTATGGAAACTGCACTAGTACAAATAAAATTGTCATGATGTTAAACTTCTTGATCCTCTTCAGTTTGTTTTCAGGGCTGGTACAGGGCGCCGCCGCCGTCTTGCCTGCTCCAACCACCTCAGTGTTGACTTTGGTTTGGCCCGCTTGGATCGTTGTTTATCCATCGATAACTATCTCGCACACAATGGTTTGTAGAAGATTTTTTTTTTTTTGGCATGGCAGCCTGAGTTTCACATCCAAGAATGCGCTGGATGAAAGATGGAAAACAAGCAGCAACATCACAGGTGTTCAGAGGAAAATCTCTGTTGTATAAGAATCAGGTGTTGAGGAGGGAAAATTCCATCCTCTCTCATTGCACCCACCCTGTTCATTCAGGTATTCCAATAACCACTGGCACCTGCTTCAATACAAATGCTCATTCATCCCAAAACCCCAATGTTTATTATACTAGTTCCATGTAGGTGATAGGACACTAATTATTGAGATTAATGCTGGGAAAACTGACAATGGAAAAATGTTATCCCACTGAGAAACACACACTTATTGTTAATTTCATGGACACGTTAAGAAACATGGACATTGAGGCTGTGGAAATGCACTTTTAATGTTCCACATTTACTGACATCTATGCAACTACAACTCTCATCTTGTGATGGATAAATTTGAGAACAAGATTACAAAGAAGTTTGTCTCTTTATTGCATAAAAAAAATCATATACAGAGGCAGCAAGACTGTTATAACAAACTGAGTTTTTGTTTTTATCAGTTTTCAACAGGCACACAGAACACAAAGGTTCTAAAGTTCTTAGTCATAAATCAGCAAACACAGGTAACAGAGGCTGAAAGTCGCTCTCAACTCTGCAGCCTGTTTGTCTGGAAACCGAGGAAGTTTATTTATTACTGCGAAAATGAATCAATCAAATCAACCAATCTGCATTTTCCCGATTTTTTTGTTAAATATGTGTCACCAGCATAAAAAGTTAATAAAGTGGCAAACATTCTTAGCAGTGCTTGAACTGAATGATGCCCAGATGTTTTGCATAAATAATGTAGGTTTAAATCGTTTTTCTTCCCCATTCCAACTTCCCAATCACATGACTTAAGAAAAATAAAATGAAAAGCACAAAGAGGAGCGATAGTTTTGTGTCACCGTGGCAGAAAAACATGCCAGAGGTCTCTGCTGCCCTCCTCTGTTTGCTCTGTGACTATCTTATCTGTCATACTAAAGTCATATTTGTTCAGTTTCAGTCCAACTGAAGGAAACACTGGTGTTCTATTCACTGTAGCTGTTAAAAGAAAATGAGTCAGCGCTTCAAAATGTTATTTCTAGATAGAATTTTACCTCTATAGAGCACGTAAAATCCACGTCTTTATTATGGACAAACAGAAGAACATGTAACTATTGATAAACTTTAACTTACTACTAACATGTAAACTATTAATTGATGATATCATATATGATTGATATAAATTGATGAAACAACAGAGTCATGATTAAACTGCTTCGTGAATTTACACTGAGTTCATACAATATAATAATAAATAATAATAATAACACCTTAAACTAGTAGTTATAATATTAGGAATTCAATGTAAGTTACACATAATTGACAGATAATGGTTCACCTCTGGTCCAATAATCAAATGAAATAGAACATTAAAGCTAATAAAAAAAATAATGAAAATGATTCAACAAATAAGCAACAACAGTCCCAGGCTGACTATAAAAAACCCACTGAGCATCGCTGCCTCTGGTCTAGAGAATATAAAACACATATAAGCAAAGAAGGAGATAAAGAGAAATAAGCAAATCAGTGTTTTAGATTTGATATGACAGTCTGGACCAGGAAATCTGAATCCTGAACCCTGACCTGGTGAAACTGAGAGAGGAGGACTCCGTCGGACGGTAACAGACGACACATGATATTTAACTTTAATTATTCATTCATTCAATTATTCATTCATTCATTCTAACACAATTAGTTCAACTATTAATCTTTCTTACATTTAAAGTGAAAACCCCCACAATAGTTATATCAAGTCAAATTGCCTGGCTCGATCAGGAATCGTTTGGTATGTCTTTTGGTGGCGATATTTGTTACTATGCATTTTACTATACATTTTTGTGCGAGATGTTGGCCCCATTCATTCCGGGTGGGGACGTTAGAGTGGTGATGTCATTGTTAGAGTGGAGAAGCACCAAAAGTTCATTCATCTCTATAGAGATAGTCTGCAGCACATATGATTTGTGTTAATAGACACTGTAATTGATATCATGATCACCACTGAAACAACACAGCTTGGTGGCTGAGCTGTTTACTCCATCAGGCTGAAAGCTGATTGGCTGTTGGTTTTTCCTTAATAACTTTGGATCTACATGTCCGACACATACCAAACTTAGCAGTAATGATCAGAAAGACATCAGCATCCCTCCTGTGGTGGCGGGAATTGTCTAGTAAGTAACTTTTCATTCTGTAAGAACAACAGCTTTTATTCTCTTTAATGCTCATGTTGACAGGTTTCTATCATTGTCACATTCAACCTACTAAATCAGGAGTAGGGAACCCTGTTCTAGAGAGTCCCAGTGGCTGCAGGTTCTTGTTCTACACCTGGTTCCAATAATAAATGTCCATAGCAGGAGCTCTAATGGTTAATTAGTAGAATCAGGTGTGACTGCTTGGTTGGATCAAAAACCTGCAGCCACTGTGGCTCTGTAGGACCATTGTTCCCTACCTCTGCTCTAAGGTAAGAGGTTCTTAACAATCCTTATAAGCCACATATATCATATTTACTTTAATACCAGCACTCAAATAAAAAAAGGAATGTATGTTCTCACAGGTCAATACCAAAAATTTCTCTAAAAAAGTATCATAGTAATAATTGCTCATGAAATCAGTGAAAGGAATGTCTGAAATATCCCTAAACCGTGATGGGAAATCTGTAATAATGGTTTCAAGGTTGGGTTGTTTTTTTGAGAGTTTTGGAGGTCGTGCAGTGATGGTTTTAACCGTATAAATAGTAAATTATAAAGATAAAATACACTGTGTAGAAGTAGTTTTAGATCATTACATGAAACACTAGAGGGCAGAAGTTTACCACAGTTTGTGGTTCCTGCTTCTTATCATAGCCTTTAAATAAAGCAAGATAAACAGCGTAATGAGCTGTTTTTTATTGCTACAACAGACCCCATTGGACTGGAAGTTTATTAATATGGGATATAAAACATGAGTCCTAATTACATCCTGTTGCTACTTTTTCATCATGAGAAGTGAGTGCAAACACATACTGTGAGCTGAATGATAAAGGACATTTTTTAGAAAGGACATTACAGGTGATCGATGATTTATTAAATAGTAAAAGACCAAAACAAACAACACAAGATAACGTGGGAAACATCTATATCGGAAAGGGAATATGGCCTTTTTTTCAAGAGCATAAAAGAAAACTGATCTATAACTAATGGTATTCATTTATTAATGCAGTAGTTTCATGGATTTTTATTCAGGTACTTTGCCATGGTGACTGATAGAATTATTCAGATCATATTTATCAAATACCAATACTCCATCACAAGGGATATATCTGCTTTTTAAATCTAAAATAAAAGTGCTTTTAGTTGCAAAATGTACTTAGAGTATTAAAAATATTAATGTTGTCCTGCTGACTGATATGTGATTCTATCTGACACAGTTAGTTTAGTTCAGGTTAGGCCACAAGTGAAGAACTGTAAAGCTATAAAACAAATGTATTTGATAAATTTCCTCCTAAAATAATTTACTCAAGTATGTTCTTGGTTGAGATTTAAAAAAAATACATGACCCCTTTTCTTAGACTAGAATTCAAATTTGTTCATTAAATAAATCTTGATTAAGTCCACCTCTCTTATATCAATAATATCTCATAATTAAACTGTTGTCTTTAGAAATAAAAGCTTTAAAATCTGCCCCACATGTAACAATCATTAAAAATCAGTTGTACACAGACATCATTTATAAAGGTATATAGATGCACCTTATCATCTTATCAAATTGCACCTTTTACTGACATTGATAATAATTTTATTTTCCTGGATGTTTACTGGAAGGATGCAAATAGTTTCAACTTTGATCTCTTGTTTTTATTTGGAACAATAATGAAATATCAATAATGATGAATGAATTACCAGCCTCCATCAATAGCAGAGAGCGTCAATATCCTGAACAAAAATCACTAAAACAGAAATAAAAGATTATTAAATAACTGATAGGATGTAAAATAAATACAAAAATGAATCCAAAACTGACAAATCAGAATCTCAGCCACGTGTGAAATGTTGTCCTCAAGCAAAGAGAATGTAGGTCGATGACACCTATCCACCGCTCGATGTGTGGCATCATTGTGCTTCCTGACCCCAGTCCTGGCTATAACGGGTTGATCATTAACCGCTGATAAACAAACGGCCTGCACTCCTGAGTCCACCTGAGTCCTGCACACAGCCACGGAAACGCAGATTTCCCTGATCCACCACGTTCCGTCATGTCCAGTTCTCCCGGACGCTTACGCCTGGGTGGCACCGGGCTGAGGAGCTCGCCTCTTCTTCTGCTGCATATACTCCTCGTAGGGGGGAGGGGGGGTCCCACGGTTCACTTGGATCTGAGCGTATTCCGACTCCTTGTACTCCAGCCCCACCCGGACCGCCCCTCCATCTTCGTTTTTGTCAAAACGGATATTTGCGTAAACCAGATCCTAGTAAAATAACAAGGAAACGATATTACAGGACAGTCACTAGTTGTAAATTCATTTAAACATACTGCACATATTGTTTCATAATCTTTGTTTATGGTATAAATAGCTCAACACATATCTGGTTTATAGATTAAAACTAAACAACCATGAAAGTGAAAAGCTGTAGACTCCTAACACCCTTCTGCGTGCGCTGAAACTCTTCTTTCTGGTTTAAAGTCTGATGGTTTCTGCACACATGGGGGAAGGGAGCCTCCTCAAACCAGCTCCAGCTACACTAGCCTGCATTTAAACCATTTTAGTCCAAAAAAAACACCTACTTTCACGCACTGATCTGATTTTATTTCATGTGTGGTGCAGTTTCTCATGAATTTTATATTGAGTTTTTTTGTATTTTAAAGGTTCACCTAGGGAGGGGCTGTAAATACTGTGCTATGTGCCATGAGTTTACATTATACACTCGTCCCTATACAAATAATATTAGACAAACACAACTTTCTGTGTCACAGCTAACTATATAACTCACAATAAATATTTTACATTCCTGTCAAAATACTGCAAAAAGAAACTAGAGAGTTCTTAATACTGAATGACGATTTGTGTGAACTGAATTAAATTTATTAGCATTTAATGCTTATTTATGCTAATATTCTTATATTAGGTTGATGTTATTGTTCACTGATGTTTCATAAACTACTGGCCATCATTTTCCTGCTTTTAGATTCATGTGTATATGTGAAATGGTCTGAGAATTATTTAGTTATTGGCTTCAAATGACATTTTACAGTACCTGACTGTTAGAGTAGGCTGAGTTGTCCAGGCCGTTGGTTCCTTTAAAACATGAGAAATGAACAATACTTAGGAGGTTTCTTTGGTATAAGACTGTAAGGATAATATATTTTAGTTAGGTGTCATGCTTCCTGCACTGCTGCAAAAAAAAACACGTTGAATTCCTTCAATTGTTATGTTGCATCACACCAACCTGCTCTGGTGGAGGTTTGTCGTGTTGGTTTTCTGTTTAAAAGAAGTAGAGAGACATTACTATTAGTCATTTTTTATGCAAATGTGTTGATAATATATTTTATTATGATTAGGTCAGCTGTTTTTCTGGTGTCCAGCATCACCAAAAACATCCTTTCATACCAGCACTGCTTGACTTGGCAATTCTTGCATGATGTTAATGTATTTAAAAGTTTTTACCTTTTCAACAGTTGTTAGGTATAGTTTATTTCACCATGACACTAAGAAATGAAATGGTTTTATTTCATGCTGATCCGTCTTGTTTGCACATTAAAAAACAAACAAACTGTAAAAACACACGTCTCAAAGCTGTTTTCCACTTACTTTTTCGTATAAAGGTAAAAACCTACAGCGACGGCTCCTCCACAAAGGACACAACATGTGACCACTATTCCCGCGATGCAACCGGGAGGACACAGAGTTGAAGACGTGGGTTTTTCTGGGAATGTGCAACAGGAACAAGAACATGATTTTCACACCATATTGTAAACGGTAATGCATGTAGATACAAAGCACGCAATAACTTTGACTTTCTTTTAGTTATCACTGCTGATTAGTTCAGAGACAGAGGCCTTTTTAGCTACTTCACCTGGGGACGTTTACTGTTGCTGTTGGTAAAAATACACTTCTAAGTAGGCTATACAAAGTCTGCTAGTGTTGACATTATTAAGGATTTATTGCTGCAATTGCAGTGTCAAAAGTCCACATACCTACGGATAATTGATGTGTTTTAGATAAATATCTCCCGGTTACATTATTCAGTGCTCAACAGGTGTAGTTTCCACTGTCAGAAAGTTTAGTTGCGTTCTCAGTGACCACAGCAGAGTTTTTTAATATCTCTTTTCTGTTCAGTAACCAGGTGTAACTGGCTGAGGGCGTGGATGCAGCAGAAAAGTTTAATGTTAAGCTCTGGTTCACGTGTGTGTGTGTGTGTATATATATATATATATATATATATATATATATATATATATATATATATATATATATATATAGTGTCTTTGTTTTTGACATAGAATTAACTTGACCACACTAAATAATGACATTTTTTTTAGCAAAATCACAAGTCCAACATAGATTCAATTAGTAGCTGAAATGTTATTAGTTTTCCACTCACTTAGGCGAGTTCCCTCTTATCCTGTGTATATATTGTCTGCGTCTCCCCTTGTCTTGTGCCTTGTCCTGTTCGTCCACCCCAGCCCTTCTGAGACCACAGCCATAGCTTCCATGCTGCCTGTCCTCGCCTTGTCCTCTCACGAGTGATTTTTGCTTTGTAAGTTTCATAGTTTTTGGTTTCGAGTTGTTAGATTAATGTGCCTCCAGTTTTTAGGAGTGAGTTTCAGTGTAGCTTCCTTTTGTTTTCTAGATTAGGTTATCCTCTGACTAGAGAGCCTTTTGTTTGATTCATAGATAAATTCCCAGTTATAGATAAGTCCTTAGGCATAAATAGATTCATAGACAGATTCACAGGTAGCCTCATAGATAGATCCCTAGACATAGATAAACCCTAGCCATAGATAGATTCCTAGTCATAGATAGATTTGTAGCCATAGATAGACCCTACCCATAGATAGAGTCTAGCCAAAGATAGATTTCTAACGATCGATAGATTTCTAGTCATAGATAGATTTGTAGCCATAGATAGACCCTATCCATAGATAGACCCTAGCCATAGATAGATTTCTAACGATCGATAGATTTCTAGTCATAGATAGATTTGTAGCCATAGATAGACCCTATCCATAGATAGACCCTAGCCATAGATAGATTCCTAGTCATAGATAGATTTGTAGCCATAGATAGACCCTACCCATAGATAGAGCCTAGCCAAAGATAGATTTCTAACGATCGATAGATTTCTAGTCATAGATAGATTTGTAGCCATAGTTAGACCCTATCCATAGATAGACCCTAGCCATAGATAGATTTCTAGCGATCAATAAATTCCTAGACATAGATAGATCCCTAACCATAGAAAGATCCATAGACAGATTCACAGGTGGACTCATCAATAGATTCCTAGTCTTCGATAGATCCCTAGCCATAGATAGATTCCTAACCATCGATAGATCCCTAGCCATAGATAGATTTCTAGCCATAGATAGATTTCTAGCCATAGGTAGATTCATAGACAGATTCCCAGGTAGGTCATACAAAGGTTCCTAGCCATAGATAGATTTCTAGCCATAGATAGACCCTAGCCATAGATAGATTTCTAGCGATCGATAGATTCCTAGACATAGATAGATTCCTAACCATAGAAAGATCCTAGCCATAGATAGATTCCTAACCATCAATAGATCCCTAGCCATAGATAGATTCATAGACAGATTCCCAGGTAGGTCATACAAAGGTTCCTAGCCATAGATAGATTTCTAGCCATAGATAGATTCATAGACAGATTCCCAGGAAGACTCATAGATAGATTCCTAGTCATACATAGAATTATAGTCTTAGATAGATTTTATAGCCAGAGATAGTAGGGAGGTTTCAAAGCCACTTAATTTTGTTCACTGCGAGAGAGGTTTTCCTACTGGTACCCAATAAAGCCAGTTTGCCACTTCAACTCTGCGCCTGTGTCCTGTTCTGGTCCTGACAGATATTATATTTTGAGAGTCCTAATAGAGCATGAAATGTTCTCATTTTAATCTAATGAAATTTCAAAATAATGGGAGGTGAAGAGAACTTTTTTGTTTTTCCTTGATTATTTCACTAGGTCTTGTCTTTTTAATTTTAAAACCTGTTAATTCTAACTTACCTATTACAACACTTGAAGGCTGAGATCTTTCATATCTCAGGGTTCTACTGTTAAAGGCCTGGCAGACGTAGTCCCCACTCTGATTCGTCTGGATGTTGTTCAGCGTGAGTTCTCGTCCAGTATCAGACATAAATTCTCCATTCAGGAACCACGTGAAGTTGGCAGAAGGGCTGGAGACAGCCGAGCAGTTCAGGGTGACACTTGACCCCTCCAGGTGGAACTCGCTTGATGGTGACACCGTCAAAGTGACATTTTCTGGACCATCTGGATGGAAAATCACAAAAAAGTAAAGTTATTGTGATCTAACAGTAACTCAGTATAAAGTCCTATAACAGAAGCATGTGTCAGTCGGCTATTTAACACCTAGCAGGTGATAGATTGTCATTCAATCAGAGCCTGAATGCACAGAAGTGAATCATTTCATTTAGCATACCATCCAGTTATAATTTGATGATTATTATAGTTTTATACACTCGGCATGCATAAACCATACCCAACATAAGAAAGGTCTTCATTAAACTGTGCAATTAAGTCTCTGCTGTTAGTGCCATTATAGAACCATCAGTTTTCCCTCTTCTGCTATTTATTTTAATGTTCAAACACAAAAAAGTACTATTTGTACGTAGTGCATCTAGTATGATTTTCAGTCCAGGGACAGAGCTGTTAAATTCTACTTGACTTGCACTTTCCTTTAGTGAGACTTGGCTATTTGACACTTTATTGTCTAGTCCAAAAGCAGTTTGACCTGCAGCAGCAATACAGTCTGCCTTCTCACACACACACTGTAGAATATCGTTGTTGTTGCACATTGTGATTGTGCTATACAGGATTGTATTATAAGGGCCACAGGCCTGTTTTATTGCTCTACATTGGTGAGATTAGCCTGAATAACGCATCATGTTGAATAGAATCATAAAAAGTCAACAGGTGATGACACACCGTGCTAAGATGTGGCACTGATATGAATCGAGCCAACATTTACGGGTAAAATACCGCCACTACCAGTAAGTTAGTGACTCACAGCTGATGGAAAGTTCTAGCGGATCACTGCTGTCTTTGCTGACGGCGTTGGACGCGTTGCAGCTGTACGGTCCGGACTCGTGGCGGTTCACGTTGAGTATAGTGAGAGTGGAGTTCCCGTCGGTGACCTGAACTCTGTCGGAGGCCGTGACCTCGGAGCTGCCGTTCAGCCAGAGGAAAGAGGGCGAGGACCCGGAGGAGAAGCAGCGGATGCTGACCGAGCTGTTGAACTCCACCAAGTCGGTGCTGGTGGCGTTTGCTGCTACAGGAGAGACTGGAACTGTGGGTGAACAACATGCATACATATTACTGTATGCTGTCATAGAATGCCAAAAAAAAGGGAACAATCCCCAAAGTTTACATAGACTGCACTAATCACATGATCATTTAGTTTTTCCTGTTATTCACTTAAGTTCCTTTGAGATCTGTGATGTCCGTCATGCATTTTAAGCTGAAAAAGCATCTGCTCACCAAGTATCTTCAGGCTGCTGGATCCATGAATCCGAACTGCTTCATGGGTAACAATGAGAAGTTTGTACTCTCCAGTATCTGCATATGTCAGATTCCTGAGCTCCAGAGATCCAGTGGATCTGAATAAGGTGATCCTGCCTTCGTAGTCTGGGCTAGTGGTGTTAGTTGTACCAATGCAGGTTATTATGGGTGTTTCTTTAAAACTCCACATCACCATAGGGAACCCGTTTTCTGGTGGAGTCACTGTGGTGTTGAACATCACTTTGTCTCCGACAGCTTTAGTCAGAGATGCAGCCGGCAGAACATTTCCTCCTTTAGTTAAACCTGGTGGAGACAGATAGTGTTCAGGCTACACGAGAAAAAACTCGAGCCAGGAAACTGTCACATGACAAAAAAAAAAAGGTTTCATCACAATAAGCTTTTCTCGCTTCTAAAATCTCCTTCCAGTTAGGAAAGAAAACACTAGACACCAGTAAGGCAACTACATCACAACCAGGAAGCCACCACCAGCAGTGCATCATGGAACCTTAAAGCAACCAGCATGCATACGTTGAATGAACGTATCAGTGAAGTAGAAAACGTCTTAGAGAATATCACAATATTTGCATCACGTCATAGTTTAACAAATTACATTTTCATGTAGACCCTTTTTTTAAGCCACCCAGCTTTTCATCAGTTGTGTCTCTTTTCCCACGAATTCACTGAATGCATTTTAGTTGGTTGGTTGAGCAGGTCGCACTCTGGTCTCCTATTTCATCCTAATGAAGAAGAAGATGCTTTTATTGTGCCTCTGATTTAGTTTGTCTCTTCACAGAAGAATTAGCACCCAAGACAATTAAATCTGAACAAGCTGTGAATAACAACTCGTGCATTGAATGCAAATGAATAGCAGCAGTGACCTTTAGCTGCGTAGTTTTACAAATATAAACTCTGACAATAAGTGAAAGGCCAAGTGTGTCTGTAAATATAGAAACATGTGTTTTAATCAACTAAAGAGGAAGATTTTACAGCTGAATATTCTAGATTCTTACCTGCAAGAGCCACAGAGACTAGACAAAGTAAAGGCAGTAAATCCATCGTTGGTCTGCTGAGGAAAGTTCACGCGTGAACCTCTGTCCGTGCTGACAGACGTGATCTGCTGTCGGCTGTGATGCTGCGACTCATGTCTGACTTTCAGGGCAGAGAAAGCCGCCTGTTGCGTGTTGTGTTGTAAACCATCTGCATACTGGGATAAACTGAAATTGTGTTCTTTTCAGTGCAGGGTAAAGAACGCCGCCCTCTTGTGTCTGTGATGTAGAAGCAGCCACAGCGTGACTGAGGATAAATCCGTTTATGGACAGTTTCTACCTTGTTATTTTCCTGTTTTAGAATCATTATGATAGAAAAGTCATGAGCCTTCATTCTGAGTCAAGCTGCATAGAAAATACATTTGATCGAGGATGTTGTTCCCCAAATGAATAATAATAATAATAATGTAAAATGTATATATATATATATATATATCCATCCATCCATTTTCTATCCCGCTTATTCCTTTTCAGGGTCGCAGGGGTCTGCTGGAGCCTATCCCAGCGCATTTTATGGCGAGAGGCAGGGATACACCCCAGATGGTCGCCAGCCAATCGTGGGGCACACACACCATTCACACACACACTCACACCTATGGGCAATTTAGATTTGCCAATTAACCTGAGCATGTTTTGTATTGTGGGAGGAAGCCGGAGTACCCGGTGAAAACCCACGCAGACACGGGGAGAACATGCAAACTCCACACAGAAAGGTCCCAGACCCAGGCCCCAAGGCGGTCTTGAACCTGCGACCTTCTTGCTGTGAGGCAACAGTGCTACCCACCGCTCCACCGTGTCGCCCTATATATATATATATATATATATATATATATATATATATATATATATATATATATATATATATATATATATATATATATATATATATATATATATATATATATATATATATATATATATATATATAGGGCGACACGGTGGAGCGGTATATATATATATATATATATATATATATATATATATATATATATATATATATATATATATATATATATATATATATATATATATATATATATATATATATATATATATATATATATATATATATATATATATATATATATATAGGGCGACACGGTGGTGCGGTGGGTAGCACTGTTGCCTCACAGCAAGAAGGTCGCAGGTTCAAGACCGCCTTGGGCCTGGGTCTGGGGCCTTTCTGTGTGGAGTTTGCATGTTCTCCCCGTGTCTGCGTGGGTTTTCCCCGGGTACTCCGGTTTCCTCCCACAATACAAAAAACATGCTCAGGTTAATTGGTAAACTCTAAATTGCCCATAGGTGTGAGTGTGAGAGTGAATGGTGTGTGAATGGTGTGTGTGCCCCACGATTGGCTGGCGACCATCTGGGGTGTATCCCTGCCTCTCGCCTTAACGCGCTGGGATAGGCTCCAGCAGACCCCTGCGACCCCGAAAGGGAATAAGCGGGATAGACAATGGATGGATGGATGGATGGATATATATATATATATATATATATATATATATATATAATTAGATAAATTGATTTACCTTGTTGAGTTAAAAGCAGAGCGTGCTGGTAAGACTAAAGATAAAAACAAAATGCATAACTTCTCATTGGAAGCAGCTTTTTTAGTAAATGTGTGACGTTTAGTTCTCTTTGGTTTTACTGAACTTTGTGTGAAGTTAATTAATGATTAAAAACTCTTCCTGTAATTATTTGTGAATGCACCCTCGCTTTACTTTTAGTGCTTAAAACACTTTGCAGAGTGTATATAAATTAACTTTTGGAATCATATATATGGTCAAATCACTTTCAAGAATTAAAACAAAACTGAGTAAGCAACAAGGAATCCAGAACTTACAGTTCTATTTCAATGGAACAGTTAATAATTAAGCATATTTTTTCTTTGTTGCACAGACTGAAGACAGAAAGACATTTAACATTAGAAGAGTGGATTCCACACTTGTCTTTCTCTCCTTATATAAGGAAATATACTGGAAGGGATGATGCCATTTATCTTTAATAGAAATACAACTATATGTTAACCTTCACAACATCTTTAGAAGCAGCAGCGGGAGAATCTGAATGAGTCCTCAGGAACTGTCTGTTTATGATGGATTTATGAATCTGAAACACGATTTGAAACAATCAGCTATTATTTGTACCACGGATGCAATGAATCTAATCATGAATTTGATTTGTTTTTTTATTGAATAAATAAAAAATTTGCTCAGGAATGACTTTAACAACTCCTTATTTTTGTTCTTTTCTTATTTTAAAGGTGAATCCTCTGGTTTCTGAGGGGAAACTCGTCTTTCATGATGGCGAGGACGTCGTTCCTCAGCCGAATTTCTCACTACCTTCCTCACTCCCAGAACTCAGCGACTTAACGGAGGTGGCGTAACCTTCTTCTTTTTTTTTTATTTCTACACTGAGAGCGCCACTTACAGAAAGCTCATTGTTCATTGTTCCTACTGTACCTCTATCATGTCATGTTTATAGAACACGTGTTCCTCTCTGTGTCGCAACAGGTTCAAATCAAGTTCAGCTTCACTTTATTAACTATTCACAGGACAAGTGGCACTAACGAGATAATGCAATAGACAAATTATTCCAAAATTATGGTACATGCTTTAATTTGTGACCACATTGGGCTTTTATTATGTAGAAGTTAATAAATAAGTTAAAGATTAAATTCAAGAAGACATTTAACATATATTACAACATTTTTTTGTTAAAATACTCAGATAAATAGATGTTTAAGTATTATAAACTACGCCTTTTACATTTGTTCCCTTCATCTTTGTTCAATCACATTTATGAAGGGAAATGTTCTTTATTAAAAATTAAATAAGGCAATGCATCATACAGTAATCAGTTTACATAACATCTGCCTGAAAGACAAACACACAAAAACACTTGTTTGATTCAACAAACAGACCCTTTAATAACTGGTTCCTTTCTTTCAGAAGTGTGTTTTCACACCATGGAACCATCTCACGATCCAGCAGACTGTGGTTTGATTGAGGTGAATTAAAAAAAAATAGAAATAAATATAAAAAATATAAACAAACATAGGAGACATGATATGATGTTATTTCATCGTCTTTGGCCGTCTTTGATCCGCCTCCTCGTGGAATGCTACAGGCGACTGCAGCTCCTCAAACACACCTGAGAGGCCCACGACCACTCGCTAAGAGCTCGTAAAAAGTCATGCACCAAAGGCCTAAAGTTCACCCATTAACCCTAACCTGGAGTCAAATCCTGGAGGACAACATCTGTGGATGGACACAGATTGATTAATTAAGGCAAAACTAATGGATTACTCACTTTATTCTAAGGAATCCATAAGAAACTGTGTAAAAAGCTTCTAAACAGATCAGTAATAGCATCCAGTTTCAGAACAATATCTCAGTCTATATTAGAACTGGCTCAATGGCTCAATATTATATATATATATATATATATATATATATATATATATATATATATATATATATATATATATATATATATATATATATATATATATATATATATATATAATTAAATTATGTCCTTCTCTGTCCAGTGGCATAGGAATGACTTCTCTAACAATTCTTTGTGACTTGCTTTGCAGGTTATTCTATATATAGAGTAATAATAGTAGCTTTGGCAATGTTTATTTATATATTATAAATAAATATAAATAAATATAATTATTTACATGTCCCACCCAATGATAACTTAGATGATTTGAGCTGATTGTTAATAATAACCAGGTCTGATTTTAACCAGCAGAACAAATGCATTGTTTTACATGGAGCATTGTTTGTGTTGTGTGTTTATTTAACATTTATTCAATATTCTAAATGATTTATTTGTGCTTACAAGCATCCCATACATGCATCTCAATATCTCTATCATATCACAGAGTGGGATCTTCAATATAAAATATTACATCTAATAGGTTATAAATAAATATTCACGGCTATACTGAGATCATTACACGGCCTGTTGAGCTGTTAGATTGTATTTGGCATCTTCTACTTTTTATTACAACTTGTGCTGCTTTAAAGATTAAAAGATAATTTAAAGATTTAGAGCAAATTGAGTCTCAGGATCAAAGGATATTTGCATAAAACCAACCAGACTGAAGCTGACGCTCGGTAACTCCTGACTGAACAAATGCCCACAGGTATGTACACAGTCACATTGTAAAAACTGTGAGTTCTGCATTTCTTAGGGGGGGGGGCTGAAGTCTATAAAAGAGCAGGAGGGCTTGAGTTTCGGGATCACATTTGATCGCTGTGGATGAGAAGATGCTTGGCACTGCTGTGCTGCTGATTTTATCAGGTAAGAACTCAAATCCATGTTTTTGTGATGGTGTTGTTTTGTGTCATAATCACACCTCAGTATTTTCTCCTTCTTCAGCTTACGTAGGTTCAGGTCTGGGTGAGGGGATCTTACCCCCTGGACCTCTAAGCGGACCCGTGGGGGGCAGCGTCACGTTCAGCACCACCCTGCGACCCCCGCTGACCCCGTTCCTGTCGGTCAGCTGGAGCTTCAGGAAGCTGAACATCATCACCTCCACCAGCACCAACCGGACCGAGGCGGGCTACGCCGACAGGATCTCGCTGAACCGGGCCACGGGGGCCCTGGAGCTCAGGAACCTGGTCCTGGAGGACAGCGGGGAGTACACGGTCATCGTGACGCCCGACGGGGGGCAGCAGAAGCAGGGGGGGACCACACTGAATGTGTACGGTGGGTGTGCTGTTCTCCACTGTCTAAATGTTAGAATAAAGTCTCTCCACGTTTGGAAAAAGCATTTTTAATAGTACAGTTAGACATGCATGAACACAGTGTAATATATGAATTATATAATGCAAGCTTTTATTGCATTTCACTTTTAATTGTATGTGTTTTAGACTGTACGGTATTGGGTAACTTTATATCTTATATAAATTATACATTTTCAGCCAATAAAAATGTGTCTGATATTGTTAAAATAAATGGAAAAAGTGTATGAATATATCCAAAATGGCTTTAAACAACTGGAAGATTTTTTTGTTCTAAGTTTATTACAGTTAGACAGGCATGGGGAACACAATGTAATATATAGATTTTATAACACAAGCTTTTATTGCATTTAATTTTTAATTCCATAGACTGTGTCGTACTAGGTAAATTTATAGCTAATTACACATTTTTATCCACTTTCCTATGAATATCAGATAATTCAAAATGTGTCTGATATTGTTAAAATAAATGTCAGAAGTGTATGAATACATCCAAAATGTCTTTAAACAACTGAAATGAACTTCAAGTTTTTTTTTTCTTTATTTTAATTATTATTTCTTTTTTTAAATTTTTTAAATAATACAGTTAGACATGCATGGAGAACAATGCAATATTTATGTTTTGGGTAACTTTGTAGATAATATAAATTATACAATGAATGGCAGACAATTAAAAATGTGTTAAAACAATTACAGTGCAATGCAAAAGGTTATGGCTGTGACCCATAAGGACCCAAAGTGACACTGGTGTAACAAGAACTTTGGTTCCTCAGACACATGATGAGGTTTTATGTCTGAACTTAACTCATTAAGTCCCAAAGTGACATTTACTAATCATCCTAATAGGGAATATGTTTACCACTAATGCCCATTGTTACATATATGTCAAAGTACAGATCTTTGGGAATAAAAAATGGAAAAATCTGGAAAAAACTTTATAAATGTGTTCTATGAGGCCCACTTGGTCTATGGTATGATCCAAATAATTGTCTATTAAGTTCCTATGGGTTAACTGGAATTACTTAACTTTTATTGTCTTATTGTGTTTCTACGTGTCTTTACATGATTTTTCGCCATCAGCGCGTATAACGGGCGCCACGATCCGCAGCCCCGGATCCGTCCTGATAGAAGAGAAGAGCTCCACCAACCTGACCTGCGAGGCCTCGGGCTCCATCGGGTCTCGGTTGTGGCTGAAGGACGGACGTCTTCTCCGCCCCAGCGACAGAATCAGCTTCTCCGCGGACAACAGGACGGTGTTCATTCAGCCCGTCGCCAGCCGCCACCACGGCGCCTACACGTGTCGGGTCAGCAACCCGGTCAACAGCATGACGGTGACCCACAACCTCACTGTCAACTGTGAGTGGCCTGAAGGGGTTCATAAAGAAAAAGACTATCAGGTCCTGACTTACTAGGTGTAGACCATCGGGTCCTGACTAACTAGACATAGACCATCAGGTGTAGACCATCAGGTCCTGACTAACTAGGCGTAGACCATCAGGTCCTGACTAACTAAGTGTAGACCATCAGGTCCTGACTAACTAGGCGTAGACCATCAGGTCCTGACTAACTAGGCGTAGACCATCAGGTTCTGACTCACTAGGCGTAGACCATCAGGTTCAGACTAACTAAGTGTAGACCATCAGGTCCTGACTAACTAGGCGTAGACCATCAGGTTCAGACTAACTAAGTGTAGACCATCAGGTCCTGACTAACTAGGCGTAGACCATCAGGTTCAGACTAACTAAGTGTAGACCATCAGGTCCTGACTAACTAGGCGTAGACCATCAGGTTCAGACTAACTAAGTGTAGACCATCAGGTCCTGACTAACTAGACGTAGACCATCAGGTCCTGACTAACTAGACATAGACCATCAGGTGTAGACCATCAGGTTCTGACTCACTAGGCGTAGACCATCAGGTTCAGACTAACTAAGTGTAGACCATCAGGTCCTGACTAACTAGGCGTAGACCATCAGGTCCTGACTAACTAGGTGTAGACCATCAGGTCCTGACTAACTAAGTGTAGACCATCAGGTCCTGACTAACTATGGTAGACCATCAGGTCCTGACTAACTAGGTGTAGACCATCAGGTCCTGACTAACTAAGTGTAGACCATCAGGTCCTGACTAACTATGGTAGACCATCAGGTCCTGACTAACTAAGTGTAGACCACCAGGTCCTGACTAACTATGGTAGACCATCAGGTTCTGACTAACTAGGTGTAGACCATTGGGTCCTGACTAACTAGGTGTAGACCATCAGGTCCTGACTAACTAAGTGTAGACCATCAGGTCCTGACTAACTAAGTGTAGACCATCAGGTCCTGACTAACTATGGTAGACCATCAGGTTCTGACTAACTAGGTGTAGACCATTGGGTCCTGACTAACTAGGTGTAGACCATCAGGTCCTGACTAACTAAGTGTAGACCACCAGGTCCTGACTAACTATGGTAGACCATCAGGTTCTGACTAACTAGGTGTAGACCATTGGGTCCTGACTAACTAGGTGTAGACCATTGGGTCCTGACTAACTAGGTGTAGACCATCAGGTCCTGACTAACTAGGTGTAGACCATCAGGGTTTGACTAACTAGGTGTAGACCATCAGGTCCTGACTAACTAGACGTAGACCATCAGGTCCTGACTAACTAGACATAGACCATCAGGTGTAGACCATCAGGTTCTGACTCACTAGGCGTAGACCATCAGGTTCAGACTAACTAAGTGTAGACCATCAGGTCCTGACTAACTAGGTGTAGACCATCAGGTCCTGACTAACTATGGTAGACCATCAGGTCCTGACTAACTAGGCGTAGACCACCAGGATAGTAACTTCCTATTTTTGTACCATTTAAATTTCCCATTTTATACACTTTCCTGTTTTGTTTTTTTCACGTCCCTAATAAGACACATTTAAATAAGATCATCTCAATATAGTTTTACACCTCCTTTCTCAAGAGTCTCTCCTCTGATTGGCTGATTTGAATGGCTGTGAATGGGGGGGGGTTGTTACTGGTGACTGTATAGTTGTGACATCACAACTTCACATAAAATGACTTGCTTGTTCTAAGGCACAATTTCTGAATGAAGGCACTATGTGTGTATGTTTTTATGTGGATTGAAACATAATTGTCATATATACAGTCAAATATCTATATGACTCTAATGAATTATATAAATTAAACTGATTTCATTTCAGTAAAAATGTAAAAAATGTGTATTTTATGCTGCATTTTAATTCAGCTCTTCCTGGAACAGACTGTATTTGACCATGTCTAACATTGACATTTGGCATTGTCGCCGTATAAAAATGACAGGAACTCACAAAATGATGTTACAAATAGTACATTACTGCCATTCTATTTCTCCTTTCTGTACAGTTGGACCGTATAACACTTCCATCATGGGGCCGTCTTCGGCCCCCCCCGGGCAGAAAGTGACTCTCCGCTGTTCGTCAGCCTCCGTCCCACCGGCCACGTTCAGCTGGACGTTGAACGGCAACGAGACGCGCGTGAACAGCTCCCTGTTCATCATCGAGAACCTGGAGGCGGGAAACACGGGAAACTACACGTGCACCGCCAGGAACACGGTGACCCTGAGGGAGAACTGGACGGTCCTGAACCTGAGGGGTAAGAAACCGGAAAGTGATGTGCATGAATTCATTTGTCACTGACATGCTAAGGTTATTTTGTCACTAATAACATAGCCGTATTTACAGGTGCCATTCTAGGTGATGCTAACTTATCTTTGTTTACTTCATGAAGCTTCCTGCTCGGCCCCCTGCTGGTCCACGTCAACGCTGCTGATCAGCACCGTGAGCCTGAAGGGGTTAATGTAGCTGCAAAACGAGCTGCAGGCAACAGGTGAATTTGATCCTTCATGACGCATACGCCCAATAAATCACATTTACTGGACATTTCAACATGATGTTTGTTTCGTTCATGATGGAGGTTCCTGAAATCCTAAATCTGTGATAGGACTTCATTCCTAAGACAAAATGGAAAAACAATATTAGTTCTTAAATACAATGAAAATGATTGCACAGATCATGTAAGAATAAACTGCCATTATTACTATATTATCATTGTGTTATTAGGTTATTGTTCACATCAGAAGAATCTGGATTTATTATTCACATTCCTTATTACTGGACAGTGAAATGAATAGAAACACACTACTGTAGGAGTCTATCTTTTCCTGGAAGCTGCTGTTTAATGCAAACTTTAAATCTAATATGACAAAATGATTTAATCTGACTAAAACACTTCATAGCATTGCTTCACCTTTGTAGAAATCCTGTGATACGAACCATTGTAATGTTCCTGTTCTTCTCTCATATATTCTTAATTAGTTTTTTTATGGTAAATGTATGAATGTGTTTTTGAGCCACCATTTGCAACACATAATAAAGTTTTCTCGAATTCTATTCTATATAATAAAAAACATACTTATTAGTTCTACTGTACAAAGTGTCATCAATGTGAAAACCCATGAAGCCATGTCTTCTAAGTTTCCAAATGACTCGTTTATTATAAAAAAGCAAAAAGCCTAGATTTAAACACTTATTTTTAATGCACCGTGGTTTCCATTAGGAAAACCTGGTGCATGCTCTGACCTGGAGGATAAATGCCAGATTCAGCCGTTTCCCTGTAGATCAGTAATTTGCATTCGGGCAACAAGCCGAGTTCAACCGACTGAAACAGGCAGAGCTCTGACCTGGTTAAACCTTTAAATTAATATACTGCTCTGCTTCCTGCTCTGTTGTTTGTTAACACTGACATCGTCCAACATCTTGACTAAAACTGTCGAGCGCGGGGAGTGTAAATCTATCACCAGTTTGACCTCTGTACTTTATTTTGACTATATTCTCTTTGGATAAACTAATTCCATTTGGGTTTATTATCATCAAAGTGCATATAAATGGAGAAATATAGTACAATCAGACTGAAACAAATATGCATATTCCCTTACAATCATGTCATTTACATTCAACATGCACACACGTGGACAAAATTGTTGGTACCCCTCAGTTAAAGAAGAAAAAACCCACAATTCTCACTAAACTCACTTGAAACTTACAAAAGTAACAATAAATAAAATTTATTGAAAATTAAATAATCAAAATCAGCCATTACTTTTGAATTGTTGATTAACATAATTATTTAAAAAAACAAACTAATGAAACAGGCCTACTATTAAGTTATGGGTAGCATCATTTTTGTCCAGGCCTGTTTCATTAGTAATATATATAACTAATCAAATATATATATATATATATATATATATATATATGGATGTAGTAACAGTGTTTTGTCATGGAATTGGGTTGTTAGCTATGTGTCCAATCACAGTCTGGAGAAGTGGATTCATTTACGGTGTTCAGACCTCTACCTGGAGACCTGTCTAACTTGGGTGCTCCAATGGAAGAATAAGCTCCTGCTGGGACAGCTCTGAGGGACACAACCCCCCTGACCACAATAAGGTGGCAATCTATCTGGAGTCTGGTGGTTCAAGTCCACCTGGAGCTGTAAAGATTGTACATGCTACGGAAACTTTGAGAGTTTAATTGTTGCTGCATGTATTAAGTCCCAGCCAAAGTGAAGATAGTGAATGTGTCCAGAGAACAGTGCTTCCTGTGAAGAAGTCTCCAGCTCAACAACAAAACTCATAGTATGGAATTTCCGATAAAATACTATAGTAAGTGGTTTGAAAAAGTTGTGATATGGAATTTCGGGCAAAAACGTCATACTATAGTATGTGTTGTGGCACAAAACTCGTGATATGGAATTTCGGGCAAAAACGTCATACTATAGTATGTGTTGTGGCACAAAACTTGTGATATGGAATTTCAGGTAAAAACGTCATATTATAGTATGTATTGCGCGAAAAAGTGATGATATGGAATTTCGGGGAAAAAACGTCATACTATAGTATGTGTTGCGTGAAAAACTCATGATATGAAATTTCGGCCAAAAACGTCTTACTAAAGTATGTGTTGCTACACAAAACTCATGATATGGAATTTTGGGAAAAAACGTCATACTATAGTATGTGTTGCGCGATAAAGTGATGATACGGAATTTCGGGCAAAAACATCATACGTGGTGCACAATAAAGTTGTGATATTGAATTTTGGGCAAAAACGTCTTACTCTAGTATGTGTTGCGGCCCAAAACTCATGATCTGGAATTTCGAGTAAAAACGTCGTACTATAGTATGTGGTGCGCAAAAAAGTGATGATATGGAATTTCGGGCAAAAACATCATACATCATACTATAGTATGTGGTGCACAATAAAGTCGTGATATTGAATTTCGGGCAAAAATGCCACAACGTGGGACCGAAACACTGAATAATTGTTGAGTTCCTTATACAATTTTTACTCTTTCCTCTTGTTGTTGGACTTTAAAAGTCACCCAGCTTGCCCAGCCACTCCCAATTAGCCCTCTAACCCACTGAGCTATACAGCCTGACAAGGCTGTGAATGTTTTGAGAGCTTTCTTTCAACATGAATGTTTTCGAATTTTAAAAGACCAGTGGAGGAATTGAACCTAGAACCGTTGAGACTCCAAACAGGTGTCGTACCTGCTGAGCTACAATAAGCTTTTCTGAGTGGGTGTTTCCTTTACAGTTATCACACTTTCCTATTGTTGTTGGACTTAAAAACTGAGAAGCATGAACTCATGACCCAATACATTTTACAGAACTGTTCACCATACTATGGTATGTGATGCGCAAGAAAGTGATGAAACGAAATTTCGGGCAAAAGCGTCACAATGCTGGACTGAACCACTGAATAATTACTGTATGATGACTTTCTTATACAGTTTTCACTCTTTCCTCTTGTTGTTGGACTTTAAAAGTCACCAACTACTACTACTAATGACTCATCACTCCCAATCAGCCCTCTAACCGACTGAGCTATACAGTCTGACAAAGACAGGAATGTTTTGAGAGATTTCTTTCAACATTTATGTTTTTCAATTTTAAAAGTGTAGAGCAGGGACTGAACCTACAACTGTTGAGTCTCCAAACAGGTGTCTTACCTGCTGAGCTACATTACTCTTGTCGGAGTGGCTGTTTACTTTATAGTTATCACACTTTCCTATTGTTGTCAGACTTGTGCACGAGAAAGTTATGGAATTTCGGGCAAAAACGTCATACTATAGTTTGTGTTGCGGCCCAAAACTCATGATATGGAATTTCGGGCAAAAACGTCTTACTATAGTATGTGTTGTGGCCCAACACTCATGATATGAAATTTCGGGCAAAAACGTCTTACTATAGTATGTGTTGCGTGAAAAACTCATGATATGGAATTTCAGGCAAAAACATCTTACTATAGTATGTGTTGCGACACAAAACTCATGATATGGAATTTCGGGCAAAAACGTCTTACTATAGTATGTGTTGCGACACAAAACTCATGATATGGAATTTTGGGAAAAAACATCTTACTATAATATGTGTTGCTGCCCAAAACTCATGATATGGAATTTCGGGCAAAAACGTCTTACTATAGTATGTGTTGCGTGAAAAACTCATGATATGAAATTTCGGCCAAGAACGTCTTACTAAAGTATGTGTTGCTACACAAAACTCATGATATGGAATTTTGGGAAAAAACGTCATACTATAGTATGTGTTGCGCGATAAAGTGATGATACGGAATATCGGGCAAAAACATCATACTATAGTATGTGGTGCACAATAAAGTTGTGATATTGAATTTTGGGCAAAAACGTCTTACTCTAGTATGTGTTGCGGCCCAAAACTCATGAAATGGAATTTCGGGCAAAAATGTCTTACTATAGTATATGTTGCGGCCCAAAATTCATGATCTGGAATTTCGAGTAAAAACGTCGTACTATAGTATGTGGTGCGCAAAAAAGTGATGATATGGAATTTCGGGCAAAAAAATCATACATCATACTATAGTATGTGGTGCACAATAAAGTCGTGCTATTGAATTTCGGGCAAAAATGCCACAACGTGGGACCGAAACACCTAATAATTGTTGAGTTCCTTATACAATTTTTACTCTTTCCTCTTGTTGTTGGACTTTAAAAGGCACCCAGCTTGGATCCCACAACTAACTCATCACTCATCACTCCCAATTAGCCCTCTAACCCACTGAGCTATACAGCCTGACAAGGCTGTGAATGTTTTGAGAGCTTTCTTTCAACATGAATGTTTTCGAATTTTAAAAGACCAGTGGAGGGATTGAACCTAGAACTGTTGAGACTCCAAACAGGTGGCGTACCTGCTGAGCTACAATAAGTTTTTCTGAGTGGGTGTTTCCTTTACAGTTATCACACTTTCCTATTGTTGTTGGACTTAAAAACTGAGAAGCATGAACTCATGACCCAATACATTTTACAGAACTGTTCACCATACTATGGTATGTGATGCGCAAGAAAGTGATGAAACGAAATTTCGGGCAAAAGCGTCACAATTCTGGACTGAACCACAGAATAATTACTGTATGATGACTTTCTTATACAGTTTTCACTCTTTCCTCTTGTTGGTGGACTTTAAAAGTCACCAACTACTACTAATGACTCATCACTCCCAATCAGCCCTCTAACCGACTGAGCTATACAGTCTGACAAAGACAGGAATGTTTTGAGAGATTTCTTTCAACATTTATGTTTTTCAATTTTAAAAGTGTAGAGCGGGGATTGAACCCACAACTGTTGAGTCCCCAAACAGGTGTCTTACCTGCTGAGCTACATTACTCTTGTCAGAGTGGGTGTTTACTTTACAGTTATCACACTTTCCTATTGTTGTCAGACTTGTGCACGAAAAAGTCATGTTATGGAATTTCGGGCAAAAACGTCATACTATAGTATGTGTTGTGGCACAAAACTCATGATATGGAATTTCAGGTAAAAACGTCATACTATAGTATGTGTTGCGTGAAAAACTCATGATATGGAATTTCGGGCAAAAACGTCATATTTTGTATGTGTTGTGTGAAAAAGTGATTATATAGAATTTCGGGCAAAAACATCATACTATAGTATGTGTTGCGTGAAAAAGTGATGATATGGAATTTCAGGCAAAAACGTCATATTTTTTATGTGTTGCGTGAAAAAGTGATAATATGGAATTTCGGGCAAAAACATCATACTATAGTATGTGTTGCGTGAAAAAGTGATGATATGGAATTTCGGGCAAAAACGTCATATTTTGTATGTGTTGCGGCCAAACACTCATGATAGTATGTGTTTGGCACAAAACTCCTAATATGGAATTTCAGGTAAAAACGTCATACTATAGTATGTGGTGCACAATAAAGTCTCTTGAAGGATTACATGGGGGACAGCTTCCCTACTCCGCCGAAATTGGAACGAGCTCATCGAGTCACCCCGCCAAAGCTTAAGAAAAAGGGCAACAAGGCCACTCCATCATCGCTGCCTTTTACAACTATGAGGACCGCAAACGAGTTCTGAGCTGGGCATGGGGGAACGAAATGATATTTAAGGAACATTCGGTGAGATTTTAGACCCGATCTCATCGCCCTGCTCTGTCGAGGAAGCGCGCTGCTCTCAAGAACATCAAAGCTGCCATTTACAATAAAAGAAATCACGTTCAACCTACTCTATCCTGCCCGTCTCCATGTGCATTACGGAGAGGAACCACCTGTGTTCGACACACCTGACGAAGCCAAGGAATTCTTCACGCAGAAGCTGCGGGATAGCCCAGGCATCCCAACGGAGGAAAACAGAGGTGCCTCAGCTGATTTGGGGGAGCAGGAGTAACGGTGCAGTATACTCTGCAATGGGTAATGTAACCGGTGCACCCGCAGTCAGAACAAACTGGTGATCTGAAGGATACTGCCCTTTTTTTTTGGTTTGTGATCTTTGATCTTAAATAAGCTTACTATTCACTTGTTCACTGAACAGTGAACAAACATTTAAAGGTATAGGTGGACGTTTCCCCATTATCTTCTCTTTTCCCTGTCCTTATTCAGGAGCGCTCTCGAGAGCGAGGTTAATGAATGAACATGTGCATTTGGGAGCGTTTATTAGAGGGACGAGTCCTGCGTGCTGCTATTCTAGCAGAGTTAGGATGGGTTGATTTATTTGGAGGGGTGATTGGGTTGACTGGACCTTTAAACTATTTGTATTTTTTCTGTTTGTCAGCTTCTTGTTTTTTGTTACTGGGTACCACTGAAGATGTATATAACTGGTGTTTGGTGTCAAGGGATTCAGATCAATATTGTTCCCATGAGTATGTCTAATATATGGATATGAATAATGATAGTGCTACTTACACCAGCTCAACTGTGAAATTCATATCTTGGAACGTTAAAGGCCTCAATGGCCCTGTAAAAAGAGGTAGAATACTCTCTCTTATTAAAAATATGAAAACAGACATAGCATATATCCAGGAATCACACTCAGACCAACTCCGACTAAAGAAACACTGGGTGAGACAAATATTTCATTCTAGTTTTAACAGTAAAGCAAGAGGGACAACAATAATAATACATAAAAGAATTCAGTTCATCACTTCTAGCTTCATCTTTCTATCAATTTGCTAGAACCCACAGCTCACAATTTCCCAACTTCCCCTGTGAATCACTCCTGGAGTTTATCCTAAAGGCCCCCTTTTTTTCTGAAAGGCTTCAACACACACTGTTACGCAATAATTATGAAAAAGGACACTGTCACCCTGGACAAGATCAGAAACCAATGGGGGAACGAACTTGGGACTGAAATCTCAGAAGACACTTGGACTGGCGCTTTACAAAGAGTGAATAGTAGCACGTCCTGTGTGAGACTAAATCTCATTCAGTTCAAGGTCGTCCATCGTTTGCATTGGAGTAGAGCAAGGATCTCCTCTATCTACCCAAACATGGACAGTACCTGTCTTAGATGCCACATTAATGTGGCAGATTTGACTCACATGTATTAGATTTAATGTCAAAAGTCTTTGGAGTCACGTTACAACCCTGTGTGATGGTAGCATTATTTGGTGTACCAAATGAGGAATTAAACTTAACCAAGAACCAACTAAACATTATAGCATTTGTCACTTTGCTAGCATGTAGGCTGAAAGATGTGATGCTATTTTTGCAGGTGGAAAAGATCAAATTTGCCATTAGGCGCTCTGACAAATTTCAATCAGTTTGGGAACCTTTTCTAACATATTTTCACGGCCTCCAAGAGCTCCCACAGACATCACGAAACCAGATAGTTTAACTTCAATTAAACATGTTTTATCAACTAGTTTTATAATATGGATTGATTAAATATTTTAAAGTGATCATTCTTTTTCTCATTTCATAAAATCTAATTTCATAATTCAAATCCAAAAAATCGTAAAATAAACTGTAAAAAACACTTTTACATAACAAGAAACCAACATCAACACAAAATCTACATTTTGAGACCTGAATGTTCTTTTTAAAACTATTTTTAAAAAACATTTTGGGATTTTTAATCTTGCCAAACATTATTTGTCTATGACCATATTTACCTCCAGTCAAAATTCACTGTAAAAGCACAGATGTTTTAAATTCACAGAAATACTGAATATATTAAATAATATATTTATGTCATTGTAAATTCAGCCTAAAATAATAAAACCTATTATTAAATATAAAACTGTAGATGTAATATTTAATAGAAGTGAAAGGTTGGATGAGTGATGCTGAAACTTTTCTAATGATTTTCAACAATAATTGTAGAAATCTGTTGAAAATGACTAATTTTACTTTGAATGGATTGAAGTCTATGCAGCAGATTTTATTCAGTGTAAAAGGGAATAAACATTAGCTGCTGTAAATTTAGCTTCTAATGGTTGAGGATCTGCCCCACGATTGGCTGGCGACCATCTGGGGTGTATCCCTGCCTCTCGCCATAAATGCGCTGGGATAGGCTCCAGCAGACCCCTGCGACCCTGAAAAGGAATAAGCGGGATAGAAAATGGATGGATGGATGGATGGTTGAGGATCATCAGACAAACTCATTAAATGATGCTTTAATCCTGTTTTTCTCTCATCTGTGTGTGAATTCTCCCAAATTTATACAATTTCATCTCACGCAAAGATCAAAATGTGAAAATGTTTCCTGTTTCAACATAAAATAATACTAAGGACAGATTAGAAATAAAATGAAATGTTAATAAATTTAAATTATAGATACTGAAAAGTATGTACCATATCCTATCGTCTGCAGCTCAGATGCTGAATTCACATCATAAGTAAAAGCTTCGATTTAATAAAACATTTGTTTTCAACGAGAGATAAAAACTGGACTCAGGAAAATGTTCAAGATTTGAAGAACTGGAGGAGTCAGATTAAAAAAGATTATTTATCTGAAACATATTTCAGAGCACAGTACATGTATTTGAGATATTTTACAAAATATTTACATCTGTTCATTACTAGAGTCACTCTGATTCCAGAGAAAACTGACTAAACAGAAAAAGGATGAGGTGGGTAATTAGTGATTTTTATCAAATTACAACAGATCAGAATTCATTGTTTCTGTCAAGAACAGTTTGGACCTTTTGAGAAGTACAGAACCTGTAGAAGGTCAAAGGTCACTTCAGGGCAGGTCCAGCTCAGATCTAAAGTCTTAGCCGGTTGTTTCCCAGCGGAGTGCCCCAGGGTTCTGTACTCGGTCCACTGACATGTCAACGAATTTTGTCATGAATCAGGAAAAGGAGTTTGTGATGATCAGATGCTGGAGCTACTGGGTCCCTTCACCAGGCCCTGCTCTTTACGCATCACCGGGGCGTGAATGCTGCAGTCCCGGGCTTCACAGAACCCTGGAACGCCGGCGCTCCCCAGCGTTCCGGGGATGCCCACCGGACCAGGGAAACCCCGGGAGCCTCGGGGTCCCTCCAGGCCGTTCCTGGGCTCTGCTGGTTCACCTGGAAAACCTGAAAAAATGGAAATTAACGTCTGTAGTATCTGGGAATACGGCAAAGTACAATTAACAGTGAATTAGATGAATACATAGAAAAATGGACAGAGTTCAACATGATGTTGAAGTAATATTTGAATATTTAATTTGGATTTTCACCTTCCAGCTACTTAGTGTTCGATCATTGTTTTATTCTAATATCAAACAGTATTTTTATCTTTCATAAAGCATCAAAACTCCCTCAGCAGGACGTTCATAGTAGAACTGAATAAACTTCTGATCTTGTCCTCTAAGTCTAGAAAATATGCAAATAGTAGTAATAGTAGTAAAACTAGTAATACTAGTAATCGTAGAACCAGTGAGTAAATTGAGATGCGTCATAGTGACACATGACTCCAGCAGCTTCTAGTTATTAGTTTATAACTAATATTAATATGTATTAATACATGTATGTATTAAATCAGGTACCTCTGAGGCCTTGTGGTCCATCAAGTCCTGGCAGGCCTTTACCTGGATCACCGGTAACGCCTTTAGGTCCTGGTTTACCTGCAAAAACACAAAGAGCTTCTGTGACAGATGAAACAACAGAACAACAGAACCTGGTCCTGGTTCTAGTTCTTCAGTTGGTTTCGTTGTAGTAATAGTTCCTGTTGAGGTGGGAGGTCTTTTATAGATTTAATGATGTAACTTGAGTCCTGGGGGGGCTGGAGGGGCTGGGTCCCTGGTGGTCTGAACCCCTGGACCTGGGGAGGGGGGGCCCTGAGTCTGAGGACCTTGTTCCATGTTCCACTGGTGAACCCCCGTCTGTCAAAGCTCTGGATTCACCATCCATCTACGTCCTGGAACCTCAGGTCTGGTCAGGAACTCTAGTGGTCTACCTGAGCCTGACCTGCCCCCCCAACACCACCTCTGGTAGAGGGAAAGGACCAGGTCCACCTCCAGGACCAGGTCCAGGACCAGATCCACCTCCAGGACCAAACATCTGGTTGAATGATAATATGTCTGTAAAAAGCCAAACTGATAGTCCAGGAAATGTTGAGTGGAGGAATGAACACATTTTAAAATGTGTAGAATTCCAAAAGGTGAAAAGTGACGGAACAGAACCTGTTGGACATCCAGAACCAGACTTCAGAAGTTAGAACGTGGTCTCACCTCTCTCCCCCTGAGCTCCTTTCTCTCCTTCCAGTCCTCGGCTGCCCTGATCTCCTCTGGATCCCTTAGCTCCGGCTTTTCCTGCTTTTCCCTGATGGACGGAGAGGAAACGGCATCGGATTCATTAGTGGAGACAAGGAACCACATGGACGTATAAAGGTTATTGCATTGTAATTGTAATAATGCAGTTTTATTTTTAATCTAGAGACATTATTGACATAATTCTGAGAAAATAATGAAATATGTTTGTACTTATTAAACACTCAGACTTTAACATCTCCATCAAACCTGTGGCCTCAAAGAGAAATTCAGTAAATGAAACGTGATGCTCTATATAAAGGATTAAATACCAAAAACGTAATTTTAGCATTAAATATAAGAAGTTAAAGATGAGGTTTTCCTGAATTACAGGTTTTCCTGCTGGTCCCGATGGTCCCGGCCCCCCCGGGGGTCCGATGAGGGTTCTGTTGTTGACGGGGCAGCCCTGGGAGCACTTGGCCCGGATGGAGGAGGCATACTGGGAGATCTGGGCCGACACCACCCCCCTGCAGAGCTGCAGTACCTGTTCATCAGTCAGACCAGGACCCTGTGGAGGACCACAGAGACCACCTGAGCTTCATATGTGTGTGTGTGTGTGTGTTTATTTTATTCTAAATTCTCTATTGTCATTATTGGAGTCTGTGTGTTTTTCCCATGGCCGCCACTCACAGCTGGACCTGGCGTTCCTTTGGGCCCTGCTCGACCTTTGACCCCCAGGTCACCGCCCGGGCCTCGGTCTCCTCTGGGTCCCGGGACTCCAGGTGGACCCACGGGACCAGGAATGCCGTCACGGCCCCCCGCACCTTTAGGTCCACGCTGAATAAACAGGTGCATTAACACATAGAATCTGAGTTCTTGCAGAAAACTAGAGGTTGAGAAGGTTTTTCCTGTTTTAAATGAGTCGTCTTAATTTAGAGATTTACCCTTAATAAACCTAAAACGAAGCCTAGCATGTGTATATATACAGTATGCGTGCAGTAGTGGATATTATTTCACTGTAATATTGTAGGACCATTTACAGATCGACCTCAGTTACAGACGTTGAAACTTTTCTATGACGTGATGAATGCTATTGCACAAAATAAACTCACCTGTCCTTTGTCTCCATGGTCGCCTCTGCTTCCCTGAAACATGAGGAGGAACAAACAGGTGTTAGGACAGGTGTTAGGACAGCTATTGAGACAGGTGTTGAGACAGGTTTTGGGACAGGTTTTGGGAGGACAGGTGAGGTGTTAGGACAAGTGTTAGGACAGGTGTTAGGACAGGTGTTAGGACAGGTGTTAGGACAGGTATTGAGACAGGTTTTGGGACAGGTGTTGGGACAGGTGTTGGGACAGGTTTTGGGACAGGTTTTGGGACAGGTGTTGGGACAGGTGTTGGGACAGGTGTTGGGACAGCTATTGAGACAGGAGTTGGGACAGGTGTTGGGACAGGTGTTGAGACAGGTGTTGGGACAGGTGTTGAGACAGGTGTTGAGACAGGTGTTGGGACAGGTGTTGGGACAGGTATTGAGACAGGTGTTGGGACAGGTGTTGAGACAGGTGTTGGGACAGGTTTTGGGACAGGTGTTGGGACAGGTTTTGGGACAGGTGTTGGGACAGGTGTTGGGACAGGTGTTGGGACAGGTGTTGGGACAGGAGTTGGGACAGGTGTTGGGACAGGTGTTGGGACAGGTGTTGGGACAGGTGTTGAGACAGGTGTTGAGACAGGTGTTGGGACAGGTGTTGGGACAGGTGTTGGGGCAGGTGTTGGGACAGGTGTTGGGACAGGTGTTGAGACGGGTGTTGGGACAGGTGTTGGGACGGTGTGAAAAAGGAAGTCAGAGCATTAATTTGTCTGAAGTGATGATTCACCTTCTGTCCTTTGGTTCCTTTCATTCCTTTCTTCCCTGCTGAACCCTGCAGGAGAAAATAGAAAACACATAATAATTACCATTTATTTTAAACTGGAAACCTGTCTAACCAGTATAGAACCATAAAATCTACTCTGATTTATTTCTTCTGTCTCCTTCATTAGTCTGTATTTTATTCCCATGAATCAAAAGGAAATTAAAAATGAAACCATGAAGGAATCAACAGACTACAGGGAGTTTTGTGGATGTCTAGAAACGTTTGGAATTCTCCACAGAAACAGAAACCAGCGGCTGCTTTTGCTTTATTTCTTAAACTCATCACAATAGGGAACTCTTTATTCTTTTTTTAGAATCTCTGACATCTTTATTAGTTCAGATGTAGAGTAACTCACCGTCTCACCATCAGGTCCCGTCTCACCTTTGGATCCCTGCAAGGAGAAGAAAGCTGAACCTGGTTATGAAATGTCACTTTCCATTTATATTCTTAAGATCTGATTCTTTGTTTATTATTTTCAAACCTTCGGGCCCTGCAGACCCTTCGCTCCTGGTTTTCCTGGTGCTCCAGCGTCTCCTTGCTCCCCTCCAGCTCCCTGTGGTAGAACAGCATCAATCCATGTGATTTAACCAGGATCCAGACCAGAATCTACAGCTCAGTAACGGTGAGTTCACTCACCACGGCGCCCACTCTTCCACGCGGTCCTCGAACGCCTCGCTCCCCTTTACCGCCCTGAAAACACGAGACACTGAGTACAGGAAGACCCGGAATGACCCGATCACCTGGCCTGGGCCGGTACCTTGGCTCCGATGGGACCGGGCTCTCCCACCGCTCCTGGGACTCCCACAGGACCCTGAAGACACAAGACAAGGTCCAGGTTTAGGAGACGCCTCCAGAACCAGAACCACCTGGGGTGTAGACCTGAATCTGAACCAATGAACTCACATCTTCTCCAGGATCTCCATCACTGCCTGGGAGGCCGTCTTTACCTTTATCACCCTGGGGGGGAGGAGGAGGAGGAGGAGGAGGAGGAGGAGGAGGAGGAGGAGGAGGAGGAGGAGGAAGAGGAGGAGGAGGAGGAGGAGGAGGAAGAAGAGGAGGAGGAAGAGGAGGAGGAGGAGGAAGAGGAAGAAAAGGAGGAGGAAGAGGAGGAGGAAGAGGAGGAGGAGGAAGAAGAGGAGGAGGAAGAGGAGGAGGAAGAAGAGGAGGAGGAAGAGAAGGAGGAGGAGGAAGAGGAAGAAAAGGAGGAGGAAGAGGAGGAGGAAGAGGAGGAGGAGGAAGAAGAGGAGGAGGAGGAGGAGGAAGAGGAGGAGGAAGAGGAGAAGGAGGAGGAGGAGGAGGAAGAGGAAGAAAAGGAGGAGGAAGAGGAGGAGGAAGAGGAGGAGGAGGAGGAAGAGGAGGAAGAGGAGGAGGAGGAGGAGGAAGAGGAGGAGGAACAGGAGGAGGAGGAGGAGGAAGAGGAGGAGAAGGAGGAACAGGAGGAGGAGGAAGAGGAGGAGGAAGAGGAGGAGGAGGAAGAGGAGGAGGAAGAGGAGGAGGAGTAGGAGGGGGAACAGGAGGAGGAGGAGGAGGAGGAGGAGGAAGAGGAGGAGGAGGAGGAGGAAGAGGAGGAGGGGAAGGAGAACACACTGTTACTGTCACAAAAATGTAAAAAAAAAAAATGTTGGTTTCTTGTCTTTTAAAAGATCATTTATTTTTTCACAAAAAATATGATTTTGTGAGATTCAACACCAAATGTCAAATATATGAATGTGGTATATAAAACATGTGTTTTAATGTTTTAAACCTTTTAACAGGATTAAATCTTTGTTTTTTTCACCAGATGCAGCGTCTGACTCCAAAGACGCATTCACTGACTCCAGGAAATCACAAAACATTTTAAACCAGTGAATAAAGTAACACAATACTAACTAGTTACTTTATATTTGAGCAGCTCAGCAGCAACTAGAAACTCCAGGTGGAGACTAGTTTTAAAACCAGGCACCAGGTGAGGTTATTAAAAACAGATCATTTAGACTCGTCTTTTACCACTTTAACAACGTATTTAGTGAATTTAATTTAATTCAATGTATTTGTATAGTCAAGAATCACAAATCACAGATTTTCCCCAATGGGCTTTACAGTTTGTACAGCAACACAACATCTCCTGTCCTTAGACCCTCACACCTACAAGGAACAAGGCTTATGATCAGTTTATTTATCTCCATCGACAAATCTGTGATTTTCTTCAAAAACAACGACATTTCTAAGTGACACGAAACTTCTGAACAGTAGTTTATATTGAGATGATTCTCAGTTCTTAAAACATGAATCTGTCTTGTTTGAGAGGTGCTCAACACGTGGCCCGGGGACCAGAACCGGTCCCTTAAAGAGTCCAACCTGCTCAAAATAAATGATCCACTTCCTAATCTAAAGTCAGTGGGAATCTATCAGGGATCGAGGATTAACAATATTTAAAGATTTATTCGTAAATGGTTTGTAATCAGAAAAAATGTGATATCATTGAGTGAGTAAATTAAATGACGATGAAGATGACATCATATTCTTCAAGTTTCACTATTCTTTCTCTTGTCATCTCTGTTTTGCAAATCGAAGGTTAATTAATAGTGTAAGCACATATAATGTATTTGTTTTTTGTGAGTTTTAAATAAAGTTTTACTGGTCTGACCCACTTTAGATGAAATTATTGAACATGAATTAAGTGAGTTGGACACCATAAAACAGTTTTATAGTTAGAGTGATTTAAATGTCTCTCAGTCATCTGTGTTTTCTGCTTTCTGTTTTATTTCTTTATTTGAATGGGCTGCGTAGTAAAATAAAAACTGAAACTATAGCAGATAGTTAATTAGATGAAGATAAGATTCAGATTTCTGTCTCATGTCATTTCTTCCACTGAGAAAACATGTGATTAGAATGGTTTCATTCAGAGTGAAAATATGATTTTTGTAAAAAAAACAAATGGCACAAATGGACTTTAAATGACAATAAACCAACTTGAACATAAAATGTACATATATATATACCTGATGAATGATTCTAAAAACTGTTTTAAAAAGTTTGACTAATTATTTAGCAATAAAAGAGTAAAATCAGCACCAATCGATTCATTAAGTCCGTTTAGAACCACCTAGAGGCCCAGAGTTCGCCCTCAGGGAGCATGGATTTTATTTTTTTATTTTCCTGGTTAAACTCATATATTTAACCACAGTACTTCTTCTGCTTTTTCTGTTAAAATCTGCTTCTGCTGTAGTTTGAATCTGAACAAAAACGTGAATTAAAGTTAAAACAAGGATTTAACAAGGGGTTGTACCTTTTCTCCAGTCGGTCCGGGGCCTCCAGACTGTCCTGTATAACCCTGGGAACCAGAGAAGATTCAGATTATCAAAAACTACTTAATCTGGATTAAAATAGAGGATAGAAACATTGGACGAAGCTGGGAAACAATCAGAAATTAAAAGGACAAGATCTCAAGTGACTTTAATTTTAAGTCTTAAATATAGTCTGTTTAGTTCAAAAAAGAGAGAAGAGGAATTTTTGAGACACTAGATTTCCTGCTAAATTTAATCTGGGAAAAACATGTGTTTTTTAATGTAATCTACACTGAAACGAAAAATATATCAAACAAATCAACTGATAAAAACCTGTAGATACGTATCTACAGGACGTCATGTTCATCTGCTGTCAATCACAGAAACTTTTACAGGGTCCAACAGATTCTCCATCCTGGATTAGCGCTCTCTAGCCTGGATTAGGGATGTAAATCTGATTTAAATCTGAAGTTAATCTGATATAAATCTGAAGTAAATCTGAAGTAAATCTGAAGAAATTTCTGAAGTAAATCTGAAGTAAATCTGAAATTAATCTGAAGTTAATCTGAAGTTAATCTAAAGTAAATCTGATATAAATCTGAAGTAAATCTGATATAAATCTGATGTAAATCTGAAGTAAATCTGAAGTAAATCTGAAGTAAATCTGAAGTAAATCTGATATAAATCTGAAGTAAATCTGATATAAATCTGATGTAAATCTGAAGTAAATCTGAAGAAATTTCTGAAGTAAATCTGATATAAATCTGAAGTTAATCTGAAGTAAATCTGAAGTTAATCTGAAGTTAATCTGAAGTAAATCTGAAGTTAATCTGAAGTATATTTGAAGTAAATCTGAAGTAAATCTGAAGTAAATCTGAAGTTAATCTGAAGTAAATCTGAAGTATATTTGAAGTAAATCTGAAGTAAATCTGAAGTAAATCTGATATAAATCTGATGTAAATCTGAAGTAAATCTGAAGAAATTTCTGAAGTAAATCTGATATAAATCTGAAGTTAATCTGAAGTAAATCTGAAGTTAATCTGAAGTTGATCTGAAGTTAATCTGAAGTAAATCTGAAGTTAATCTTGCTTACAGTGAAGCCTCTCTCGCCGGCGTCACCAGGAAACCCTGGAGCCCCCGTCTGACCCTAAGGAAGAAGACAGGACGTTTGTTATCAATCATTATTAATCTGTAGATAACTAGAGATTCTTCACCAACTCAATAACAATCGGGTAACACATGAGAAATAAAATCCTTTTCAGGCCTTTCAGGACATTATTTCTGTACCTTGGGTCCATCTCGCCCTTGTGGTCCCTCTTTGCCTTCATCACCTCGGGACCCCTGAACAGAAAAAACCTTTCATTAAGTATTAACACTTTATATTGTAAACGGTTTAAAAAGTGTCCCACAGCTGACCAATGAAATAAAATAAATACAAAGATGTTTTGTAGTATAAATTAACTTATTAGTTCGTCAATAAGGTTCTAAGTACTGATTTTACTTGAAACTACTATTTGTCCATAAATGTTCCCTGTTTGAGTTTCTGTGTTAAAACACATTTACCTTGATACCTGCACCTCCCTTTGACCCTGGAAGCCCAGCATCACCATGAGGACCCTGAGATATAAATGAATAACATCAAATTATAATTATTAAAGTTTGTGTACCAGCAGGTGTAGTTAAACGAAAGTAACTAAAAGAAACTAAATAAAATATTAAAGCAGACGGACGTCAGATAAAAAAGGTTGAAGTAAAGCTCTGTGGAGTTCCTCTTCAACAATAAAACATTTACTACGCGGTTCTTTTTTTCCATAGTGTTTTCGGTGGAAATTCCATGCACATTTTGTTGAATGGGGCACTTTCCCAGAAGTCACTGTAATATTCAGGTTCGCTGCAGCAAATCCTGGATTTATCCTGGAGGTTCAGAACATTTTCATCAGTCCATGTGAAAGTGGTAAAAACAGGATTTGCTGATCATATAATGTGATTATGTTTCGTACTTTAAAGACTCAAAGAACTGGACCCTCAGTAGAGAAGTGAATCACGGGGTCATGAGGTCGACTGGAGCCAATCACAGAGCAGTACAGGAGACGTCATTATAACTTACACTATAACTTTCAATCATTATGTGTTTATATCTATTTGGTTGTTCAGAACTTGTCTTTTCCTTGTTTGCTGTTGAACAAATCTTCCTGATAATTACTTATTTATTGTATTCTTGCTTTTCTTCACGTGTCTCTAATAATTTAGGTGATCCATCTCATTATCTGAGGAGGGGAGCTGTAGGAAGAACTCGTGTTGATAATCTGATGGATCATCAGCGTGGTTCTTACGGTCTGGCCCGGCCCCCCCAGGCCTCCAGCGGGTCCCTGCACGCCGGCGTCACCCTGTCAACACAAACGCACGAGTGTTCAGAAACAGCTGAACACTCTCCATCCATTATTACCCCACACACACGCCGCACCCTGTGGGTGGGAGGCATGGCGACATCCCATAATTATCTATTAAGTTAGTTGTGATGAGTTCACCTTCAGACCCAGATCTCCAGCCTCCCCTGGTTCTCCCAGAAGTCCTGGTTCTCCCTGTTAAAGAAATAAAAAACATCAACAGGCTTAAAATAACTAGACAATCATCAATGCTCACTTCATCAGGTAATCACCAGGTCATCTCTACACACACACCCTGCACCTTAAGTATGCATTAGCCATGTATGTGTACGTGTGTATGTGCATATATATATATATATATGCAAACATGTAAATATGTGTGTATGTGTATGTGTGTATGTGCGTATATATATGCAAATATGTAAATATGTGTGTACGTGCATGTATGTATGTATATATGCTTTGCTTATGCATACTTTTTTTCTTGCTATTTATTAGTATTTTTTCTCCATTCTTATGTCCATAATGCATACTGTGTATGCTGATCAACAAATTCTACGAATTTTGTATATAGTGTGTATTTTTATTTTTTATAGTTTTTATCTTCTTTATCTTTTTTTTCTTTTCTTTTCTTTACTCTGTACGCTGCAGTAACAGACACATTTCCCCGTTGTGGGATCAATAAAGAAAGTGTGTGTTCCTGTACAAAGTGTGTGTTCCTGTACAAAGTGTGTGTTCCTGTACAAAGTGTGTGTTCCTGTACAAAGTGTGTGTTCCTGTACAAAGTGTGTGTTCCTGTACAAAGTGTGTGTTCCTGTAGAAAGTGTGTGCAACATGCAGTATTTCCCACAAACGGGACATGATTGTAGTTAAATAGCATCAAGTTCTTTATTCTAGTGAATATAAACACGCTTTCAGATCCTGATGTGTCATGTTCATGTGAGTAATATAATGATAATGATAAATAATATTAAACCCACGATGGCTCCAGAGAAGCCTGACGCTCCTTCTTCTCCTTCTGGTCCTGAATCACCCTGCAGAGAAGAGGTCAAAGGTCAAAGCTGAGAACATCCAGGCAGGAAACCAAAAAAAGCTTTGTAATAAACGTAAAAATAAAAATGGAATTCTGTACTAAAGTTCCAGATGTAAAATGTTTGGATGTGACCAACTTTAAAGCTTTAAAGCATCTTGTGCATATTTTACAGTGACAATAATAAAGTCAATTTAACATGTTTTTTACAGTTTGGGATTTAAATTTTCTGTTTGTGTTCAAGGTGATTAATTGAAATATAGAACAACAATGATGTGTGTGGCCATTATGTCAGATTGTTGAGTTTTATGCTTATGAAAAGAGACGATTAGAATTTAAAAATGTGAGTAAAGCAGAAAAAACGTTTAGCAGATGTTTTGGAGACATGAGAAGAGGTTTTAGTCCCTGTGCAGTTTAAATAATCGTGTTGTGTTAATGTCATTTTAGAATCTAAGAAATGATGCATCTGTTCATCCTGGAGGATGGAACCACTGGCATGAACCCACCACTGGTCCAGCAGCTCCTGTTCTTCCCCGGACCCCTTTGGTTCCTTTGTACCCCTACAGAACCCACAAACGGAACACTGGGCATTTATTCCACCTCCTTTAGTCTTCAATAAAGATACTCAATTCAATTTATTTGTATATATAACCCGGCTTGTTGGTGTCTTACCTCCCTGCCTTGAGTTCCTGGTTCACCAGTTTTACCCTGAAGACCTCTGGACCCCTGAGGAGAAACCACCAAACCATAACGTCTATTAAACTCACACATGCCACTAATTATTCCACTGACAGATCATTTTGCTTATATTATATATTTTCAGAACATTTTCAAAAAAAAATATATCACTAAAATCAAGAAAAATAAGCTAAATATATAAATAAATAAGAATAATTCCAAATGTACCAAAGATATTTTACAAGACCTGATAAAATTCATTTTGGGTTTAAAGTTCCCATCTTGGTGAAATGAGTCCATACCTTCGGTCCCGAAAATCCAGCAAAGCCAGGTTCTCCTGGTTCACAGTCACACTCTGTGGGTCCCTCCTGACCCAGAACCACGTCGCCTCCAGACTCTTCAGAGGAGTCGGTCTCAGGTCCTACAGGAGGGTACTCATACGGAACCTGAAACAGCAGCAGTACACGTCCACAGAGGACCAGATCAAGCTACAGAAGCTGCCTGTGGACTCCAGGAAGAACCTACAAGAACCTTCAAGAACCTTCAACAGGCTTTGACCAGGAATACTTGGGGCTGAGGACTTTTAAGAGTTAAGGGGAGAAGTAGGAGGAACATGGTCCAAACACTCAATGCACTGAGGTAAATAGAAGCTTCAGGAATCATGTTTGTGGTAGATGTGAATCCACCACAAACCCTAACCTGAACCTGGTCACCTGGATGAACCTGGTGATCTGAGCAGTTCACTCTTGTTAACACTGAATGCACCAGCAGCCTCAGGTCTAAATCATTTTATGGTTCAAGGGGATCAGTGGAGCAGCTGCCTCATAACAAGAAGGTCCCAGGTTCAAGCCTCACCCACGTGGTCTCACCTACGTGGTCTCACCTACGTGGTCTCACCTACCTGGTCTCACCTGCATGGCCTCACCTGCATGGCCTCACCTGCATGGTCTCACCTATGTGGTCTCACCTGCATAGCCTCACCTGCATGGCCTCACCTGCATGGCCTCACCTGCATGGCCTCACCTGCATGCTCTCTTTGTCCTCCTTGGCGTAGTGGGCCTCGGTGGTGGTGGCGTAGGGGTAGGCGTCCTCGGTGATCATGGTGACCTGGGTGGGGGCGGCTCCGTAGGGGTCGTAGTCCTCCTCGGGCCGCTGGTCCTCGTGGCCGACGGTCGGCTGAGGCGGGTACTCTGATGGCGTGGAGGAGACCAGGAGACGTTAGACATCGCTGCTGGTTAGAAACGAGAGGAGGAACGCTGGACTCTGAGATCTCACCTGGTCTAGGGGAGGCCTCGTTGTCATAGTGGTCCACTACAGACCCCTCATAGCTGTTGTCCTCTCCTGAAAACACGGATTCTCCAGGTTAACGATTCAGGAGGAGCTGAAACGAGGCTTCATCAGTCTGAATTAGTCATACATTAGACACAGTCTCATTAGTATTAGTAGTAGTAGTATTATCATAACTAGTGCAGTGTCCTGTAGAAAGTGTGTGTTCCTGTAGAAAGTGTGTGTTCCTGTAGAAAGTGTGTGTTCCTGTAGAAAGTGTGTGTTCCTGTAGACAGTGTGTGTTCCTGCAGAAAGTGTGTGTTCCTGTAGAAAGTGTGTGTTCCTGTAGAAAGTGTGTGTTTCTGTAGAAAGTGTGTGTTCCTGTAGAAAGTGTGTGTTCCTGTAGAAAGTGTGTATTCCTGTAGAAAGTGTGTGTTCCTGTACAAAGTGTGTGTTCCTGTAGAAAGTGTGTGTTCCTGTACAAAGTGTGTGTTCCTGTAGACAGTGTGTGTTCCTGCAGAAAGTGTGTGTTCCTGTAGAAAGTGTGTGTTCCTGTAGAAAGTGTGTGTTTCTGTAGAAAGTGTGTGTTCCTGTAGAAAGTGTGTGTTCCTGTAGAAAGTGTGTGTTCCTGCAGAAAGTGTGTGTTCCTGTACAAAGTGTGTGTTCCTGTAGACTGTGTGTGTTCCTGAAGAAAGTGTGTGTTCCTGTAGAGTGTGTGTTTCTGTAGAAAGTGTGTGTTCCTGTAGAAAGTGTGTGTTCCTGTAGAAAGTGTGTGTTCCTGTAGACAGTGTGTGTTCCTGTAGAAAGTGTGTGTTCCTGTACAAAGTGTGTGTTCCTGTAGACTGTGTGTGTTCCTGAAGAAAGTGTGTGTTCCTGTAGAAAGTGTGTGTTCCTGTAGAGTGTGTGTGTCCCTGTAGAGAGTGTGTGTTCCTGTAGAAAGTGTGTATTCCTGTAGAAAGTGTGTGTTCCTGTAGAAAGTGTGTGTTCCTGTACAAAGTGTGTGTTCCTGTAGAAAGTGTGTATTCCTGCAGAAAGTGTGTGTTCCTGTAGAAAGTGTGTGTTCCTGTAGAAAGTGTGTGTTCCTGTAGACAGTGTGTGTTCCTGTACAAAGTGTGTTCCTGTAGAAAGTGTGTGTTCCTGCAGAAAGTGTGTTTTACTGTAGAAAGTGTGTGTTCCTGTACAAAGTGTGTTCCTGTACAAAGTGTGTGTTCCTGTACAAAGTGTGTGTTCCTGTAGAGAGTGTGTGTTCCTGTACAAAGTGTGTGTTCCTGTAGAAAGTGTGTGTTCCTGTACAAAGTGTGTGTTCCTGTACAAAGTGTGTGTTCCTGTAGAAAGTGTGTGTTCCTGTACAAAGTGTGTGTTCCTGTACAAAGTGTGTGTTCCTGTACAAAGTGTGTGTTCCTGTAGAAAGTGTGTGCAACATGCAGTATTTCCCACAAACGGGACATGATTGTAGTTAAATAGCATCAACAGTTTATTCATTGTTCTAACACAGAAATGAATTCTTCTATCTGTTATTTATAGATGAGACGTGCTATCGTTGGGCAGCTCTGACCTGAGTTGAATCCAGAATATTCATCTTGACACAGAGAAGAGGCGACAAACAGCACGAACACGAGAAGAAAAGTCTGCAAGAACAAAAAAAACACAACATGTGCTGTTCAACTCTACAGAACAGCAAGAAACCTCAAAACCTGCAGGAAACCTGCAGGAAATCCATGATATCCCCTCATCGTCAATTCAAGGAGGCCTCGACTGTTTAAGAAAGTCAAAATGTTTTAAGAAGCCTAAACTAATCTAAGGTTGGACTGAGGTTCCTTTGTCAGCAGCAACATCTCAGACTCTTCCCACATTCCTGAGTTTCTGTGTGAGACCAAACACCAACGAGGAAAAACAAGAGCAAACGACTGTGGTTTGATGTTTAAACTGAACAAAGGGTCCAAACAAGATATTAGAAATATTTCAGGGTCAGTTTTTCTTTATTTTTAATTGAATCCATGCTGACCATTTGGTACCAACAGCACAGTTTGTCCATGATGGTGAAAGAGTTAAAAACTGACGTGTTAAAAGCAGGAAATAAACTCTAGTTTTATATTCCATGTCTATTAAATATAAAACATTTATTATTGTTTTTCAGTTACACTATTTGTCATTTAAGGAAAAATAATAATAAAATTGCACAAATGGAGTTTTAAACAATAATAAATAAGATGTGTTTAATATTTGGTCAAAATGAGGGAAAGTTTTCTCCGTTTTTTGATTCAACAAATATCATCAGATTTACGGTCACTGCTCATCCAGCAGCAGCGTTTCCAGACTCTGATAGTTGTGATGTCATAAAGTAACATGAACCTACAGGACCTCAGGGCCTGAGAGGTGAACATATATCACATCACATCATAGAAATCTGTGTGTGCTTTTCAGTCTGATTCTATTATCAGATAAAAAAATTATATCGAGATTTATTTTCGTTTCAACGTTAAATTATCTTCATTCTGAGCATCAACAGCATTAAAGTGAAAAACGCTAGTTTATTAAAATGAATAATGTTGGTTTATTCAAATAAATAATGCTGGTTTATTCAAATAAAAAATTCTGGTTTATTTAAATGAATAATGCTGTTTTTTTTTAATATTGCAGTCACAGTGAAACAAATACTTCTACTTTGAAGTAATATAGCTGAAAATACTTCAGGATTTCAGATGCAGTAAAGTACTTGTTCCACGAGTATCAACAGTTTCTTTATCTCTTAAAGGCAGATTTGTAGTTTTATTCCATCAACACTCACCTGGTCTCTAGAGGATCCCATGGTGCAGCAGAGTCCCCTAGACCAGACCAGACCAGGATAGAACCAGACCAGGATAGAACCAGACCAGGATAGAACCAGACCAGACCAGACCAGGATAGAACCAGACCAGGATAGAACCAGACCAGACCAGACCAGGATAGAACCAGACCAGCCCAGGACCAGGACCACACCCAGGACCAGACCAGAACCAGACCAGCCCAGGACCAGGACCACACCCAGGACCAGACCAGAACCAGGACCAGACCAGGACCAGACCTCAGGCCGCTCTCAGGATTCAGGACTTTGTGCTCCTCCTCTGGCTCCTGCTGCGTCTTCGTCTTTTTATTTTTTGCTTCCTCAGCTTCTGTTTCTGTTCTCGACAGAGTGAGAAATACCAGCGAGCAGCAAACAGCAGGAGAAATAATAGAAAGACGCCTTTGTCTTCACTTGATTTTGTTGTTTAATTATTAAGAAAAACTCTAAAACAGGTTAAAAGGTTCTTCACCACGTGATGAAATTAAAAAACAAAACTATAAAAGTCCAGAACTGGACTAAACTGAAGCACATCAACAAGTTATAATTCACATAAATGTGCAAACATCTGTGGGAAAAACAGAAAAATTCAAGACCATCAAAAACCTCTTTAGGATATTTTATACGCTTCAAGTGTTTGAATTAAATCCTGAACTCAGCAAACGCAGATTTTTCACTAGAAAACAAACGGTTATTTGACTAAAAAACACATCTTTACCACCGTTATGTTTATTACATAATCCTGTATGTGTTAATTATTGGTTGGAGTCTTCAACATAGTTAGTAATTAAATAAATAAATAAATAAATAACAGACTCCATAGGTCTTTCCATTAAATGTTTTTTTGTGAGATTTTCTTCATACGATGTGACCTAAGAACATGCTGTGTTGCTTTGAACAAACTGTAAAAAAAAAAAAAAAACATTCAAATCTGTGATGACAAATAAAAACTGAATTGAATTAAATTTCTTTAGAATCTTTATTTGATAAGTTCAACCTTACATTCATTCCACTCAGTTCAAGTCATAAGAACTAGAAATATATGAGTTTTATTAAGCGGATTCCACTTAATTCCTCCAGGATGTTTTTTTATTGTAGTAATTCACTAAATTTAGAAAAATCCATATCTTGCCTATTTAGCTCCAAACCGTCCATCAGGTTCAAATGATATAAAGCAGACATTCCCCACTTTTGGAATGACTGTGGAATCTGGAACATTAGGCCTGATACAGAGTGACCTTTGACCCCACAGCTATGACACTCGAGTCCAACATTCCAGTAGAAACCCTCCAGATGAGGAAGGTTGCTTCTGTTCGTGCATCCATGTGTTCAACGCTGCAGTAGAATGAACGTGATTCTTTGACCTCCGGCACCGTCACTTCTCCTTCTCGTCTTTCTTCTTCTTCTTCTTCTTCCGCTCATGATGACGTTCGTCTGGTGAACATGAATCTCTGCAAAAACCCAAACAGCTTCATGTTAAATTAAATTAAATGTTTAAAATCATCCTTTTTCATTTACATCATTTGATGTTTCATGACAAACTTTTGTGAAAATAAATGGTACAAATGAACTTTACAATGACAAGAAACCAACATGACGCAGAATGTACATTTTAATAGATGAATGCTTCTTAAAACTGTGTTTTAAAACATTTTGACTCTTGATTCTCATCTTGTCACTGACTCAAACTCTGATGTGTGTTTGACACCATATCTTCAGTAAAACATTGTGAGGAACCAGCCGTCCTTTCTCACCTCTTCTTCTTCTTCTTCTTCTTCTTGGCGTCTCTGTCGTGGCGTCTGCTGTTAGAATGATGCGACTCTGAGGACGATCGTCTGACAGGAGACTTTAAACGTTAGTCTGAGTCTGTTTCTCCAGCAGTGAATCCAGTAAATGTGGAAAAAGCTTAAATACAGACACTAGAGAGAGGATTTGGTCGCCTTGAACCTTTTGACCTTTTCCACATTTCAGGCTTCAAATCATAAAGATAAAAAAATATATTTGTGAAGAGTCAACACAATTGAAGTGAAGTGATATTTTAAACATTGTTTTAGAATAGAAAACTGAAAAGTGAGGCCTGTGAATTACTCTTCCTCTTTGTCAGTGCATCAACTCAGTCCAGAAGTTTCATGATTGTTTCTGGATGATCCTGAATGACTGATGCTGATAAATAGAGTCCAGTAGAAATGAACCTGCTCTGTGATAGAATCAGAGGTTTCAAGCTGGAACAAGGAACACACAGGCAATCGATTCTTCACAAAAAAATCCAATTTTATATTTTCATGTTTGAAGCCTGAAATGTGGCAAAAGGTCAAGAGGGTCAAACACTGAACGTGGTCATCAAGAGGTCAGAGGTCACAGCTCCTGTACCTGTGTTCAGATCGTCCTCCTTCCTCCTCCCTCCATTGTCTGCTGAGCTCCTCTGAGTGGACGTTGATCACCTCTCTGATCACCTGAAAACACCACAGTGAAAACAACACTTTCTGGACTACATATAGATATTCTACATATAGATGAGTTTTTATAATATAATATTTTTCAGTTTGCTGATGTGGTATATTTAACCTTTTAAATGTGTTCCCTGAATGGAGCTTATTAGATTCCCAGAATATAATATTAAACTATCAGGCTCCGCTGCTGTGGAATCAACTTCCTGTTTCAGCCCAGGTAATACTATACTACTATATGTATATGTATTGTACTACTATAGCACTAGTACAGTAGTAATATAGGCTTAGACTGCAGTACTACTATAGTACTAGTACATTAGTAGTATTGCAGGGACTTCATCAAATACTCTGATCTTCTTCTTCTTCCTTCTTCCATCCGCAATACTCATGATTCTGAATGTGTTTTATCATTCTCAGAACATGCTGCAGCGGAACCACTGAAGAAGGATCTGTTGCTGGAGTAGTAGTAGTAGTAGTTGTAGTATTAGTATTTATGTTGTTGGAAAGTTTGTTCCTGTGTTGGTTTAGTAGTAGCAGTAGCAATAGTAGTAGTAGTAGTAGTAGTAGTAGTAGTAGTAGTAGTAGTAGTAGTAGTAGTAGATGGATCCAGTCTCTTCATCCTCCACATACATCTTCATCTTTTCCTGTTCTAACGTGTTGTTTCCATCCTGTTCGTCATCTATTCAGCCTGAATTGATCCTCCTGATGTTTCTTTTACTCTTTTTTTAAAGTTAAAATTTTTTTAGAGAGTTTTGTTTTTTAGAGAGATGTTGTGTTCTTGTGTTTCGTTTAACCTGAACATGGTAAACTGACTAGTTGTGTATTCACAGGGAGTCTCAGGGGGTTTTAACCCGTACCTCGGTGTACGATTTCTTGGTGATGTGGACGTTCTTGGCTCGGTAGGACTGCCGCCGCCTCTTGTAGTCCCTCATCTCCGCCATCAGCTCCAGGTGAGTCTTTGGCTCGTTCTGCTCTTCGTCTGCACACAACAAACACAAGTTCAGCTCTTCATGTTTCTGAATTACAGCTAAAAGTATGTTGGTGTTGTGGTAAACATTATACAGTAAAACAAACACTAAAGTGTAAATGCTGTAGTGTGAATAATAAAGTGTGAATATTAAAGTGTAAACATCAAAGTGTAAATGCTGCATTATCGTAAGAATCTTTGTCATGCATCAACAGGTGTTGAACACTGGGAGTAGAGCTCACTCTTCTGGAGCCTGGACACTAGGTCTACGTAGAGTTCGTCGTTGCTGGCGTCGCTCTCTCTGCTGAAGACGCCAACCACGTGGTCGTATAGGGCCAGGCGGTCGGCTACTGTGAGGTCACACACGGCTCGCTTGTGGTTCTGAGGCACGTCGACGGGCTGACCCGAGAACTGACCTGAGGGAAGGGAGCAAGAACACGATGAAATCAGCATTTCAGTTCAAGTCTTCATCACATCATTCAGTTCTTCGCTTTGTTCAATGAACAGCTCAGAATTCACTTTCACGTTTTAATAGAATATAGAAACTAGTGGAAACCTGTGTTTTAAATTTTTTAAAACCTTTTTAAGATAGTTAAACTAGAGTAGTAGTTATTTTATTGTTCACAGTATATTAGGTGGCATAAGTATTATGATAACCTATAAATCATTTAAACAATTAATCGATTAGCTGTTTGGTTCATAACACGATTGAAGATCCTCAGTTTACTAATATAGAAGAATAAAGGAGCCAGAGAATAATTAGAGAAGAGAAGCTGGAACCAAAGACTTAGTCTGTGTTTCATAGATTTGTTTGAAAGTCTTTTCCAATCAGTCAAACCACATGTGTCAAACTCAGGTCCTGGAGGACCACTCTGGGTCCAGGATTTAGTCCCAACCAGCAGTAAAACACCGGATTCTACTAATCAACCATTAGACTCTTCATTAGTAGAATCAGGTGTTACTCCTGGTTGGAACTAAAACATGGACCCACACAGCCTCCAAGAGCTGAGTTTGAGGCCCCTGAGTCAGACCATGGATAAACATTTATTTGTGTCATTTATTCATTTACAAAATAAATCAGCCTTTCTGCATCACATATTTTCCTCTGGTAAAATGAATTCAAAAACCAGCTTGTTCTCATCTCACACAGTTTAACTACAAGTGTATGTTGTTGCTTTAACGTGACCACGGCTCCACGTGACAGGAAATCGTGTGTGTTTTCCTGCTGGTACCTTGCCAGAAGACGCCTTCCATCCTCATCAGTGGAGCAGCAGATCTGGCCTGGAGGATTACCTGGTGCTGGGAGGGTTTGTCTGGGGGGGGGGGGGGGGGGGGGGTGAAGGAATAAATGAATGAAGGAATGAGGAAATTAATGAGGAAATGAATGAATTGATGAATGAATGAATGAATGAATGAGGAAATGAATGAGGAAACGAATGAATGAATGAATGAATGAATGAATGAATTTTAAGACGCTTTATAGTTTTTACCAATTTATCAGCCCTGGTTGCTACTGGTTTGAGAAACTCAGTGTTGCTCAAAGTGTTCTACAATAGGCAGTGTAAACAACAAAAACTAGATAAAACTAGATAAAACTAGATAAACATCACCACCACCCATTATGTGACTCACCCATTATGAAGCTTCTGATGCTGCTGTTCTCGTAGCAAACAGACGGGTCAAACATCTCTGCCTGAAAAACAGGAGAAAAACAACGCTAACCCTTTTGAATGATTAATGCTGGTATAAACATGAAAGTGTAAACATGAAAGTGTAAACATGAAAGTGTAAACATCAAAGTGTAAACATCAAAGTGTAAACATCAAAGTGTAAACATTAATGTGTAAACATTAAAGTGTAAACATTAAAGTATAAATGCTGAAGTATAAACATTAAAGTGTAAACATTAATGTGTAAACATTAAAGTGTAAACATTAAAGTGTAAACATTAAAGTGTAAATATTAAAGCGTAAACATTATCTGTAAACATTTAAAGTGTAAATGCTTAAGTATAAACATTAATGTTTACACATTAATGTGTAAACATTAAAGTGTAAACATTAAAGTATAAATGCTGAAGTGTAAACATTAAAGTGTAAACATTAATGTGTAAACATTAAAGTGTAAACATTAAAGTGTAAACATTAATGTGTAAACATTAAAGTATAAACATTAAAGTATAAATGCTGAAGTGTAAACATTAAAGTATAAACATTAATGTGTAAACATTAAAGTATAAACATTAATGTGTAAACATTAAAGTATAAACATTAAAGTATAAATGCTGAAGTGTAAACATTAAAGTATAAACATTAATGTGTAAACGTTAATGTGTAAACATTAAAGTGTAAATATTAAAGTGTAAACATTAATGTGTAAATATTAAAGTGTAAACGTTAATGTGTAAACATTAAAGTGTAAACGTTAATGTGTAAACATTAAAGTGTAAACGTTAATGTGTAAACAGTGCAGGTGTGTGTACCTGCTCCTGGTCGGAGTAGCCCATCTTCCAGAGGCTGCAGCAGGTTTTGTGATGTTCGAGGCTTCGGGTCGGGACCAGGTGCTGGGGGTCATGGGGACACTGCTGCATGGCCTCCTGGAACCAGATCAACAGAACCAGATTAACAGAACAGGGTCAATAAACTACTGGACAGAGCTTCAGGTTGATAATTAAACACGGAACATTTGTCTATAATTTCCTAAATGATAAAATGATTTCTTAATCACCAGATTAATTGGTGCTGACAGTGGTGTTGGTTCCAGCCTCAGATTAATGAGCCCACAGTTTATCTGCTAATTAAGATTCCAGAAAATATTCACAACTGAGGTTCATTTTGGACCAACTGTAAAAGCCATTGTGAATCTGTGAAAGACGTAATCTAAACGATTAATCAGTTTTTATAAAGTTTGCCTATAAAAAAAAACGTTTTCTAACTGTTTATTAAATAGAAATAAAACCATCATTAAATTGTGTCTGAATCGTGAGGTTTTTAACTTTTAACCAACATGGGACAGAAAGTTGTTCTGGTGTTAAAATACCGGAATAAAAGACGAAATATTAGATTAAAGTAGATTGTCACACACTTTAAGTCTCTCGTTTAGTTTAGTGATAAATTGTGAATGAGTGAGTGTGGACGAGGCTTTTGTAATGATTTTACTTGATGAATATTCCGTTAATTCTATGAATGTGTAACTATAGCAGCGTTAGCCTGAGGCTAACGGGTCGGTACCGGGTCCTGGTCCTGGTGGTCCGGGTCCCAGCCCAGAGTCTCCAACAGCTCGTCCAGCTGTTTCCTGCAGCTGTCGGTGAACTCGCTGAGCTCCTGAAGTCGGTTCCGTCGGTCCTGGAGCGTCCATGGTTCTACCGAGTCCGACATCGGTGCCGTTTTTACCGAAGATTTTTTACATCGGAGTTCTGTTTTTACCGCAGCAACTGCCGGCGCGAGGAGATGACGTACATCAACGGGGAAGGGCGAGTGATGCATGCTGGTAGTTGTAGTCCAGTAAAATGTACAATGCACGCCATACCTATATACAAAAATTAAAATGGTTGGGAGGTTTCTTCATTTTGTCACCAGAAAACAAAAATTTCCTGTTTCTAAAATAAAAGCCAATGAAGCCATTTTTGAAGGTTAACAGTGTTATTTTATTGCTCGTTCATAGGATAAATTATTTAATCCAGACTTTGGCTTTGTTAATGTCTTACTTCACTTTTTCCTGCTCAACAATGAGTCTAAATCATATAAAGAGAGAATAAAGACTTTAAAGGAAGATTCAAATGTACAGTTTTATTTTGTTGGTTTCAGTGTCTAATGTTCGATTTGACCCATTTAAGTATAAAAAGGATCCTTATTTTAAAAAGCTTTGGAAACACAAGCAACAAGTACAATACTTATAATGAGTTTCATTCCATTCATGCATAAATGTTTTATAAGGGAATAAATTCATCAAGTGTTTTAATCCGTTTGAGTTTACAAATATTTTCAAAATGCAAATGGAGCTATTGTCTAAAAACAAAACAGGAGAAACACACTTCGGTGTGAGGTATGTTGTTCTAGTGGTTGTGTTTATTCACATTATACATGATAACACACATCTCTGAGCTCTTTGGATTAACATGATTAATAACATGTATTAGATTATAAATGTGATGGAGATAATAACGTCCTCCAGTTAACAGGCACTCTAATACTAGCAAAGTAGGATTTTCACTTGTTAAATTGATCTTTTAAATGCAATATAACAGTGACAGTTTAATCCTGTTCACATAACAATGACATAAAAATAACATACATAGAAATTACATGTTATTATGAAAAAATTTTAAAAGGCAAACAGGTCCCGTCTGTTGGTTCTTTCTTCCTCATATGCTCATGGTGACCTGGATGAACTAGAGACAGAGAAAATACTCAAAATGATTAGTTTATCATCAAAGAAGTTGGTGATTAATTTTGTTTTGATCAGCTAATCTATTAATTAACTGTCCTACTATAAAAAATATTATTTTCCTACATGTAAACACAATAGATCATTCTGAATATTAACTGACTCACAAACGTGTTAAAAAGCTTCCATAGACATTAATTAGTTAAAAGACTTCTATAGACATTCTTACTTAAAATACTTCTATAGACATTAATTACTTAAAACAAGTCTATAGATGGTAATTAGTTAAAGACGTCTATAGACGTTAATGAGTTAAGACATCTATAGACGTTAATGAGTTAAGAGCATCTATAGACGTTAATGAGTTAAGAGCATCTATAGACGTTAATGAGTTAAGAGCATCTATAGACGTTAATGAGTTAAGAGCATCTATAGACGTTAATGAGTTAAGAGCATCTATAGACCTTAATGAAATAAGGGTGTCTATAGAGGTTAATGAGTTAAGGGCGTCTATAGACGTTGATGAGTTAAGGGCGTCTATAGACGTTAACGAGTTAAAAAGTGTCTATAGACGTTAACGAGTTAAAAAGTGTCTATAGACGTTAATGAGTTAAGGGGGTCTATAGACTTTAATGAGTTAAGGGCGTTTATAGACGTCAACGAGTTAAAAAGTGTCTATAGACGTTAAGGAATTAAGAGCGTCTATAGACGTTAATGAGTTAAGGGCTTCTATAGACGTTAATGAGTTAAGGGCTTCTATAGACGTTAATGAGTTAAGGGCTTCTATAGAAGTTAATGAGTTAAGGGCTTCTATAGACGTTAATGAGTTAAGGGCTTCTATAGACGTTAATGAGTTAAGAGCGTCTATAGACGTTAACGAGTTAAGGGCGTCTATAGACGTTAACGAGTTAAGGGCGTCTATAGACGTTAACGAGTTAAAAAGTGTCTATAGACGTTAATGAGTTAAGGGCGTCTATATACGTTAATGAGTTAAAAAGTGTCTATAGACGTTAATGAGTTAAGTGCGTCTATAGACGTTAACGAGTTAAAAAGTGTCTATAGACGTTAATGAGTTAAGGGCGTCTATAGACGTTAATGAGTTAAAGGGGGTCTATAGACGGTAATGAGTTAAAGGGGGTCTATAGACATTAATGAGTTAAGGGTGTCTATAAACGTTAATGAGTTAAAAAGTGTCTATAGACGTTAATGAGTTAAGAGCGTTAATTTCGTTAATCTCACTGACGCGCGCAGTGTATTTTAACATTAATAGTGCAATATAACAGTGACAGTTTAATCCTGTTCAGATAACGACATAAAAAACATACATAGAAATTACATGTTATTATGAAAAGCTTTTAAAAAGCAGCAGTTTTATTTTACAGCAGCCAGATCAGCTGCTGAGAAGAAGACTGAACTGTGTGTTTCAGTGATGGATGTTTTCTAATAGGAAACCAGACTAAGAAACATCCAATGTTCAATTCTACTTGAGTTTTCTCCTGAAAGGTTCCTGAATCCCTGGTTTGTGACTCATAGACACTGATCATTTGAATTATTTTATCCCATTAGTAGATAGTTTTGCTTATTTTAAATTTTATTTTGTGATTTTAGTAAATAAATCTTGTTTAATTTTTCACTATTAATATTTAAAAGTAAGAGAAAAAGGTCAAAATGGCTAGACTAAAAAAACAACATTATTATATTTATTATATTTGGTAGTATCATGTTTTGTTGTGTTTTTATTTCCCCTTTTCTTCGTGTTGACTTTAATACTTTAAGTAGTTTTGAAACCAGCACTTTTACAGTTCTGCTTGAGTTGATAGATCAGCTTCTACACAAGCATTTTTAAACCATAGAATCTGTATTTCTACAGTGGAATGTGAAGACTTCTGACGGTTCTGCTGTTTATTTGACTCATAATGTGGTTAATATCTATAACTCACGTCATCGTACTGGAACGTCGCGCTTCCTGATTGCGATGTGTCTCTCCTGCGGAACTGATCTGAAAAACACACACATTTAAAAAGGTGACTTAAGAGTCTTAAGTTGACCCCTGAAATGATTCCGTGATATTTAGTTGAACAAGTAAAACCGACTTGATTTCACCAAGTCTTTGTTTAACTTTGCAGCATCTCCCAGAGTTCAGTGTGTGTCGTGTTGCTGCAGAGCTGCATGTCTGACATTATTTCACAGCAGATTCTCCTCCTTTCTGTCAACTCACCGGTCAAAGCGCGAAGTCTCACGCAGCAACTCACGAAGTCATCGAAGGAGATTCTGCCGTGTGAGCTGTAACGCTTCATGATGCAGTTCATGGCCTGAGGACTCAGGTTGTATCCTGCACAGAGAATACAGCTTCAACTTCTAAACCAGTGCTTCTCAGTTATTTTCTGTCCCCCCCCATAGAAAAAAGAAAACACCCCCCCCCCGTTACTATAAATAGAATCATTTGTCTATAAATTGTTATAAGTAACACTGTGTCCTTATTAATGCATAAGAGAATAAAAAAGAAAAATATGGACCAACTTACAACAAAGAATAGCTTTATTAACTAACAGAAAAGATTTAAAGTGCATCTGATGTTAAAAAATTAAATTAAATCCTTAATTAAACTATAAAAAATATGGCTGACCATGTCAAACCATATGATACTGAAAAATAAAACTACATAAATGGTCTTATCAGTGATTGTGGTGTAATGTCTTTAATGTCTTTGTCTCCAACATTTCAGACTCAGTAACACACCAGTCTTTCACAGTGAACCAAGCGCTACAGACGCTTCGTCATATTTCCTCGTCTTAGCTTTGGGAGACTTTCGTTTGTCTCTTTATCTCCGTCTCTCTCCGCCTGTCTTCTCATTCCTGTTAAAAATGTTTTCAGGGTGTCACTTGGTGTCTACACTTCATACTCCCCCCTACCCCCCCTAATGGAGTGGAGGTGCAATTGCACTTTATTCTAGGACTAAAAAAATTAAAAAAGCATGTTCCCCGAGGTCGAACGCTCCCCCCTGATGGAGCCCCATTATTTGAGATGCACTGTTCTACTCTGGCATATGTCAAGTGAGTGAATGAATATGAATGAATGAAAACAAATATGAAGAATTTGAAAATATGAAAACATGTTTTCATATTACATTAGTGCTCCGGTCTATCTATTAAAAGGTCAAGATTTAGTATATGCATGATGAAGACAAGTTAAAGACATATAGGAATAGATTTAGAATAGGTTTTATTTATTTTAAATATTTATCAAATAATTCATTTGGTTTGCTTTGAACAAAATGCACAACTCTTGTTGCTGTCACATTCAGCCAAGAAAAGGCAAATCTGAACGTTATAAACACATGTACAATAATTTTCTAATCTGATTTAGATCAAATTGGTACATCTTATCTAGTTTATAGAAATAAAGGATATTTTATTTTAATGACATGATCTAATTCTGCTCCCATTCAATAGAAAAGTGTTTCCTCTGTAGACCTCAGTAGTTGATGCTATTCCTGAATTCTGATTTGTTGTGTGTGTGTGTATATATATATATATATATATATATATATATATCCATCCATCCATCCATCCATCCATTGTCTATCCCGCTTATTCCCTTTCGGGGTCGCAGGGGTCTGCTGGAGCCTATCCCAGCGCGTTAAGGCGAGAGGCAGGGATACACCCCAGATGGTCGCCAGCCAATCGTGGGGCACACACACCATTCACTCTCACACTCACACCTATGGGCAATTTAGAGTTTACCAATTAACCTGAGCATGTTTTTTGTATTGTGGGAGGAAACCGGAGTACCCGGTGAAAACCCACGCAGACACGGGGAGAACATGCAAACTCCACACAGAAAGGCCCCAGACCCAGGCCCCAAGGCGGTCTTGAACCTGCGACCTTCTTGCTGTGAGGCAACAGTGCTACCCACCGCACCACCGTGTCGCCCTATATATATATATATATATATAAAACAAAGATTAATTAACTAATACAAGTATTTTCTCACCCATGGTGTTGATGGCCATTTGCAGCTCGTGGCCCTCCACGGTTCCGCTGTGATCCCGGTCAAAGGAAACGAAGGTGTTTTTCCAGCCGTTCAGAGCCTGCCACAGGTCCTTGAACTCATTGAAGCCCATGGTACCAGACATGTCCCTCTGGGTTCGAGTCAAGGACCTGTTACTGATCAGAGAATCTCTACATCTGCAATAAAACTACCTACAGTTTGTTGTCAGGGCAGGAAATGATAGAAGAACCTGATCCAAACTCACTTGACCAAGAGTTGATGTTTTTACCACAGTGACATTCCAAAATTAAGTAATCACCGTAAATTCTCTAATAGTGTTGCTATTGGTGGATTAACATTAATAAAATTTTATTAAAACTTTTTAATTAAACTGTAGAAAAAGCAGCAGAAAACAACCACTCTAAGTGCAGGCAGTCTTGATGATAGAAGCTGTGGCAGCAGCATGAACCCGACATCTGCTGTTTAGACGCTGGATGTTAATGTTAAACCACACCAATACTTTAGAAGTGATAAGTAGGATACGTCCAGCATGTTGATCATCAGTCTGCAGGTCTCCAGGTTAAAAGCTGCAAAAAAACAAACAAAAAAAAAAAAAAAAAATCACAAACTGTCAACACAAACACTAAAAAAACACATTTTAGATGTCAAATCTTTACTAGTTTATGCTTCAGCACCTGATAAAAAAAGTTTTCAGCTTTTATTTGAAAGTACAGTGGAGATAGACAAAGACGTGGGGGCCATCCAGGAAAAAGGGTGTTGGATGCAGGATTGGAACTCGTTTTCAGTGGATTTTTAAAGTTTTCTTACGTTGGTACGAGCCAGAGATCCCAGACTGAGTGAGGCAGCGCTGCAGCTCATCAGCTGAAATCTGTCCATCCTGAGAGGAAACACACCATGTCAGACAACAACCACACCATGTCAGACAACAATCACACCATGTCAGACAACAATCACACCATGTCAGACAACAACCACACGTCATTCAGACATATGTCACACCATGTCAGACAACAACCACACCATGTCATGTCAGACAACAACCACACCATGTCAGACAACAACCACACCATGTCAGACAACAATCACACCATGTCATGTCAGACAACAATCACACCATGTCAGACAACAACCACACCATGTCAGACAACAATCACACCATGTCAGACAACAATCACACCATGTCAGACAACAACCACACCATGTCAGACAACAACCACACCGTGTCAGACAACAATCAAACGTCATTCAGACATATGTCACACCATGTCAGACAACAATCAAACGTCATTCAGACATATGTCACACCATGTCAGACAACAATCACACCATGTCAAACAACAATCACACCATGTCAAACAACAATCACACCATGTCAGACAACAACCACACCATGTTAAACAATCAGCTGCAGCATAAAGTCAAACATCATGATATTGATCAGAAATAAAGTTCATTGATACCTGTCCAGCTACAGATGAAAAATATCCATAAAGAGGATCCTGCTGCAGAGAGAGAGACAAGAAAGATTCAATTATTTATATTCTTCCTTACATTTGCTCTAAAGAACATCAGTTTACAGTGAAACTTATATAGATTTTTTTTAATCAAGAAATTAATTGACCTCCAAGTATAAGGGTACAACTGCAAATGTCTTATATGTAGCTGTTTTAATGTTTATTATAATATTTAACCAGAGTACCAAAGTCAAAGTTTCAGACTTCAGGACCTGAATAGCAGCTTCTCGTCAAGAAGAGAAACTAACAAACAAGAGAAAAAATGTCTGTTTACAGGAAACAAGATGCTGAACTATTGCTGAACGTCGGCAGAACAATAAACAAACCACGTCCATGTTCTGTTGAATGGATCCATTCACTGTCAGTAGGTGTTTAAACAGAGGAGATTTGACCAGAATGAGAATGAAAAGGGAAAACAGGAAATGACTAAAAACTGATATCACCCTATTATTTAAAACGATATAGAAGATGTCATGGTGTTAACCCATGACTGTTTATATATATATATATATATTTAGAAAAAATATATAATTTTGTGCACATTTGACAAAAATGTCAAATGGTGTAACTGAGAAAAAATAATAAATGTTAAATATTGAATCCACCTAGAATATAAAATTAGTTGACACCATGTGTTTTATTCATTTAAAACCTTTTTAACAGAATTAATCTATCTGGTAAAATAAATGGAACAAATTTACTTTAAAATGACAAAAAAACAAAATGTACATTATCAGAATCCTGATGAATGATTCTTAAAACTGGATTTTAAACAGTTTTTTTCTCATGTTTTATCACTGATCGAATTGAAACTAGACACTGGTCGAGAGATAATCAATAATCAATAATGTATTTCACCACAGGATACTTTATTTAATTCTTTATCACATCTATTTTCATTTTTTGCACCGAATGAATGACTATCGCTGCTATTTAAGCTGCTTTAAGACGACCTGAACTTTTATTAAATAATAACTTGTCATTAATAAACATTTTAACCGCGTCTTAATAAACGTGAACTCGAAACTTCCGCCATGTTTTGACGGGATGTCCCGGGTTAATAGGGGAGTTACAGCCGGTTTATAAGGTGTTTTCATCAGGGGCTTTTAGCAGGTTTTACCGGGTTATCATGTTTCCCCGGGTGTTTTTATCACGTTTTGCCGGGTGTTTTACCATGGTTTCCCGGGTGTTTTTATCATGTTTTCCCGGCTGTTCCACCAGGTTTCCCCAGCTGTTCTTACCGCTGCTGGGGCTCCGTACGCTCCGGGGTAGGCCATGTCCAGAGAAGCAGGAATCTCCGACCGAAGGACGGAACCAGGAGGGTGTGTCCGCGGTGGAAAAAACGTCCTGATACAGAAAAAAATGTGCTTTAAATGATCCCGAGGAGCGACTCGGTTCCAACTGTTAAATTTCTAGGCGATAACTGGTCTAAAAACACGGAATAACTGAATAAAAGACGCGAGAACGCAGGTTCCTCCAGGATGTGGACGGTCGTTAAATGTCCCGTTGATTGGCGGCTAGCGACCATGTGACCTGAAATCAGCCAATCACAATCAGCCCCATTGTTGCGGAAGAAGATGAAAGGTTTGCACTTTAGCCGATAAACACACAATCAATAATTAATAATTTAACTAGTCCTGTAAAACTATGGAAATATTTGATGTTTATCGGACTTTTTCTGATAATAAATGAATCTGTGACAAATAGTGTTTGACAAGATGAGAAAGTCAGAAGCATTTATCAGTTCTCAAAATGTACATTTTGTGCTATTTTTGACACAAGATGTAAAGTGGTGTAACCTAATTGATAATGATAAATAAAGATAGTAATGATAAATGTGATATATTCAATCCACCTATAATATGAAACTAGTTTTAAAATTTTTAAAACCTTTTTATAAGAATTTAACTATCTGGTAGCAAGTTTATAGGATTACACCATAGTTTTGTTATTGACCCAAATATTCTCACAGTAAAATATTTGAACTTTTTGACCTTTTGCCACGTTTCAGGCTTCAAACATAAAAGATTTTTCTGAATTTGGATGCTTTACAAATAAAATTGATTCGACTTGATCTGACTTGACTAGGTAAGTGTCAGGTACAATATTTCCCTCTGAAGTTAAATTATAACTGTATGAAGTGGCATCACGTGGAAAAATACAAAAAATTAGGAGGCAGAAGAGGTTATAAACACTTATGGTCCTTTAATGGTCCTTTAATGGTCCTTTAATAAAGAACATTACATCAGCAGGTGACACGAGCCGTCCAATCAGATGTCTCCGTTCAGGTTGAATCATAGAGAGGCTCCATATGTTGTTTAGGAGGAAGAGGAGGAGGAAGATGAAGAGGAGGAGGAGGAGGAAGAGGAGGAGGAAGATTAGGGGGGAGGAGGAGGAAGAGGAGGAAGATGAGGAAGATGAGGAGGAGGAAGAGGAGGAGGAGGAGGAGGAGGAAGAGGAGGAGGAGGAAGAGGAGGAGGAGGAGGAGGAAGAGGAGGAGGAGGAAGGCGACTCACACCGACCACACTCTTCACACTGAGTGGGTTCTGTCTCCTGTGAGGATGGACTGGTTGGGTTCTGACCCCCCCACACCTCCTGTGGACCTCCTCCCTCAGCACCAGGGCAACTTCACTTCTACCCCCCAACGACAGGAAAAGGAGGAGGGACGCCCCCCCACCATGACAGGTGGGTCAGAAAATGAACTTCACTGGTCCCATTGTGGAAATAATTTATTAGATAAAATTTAAAATTTATCATTATTTATGTGAACCAGTTGAGTTTGAGAACGTGACATTGATGCTGAGAGGAGCAGATCTATCAGATTATTGATAAATATGATAACAGTGATTAACAGTGTGAACTATCTGGAGGAGGAGGAAACTCCACATGATCATTATTGTGTTAAAACCAGACACGACTCCTCTTGAATTGAAAGCTGCTGTTTATTAAACCAGATAAAACTGCTTTTATCTGATTGGTCACTGAATGTTGAGCTGCTGCCCGATAAAAGGAAAAAAACACAATGCTCTGAATTATTTTATTTTATTAATTTGGGGATTACTGCTCTGTAACTACTGTTCCCCACCTCATGTCCTACTCTATGTTAGTTTATTTTTGTTTGAATGGCAGTAGATCAGTTGTATAGAGAAACCTGCCTTCTGTTTATTTTGCTTTAACCGCTATCGTCCATGCACGTCGTGTCCGGTCTGTTCTGAGCCAGAATCTGCAGATGGTGACTCATCCAGATCCATCAGGATCAGCAGGAAACAGACTGTGGGACATATGGTCCAGCAGATCCAGAACCTGCACCCCCCAGCTCTGTTTGTGTTGATGCATCTTCACGGTTCAGACAAACTAAAACTATAGAAATAGGAAGTGAGTCGACTCTACTCATAGAGCTACTGAACCTAAGTTTCTGTCTCCTTCAGGTTCTGACGGCATTGTGTCCCAGGCTGCTGGTCTACTGTGGTCCACCAGAGACCCCCCCATGACCTCAGGGACCCCCAGCAGCTCTGGTCTGTGGGGGGCCGCAGGGGGTCAGGGTTCAGAGGCCAAGACCTGGGGGTGTCAGTGTGTTTATGGGCAGAGGGCAGCAAGGGGACCGGATCCTTGCTGGTCTGGACCAGGTCCCTGTTGGTCTGGACCAGGTCCCTGCTGGTCTGGACTGGGTCTCTGTTGGTCTGGACCCCCATACATCTACTACAGAGGTGGGTCAGCACCTGAACCTGGACTAACCCCTGGGGGGGTTCTGGTTGTAAAGGTTTGAGAATGTGAGGTGTCCTAAAATAAAGTGCAGTTGCACCTCCACTACATTAGGGGGCAGCAGAGTGTGAGCAGTGAGCATACAGTAATTCAATTCAATTTTTCAATTCAATTTATTTGTTCAGCCCAGAATCTCAAATCACAGATTTGCCCCAATGGGCTTTTCAGTTTGTACAACAGCAACATTTAACAACATAAGAACATTAAACACATTATGATTTACCAGATTCTACCGCACTGTGATATACCGTATCAGCTATGTAAGAACGAGATGTTTCTGACTTTGTCCTAATATATAGAATTATCCGATGTCTCATTTTACTGAATCACGTATAATCAGTGACAACAGACACAGTTCATGTGTGAAATCTGAGGTCTGTAGTTGTCTGTAACAGGGATGCAGATTCAGATTTTTCTAGACCATCCCAGACAAAACTGTTTATTACTGGTAAAATGATGGTGGTTGTAGAAATCAAATAACATCTGACTCTAAAAGACTTCTACCAGTAATATCTGCTGTCTAGTGTGATAATATAAGAATAATATAATGGAGGTCAAGGGTCAAATGTGTTTGCTTCATGCAGTGAGGAGAAATGTGGTGGTTGGGGTGGAGGTGGTGGAGGAGATTTCTGTTGAAGATACTCTGGAAGTCATGTACGTATGTTTTAAATTATAATGACGTGCGCAGTTTTTATTCCACTGATGCAATATGTTATTTTCAAGTCATTTCACAGTCAATCGAGTCGACCTGATAGAGTGTTTAAACTTTCCTGTCTAAAAAAAAGAAAATAACAACCAGGATCTTGTGACTGACATGTAGTTGAAATCTTGATTTTTTCTCTTTTCCCAGAAGTGGAGACGTGTTCATAAATGATCTGGTGGATCCTGATCTGCTGCAGAATGACCAGATAAACCCAACATGAACCCTGGTGACTGTACTATAAACATTAATTAATTCAGTAATTAGTAATAATTTAATTTATTTGTTGTCTTACTTTTGATTTTTCTTAAACATTCTCTTATGCTCTTCTTCTACATATTGGACTTTTCCTTAGACAACAGCTTTAATTTCTTCTTTTACTATTGTATAAAAGATGGTGCTGTGTCTCACCTCAACATCTTAACTGTGCACTTCACTTCTTTATAATTATATGTATATGAAATAAAAACCTTGATCCTTCAACGTTATATTTTTCCGTCCTCTATTTATGTTAACTATTTCCATATTTTCACGACCATAAGGCTCCGTACTAAAAGGCTCAGTCTCAGTTCTGTGTGTCATTACTGTATTTAACACACACATAAGGATACAAGCCTAACTATAGGGGAGGGTTTATATACACACATAGATATATACACCCATAGATATACACACACACACAGAGATATATACACACACATAGATATATACATACACAGATATATACATACACAGATCAAAGTCCTCATTCTCTGTTTCTGATTCCAACAGCAGCTAAATCTCCATCAAACATGCCAGCTTCACTTTCTTCACCATCAGAGTCACTTTCCTCTAAATGATGCGTTATAATCTACTGGAAGTTGCTGTGCTACCGTAGTCCTGGTCTGGATGGAGAAACGACGAAACGAAAGCACCAAGACGTAAATGTTCAATTTTCATTTCTTCTGCTGCTTTACTGCTTTTAGTGAACGGTGGCCATAGGAACGCTTCTCCCACTTGTTCTTTGCTCTGTGATTCACTGATCTGGTCTGATTCAGTCTTCGCTCTTTGATCCACTGATCCAGTCTTTGCTCTGTGATCCACTGATCCAGTCTCTGCTCTGTGATCCACTGATCCAATCTTTGCTCAGTGATCCACTGATCCAGTCTTTGCTCTGTGATCCACTGATCCAGTCTGTGCTCTGTGATCCACTGATCCAGTCTTTGCTCTGTGATCCACCGATCCAGTCTCTGCTCTGTGATCCACTGATCCAGTCTCTGCTCTGTGATCCACTGATCCAGTCTTTCCTCCAACTCGTACCACCTGTCTTATGTCTTAAACTCAGCTGTGTAGCTGATTTCCTTCAGTTTAAACTGTGCTTTATCAGCGTGTCTCTTTACCATTTTCAGGTTGTTAAAACAACGATGTTCTGCATAACACACATCCCCGTTATTTTATCTACAATCCATGCCCACACTTCCCCTACATATATACATAGGGAGCACCAACGTTTTAAAGAAAATAGAAGACTTTACTGTGCCTTATAGTCGTGAAAATACGGTACTTCAACTTTATTCATGCTTGTCGTAAAAATACAAATTCAATACACTGCCAAGACGTTTCTTTAAATCTACACATTTATTTTCACTACATGACAGTTTCATATACAATGCCATCAATGCAAATCAATTGCATCCAAAAGACTTTTGCATCATAAAAACAAAGACAAAACTTTCCTGGTTCAACTTTGGCTCCAGATCAGAAAAGCAGCAGAAAAGAACTTGTATATTGATCCTTATCATACAAATATTCCTCGTCTGGTCCTCCAGCTCCTGTTGATCCTCAGATTATAACTGATTTCATGAACTGAGGAAAAAAAACACAAAGTTAGATATATCAGCATCGTCTTTAACTTCAGCACCAGAAATAATAAAATAAATAAAGACGTGTCAGGTGTTTATGAAAAGACATTTATTCAAGAAAATAGTGATGATAACAATGAGATCACTTTTATTATTACAATCATATGCTGAAGTTTCTTTATTTTATTCTTATTTGGGGTTTTCCCCACTAAAATAACAATAACTGTAATTATCTTTGTTGGTTGAGCTTTATTATTAAATAATATAACATATTAAAACATTATTTCAGTTATCAATTCATATGTTGTTTATTCTGTGGATGAGATGGATGCTCCATAATCTAAATGATAAATCAGTGAATTCATATTTCATTTCAAGAATGTAATAATTGGTTTAAGGAATTTTTTAGGAAATAAAAAATAAATGCACTTTTTTGATAATCTTCATTGTTTATGAGACGACTTGATGTGAAACCTGTTAAATCGACACCTTTGGATTTCAGACAAAAATACTTGAGGAGTCACAATAAGTTCTAGGAAACAATGATGAATATTTGATTAACTAAAATCACGTTGATGAAACAACCTGCAAAGAAAAATATTCCTGTGGTCGTCTGTCTGAGAAAAACATTAACGTCTCCACATGTTGAACCACACATCTGCAACAGATGTTCTCTATGACAGTTTTATTTAACATGAAACTCACCTGCTTGAAGGAGAAACTGGCGACTTCACAGTCACACGACAAACTCAGCAGATGAGAACGGAAGCGATCTGACACAAAAAAAAATAGACCAAACATCTTCATCAATTTAACACGTGAAGCACAGTGAGAAAAACACTGCAAACACTCCATCAGCATCTTTTATTAAATGATATCACGGTTTTTCATGTTAATGCAGCCATTTCCTGACGTTTCTACCTCGGAGGATCTGAAGTCTCGTCAGAACAGACACAAACTTATCGTAGTCGATCCCATCGTTGGAGCTGGAATCCTGCCACAGGACGTTGAAGGTTTCCTGGTCCAAGTCAAATTCTGCAGAAAAGAGACAAGAATTCATGAAAGGATAACCCTAACCCTAACCCCTAACCCCTAACCCTAACCCCTAACCCTAACCCTAACTCTAACCCTAACCCTAACCCACAGCCAGGAGAGTTATTGGTGTACCTGTTCTGACCTGAAGAAGGCCCAGACAGGGCGAAACGGTGTCATTTTGATTACAAGGTCAACCTTCCTTAGTTATTCAAACTTTTTTATTTTTTAACTTTTTTTTTTATTTAGTAACTTTTATTAATTTTATTAAATTGTTTTATTATATACATATATGTGTATACTTCTATTAAAAAAACAACACCGTATTTGGTTTTATTTATTTTCCCTAACCCTACCTTTTATATTTCTTTGAAAAAAAAACATTTTTTTTCGCGACACAGATGGACCCGTCCACCTCAGTATGGACAGAACCGGTATAGGGAGGGGTCCAGAGGGAAAAGTGCAATTCTCTCTATCCTAACCCTAACCCTAACCCTCATACAAGCAGACTGGTTGACATGTCCTTAGTTGGTGACTCTTTAATCACGATTTCAGAAGTGAATTCCCTTCCTTCAGATACACTTGAGCCCAAAATGATTCCTACCTCTATCAAATACAAGGGATTTCCTGATTTGTTCACTTAAAAATTAGTATTTTCATCCTTTAATAGGACACAAAGAAAGTCTCCAACTATAACGTGTATATATATATATATATATATATATATATATAAAGACAGATTTCCCAGGATGCCCTGCCCAGGAGCTTTCTATATCATAGTCATTTGTTGATGTGATTTTTGGTTTTCACTCCGTTTATTTACACGTTCTAACGAAACACAAATCAATTATGGCTTCAGACTTTCTTTGTGTCTATTTAAGTAAGAACTGAAGTGAAATAATAAAGAAATTCCTTGTATTTGACAGGGTAGGAATCATTTTGGGCTGAAGTGTAAATAAAATCATGAGTATTAAGACGTGAGGTAGTTTTACTGTGGTGAGACAGCGACTTCCTCATCTGAGTTTTGGTGACGGCGGGGGGGTTCCGGGCCTCGTAGCCCTCCACGTATTCTCTCCTTACAACAGCCACATAATGCTCCAGCTTGAAGAACTCCAACACGTCCAGATCTCCAGATTTATCAGCCTGAACGTGCTGGTTAAAGAACTGGAAAATACAGAAAAACATGCTCCTAGAGAAGCCAAATGAATGAAAATATCAGAATCCAAATTGCCTCCTTACATCTACATCAAATATAACTCAGTGAAATTGGATGAAATTTGAATGAAATGGTTTCACTGATTGTTTTTTTTTGTTTATCTATAACATAACATGGTGATTTTTAAAGTCATCCATTATGATACAGGTGATAATCTAGGAAACATTCACCTTTTTATAGATATTTTACAGATGTCACTTTGCTGATCTCTGCTATTTATTCCAGGTCAAACACTATCAGGCTATTTTTTATTATCTTTACTTCATTCTAATGAGTTTGATGAAGTAGATCATCATGTTTTTTTAGTTTAAAGGATACGTCCATGAGGGTCAACAGTAGTTGCGCTGTCTTGAGACTCAGGGCTGAATATGGAGGAAAAATAAGGCAATGAGTGTAAAATATTTGATATTTGAATGCTGTTAACAACAAAATGTTAATAAACTCACATTTGCCACGAACAGATAAACCCCCAGCGTTCAACTTAGCAAGAACATCTTCAGCGTTCAGCATCTATTGGTCAATAGAACAAAATATTCAATGACAGGATTTACTTTACTATGACGAAACATAAAAATCTGATTTATGCAGCTTTATCACAAAAATTACCTTTAAATATGAATGATGATGATACGAGTCAGTGAAAAATCATGTTTGACAAGTTGAGAAAGTCAAAAACTTATTAAAATTCAGGTCTATAAATGTACAGTTTATGTTAATGTTGGTTTCTTGTCATTTAAAAGTCCATTTGTACCATTGATTTTTACCAAAAACTGAATTTGTACTATTTTTTTACACCAAATGATCTAATCTCAAAATAGTAATGAATTTTAAACATTTAATTCTATAATGTAAAACTAGTTGATATCATGTGGTTTTAATTTTTATATTTATATTCTATAAAGAACGGTTTGTAAAGGTTCACATTCCTTCTTTTGTTCACATTGAGTTTGAGAACAAATAAAACAAGGACTCATAAATTATTGCATAACAGCAATAACAACAAACTACCAGTGAGTTGAAGTTATTCTATTTTCTCTCCAACTCTTCCAATGTTGGTTCTTTTTTTAGTAAATTGAGAGCAGGCGTCCACATGGCTTCATGATGATGATCAGTCACAGCTGAATTATGCACATTCTCAACTTGGGAAATATAATTAAACCAGTCAATATGATTCCTGGAAGAGCTGATGTAAAACAAACAAAGAAAGAAAAAAAGACCAGCTCTTATTCACAATTCTCAGAATTTGCAGCTCTGAAGCAAATAACCAGAAAACGGCTAAAACCTTCAATCCCTTAATTCAAGGATGGAAAGCATCAATACAGAGGTGAGGTATAAATATTATTATACTAGCACTGGTGTTTCGTTCTTCAACATATATTTACACCATGAAAGTTCTGAAATAACCTGAACAACTAAAAAGATTTTAGTAGAATTAACATGAAAGATGTTGAATTACCTCAGGACGTCTGTCTTCCTGTGAAAGAGAATAAGAAACATGTTATATAAAGATTTATCCAGGAAAATATAAATTATATATATTTAATATGACTTAGTCATGGTAAACAACATTTAAATGTTTTGTTACTTTAAGATGCTATATACATAATAATATATCTATTAAACAGTAAAAGAAATAGTTGTAAACCTAGTGTCAAATCTATTTTAACACGTTAGAAAAGATTTATAACCTGAGACTTGTATTTAAAAAATGCTTGAATTAACTTATAGTGAGTATAAAGTATAATTTTTAAGATATTAATTAATAATTTCTGAATTTCCAAAACTGTTCACATGACAAATGTCCACGAGCTAAAGGGACTGGTCATGTGACCTCATAAATTGTATGTCCTTCAAAATAAAAGCACACTTTTCATACCTAATTGTAAAAACGTAGATATTTTTATCACGGCTTTTTAGAGAATGAAGATACATTACTTGCACTATTCAATAGAGGGTTAATAATTGTGTACCATATTATCACGACTATAAGGCACATTAAATCTTCTATTTTCTCCAAAATGTTGGTGCGCCCTATGTATGTATGTAGGGGAAGTGTGGTCATGGATTGTGGATAAAATAACGGGGATGTGCGTTATGCAGAACATCGTTGTTTTAACAACCTGAAAATGGTGAAGAGACACGCTGATAAAGCACAGTTTAAACTGAAGGAAATCAGCTACACAGCTGAGTTTAAGACATAAGACAGGTGGTACGAGTTGGAGCAAAGACTGGATCAGTGGATCACAGAGCAGAGACTGGATCAGTGGATCATAGAGCAGAGACTGGATCAGTGGATCACAGAGCAAAGACTGGATCAATAGATCACAGAGCAAAGACTGGATCAGTGGATCACCGAGCAAAGAACGAGTAGGAGAAGCATTCCAACGGTCACCATTTGTCTAAAAGCAGTAAAGCTAGCAGAAGAAATGAAAATTGAACATTTCCGTCTTGGTGCTTTCGTTTCTGTGCCATTTCTCCATCCAGACCAGGACTACGGTAGCGCAGCAACTTCCAGCGGATTATAACGCATCATTTAGAGGAAAGTGACTCTGATGGTGAAGAAAGTTAAGCTGGCATGTTTGATGGAGATTTAGCTGCTGTTGGAATCAGAAACAGAGGATGAGGACTTTGATTGATGACATTACCCGCTCTATTTTTAAATACACACACTTGTGTGCTTGTTTTATCCATGTGTTTTACCATGATGATTAAAAAATGTTAGTACTTTGTAATCAATACTTAAATGAAGCACAACCAAACTCAATTTAGCTCCGCTCTATGTGTGTGTGTATATCTGTGTGTATATATCTATGTGTATATATCTATGTGTGTATATCTATGTGTGTATATCTATGTGTATATATCTATGTGTGTATATATCTCTGTGTGTATATATCTGTTCACATATCTATGTGTGTTTATATCTATGTGTGTATATATCTATGTGTATATATCTATGTGTGTGTATATCTATGTGTGTATATAAACCCTCCCCTATAGTTAGGTTCCTTATGTGTGTGTTAAACACAGTAATGACACACAGAACTGAGACTGAGTTTTTTAGTACGGAGCCTTATGGTCCTGAAAATACGGCAAATGACTTACTGTGATACACATTTCTGTGGGGAATGCGTTGCACTGCAGTTCATCTGGCCACGGAACGCCAAAGCTGAGCATGACGTTGATGCAGCTCTGCTTGGCCTTCTCACACAGCGACCTGCAGGGCTTCTGCACTTCCCCTGCCACACACTTGGGGGCATACACGGCGCACAGGAACAGGCGAATGTCGGCCGAGCACAGCGTGTGCATGATGGAGTTGAAGAAGCTCATCTTCACGGCAGCTTCTCTCTGACTCGGGTGGCCCAGAAGGTTCGGGGACATGGTCTGGTTGTAAGACAGGCCCTGGCACATCGGGATGTTTATCGGCTCGCAGATTCGCCCGGTGCTGCTCACCCCATACTGGAAGAAACCAGAACCACGCAACACTTTATCCATGTAGGGCAGGGGTCACCAATCCTGGTCCAGAAAGGCCGGTGTGGCTACAGGTTTTTGTTCCAACCAACCAGTAACACACCTAGTTCTACTAATGAAGCTCCTTAACAAAGGCTCTAGTGGTTGAGAGTAGAATCAGGTGTTACTGCTGGTTGGAACCAAAACCTTGACTAACCCCGGCCCTTCAGGAACAGGACTGCCCACCAATGGTTTAGGGCAATCCTGGTCCTGGAGGGCCAGGGTTGGTCCAGGTTTTTGTTCCAACCAGAGTAGTAGTATTTAGTAGAATCAGGTGTTACTGCTAGATGGAACAAAAACCTGTACCCACCCCAGGCCTGGACCAGACCCCTTATTAATAAAGTTATGTCTAGTTATGTGTTCAAATGAGGTTGCTTTTAAAGTGGAAACACTTGAATGCTCATGTTCCTGTTATGACTGGATGGAAACTTGCAGGTTTGGGTACAGGAATTGTCTTATAACAATACTCAAAATGTGGTCATAAAGCTGCTCAAACTGCTCAGATATCAGTTTCTGTAATTGTGGGGGAAAAAATGTGATTTAATAACTCAAATTTATTCCTAGTTGACCTAACTGCTTACTATCTATCTATTAGGGCTGACCCAACAAAGTCAAAGTGTCAAAGTTTCATCATTGCCATGGTAATTGATCATGAAATCTGTGATCTGGGTAGAAAAGGATGAATGGGTGGTGTCTTACTTTATTCCACTCATTTTGAGCCAAGAATCTATTAGATAAAAATGCTCTTATTTGTTCGGTGTGGCTGAATATACTTTTCTCAGTTTTCCTGTTTCTTTTGCATTGTTTTTGGATCAGGAAGCCCTGCTAGGAGGAAAGGCATTTTCACTTTAAAGATCAGCTGATAGAATCTTCACCTGAACTGAGGTTTAGAGGAGATGCTGACTGTTGTGTCTTACACTAATTTACATTGGCTATTCATTACTGATTGGCCTTGTTGCTGGTTGAAGAACCAGGCCCTTCTTGAATCAGAGGTTCATATGTAGATTACCTCTGTGGACACAAGACTGGGCATCCCAACCTGACTACAGATGGTTTGATCCACATACCCATCTTGTAAGTTTTTTCTTGGAAACTGTTCGGAAAGGGCAGGACTTAAAGAAACCATCTACCTATCACCATCATAGATTATCCACTGATCTGCAGATGGAATCTTTGAACTCTTTGGAATTCAAAAGCCTTGTCAAATAATAGGAATGCTGAACCAGAGCCAAACAATGAGCTGGGAATGAAGTATCAACCCTTTTTCTCTCTAGGGTCTTAGAGAATGTGACGTCTCTAAAATCGGTAAATCTATAGTTATCACATGTCATAGTTGTGGTGAAACCTCCTTCAATGAGAGCAGGGTCCCTTCACAATGAGGAAACAGGGTGTTTGATTACATAGACTACTAAAGGGTCTATAGAAGCATACTACTACCACCAGAGCCTACCTGGAGATTCTTAAACCACACTAGTTTTCAAGGAATTTCCCATTAAGCAAAACCTTTACATCTGTGTCTGTGTAGATTCTCACTCATCCAGGTTATTGTTGTGTCAAAGGAGTTAATTGTAAGCAACTGGACTTCTTCTTGTAGCATTAAGACATTGTGATCCAGAGATATAGCTCCTGATTTCCAGCATCAGACCAGAACTGAAGAAGCCTTCTGGGTGGAAGGAGAAACGTCTTCAAGCTACAAGAAAAAGTCCAGATGCTTACAAGTAACCTTTGACCCTCCTTTGACTTTACATCTGTGACAACATCTGTTCATCTTCATGTTGGAGTCAGGGTTGGCTCACGTGTTCACAGGATTCTGTGGTGAACGCTTCACATTTTAGTGCCTCTGGCCACCGGAAGCCGAACTTCATCATCAGCGGCTCACAGCTGGACCGAGCCTGTTCACACAGAGTCCTGCAGGGAGGTCGAGCTTTTCCTGACAAACACTCCGGAGTGTAGACGGAGCACAGGAAAGGCTTCAGATGAGGGGAGCACGCCACTTTTACAAGTGGAAAGAATTGATGTATTTCCAGGCCTGCCTCCTCCTGGGTTTTGTGTCCAAGAATGTTGGGCAGGATGGTTTCTCTGTAAGGCAATCCTTCACAGAGAGAAATGGCGATGGGCTGACAAGTTGCAGATGCAGTTGGAGTAACACGGTATTGTTGAACCTATATGAACAGAAACAGAAATGAGTGAAATCTTCATGCTCCTGTACCTAAACAGCAAGTGCCCATGTTCTTTCAGCTTGCAAAGAAGTAGAGTCTTTACGCCAGAAATGTGCTTCCATGCATAGTTAAAGGGGTAGTTCAGTAATTTGAACATCTCGTCCCCTTTAATACTTTTGTTCCTGTTTCTGGAGGTAATGATGCCTATTGGTCCACCACTGGACGCACATTCATGTTACCCAGAAGATAAATCCCAATGACTTTTCTTGTGGTGCATCTAGTAGGTTGATATTTTTGACTTTTATTGGAATGTCTTGACAATAATTATATGGTTTGGCCTCTTAGTGCATCATAGCGCATACATCCATGTCTACCAGATGACGAATCCTAAAAAAGTTGGTGATCCCCAGAATGTTTCTGTGCAATGTGTTGGACAGTTCTCAAATAAATTGTATGGATATCCAAAATATAGAATATACATACATGACGTTTCATCTAGTTTAATCTTCAGGTTGAATTTGTATTTTTAATACACTCTATAGCATGAAACACCTGCAAAACCCATTATATTGCCACTTGCCTCATCTCAATGCATCTAGCATTGAAATAATCTTAGAGTGTAGTTAAAGTAGAAAAGTTGCTTTACATAAGGCTCTTTGTATTTTTTTCTTTTTCAAATAATGTTTAACAAATGAAGACGTTATTAAAAACAATACATTTGGAATTTACATTTTGAACATGTGTTTATCTTCATGCTGGAGATAGGACACCCACCTGGTCACATGATTCCATGGTGTACGTCTCACATTTGAATGGCCACTCCAGCCCGAAGGTGTTCATCAGTGACTCACAGCTGGATCGGGTCTGCTCACACAGTGTCCTGCAGGGCGGTCGAGGTTTTCCTGACACACATTCAGGAGTGTAGACGGAGCACATGAACACCTTCAGATGAGGGGAGCACTCGACTTTTAAATATGGATTCAACAATTGTGCTTTCGCACTCGCTTCCTCCTGAGTTTTGTGGCCGAAAACGTTGGGTAAGGCAGTTTCTCTGTAAGACAGGTCTTTGCAGAGCGGGACAGTGATTGTCTGACATGTTTGAGATGCAGATGGACCCTGGAAGAACAAAAACATGCATTTCATCAACCCGAAAAGCACAAATTTGCAAAGTTGTGCCCAACCAATTTATTCAGCAAAGCTATGACTGCATTTTAAAGGACAGAAGTTTTCTTTGTGGTTTTCTCTGTAATTCAGATGCCCCTTCGGACAGTTTAGATACCACTGGGTTAAGACCTTTCATGTAGTAATGTAGACATAATATATATGTAAAAAATACAGAAAAACTGCAGCCTTGCTATGTAGTGTAAAGAATTGAGATTGGATGCTTTTCGTTTGGCTGATTTTAACTTCCTCCTACGTCAGTCTCTTTCTTGATTCAGTGTCAAAGGAGTTACTGAAAGCAACTGGACTTTTTCTTGTAGCTTGAAGATGTTTCTCCTTCCATCCAGAAGCTTCTTCAGTTCTGATGCTGAAAACCAGGAGCTATATCTTTGGATCACAGGGTGAAACTGTGAACTATAGCTCCTGGTTTCCAGCATCAGAACTGAAGAAGCTTCTGGATGGAAGGAGAAACATCTTCAAGCTACACGAAAAAGTCCAGTTGCTTCAGTAACTCCTTTGACACTACAATGACCTGCAGCGACAATTTACACGGACACCTTTCTTGATATCTTTACCTGTGCACAGTTAGACTCTGGTAACGTTTCACAGCGGAGCTTCGTTGGCCAGATCAACCTTTTGGCTTTGAGGGCAGAATCGCAGTCCGTCCTGACCTTCTCACAGAGAGCTCGGCAGGGTTTGGTCCAGGTGTTGTCCTCCGTGCTGCATTCAGGTACAGCGACACGACACATGAGGGTGGCGACGGCCGGCGAACACGACGTCTCCACGATCTGGCCGACCTGCTGCAGGCTGTAGCCCTGGACCCCGGCCGGGTGCAGCGTGGTGCTGTAGCCTACATCCTGACAGAAGCTGGCTGTGACCGGCCTGCAGTTCAGCGTTGGGTCTTTAGCGTTTGCGTGCTGAGGAGACAGCAGCAAACCCCAGACCAACAAGAACATATGCATCATGGTCAACCTCACAGACTGAGCTGCTTTCAGAGCAGCGTTCTTACTGCTGCCGCTGAGGAGTAGGTGGAGTACGAGTCCACGAATGGAGTTGTACCAACAAGGCACTGATTTAGGACCACTCGTAAAGTCTCATCTCAACAAGTTGCTCGGCACCAAACGAGAGCCAACTGCTCTCAGAGCAGCAGCGCTCTTCTAAAACAGGGATCAGGAGGGTTTGTAAACTACACATCTGGTTGTGATCATGTGCTTTTGTGTCTGGGGAAGGTTAAAACCTGGCACCACGAACCAACTTCTGGATGGAAAGCCTCAATACGAATACAACTGAAGTCAATCTTCCCTCTGAGGTAGAGTAAATGAGTACAAATAAAAGTCTTTACACAGAAAATATCCATTGACATCTGTTGACCAGTAACAAACATTTTACTCATTTTCAGTGAATCTAATGAACTTCTTCCATATGGCAGAGGAGAGTTTTCCTTTCCCTGTTAAACCTGATGTTTTATAGGTTCATGATTCACACAAACTGCAGTAAAAAGCCTGTTCTTTATAAACCAGCTCACTCACGTCCTTTACTGGTCCTTCCTGGAAATAAATGAATCTGTGTTCATGTCCTGATATCGACCTGAAACGCTGAACATGTTGTTTGGTTCGGTCTGTTCCAGAAACTCTGTTTATTTTGGCATTAGAATATTTAAAAAAAGATAAACAAAAAAATTAAATACATCTTTATTATAATAATCTTTATTGTGACTCTGGATATGTTTTTCCAAAGATAACTATGCAATAAACAACAGTTCTGTTCACTTACAAATTTAATTCATAACCTCAAATAGTCCTTGGAAAAGAACGCAGGCCTTAATAAAAACAATATTCACATCTGTAATGAAAGAAAGAAGGACGTACACTACAATATCACCAAAGATCAACACTCGTTAAGTATGTGAGACGCTATTTCTGAATCTATTTCACCTTGTCCCTATAACAAAAAAGTGGCAGAAACAGTGTGAAACTCTCTAAAATCAACCTGTAACTCCTCAGCTAATGTTCTAAAGCTGACATTAAAACTAACATTTCTTAAGACCACTATGAGAACACAAATATCAAACACTGCGATTCCTGTTGGTTGATCCAAACATGGAGATTTTACTGGTAACGGTTCATATCAATAGGATTCTCAGCACAATAAAATACCAAAAACTCCCAGATCAGAAGCCCTATTCTAAAAAAAGGAATTTACATCATGTGTCGCCTTCACAAAGAGGTTCAATCTTGTTGTTTAAGAATGAGCAGAAAAAATATGTGGAAAGTTCAACAATCAGTCAAATATCTTTTAGAGGCATTTTTACCATATTCTCCATATTGGCTGGAATAATTAGACTGAACACTCTAGTCTATATTTCCTCTTCTCAGCGAAGAGAAGAGGAAATATATCCTTGTTGGTTTGTGAGCATGAGATCATCGTCATCAACTCAAAACATGACACACACCAGAAAAAAATCATTCTGTTTATTTCTTTCAGTTTCAGGCACAGTAAAACACAGAGAATGATTGTCCTGTAGTTCTTTACAAAAGGGACCAGAAGCAGATATTATAAAACCCGGTAAAAATAAAAGCTTACGAGTACATAGAAACAAACACATTTCTGCTTCTGTGCTGTCAACAAGTCATTGAGTAAAAAACTGTGATAAGACAGAGTCCAAAACTATCTAGTCCATCCATTTCAGTCGAAGCAAGCCAGCATGTTCCTGAACATCTGTCTAGTTTGACCGTGGAGCTTCATTATTCTTCTTGAGAGCCACCAGCGCAAAGTTTCTTGGAGAAATGTTTGGGTCAAAGAGAGGAACTATGTGACTGTCCACACCTGCAATGACACAAAGGTGAATGAATGAGATGTGATTATTCACAGAGAAACAGCAGCTCATAACATGGGTCAAACACCTGGTGCTCACCGTTCTCCTGCAGGTAGATCATTCTGTCCAACAGAACCATGGTCTCCACCACCGGAGCCAGCAGCAGGGCCAGACTGAAGTAGACCACAACCCGGCCCTGCTGCTGCAGCATTGACTCCACCCGACCCGGGTCCAGAGGCAGCCCGGGGGGCAGGCCGACCCGGGCCAGACCCAGCTGGGCGTACCTGGACACAGGTGGTTTTATTTGTGTAGCATCTTTTAGCGTAGCATAAAGTACACCAAATATATCACATTACAAAGTACAACATTACACAGTAAGTGGTTTTACTGGGACAGGTCTGCTCTGTTCCAGAGAACTTGAACAAACTCCCAGAGATCTGGAACAAACCCCCAGAGATCTAGAACAAACCCCCAGAGATCTGAAACAAACCCCCAGAAATCTGGAACAAACCCCCAGAGATCTGGAACAAACCCCCAGAGATCTGAAACAAACTCCCAGAAATCTGTAACAAACCCCCAGAGATCTGAAACAAACTCCCAGAAATCTGTAACAAACCCCCAGAGATCTGGAACAAACCCCCAGAGATTTGGAACAAACTCCCAGAGATCTGAAACAAACTCCCAGAAATCTGGCACAAACCCCAAGAGATCTGGAACAAACCCCCAGAGATCTGAAACAAACCCCCAGAGATCTGGAACAAACCCCCAGAAATCTGGAACAAACCCCCAGAGATCTGGAACAAACCCCCAGAGATCTGAAACAAACTCCCAGAAATCTGTAACAAACCCCCAGAGATCTGGAACAAACCCCCAGAGATCTGAAACAAACTCCCAGAAATCTGTAACAAACCCCCAGAGATCTGGAACAAACCCCCAGAGATTTGGAACAAACTCCCAGAGATCTGAAACAAACTCCCAGAAATCTGGAACAAACCCCAAGAGATCTGGAACAAACCCCCAGAGATCTGAAACAAACCCCCAGAGATCTGACACAAACCCCCAGAGATCTGACACAAACCCCCAGAGATCTGGAACAAACCCCCAGAGATCTGGAACAAACTATTAGAGATTTGCAGGTCTGCTGCAACTCTCATTGTTTTAAGGACAGGACTCCAACCTGTGGTTTGTTGCTGCCTGTTATTGACGTCATTTTTTAAATTAACGCTGTAACTTTGTTCTTGTGTTTTAGTTTTGATCAACTGTGTAATTATTTTTAAATTTCCTATTGTTTTTAATTTTAAATCTTTGATTTTTACCCTTTTATTCAACTGTTGATCTTGATGCATGTTTTATGTAAAGCACTTTGAATTAACTTATTGTGCTGTACAAATAAACTTGGCTTACAACACAATATAAAACACAAAGACATAATAAGTAAAAAATAGGTATGTTACAGTGCAGCAGTTTTTCAGATATGAGAGGAGAAATAGGGAGTTTGTCAGATGGGTAAAATCATATATTTGTAAAGTTGTAGAGTCATAAAATCATATATTTGTAAAGTTGTAAAGTCATAAAATCATATATTTGTAAAGTTGTAAAGTCATAAAATCATATATTTGTAAAGTTGTAAAGTCATAAAATCATATAGTTGTGAAATCATATATTTATAAAGTTGTAAAGTCAGACGTTTCTGAGAAGAAGAAATGAAGTAAACAAGGAGTCGTTTCCAGTCATTCTTACCTCCCACATCATTTCCATGCAAGAGCTAATGCAAAACATACGGTAAAACTTTTATTATTCATGACTTGCTGAGACTTCTATTTGAATAAAAGACATAATTTAATAGTATTAATAACAGTTTCTGTCTATCTATGTCAAACATTGATCCTTGTAAGTGTCTGCCAAATGACAAATGTAAAAAATATTTAATACTATATTAAAACTGAATGTTTATTTTAATTAATTATACTTATAACTAGTGCAGTGCCCACAGAATGGATTAAGGTGGTTTGTTCATGTCCCACACACTGCTCTGATAACCACAGAATGTTTAGTAAATGGTGAAATGATGATAAATCTTTAGTTTTTATATTCACAACAACTTATCCATCCATAAAACGATAGTGTCTGGATTTCCTGAGGGTCAGTGAACGCGTCTCAGGTACTTTATACGTGTAGTTTATACTTGTAGTTTATATTTACTCACTCTGTGAAGGGCAGGAGATGAGCTTTCTTGATGGTCTGGATCCCGACCCTCCTCAGGTCCGGTCTGGAGTCCCTGATGAAAGTCTCCAGCATGGCCCGGTAGCAGTGGGTCCTCAGCAGCTCGCTGCCCCCCCTCAGCCTCTGGACGTAGTCCTCCACGGCGTGACACGCCCCCTCCCGCGCCTTGTAGGACAGCCGGTGTCCGGGTAGACCCCGGACCCAGGAGCTCATGGGGTAGCCGAACCGGGCCGGGTCGGGCGGGGCGGGGTTGGTCGGGGAGAGCGGTCCCACCAGGCCGGGGGGGGCGGGGCTTTCCTCTGTGGTGATCTTCATGTAGCAGCACGCCACGGACGTGATGCCGCGGACATGCGGGCTCTCCACGAAGTGGCGGAGGAGGGTGGCGCTGAGGTCGCCGCAGGCGTGGAGACCCGTCAGCACGAAGTCCGGATACCCCCGCGGGCACCGGGCCTCTGAACAGAACCCCGCCACGCACGGCCGGCTACTCCCAGCGGGCGACCCCGCCTCGCCAGGCTCCTCCCAGCTCGCCTGGGAGTCCTCAGGTACCGGAGAGGAGGTCTGGTCCTGTCCGGAGGAGGTCTGGTCCGGTCCAGAGGAGGTCTGGTCCGGTCCGGAGGAGGTCTGGTCCGGTCCGGAGGAGGTCTGGTGCACCGAGGCCCGGAGTCTCTTTCTGCAGGGTCCAGAACTGCCAGGACTCAGCTGCTCCATGAAGCATTCCCATGATGCCTTAGGGTTTATCCAGCCGGTCACATGGCGTGGGGAGGATTCTGGGAGCTGGAAGGAGCAGTTCTAGGAAGAAAGAAGGAAATAGTGACGTCAAACACGATCTGTAAATCAAACAAAGGTTTATTAAAATATAACTGATCTTACAACAAGTGAAAAACTTTGGACAAAGCATTTATACAAACACAATTTATTACATCACAAAATCTAAATGGATTAAGCTTTTAGGGCCTTACTTTTACAAAAATGACTCATCAACTTTAGATCCTCCTAAGACCCAACAAGGGCCATCCTGTTATATTATTATTAATTATTATTATTATTATTAATACGTGTTGTTTCCTTCCTGTTATATTATTAATTATTATGATTATTATTAATAAGTGTTGTTTCCATCCTGTTATATTATTAATTATTATTAATAATAAGTGTTGTTTCCATCCTGTTATATTATTAATTATTATTAATAAGTGTTGTTTCCTTCCTGTTATATTATTAATTATTATTATTAATAAATGTTGTTTCCATCCTGTTATATTAATAATTATTATTATTATTAATAATAATAATAGTGTTGCTTCCATGTTCACATCATCCTTTTCTTTCTTTTCTTCTTTTTTCCTGATAAAAGTTTATTTTTTTGTTTTCCTAGCACAATGTGTGTGATTTTGTGTTGTACAAATAAAATCAGTCAGTGTAGTTAACAAACCTTTTTCTTTTTTTCCTTCTCCAACATCGCCAGCAACTCGCTGTCGAACTTGGTCGCCATGGCAACCAGATCGCCATCGGCCTCGACCGCCGTCAGCGAGAGTCCGAGTCCGTAGGACAGGAACCGGGTCAGGTGACCCTGGAAGACACGATGCATTCACAAAAATCTGCTGTTAATGACTGTCAGACTTTAATTCTTCTGATATTCTGTTGTTTAGTTTGATCAGGGACGAAGCCGTCATCAGAACCATCGTCTCCGTTTAATCTGCACAAAGGTGATGAATGATTAATACAAGCTGGTACCAGCTTATACACACATATATAGGAATAGAATTAATGGCTGTGTGGTACCTGTCCTGACCCCACGTCCACGACCCTGCTGCAGCCGACCTGGTCACAGAGATGTTTGACCCACTGAAAGATTACACACACAGATAAATGATGAACCTGATTAAATAAACCAGATTAATGATGAACCTGATTAAATAACCAGATTAATGATGATGAACCTGATTAGATGAACCAGTTAATGATGATGAACCTGATTAAATTAACCAGATTAGATAGACCAGATTAGATAAACTAGATGATGATAAACCAGATTAGATAAACCAGATTAGATAAACCAGATTAGATGAACCATATTAGATAAACCAGATTAGATAAACCAGATTAGATAAACCAGATTAGATGAACCAGATTAAATTAACCAGATGATGATAAACCAGATTAGATAAACCAGATGATGATAAACCATATTAGATAAACCAGATTAGATAAACCAGATTAGATAAACCAGATTAGATAAACCATCTTAGATAAACCAGATTAGATGAACCAGATTAGATGAACCAGATGATGATAAACCAGATTAAATAAACCAGATTAGATAAACCAGATTAGATAAACCAGATGATGGTAAACCAGATTAAATAAACCAGATTAAATAAACCAGATTAGATAAACCAGATGATGATATACCAGATTAGATAAACCAGATGATGATAAACCAGATTAAATAAACCAGATTAGATAAACCAGATAAATAAACCAGATTAGATAAACCAGATGACCCCCCTCGTACCGCTCCCAGCCGCCGGATCTCGTGCTGCTTCTTGGGTTTGACGTGTTTCCTGAAGACGTGGTCCAGCTTGGAGCTCTGGCTCTGGTTCTGGAACTCTGGCTCTGGTTCTGCTCTGGTCTCCGGTCGACTCCCTCGAGGAAACGCCAGGGCGTGGGCGGAGCTTCGGAACGCCAGCAGCGACAGAGGCCACACGGACGGGTATCTGACCGCGGAACGATCAACCGAAACATGGATATACCAGAAACATCAGGAGTTCAGAGGAGAGTTAAGAAGCAAATGGAACCTCAACCTTCCATCCTCCTCAGTCCATTTTGTCAATTATTCTGACGAAAAAATTGTGTGATTTGACACAAAATGTGAAAAGATTCAACTGTTAAACATTTAAATAACTAGAATATAAAACTAGTTGATGTTATGGGTATATTTTTAAACCTTTTTGATAGAGGTTCACTATCTGGTTCCAAGTTTTCATTATTACACCACATCTACGTCTACTGTCAGAACAGAAAAAACTCACTAGAGCTGCATTGATTAGTTGATTAGTTGATTAATGACCAACTATTTTGAGGATTAATTAACTTGTGTCGATTAAAAAAAAAGTTCCATCTTCTGTTCTCTGACTATTTCCTGGTTTCTTTATTCTTCTATAATAGTAAACTGATGATCTTTGGGTTGTGGACAAGAAAATACATTTTAGGTTCAATCTTCAGCTTTGACAAACACTGATCAACATTTACATCATTTAATGAACCAATCAATAATCAATATCCACCTCCTGTCTGTAGCTGTAGAGTCCAGCAGCAGATCCGCGACTTGAGGACACGTCAAGTCCTGAAGAACCAGCTGCCAACATCTGGGGAGGGAGCTCCACAGGTCCTCACAGAAGAAGTCCTGGATCAGTAACATGATGATAACATTAAAACAGTAATATTAAAAGTCCTGGATCAGTAACATGAAGATAACATTAAAACAGTAATATTAAAAGTCCTGGATCAGTAACATGAAGATAACATTAAAACAGTAATATTAAAAGTCCTGGATCAGTAACATGATGATGACATCAACAGTAGTATTAAAAACCGTGGATCAGTAACCTGAAGATGACATCAACAGTAATATTAAAGTTCTGGACCAGCAACATGATGATGTCATTAACACAGTAATATTAAAAGTTCTGGATGAGTAATATAATGATAACATTAAAACATTAATATTAAAAGTTCTGGATCAGTAACATGATGATGACATCAACAGTAATATTACTATTACAGGTCAAATACTACTACTACCAGTACTGTTGGTACCACTACTACTACTACTACAGGTAAAATACTACTACTACCAGTACTGTTGGTACCACTACTACTACAGGTCAAATACTACTACTACCAGTACTGTTGGTACCACTACTACTACTACAGGTAAAATACTACTACTACCAGTACTGTTGGTACCACTACTTCTACTACTACTACAGGTAAAATACTACTACTACCAGTACTGTTGGTACCATTACTACTACAGGTCAAATACTACTAGTACCACTACTACTACTACAGGTCAAATACTACTACTACCAGTAGAGTTCGAACCTCTAGTACTACTAGTAGTAGCTAAACTACTTCTACTACTACTACTACTACTACAGGTAAAATACTATTAATATCAGTACTGTTGGTACCTCTAGTACTACTAGTACTACTACTACAGGTCAAATACTAATACTACCAGTACTGTTGGTACCTCTAGAACTACTAGTACTACTACTCCGGGTAAACCACCTGATCAGATACAGGTGTGGTGGGCGGGGTTTATGTTTTCTGTCATAGCAACAGCAGAACCAGGAATGAAGGAACAGGTTGATGTAAGTTATGAGTTTTTATAAGTTAAACAAGTTAAATCAAACAGGTTAAACAAGTTAAACAAGTTACATTAAACCACATTGACCAGATTTGATGACGAGTCTTAAAAAGCAGGAATAAACTCACGATGATGTACGAGTCAGAAACGTGTTTGTGCGCAGACAGAAATGCGCAGATTCTCTGCGCCATTTCTCTCTGCTGCTGAAGGCTCAACATCTGCACAGCTGGAGCCGCGCGAGCCGCTGCTTTACAGATGTTTGATCGGCTGCTTTAACAGAGGTTCGATCAGCTGATCGATGCCCTGCATGTGGAGACTGATGGTGCGTTCAGGTTTCCTCGTCAGTCGTTTTTTTTTTCTTCATCGCTTACAGCAGCATGACCGCCCTCACGTGGACAGGAAATGGAATAGGGGGTTTATGCTAAAAAACAACAAACAACTAAATTCTCCATCGAGCTCAGTTTCTGAAGTTGTAAATTAAATAAGTTGCTGCTGTTTTTCCTCCAAAACCTGTAATCTTAGCACTCTATTTCACATTTTTCACAGGGAAACAATTACCGTACCTTCATTTTTATATAATAAAGCTGTGATATAAAGTCTATATTTTTACAGTTCGGTGTGAAAAGGTAGCTTTTATTTTGAAGGACAAACTTTGTCCTTTTTGCTCATAGACAGTTTAAGTTAAGTTTTAGTAAAATCACCTTAAAAATGTACTTACTATCTATTATTTTTCTTCATTTAATACAATTATTATTTTACATAATATGATTTAGAAAATGCCCCACGATTGGCTGGCGACCATCTGGGGTGTATCCCTGCCTCTCGCCTTAACGCGCTGGGATAGGCTCCAGCAGACCCCTGCGACCCCGAAAGGGAATAAGCGGGATAGACAATGGATGGATGGATGATTTAGAAAAAACAACAATATGCAAATATGTAAAATTTCTAGCGCAACAATTTAATAGAGTCACAGTGACTTACATAGCATATATATATATATATATATATATGTGTGTGTGTTTGTGTGTGTGTGTGTGTGTGTGTGTGTGCGTAAGTAATAGGATAATTCAAAGCGGCATCAAAAGGAATAACTTATTAAGTACGTTAAAATTACGTACGGTAAGTCCTCTCCTGTGTTCCTACCGTTCCTCTCTGTCCGTGAAGGCATCATGACCCGGATGTAGATGTCTGACCGGAAGTTGCGGCGGGTCCACGGTGCTGCAGGTTCGCTGCTTTTCTCTAAAACAAAACAACTTATCTCGGTTTAGTTAAAATGTCGATATGGACATTTTTATTGTCACAGACACGTCGGAACACGTTTCTGTTAACAGGAAGTTAATGTTTGAATTCAATTAAACTCAAAAGCTAACAGCTAGCAACATCCGCTAACACACACACATATATAAATATATATATATATATCTGTCCTTTAAACATCATGATCATACAAGAATAAAAGAAATACTAAAACTTGGTACCAGTTTAATTCTCTTAAGAGCGTTTAAAAGAAAAAAACAGTAATATTAAAAGTCCTGGATCATGATATAAAATAGTTTTATATTCTAGGTTCTTCGTATTTTAATTAATTAATAGTATTTTAAATAATTAATTCACTGAGATCCAACATGGCCGACGTCAACTTCCACTTCAACGTGACCTCTGTGTCGTCGAGGAAACGATCAGGGGGTGGGAGGAAGAACAGGTGGCTTCGTAAGAAGAAGAGGCGTCTGCAGAGGGGGGACCAGGTCCAGGAGAGGGGGCGGCGGCCCCTAGAGCCGGGTCAGGCCCAGAACCAGAATCAGCGTCTTCGCTGTCCGGACGTGGACGCTTGGCCTACACCATTGCCGGCTGGCCCCAGGCCATCACTAATGGCGATGGGCCACAGACCTGCCGCACCCCCCCCTGGCCGGACCCCTGCCGGCCCCCCCTCCAAGTACCTGGCCATAGACTGCGAGATGGTGGGCTCGGGCCCGCGGGGGCGGGTCAGCCAGCTGGCCAGGTGCAGCATCGTGTCCTACGACGGTGACGTCGTCTACGACAAATATGTGAGCCCCGACCACCCTGTCACCGACTACAGGACACGGTGGAGCGGCATCAGGAGGCGGGACCTGGACCATGCCACGCCCTACCGCCAGGCCAGGAAGGAGGTGGGGGCAAGGTCATTATACCTGGTTAACAAGCTCATAATTAGCCAATCAGGACGCTTGAGTCAGGTAGACATCGTCATGATGATTCACTAACTGCTGATCAACTGGGATTTAACCACATAGACATCTCTAGTGACCAGAGAATGTGAAAATCTAGTGAGCAGCAGGTCAGGGGTCAGAGGTCAACAACCAGACTCCTAGTGAGAGCTGATAGAACAACTGGAACTCAAATAACAACTGGTTATTAATTAATAGGAAAATATCTCAATATGGGCGACACGGTGGAGCAGTGGGTAGCACTGTTGCCTCACAGCAAGAAGGTCGCAGGTTCAAGACCGCCTTGGGGCCTGGGTCTGGGACCTTTCTGTGTGGAGTTTGCATGTTCTCCCCGTGTCTGCGTGGGTTTTCACCGGGTACTCCGGCTTCCTCCCACAATACAAAACATGCTCAGGTTAATTGGCAAATCTAAATTGCCCATAGGTGTGAGTGTGTGTGTGAATGGTGTGTGAATGGTGTGTGTGCCCCACGATTGGCTGGCGACCATCTGGGGTGTATCCCCCTGCCTCTCGCCATAAAATGCGCTGGGATAGGCTCCAGCAGACCCCTGCGACCCCGAAAGGGAATAAGCGGGATAGAAAATGGATGGATGGATGGATATCTCAATATCATGTTGATTAATGCTGCTGCTCGTCAATCATTAACATCATGTTCTTATTGATAATAATATTGATAATAATTGTATTGATAATAACACTTTTGATAATAATAGTATTGATAACAGTTTTGATGATATTAGTATAGATAATAATAATAATTATATTAATAGTATTGGTAATAATAGTATTGATAATAACAGATAGTAAACAGTCTATCAGACAAACTACACATTTAAATTTAATATAAAATGGTCACATTCAGGCTTTTTCTCCCAGTTATTAGAGTAAAATGATCAATAATCAATGTTTATAACAGATATGACGTATATTATATTAATATACTGTTTGCTCTATATCACATCCTCTATGTGGGGGTGTAAAGTATTTGTGCGTTTATTCCTCCAGGTCTTGGTTCTGAACGGGTTCAGATTCTTCAGATCACAATGATCCAAATTAACACAAACAAACCCCAGAAACTAGTTTTATTTTAGCCTCTAATACATCATCATTACAGTAATTAAATGAATATCATCAATAATTATGGATCTAGATAGACTCAGTAACACACCGGTCTTTCACAGTGAACCAAGCGCTACAGGCGCTTTGTCATATTTCCTCGTCTTAGCTTTGGGAGACTTTCGTTTGTCTCTTTATCTCCGTCTCTCTCCGCCTGTCTTCTCATCCCTGTTAAATATGTTTTCATGGTGTCACTTGGTGTCTACACTTCATACCCATACTCTGTGCTGTATGATCCCTGCACACACCCTGCTGCCCCTAATGGAGTGGAGGTGCAATTGCACTTTATTCTAGGACAGTAAAATGAATTTAAAAAAGCATGTTTCCTGAGGTCAAACAAGCCCCCTTGACGGAGCCTCTGAGGGGGGGCAACGCTCCCTCTGAGAACCACTGGTCTAGATGAACTGAACTAGATGATGATAATAAGCTGTTGATGAACGTGTTGTCTCTACTCGTTTTCTATCGTGTCTTCAGATCCTGAAGCTCCTGGTAGGGAAGGTGGTGGTGGGCCACGCCGTCCACAACGACTTCCAGGTCCTGGGCTACTCGCACCCCCCCCGCCTGATCCGGGACACCTCCAGGATCCCCGCCCTGAACCGCCGGGCGGGGTTCAACGAGAACGAGTGTGCGTCGCTGAAGAGACTCATGAAGGCCGTTTTTAACCGAGAAATCCAGGTAGAGCGAGTTAAAAACACTAAACCTGTAAAAAAGAAAGTTTGTAAATGAAGAATCTGTCAGTTCAAAGTTTGAAGGATCAAGTTAACGTTCACATGTAGTTTAATGGAACCATGGGGGGTCCTTTGACTGTTTAATATTAAAGAATATAAATGTCCTGTTTTTATCCTGAAAGCACTTTAAGTTGCATTTTAATGTGTTAAAGCTGCTAAAATAAAGTTTAATTTCATTAATAAGAGCTAAACTAAAACATCAGTTCAGTTCTGGGAAACATTAGTTAAAAAGGGAATTCCAACAATTTTATCAGGTTTTATCACGTTTTAACTGGTTTTATCAGGTTTTTATGATCCTGTGTTTCGTCTCCAGACCGGCAGGAAGGGCCACTCCTCGGTGGAAGACGCCAGAGCCTCGATGGAGTTGTTCCGTCTGGTGGAGGCGGAGTGGGAGACTGCTCAGTAGTGACATCACAGAGGGACGCAGTGACATCACAGATTCACCTTCAGCTCGTTACTGTTTTCAAAGACATTGAGGACGAAAACCTGCAAAACTGCCTGAAGTTTCTCTGAATATGAACCAGTTGTTATTTAATTCTCAGGTTGTGTTGTTCAGACGTGTTTTATTTAACACGCCTCTGTTTTGTTTTGTTTTAACACCACAGTGGTGTTTTCTTGCATATTAAAGATAGTGAAATTAAAAAGTTCTGCAAACAATTTAACTCTTTTCTCTTTGAATTAAAGGTGATGAACAGAACTCTGCATTAAAATGAAAGAGAAAGAAACAAAGCCATGAATAGTTTTTAAAAATCATTTAACTTCATACTAGTTTCTGTTGTAGCTTAGATGATAAAACACCTCCTGTGTTTTTATAGTAAAACCATGATTTTCAGAGGGAAATGCCACTAATAAAAATATATATAACGGTATTCTGGTGAAATATTTCCACTTGATGTAAATAATTTCTAAAACCTCCATTTCCTCAGCAGTTTGATCCCTGAAAAGAGGTAAAGATGCTGTTGGTGAACGTAGAAAAAAACAGGGTTTTACAGCAGGAATAAACACGTCTAAAGTTGAATAAACTGTTCAATTGTTCTGAAGATGATTTTATTACTGATCATCTGTGAATCTGAAACTGAAAGTAAATATCAAACCACTTTTTTATATAAATAAATAATAATCCTGCCAATGTTTGACCAGGTTCTGATGTTTTCAGACTCTGTTCATGTTTAAGAACTTTATAGTAATGGAGTGTATATATATATATATATATATATATATATATATATATGTATACACACACACGCGTACACATACACAAACACACGTATACATATATATGTATATACTGTATACATATATATATATATATATATATATATATATGTGTGTGTGTACATGTGTGTACGTGTGTGTATAAATCTTGTCTTCGAACCTCGGTTCATCTTCTGTCTGAAACAGGCTGTTTTATTTCTATTAAAGTAGAATCTCGCGGATAGAAAAGCGAGAGCAGGAGCTTTAACCAACAGACTTTGGATTTTATTCAGTGTGACTTTTTGATGACTAATGAATAATTATAACATAAAGTTATAGTTTAAATACTCATCGATATTTGAACTCAAAGAGGATTAAATGTTCATTAATAAGGCTTTAAAACACATGAAAGAGTTTGTGTGTCTCGTTAATACAACATGGATTTAATGGATTTAATGGATTTAATGAGCCCTGGGTTGCCAACATGTGTATAATTCGTTTTTTATTAACCATCAGGTATTTGTTGATTTTGCAGATTTCTGCTGATCTCAGTGGGAACAGAATCAACCTGAACATATATTTATTCTACTGGCAAATTTATTAACTTTACATATTGTTAATATTTTCTAGATGACCAGAAACAGACTGAACAGATGATAATGGAGTGTGTGTTCCTGTAGAAAGTGTGTGTGTTCCTGTAGAAAGTGTGTGTTCCTGTAGAAAGTGTGTGTTCCTGTAGAAAGTGTGTGTTCCTGTAGAAAGCGTGTGTTCCTGTAGAAAGTGTGTGTTCCTGTAGAAAGTGTGTGTTCCTGCAGAAAGTGTGTGTTCCTGTAGAAAGTGTGTGTTCCTGTAGAAAGTGTGTGTTCCTGTGGAAAGAGTGTGTTCCTCTAGAAAGTGTGTATCTCTGTAGAAAGTGTGTGTTCCTGTAGAAAGTGTGTATCCCTGTAGAAAGTGTGTATTTCTGTAGAACGTGTGTGTTCCTGAAGAAAGTGTGTGTTCCTGTAGAAAGTGTGTGTTCCTGTAGAAAGAGTGTGTTCCTGTAGAAAGTGTGTGTTCCTGTATAAAGTGTGTGTTCCTGTAGAAAGTGTGTGTTCCGGTAGAAAGCGTGTGTTCCTGTAGAAAGTGTGTGTTCCTGTAGAAAGTGTGTGTTCCTGTAGCAAGTGTGTGTTCCTGTAGAAAGTGTGTGTTCCTGTAGAAAGAGTGTGTTCCTCTAGAAAGTGTGTATCTCTGTAGAAAGTGTGTGTTCCTGTAGAAAGTGTGTATCCCTGTAGAAAGTATGTATTTCTGTAGAACGTGTGTGTTCCTGAAGAAAGTGTGTGTTTCTGTAGAACGTGTGTGTTCCTGAAGAAAGTGTGTGTTCCTGTAGAAAGTGTGTGTTCCTGTAGAAAGTGTGTGTTCCTATAGAAAGTGTGTGTTCCTGTAGAAAGTGTGTATCTCTGTAGAAAGTGTGTATTTCTGTAGAACGTGTGTGTTCCTGAAGAAAGTGTGTGTTCCTGTAGAGAGTGTGTATCTCTGTAGCAAGTGTGTGTTCCTGTATAAAGTGTGTGTATTTCTGTAGAACGTGTGTGTTCCTGAAGAAAGTGTGTGTTCCTGTAGAGAGTGTGTATCTCTGTAGCAAGTGTGTGTTCCAGTAGCAAGTGTGTGTTCCTGTAGAAAGTGTGTGTTCCTGTAGAAAGAGTGTGTTCCCCTAGAAAGTGTGTGTTCCTGTAGAAAGTGTGTGTTCCTGTAGAAAGTGTGTGTTCCTGAAGCAAGTGTGTGTTCCAGTAGCAAGTGTGTGTTCCTGTAGAAAGTGTGTGTTCCTGTAGAAAGTGTGTGTTCCTGTAGAAAGTGTGTGTGTTCCTGTAGAAAGTGTGTGTTCCTGTAGTAAGTGTGTGTTCCTGTAGAAAGTGTGTGTGTTCCTGTAGAAAGTGTGTGTTCCTGTACAAAGTGTGTGTTCCTGTAGTAAGTGTGTGTTCCTGTAGAAAGTGTGTGTTCCTGTACAAAGTGTGTGTTCCTGTACAAAGTGTGTATTCTTGTAGAAAGTGTGTATTTCTGTAGAAAGTGTGTGTTCCTGTACAAAGTGTGTGTTCCTGTAGAAAGTGTGTGTTCCTGTAGAAAGTGTGTGTTCCTGTATAAAGTGTGTGTTCCTGTACAAAGTGTGTGTTCCTGTAGAAAGTGTGTGTTCCTGTAGCAAGTTTGTGTTCCTGTAGAAAGTGTGTGTTCCTGTAGAAAGAGTGTGTTCCTGTAGAAAGTGTGTATCTCTGTAGAAAGTGTGTGTTCCTGTAGCAAGTGTGTTCCTGTAGAAAGTGTGTGTGTTCCTGTAGAAAGTGTGTGTTCCTGTATAAAGTGTGTGTTCCTGTACATAGTGTGTGTTCCTGTAGAAAGTGTGTGTTCCTGTAGAAAGTGTGTATCTCTGTAGAAAGTGTGTGTTTCTGTAGAAAGTGTGTTCCTGTAGAAAGTGTGTGTGTTCCTGTAGAAAGTGTGTGTTCCTGTATAAAGTGTGTGTTCCTGTACAAAGTGTGTGTTCCTGTAGAAAGTGTGTGTTCCTGTAGCAAGTGTGTGTTCCTGTAGAAAGTGTGTGTTCCTGTAGAAAGAGTGTGTTCCTCTAGAAAGTGTGTATCTCTGTAGAAAGTGTGTGTTCCTGTAGAAAGTGTGTATCCCTGTAGAAAGTGTGTGTTCCTGTAGAAAGTGTGTGTTCCTGTAGAAAGAGTGTGTTCCTCTAGAAAGTGTGTATCTCTGTAGAAAGTGTGTGTTCCTGTAGAAAGTGTGTATCCCTGTAGAAAGTGTGTATTTCTGTAGAACGTGTGTGTTCCTGAAGAAAGTGTGTGTTCCTGTAGAGAGTGTGTTCCTGTAGAAAGTGTGTATCTCTGTAGAAAGTGTGTGTTCCTGTAGAAAGTGTGTGTTCCTGTAGCAAGTGTGTGTTCCAGTAGCAAGTGTGTGTTCCTGTAGAAAGTGTGTGTTCCTGTAGAAAGTGTGTGTGTTCCTGTAGAAAGTGTGTGTTCCTGTACAAAGTGTGTGTTCCTGTACAAAGTGTGTATTCTTGTAGAAAGTGTGTATTTCTGTAGAAAGTGTGTGTTCCTGTACAAAGTGTGTGTTCCTGTAGAAAGTGTGTGTTCCTGTAGAAAGTGTGTATCTCTGTAGAAAGTGTGTGTTCCTGTAGAAAGTGTGTATCTCTGTAGAAAGTGTGTGTTCCTGTAGCAAGTGTGTTCCTGTAGAAAGTGTGTGTGTTCCTGTAGAAAGTGTGTGTTCCTGTATAAAGTGTGTGTTCCTGTACAAAGTGTGTGTTCCTGTAGAAAGTGTGTGTTCCTGTAGCAAGTGTGTGTTCCTGTAGAAAGTGTGTGTTCCTGTAGAAAGAGTGTGTTCCTCTAGAAAGTGTGTATCTCTGTAGAAAGTGTGTGTTCCTGTAGAAAGTGTGTATCCCTGTAGAAAGTGTGTGTTCCTGTAGAAAGTGTGTGTTCCTGTAGAAAGAGTGTGTTCCTCTAGAAAGTGTGTATCTCTGTAGAAAGTGTGTGTTCCTGTAGAAAGTGTGTATCCCTGTAGAAAGTGTGTATTTCTGTAGAACGTGTGTGTTCCTGAAGAAAGTGTGTGTTCCTGTAGAGAGTGTGTTCCTGTAGAAAGTGTGTATCTCTGTAGAAAGTGTGTGTTCCTGTAGAAAGTGTGTGTTCCTGTAGCAAGTGTGTGTTCCAGTAGCAAGTGTGTGTTCCTGTAGAAAGTGTGTGTTCCTGTAGAAAGTGTGTGTGTTCCTGTAGAAAGTGTGTGTTCCTGTACAAAGTGTGTGTTCCTGTAGAAAGTGTGTATGTTCCTGTAGAAAGTGTGTTTTCCTGTAGAAATTGTGTGTTCCTGTAGAAAGTGTGTGTTCCTGTAGAAAGTGTGTGTGTTCCTGTACAAAGTGTGTGTGTTCCTGTAGAAAGTGTGTGTTCCTGTACAAAGTGTGTGTTCCTGTACAAAGTGTGTATTCTTGTAGAAAGTGTGTATTTCTGTAGAAAGTGTGTGTTCCTGTACAAAGTGTGTGTTCCTGTAGAAAGTGTGTGTTCCTGTAGAAAGTGTGTATCTCTGTAGAAAGTGTGTGTTCCTGTAGAAAGTGTGTGTTCCTGTATAAAGTGTGTGTTCCTGTACAAAGTGTGTGTTCCTGTAGAAAGTGTGTGTTCCTGTAGCAAGTTTGTGTTCCTGTAGAAAGTGTGTGTTCCTGTAGAAAGTGTGTATCTCTGTAGAAAGTGTGTGTTCCTGTAGCAAGTGTGTTCCTGTAGAAAGTGTGTGTGTTCCTGTAGAAAGTGTGTGTTCCTGTATAAAGTGTGTGTTCCTGTACAAAGTGTGTGTTCCTGTAGAAAGTGTGTGTTCCTGTAGCAAGTGTGTGTTCCTGTAGAAAGTGTGTGTTCCTGTAGAAAGAGTGTGTTCCTCTAGAAAGTGTGTATCTCTGTAGAAAGTGTGTGTTCCTGTAGAAAGTGTGTATCCCTGTAGAAAGTGTGTGTTCCTGTAGAAAGTGTGTGTTCCTGTAGAAAGAGTGTGTTCCTCTAGAAAGTGTGTATCTCTGTAGAAAGTGTGTGTTCCTGTAGAAAGTGTGTATCCCTGTAGAAAGTGTGTATTTCTGTAGAACGTGTGTGTTCCTGAAGAAAGTGTGTGTTCCTGTAGAGAGTGTGTTCCTGTAGAAAGTGTGTATCTCTGTAGAAAGTGTGTGTTCCTGTAGAAAGTGTGTGTTCCTGTAGCAAGTGTGTGTTCCAGTAGCAAGTGTGTGTTCCTGTAGAAAGTGTGTGTTCCTGTAGAAAGTGTGTGTGTTCCTGTAGAAAGTGTGTGTTCCTGTACAAAGTGTGTGTTCCTGTAGAAAGTGTGTATGTTCCTGTAGAAAGTGTGTTTTCCTGTAGAAATTGTGTGTTCCTGTAGAAAGTGTGTGTTCCTGTAGAAAGTGTGTGTGTTCCTGTACAAAGTGTGTGTTCCTATAGAAAGTGTGTGTTTCTGTACAAAGTGTGTGTTCCTGTAGAAAGTGTGTGTTCCTGTAGAAAGTGTGTGTGTTCCTGTACAAAGTGTGTGTTCCTGTAGAAAGTGTGTGTGTTCCTGTAGAAAGTGTGTGTTCCTGTACAAAGTGTGTGTTCCTGTACAAAGTGTGTGTTCCTGTAGAAAGTGTGTATGTTCCTGTAGAAAGTGTGTGTTCCTGTAGAAAGTGTGTGTTCCTGTAGAAAGTGTGTGTGTTCCTGTAGAAAATGTGTGTGTTCCTGTAGAAAGTGTGTGTTCCTGTACAAAGTGTGTGTTCCTGTAGAAAGTGTGTGTTCCTGTAGAAAGTGTGTATGTTCCTGTAGAAGGTGTGTGTTCCTGTAGAAAGTGTGTGTTCCTGTAGAAAGTGTGTGTTCCTGTAGAAAGTGTGTGTTCCTATAGAAAGTGTGTGTTTCTGTACAAAGTGTGTGTTCCTGTAGAAAGTGTGTGTTCCTGTAGAAAGTGTGTGTGTTCCTGTACAAAGTGTGTGTTCCTGTAGAAAGTGTGTGTGTTCCTGTAGAAAGTGTGTGTTCCTGTACAAAGTGTGTGTTCCTGTAGAAAGTGTGTGTTCCTGTAGAAAGTGTGTATGTTCCTGTAGAAAGTGTGTGTTCCTGTAGAAAGTGTGTGTTCCTGTAGAAAGTGTGTGTTCCTGTAGAAAGTGTGTGTTCCTGTACAAAGTGTGTGTTCCTGTAGAAAGTGTGTGTTCCTGTAGAAAGTGTGTATGTTCCTGTAGAAGGTGTGTGTTCCTGTAGAAAGTGTGTGTTCCTGTAGAAAGTGTGTGTTCCTGTAGAAAGTGTGTATTTCTGTAAGAATAAAGTTGTCTGAATATAAACTGATTCATAATGGGCTCTAGATTAATCAAATTTAAAAATAATGAAAATCACAATATTATCTTTGCAGAATCTATATTTAAAAAGTTGCTTTAACTGTAGCTGTGGATGTAGTGGTACAAGTACCTCAAAGTTATACTAGGCGCCAGCAGTACCAGTAAAAGTCTGTGTTTAGATGCTGTAGTAAGTGAATGAATGAATAAACAGGAGGAGGCCCCTGCTCCTTTAACCCCCCCCCTTTTCTCTCCTGTTGGTCTCGTTGTTTCTTCGTCCTCCAGAAGCTGCAGGACGAGACTCTGGTTCTTTTATTATTTTATTTTTATATAAATTTATCATCTGCTGTTTCACAGGAAGAAAAAAAACTTGAGGAAAAAACATCCTGAGCCTGAAGAAGATGAAGTGAGTGATTTTCTGTTTCTGGTCTAAAACATTAGAGCAAAATACGACGAATTATTCACGTTTGTCCAGATGCTCATTAACATTCATTTAACATTCAGCTAACATCATCCTGGAGTTAATGAAAAATAATTATTATTGTATGCTCTCTCTCTATGTGTGTGTGTATATATATATATATATATATATATATATATATATATATATATATATATATATATATATATATACACACACACACACAGGCTTAAACATAACGTAACAGTTAATTTAAATCTTCACATACTGAACATCATGTTATAATTTTATAGGAATAATATAATATAAAAATATTTTTTTTTTTGCAACCTGTGTTTGATTTATGTGAATTCAGTAGATTTTACACAAAAATCCACCAGACGTGAAGTTTCTGTGTTTTCCAGAGCGACACAACACAAAGAAAAGAAGCTTTTATTTCTCTTTATCTGATATCAGATTCAAAATGCGTTTAATGTCATGGAAGAACAACGTCTGCTGAAGATAATCGTCTTTTTCTACTGTAGTTTAGTTCAAAGTCAAATAAATGCATCACATGTGCAGCGAGAAACAGGTTTTAATCCAAAAACCTGAGCAAATTAAAATACAATTTTAACATCAATATTAATAATAATACCTACACATTCCAAAGCATCAAGAATATTATCTTTGACCTAATTAAAATTATATTCAACCACTGACAAAAATAAATAAAATAGTAATATAATAATTTTGCTGCATTTTATGTAGGAAAATGTGATAGTTATAGATAGATATTTAACAGCCTTATTAATGACAAAAGGACAAAAATGTGAAACGTCAGAGGAACAGTAGCTTTGTGTGTTGGTTAATGATCATTTAACAAGGAGATGGAATCAAATATAAAGTGACAAAACTCTTTATGTTTAAAGTCTACCTTTCTTTTTTAGATTTTGTGTCATAAAAGTGTATTTTTGTAAAAAATAAATGGTACGAATGGACCTTTGAATGAACAGAAACCACATGATGATTCTTAATCTGCATTTTTCATCTTTTCCAACATGATTTGACTCTTAAACCTGAATCTGATTCTAAAGACTCTCAGATCTTTATTCAACGCTTCCAGAATCTTCCTGGAACCAAACGCGTCTCTTTCTTCTCCCCCTCCATTCTCTGCCCCCCCCCCCCCCCCGGCTCCGCGGTTCCTGTCAGACCATGTCCGCCCGTGGGGGGTCCGGTCGCCCCGGCGACGCCGTGATGGAGGAGCTGCCGAGCGTTTCTAAGGCCGCTTCCTGCCGTGAGAAAGTGGATCCACAAATCCTCCGTTTGTTCGTCATTCTGACAAGAATCTTCATATTTACAGAATCTGAAATGGTCAAAACGGAGCTTTTTATTCTGTAAATGCTGTAGAGAGAAGTCTAGAACGAACGTTAACACTCAGGACAAGTGTTGTTCCTCTGTCATTTTTCACTTCATCATCATTAATCAAAGCGTTGTTGAACTATTTTCACCTTGTTCTGTCAGCTTCAATACACAAATCATGTTTAACAAGAGGAGAAATTAAAAAACAGTTTAAGAATCATTCATCAGGTCTATAAATGTACATTTATGTTCATGTTGGTTTCTGGTCATTTAAAAGTCTGTTTTTTTATTCTTTTTTTATAAAAATCACATTTTTTGACACAAAATGTCAAATGGTGTAACCTGAAAATAATGCTATATATCAAATATTTAATCCACCCAATATAAAATAAGATAAGAGATAAGATAAGATAAGATAGTTTATCTTATAAACCTGCTGACCCCCCAGGGGCAGAACACTCGCTGGTTCCTTCTTCTGAATGGCTTTAAAAGAAGCTGTGATTCCCATCGCTAGTGAAGCATTCACTCCTTCCAGCCTCAAATGACCTTTCCTGGCAAACTGAGCGCCATGATGGGGGTCGATGGGGGTGATGGTGTGATGGGCTGATGGGGGGTGATGGGGGGTGATGGGGGTGATGGGGGTGATGGGGTGATGGGTGTGATGGGGTGATGGGGGTGATGGGGTGATGGGGTGATGGGTGTGATGGGTCTGATGGGGTGATGGGGGGTGATGGGGTGATGGGGGGTGATGGGGGTGATGGGGTGATGGGGGTGATGGGGTGATGGGGTGATGGGTGTGATGGGGTGATGGGGGGTGATGGGGGGTGATGGGGTGATGGGTGTGATGGGTTGATGGGGGGTGATGGGGTGATGGGTGTGATGGGGTGATGGGGTGATGGGTGTGATGGGGTGATGGGGGGTGATGGGGTGATGGGGATGATGGGGGGTGATGGGGGTGATGGGGTGATGGGGGGTGATGGGGTGATGGGTGTGATGGGGTGATGGGGTGATGGGTGTGATGGGGGTGATGGGGTGATGGGTGTGATTGGGTGATGGGGTGATGGGTTGATGGGTGTGATGGGGGGTGATGGGGGGTGATGGGGGTAGTACTTAGAGGAGGAATTGAAATAGATAGGATAGGCCACCAGGAAGGACTGAAGGTACAGTGAATCGGGTTTAATGGCGTTTAGCTTCTTTAGGAACCGTGTTTTTTCCTCCACTCGTTACCTGTTGGACCTGGTCCACCTGTGTCACACCTGTCCACAGCCTCAGAACTCTGTTACTGACAATAAGCTGTCAAAGAACCAGAGGAACAAAGGAGAAGAAGAAGAAGAACGCAACTGGATTCACTGGTCCAGTGCAGAAGAGGACTGGTAGAATATCAAAATAGAACTTTTTGGTAAACGATCAATTTAGAGGAGAAAGAACGCTGAGTTTGATCCAGCAGAAGATGAACACCATGGGGGGGGCAAACATCCTGCATTGATGCTGTATTTCTGGGACCAGAACCACTGATGTGAAGAAGGAATGAACGGGCCATGTGTCCTGAGGGAAAACCGAGTGTTGGGTTTTAACAATGAACCCGAACGCACCACGATGGAGGATTGGCGTCATGAGAAGAATCTGAAGTAGAACCCATCTGTTCTGGAGGAGATCAACGAACCAACAAACCAGCCACATTTGACCTCAGCCATCGAAGGGTAAATATCAATTTTATTTTATTATTTTCTTGATTTTTTCCTCTCCTCATGACTTTTATATGAACTTGTGAATCTGATTATCTTTGGGGAAAAAATTGCAAAAATTGTGTTGATAGAGGTCAGAGACTTAACAGAACATAATATGGGATCTTTATTTATCATTTTCCTACAACTATAACTTGATTATGGTATAGATAAATTCTAAATTTAAATTTTTAATTCTTATTCAATCCTGGAATAATGTATGGCTCCATCTCAATCCCCCTCGAGGTGTTGAGTTATACTTTCTTTGTTTTAATGGAAAAATGCATTATTTGTGTGGTTTGCTATATTTCATCCTCGCCATGTTGTGTGCTAATGATTCTATCTCGTGGATATTCTGCTGTGTTCAGTGCAAAAATCTTTACTGAGACGCGTTTCCATCTTCAAAGCTGCCAAAATTAGGCATTAATGGAGAGGAAAAGGCATAGAGTGATTATTTATTAATCCTGTTTTGATTAGAAATGCCCACAGAACCAGCTTTAATTTCCTGTATCTCTGCAGGTTTAATCGTCTCTCCAGCAACAGGAAACACAAACATGAAATGACCTGACGTCCACGTCTGGTTTCCACAGGCTCCTGTAAATCAATCAAACTTTACAGAGAGGTGGACGCTCATTATTTCAGGTGAAGGTGCTGACAGGTCTCAGCGTTTTTACAGGATCCGTGATGTGTCAGGGGTCAGAGGTCACCAGCTGGTTCCTGGTTCACAGCTTGAGTCTTATTAAGTTTCCAGCTGGAGCCTCTCATGAACTTATTCACTTTCTGCTGGTTTATTTAATGCAGTGCTTCTCAATTATTTTCTGCCCCCCCCCCATGGAAGAAGAAAACATCTCGCGGGGGGGGGGTGACTATTTATAGGCAACTATAAATAGAATCATTTGTCTAAAGTACCTCTGCATAACACTGTGTCCTTAATAACGTATAAGATAATAAAAAAGAAAGAAATATGGACCAACTTACAACAAAGAATAGCTTTATTAACAGAAAAGACTTAAAGTGAATCTGAAATTAAAAATAAATTAAATCCTTAATTAAACATTTTCTGACTGACCATGTCAAACCATATGATACTGAAAAATAAAACTACATAAATGGTCTTATCAGTGATTGTGGTGTAATGTCTTTAATTTCTTTGTCTCCAACATTTCAGACTCAGTAACACACCGGTCTTTCACAGTGAACCAAGCGCTACAGACGCTTCGTCATATTTCCTCGTCTTAGCTTTGGGAGACTTTTGTTTGTCTCTTTATCTCCGTCTCTCTCCGCCTGTCTTCTCATCCCTGTTAAATATGTTTTCATGGTGTCACTTGGTGTCTACACTTCATACTCATACTCTGTGCTGTATGCTCCCTGTGAACACTCTGCTGCCCCCTAAAGTTGTGGAGGTGCAATTGCGCCCCGGGGGGGGGCGCGCCCCACTATTTGAAAAACATTGATTTAATGACACCAGTACCTGCAGAATGTGGAACTCTGCTCTTTCTGCAGTCAAATACCACAAGAACAAAAAAATAAGACGACTTATTTATGTGCAAAAATAATCCAGTTTCTATAAACCCTCATATACATACAGCAGTGTTTTTATCAGCAACCTCTTGTACAATTTCCAGTAGTGAATGGTTTTCCATGAACAGAGGAAGAGGTTTTACTTCCTCTGATGTTTATTCCTCCTGTTCATACTGGTATTAAAATATCTTCTAAATATACTTTAATCTGAGTGATGAAGACAAAATCAATGACTTACCCATTTAAACCACATCACCAGCAACTATAGCTGCCAAATTATAGGACGTTATTTTGAAAAATCTATGTTATTCAACAATTTATCTGACTTTAACATATCTGACTCATTTACAGGCAGTTTATTTGTTTTTAAGTAGAGAAACAAAACAATTTTGAAAGTTTTCTGCTTTGTTCAAATGCTGAAACTTCATATTTGCTTCAGATCAGCTTTTAAAAAAGAAAAACTCTTGTTGTTTTAGGACTTGAAGAATTGTGAACCCGTTCGTTTAAAGTGAGTTTATGGTAAATCTCCAGGAAAAAGATGAAATTCTATATTTAAATCAGGGAGTTTCACATATAGTTTGTTCATGGTACGACGGAGGATCCTTTTAATGGAATTGAGTGGATGGATAGTCGAAGCATCATTAATATATTATCACTATAAAGTAAAAGGTAGTGTTCTTGCCTCATAAGCAGCAGACCCGTGTTTTAGAGTACATACACTTTGTACAGGAACACACACTTTCTACAGGAACACACATTTTGTACAGGAACACACACTTTGTACAGGAACACACACTTTGTACAGGAACACACACGTTGTACAGGAACACACACTTTGTACAGGAACACACAATTTCTACAGGAACACACACTTTGTACAGGAACACACACTTTGTACAGGAACACACACTTTGTACAGGAACACACAGTTTGTACAGGAGCACACACTTTGTACAGGAACACACACTTTGTACAGGAACACACACTTTGTACAGGAACACACACTTTGTACAGGAACACACAGTTTGTACAGGAACACACACTTTGTACAGGAACACACACTTTATACAGGAACACACACGTTCTACAGGAACACACACTTTCTACAGGAATACACACTTTCTACAGAAACACACACTTTGTACAGGAATACACACTTTCTACAGGAACACACACTTTCTACAGGAACACACACTTTCTGCAGGAACACACACTTTCTGCAGGAACACACACTTTCTGCAGTAACTGCAGTAGTCAGTGTGTAAAGTGTGAACAGACTCAGACCAGTTGGAGCTGCAGAGTGTGATCTGAATCCTGATTTCCTGAGAACTCCCTGGAGGCTCGGCCTGCATCCAGCCTCTAACTTAACTCGCCATAATTACCGCTCCTTTCATGCACTTTTCCTTTTGATATCCTGTTTTTCTTTGTGATATTGGAATCCTAATTTCCCTGAAATCCTGTTTTTTCTGCTTGGGGATAAAAGAAGTTTTTTGTTCTATCCCCACAGCAACTGACTAATTGATGCATTAGTGTGTGAAATGTGCTGAAAACTGTTTTTTGCATGATATATATATGAATACTTTATGAATACTTTTGCCTCACCCCATTAATTGATGTCAGTGCTTGTCCCACTGCTGTGTACTTACATTTGACAGCAGTAAATATTATTTCAGGTCAGTAACTGTTGACTTTCTGGTATATGAAGCAGCTGATGATCATGAAACTTGTTTTTTTTAACCCACAGACTGAATGGAGCTTTTCCTGTGCTGCTGGGTTCCATCTCTCTCCTCCTCTCCCCGACGTTCTCCACCCCCCACCACCAATCAGGTACTTCACTCTGTCCACCCCCCCCCCCACCCCAATAGCAGCAAGTCATCCTTTAATCATTGCTAAACATTACTTGTTACTGATTGATCTATAGCAGCCTTTTCATTGGTATCTGAGCATTTGAATCAGCAGAATGAAGCTAAATCAGTGGTTCTTAATCTTGTTGGAGGCACCGAACCCCACCAGTTTCATATGCTCATCCCCCGCACCCTAGCCCTAACCCTAACCCTAACCTTAAACCTAACGCTTTCAATGACTGTGCCCACTAACTGCAGACTAGAGTGAGGGGTGGACCTCTGCGGCGGAGGCTCCAACTAACCCCTGAGACCGACTCATCGAACCCCTAGGGTTCGATCGAACCCAGGTTAAGAACCACTGAGCTAAAGTATTAGAGTGACAGCATGTTGCTGCGGTAGATAGTTATAGTTATACCATAATTAGTACTACACAGTGATTGGATCAACACTGTACAACAGTAATAGACTACTGTAAAGCAGTAATATAAGGTGGTTTGTTACTAACCCATATACAAGTGATTATTATTAATTATTGTTATTGGTTTTAATGTGGCCCAGGAAATAAAATGAGTTTGACACACTTGTATGCTGGAAATCAATAAATACAACATTCTCTTCCATTAACAATGGGTCGGTGTCCTCAGATGACTCGAAGCTCCTCCATGTGACCATCCCCGCCACGCCGGCTGTAGACGCCGTGCTGGGCGGCGTCCTGACGCTGCCCTGCTTGGTGTCCCTGGCCCACCCCCCGCCGACCCCCTCCACCAATGGGCGCCACGCCGTGCTGTCTCTGCCCCGGGTCAAATGGAGCGTGCTGACCCATGGCAGAGAGATGGAGATCCTGGTGGCCCGCGGCGACAGAGTTCGAGTCAGCGAGGCCTACAAGGAGAGGGCCTCGCTGCTCAACTACGCCTACTCACCCGCTGACCTCACCCTGAGGCTGGAGGACCTGAGGCACAACGACACCGGCTTCTACCGCTGTGAGGTGCAGCAGGGCCTGGAGGATGCCGACGACGTGGCCCAGGTCAAGGTCAAAGGTGAAAGACTCAATAATCTATCTATCAATATCTTTCTGATCGTTTGTTGGATCAACCCTTTAACTTTCAGATATAGTTTGTTCATGGTACGATGGGAGGTATCCTTTTAGTGGATTTTTTTCAGATTTAGAGTCAAAACATGATTATTCTATTTTTCTGATTAAAACTTAAAGTCCTGTATGTGTTCTGTGGGGGTGTAGGGGGTAGTGTTCTTGCCTCATAAGCAGCAGACCTGTGTTTGAGTCCTAACTGAAGCATTTCTTTGTGTCTATATCACTAAATATATATTACAAAAAAAAAGTTGAACTCATCCACTTGCGTATTCCACCACTATCCTGCAGCAGCTCTTTTGTGTTCCAGCTCTGGATCACCATGATGATTACATCCTACCATTTTATCACCATTCAAACCTCCATCGATAGGTTGTTGTGAATATTAAAACTAAAGATTTTTTATTATCATTCCACCATTTACTACACATACTGTGGTTATCAATCACCTTCATCATCTATCTACTTTATACAGGAACACACACTTTCTACAGGAACACACACTTTATACAGGAATATACACTCCCTACAGGAACACACACTTTCTATGCACTAGTTGCACTTATAATATCAATAAATAAATAAATAATAAAATAATAATATAATCTGACATGCTGCTGTCTATGTGGTTGAGTGTTCCTTCATGAAGTAACACATGCAGTATTACTATATTGTGGAATCTCTGACCACAGAAAGTTGCAGGATGATGCTCTAATGTCATCCATTAGAAAAACTCGGCGTTCGGTTTCTGACACATTCATGGATACAGATGGATGCATAATAATTACAAAAACCTGGCCTTTTTTTGAGAAAGACTAAAACTGGCTGCTGTGGATCAGGTTGTGTCTACTTACATAATGTTTTCACATTTCTTGCTGATTGAATACTTTCATTGCCCTCTAAAAGAGAGAACAGGCAGAATTGATAGACTGAGAGCACTATCTAGGTATTTTTCCCTTTGTGGCCCCTCCAAAAAAATAGTTTAATTGATGGTAAAACGAAATCTCCCATCAGGTAGAAAGCAGGAGTGAAACACAATTATCAGGGTTACTGTTGCTTATTAAATACTGGACATTTCAACGCTCACCCTGCTTCTAATGCTGCTCAGCAGTATAATCACATACAAACACAATAGGCCCCAGAATTTGTGAAGCTCTTGTTGTGTGTTTTTTCTTCTTATTTCCAGGGGTGGTGTTCCATTACCGCGATGCATCCAGCCGGTATGCCTTCACCTTCCAGCAGGCCAGAGAGGCCTGCAGCGACATCGGGGCTCATATGGCGTCTCCAGAGCAGCTGCTGGCGGCCTACCACAGCGGATACGAGCAGTGTGACGCCGGATGGCTGTCAGACCGCTCAGTGAGGTGAGCAATGGAGACAAAGGATGGAATACAACACTGGATCGAGCAGCCTCCAAAACATGCTGAAGTCTATAGAGACTATACATTACCTGTAGGTGTGAGTGTGTGAGTTAATGATGTGTGCTGCTACCTGTCTGGGTGGATGCTCTCCCCTGTAATGTGCTGGGACCATGTGACCCCAGTGAGAAATAAGCGGGTATAGAAAATGACTGACTGCTTATACAAGTGTGATGTGAAAACAAGGACTTTTACAGAAAAGCTGCATCAACATTGTATTTCCTTCCACAGATATCCCATTCAGATGCCAAGAGAGGGCTGTTTTGGAGACATGGACGGACTTCCAGGAGTCAGGAACTATGGGCTGTTAGAGCCCGATGAGCTGTATGACGTCTACTGCTACGTGGAGAATATTGAGGGTAACAACCAAAAACAACTTATTTTTTTTGTATACTTTTCAAATAAAGGCTGAGTGTAATCAGGTGTGTTACTCCTTGGTTGGAACACAAACCCACCATGGCTCTCTAGGACCAGGGTTGCCTTTCCCTGGCATACTCATTCAAGTGACTTGGAAGTTGTGTCCAAACAAAAGCTAAATTAGATTTAAAGTCTGTTAGCAAAAAGTACAGTCCATCCTATCTACTCATGTCAGTTTGTTTGTATAGCCCAAAATCACACATATACATGGAGGATAAAATGGCAAGGATCCAGGGTAGTTTCCAGATGCCACCAGTGCAGAGTATGAGCCACACCACCTCCGTAATAAACCAGGGGAGGATGCATGTCTATTGATGGAGAGGAAGAAGAGAAGCTGAGAGTATCTCATGATGTCTCCAGTAGTCAACAATTGCAGCACATGTAGGGTCAAGACCATCCTGAGCCATCCCTATCTATAAGCTTTATCAAAACTTTACTCTGCCCCTCTTTACTGCCCTTCATTCTTTTCTTGGAACCTCTAGCAGAAGGTTTGCAAAAGGTTGATTTATCAACTTGCTCCACTAATTGACTGGTAAATTAAGCCAACAGTATTATGAGCTCACATGATCAGGATGGTTTTATTCAGGCTAATTTCTCTGTTAATAGGTGAGGTGTTTCATGGCTCCGCCCCCCAGCGTTTCAACTTCTGGGAGGCCAAGGCCTACTGTGTGAATCATGGGGCGGAGTTGGCCACCACCGCTCAGTTATATGCAGCTTGGAATGATGGACTGCACCACTGTAGCCCAGGCTGGCTGGCGGACGGCAGTGTGCGGTATCCTATCGTCACCCCTAGAGAGCGTTGTGGAGGTGGGGAACCTGGAGTCAGAACAGTCTATCAATACAGCAACCAGACAGGCTTCCCTGAAACCCACACTCAACATGATGTCTACTGCTTCAGAAGTAAGAGAGCAATCTTATATTTGATGAGAGTCAAATGAAAAACATTTCACCAGATTTTTTAATTTCTTCTCTCCACTCTAGGTGAAAATGGCCCTTATACTAAACCTCCGCAGGATTCTCTTGCCACTGAGCAAGAGGATATTGGCCAGGACATTGTCTTCTCTACTCATTTTGTGCAGGAGAACAGCCTGACTGGGGTGACAGCAAAGGGAGTCCATGAAGTCCTACAAGCCCAGACGGCCTATCCTGTAAAGCAGGGTATTGTGGAGAATCAGTTCCCAACACCGGGCTATGAGATGAGGCTGGACACTGTAGATTTTCAGTCTGTCACTCAGCATCAAGAGCAACTGTCAACACAAGATATCTGGGAGCCTATAAAGAAGGCCAGTTATCCCGAGTTCTATCATCCAGTCCCTGCAGGAAACCTGGATGCAGAGCATGATGAATCTCACACAGTACGAACATCGTCAGCAGAGACCAATGATGTACCCACAATTGATTGGACAACTCCAGGGCCTGGAGAACCCTCAGAGCATCATGTGTCTGAAAATAACCAAGAAACTGAAAGCCCGGATATGCAGGTTGTTAATGCAACATCTGAAGCTGATGCAAATGAGCTTCTCAACAGCTCTTTAGAAGTGCATCGGGAGACTGATCTCCCAGTTTCACAAGAGGACCACACTCCAGTTGGTAACCTGGATCACGCCTCTGAAACCGAGCTGGTCCACTTAAGAACCTCTTACGATATTTCAGTACAACCAGGAGAGGCTAGCGCTGGAAATAATGAGGAAGTGTCAATGATGTTTACTTCACCCCACACTGAAGAATCAGTTGTTTCCTCCACCTCCAAGTCGCCGTCTTTTGACAACGGTACTTCTGAGAACCATTCAGCAGAAGAGGAGTCTGGAGAGGAAAGTGAAACTCCAGACACAACAGAAAACTCAGTGACTCGCAGCTTTGTTGCTATGGAAAACCATCCTACCTCTGGTCTGGTCCTGATACCGGATTCAAGTAAGTAATTTACCATCAGGGTAATGGGGGAGCCATTTATTAGGCTTGAAGGTTGTAATGGATACTTTTAATAGCAAGTGATTGGCCTTATAAGCAATTTTAATGGTTTCATTAGCTGATGTCACATCCAAGTTAATAATATTTATGATAGCTCACAGTCAGTCACTCAGGATAATTAAACCAAATTTGCTGGATAAAATGCTACTGCTACATCATCATTGCAACGTCTTTTAACCTTCATATTACAAGCTCTTTTGTCCTGTGATGCTAAGATATGCAAATTGTCATGTCAAGTCATTTTTATTTGTATAGCCCAAAATCACAAATCACAGATTTGTCCCAATGGTTTTTACAGTTTTTAAAACAACAACACAACATCCCCTGTCCTTAGACCCTCACATCATACAAGGATGAGATGAGAACGAGAAAACACATGGCAGGATACAACATATTTAAAAAGTAAATCAGTGGCTCATGAGTGTAACAGAAAGAAAGAGAATCCCATAGTATCTGACGAGCTCCCTGTAGTCTAAACCGCAGCATTAAATGTTCTAGTCCAACCAGGACCAGAACTAACTATAAGCCTATTTAAAAAAAGGGAAGAATAACCTGGGCTGCATTTTGTTGGGTTTCCCATTCAAACTATGACTAAATTGACTAAATTGTGAAATTTTAAATGACAAGAAACCAACATGAACAAAAAATGTACATTTTGAAGGACCCGATGAATGCTTTTTAAAACTGTATTTAAATTACTTTTATCATACTTTTATCATCCCGTCAAACAGTGGGGTCAGTGATTTGTCACTGACCCTAATGTTAATTAAACTTTAGCTAAGGTTAGAACTTGCATTTATTAAGAGAGCTGGATACCATAGTTTTAGATGATCCCTTTTGTTGATCCTTTTTTTAGGTCATGATCCTACTGAAGAGCACTCAGACATAAGGATGGAGTCCTCCAAACCTGACTGTGGTGTTAAGGAATCAAATAGTACTTCAGAGGAGGCAGCAACAGATGATCCCATTGACTGGAGTGGACACACTGATTCTGCAGGAACAGTGGAGACCATCCCAGTCACAGAAGACTCCTCTGGAGACTCGACTGTCCTCAACAACGATCCGTCAACTTTGATGACGTCCCTTCCATCCATGACCCTGTCTCCCCCTTCCGTGGAGGTTGAAGCTACTTCCCCAGAGATCATTACCTTTATCCCAGAAAACAATGGTTCTTCTGAGGCTGAACCTCAGGAGGACACCCAGGACAAACTGGAACAGGAGGCGTTAGGAGAAAGCCCAGATGTGTTTCTCAGCATAAACCAAAACATCACAGACAGCGATGGAGAGGGAGGTGAACAAGATGTCAAAGAGAAAAATACAGAATCAGGCGAGGGATCAGGTCAATCAGGAGAAAGCCTGGAAGTAAAAGTAGAAGTGTTGTTGACAAATCCAACTCTTTCTACAGACCACACGTCTGAAGAAATTGATAATGAGCATGGAAAAGATGCACCTACTCCATCAGATGTGAAGCTCACATTAAACCCTCATGTGACCCTCACATCTGGCTGGAAACTAGAGCCCTTCAGTGCTGATCCTTCTGTTGTCGAGGTATCTGATGATGTCTCAGAGGAGCCAGAGGTCATAGAGGAGAACTCCACCATCAGCATTAATGGTGAGGCAGGGGTACTCAACTAGAAAGTAGTTGAAAAGGTCCACTGACCAAATGTCAAATATATCCGTGGTCCGAAAGAGTAGCAGTGTAACAGTCCATTAAACTGACATTGCTCCCCGCAGACAAAACAAATGTGTATTTCTATTTATTACTATAGTATGACCTTTTTTCAGTGACATACTATTGTATGAACATTTTTGAGTAACAATAGTATGACGTAATAAAAGGATTTATCTCACACTTTATACCTCGTAGCTCTGAATGTTGTTTGTAGCATCTCTTCTGTGGCTCAACAGGTATGACAACTCCTTTGAGACTACATAGTTGTAAGTTCAATACCTCCACCAACCTTTTAATATCAGAAACCAGATCTTTAATGAAGACTGTAAGAAACTTGCAGACAAACTTTGGACTGGGTAGGTCAGTGTGAAGGCATGCCCCTTATCAGTTCTGGGTTCAAATATTGATGCCCTTTGTTCATTGACATAGTCTAATATGGCATTTTTTGACCCACATACTGTAATAGATCCTATATTTAGCAACAAACGTTAGTAAATATTAAAGTGTGATGTTTTTTGAGAGTATAGTACGATGTTTTTTGAGCGACATAGTATAGTATGACCTTTTTTGGGCGACATAGTATAGTATGACCTTTTTTTTGGGCGACATAGTATAGTAAGACGTTTTTGAGCAATATAGTATAGTATGACCTTTTTTGAGCGACATAGTATAGTATGACGGTTTTTGGGCGACATAGTATAGTATGACCTTTGTTGGGCGACATACTATGGTATGACCTTTTTTTAGCAACGATAATATGACGTAATAAAAGGATTTATCTCACACTTTATACCTAGTACCTCTGAATATTGCTAGTAGCATGTCTTCTGTGGCTTAACAGCTATGACGGCTGCTTTGGGACTACATAGTTGTAAGTTCAATACCTCCCCCTACCTTTTAACATCAGAAACAAACAGATCTTTAATGAAGACTCTAAGACACTTGCACACAAACTTCAAACTGGGTAGGTCAGTGTGGAGCCCTGCTCCTTATCAGTTCTGGGTTCAAATCTAGATGCCCTTTGTTCATTTTTTGACCCACATATAACAGTATGCGGGTCAAAAAATGTTATATTGAGCAACAAACTTTAGTAAATATTATAGTGTGACTTTTTTGAGCGACATAGTATAGTAAGACGTTTTTGAGCAATATAGTATAGTATGACCTATTTTGAACGACATAGTATAGTATGACCTTTTTTGAGCGGCATAGTATTGTATGACGTATTTTGAGCGACATAGTATAGTATGACCTTTTTTGGGTGACATACTATAGTATGAACTATTTGACCTTTTTTGGACGACATAGTATAGTATGACCTTTTTTGGGGGACACACTATAGTATGAACTATTTTTAGCGACATACTATAGTATGACCTTTTTTGGGCGACATAGTATAGTATGACGGTTTTTGGGCGACATAGTATAGTATGACCTTTGTTGGGCGACATACTATGGTATGACCTTTTTTTAGCAACGATAATATGACGTAATAAAAGGATTTATCTCACACTTTATACCTAGTACCTCTGAATATTGCTAGTAGCATGTCTTCTGTGGCTTAACAGCTATGACGGCTGCTTTGGGACTACATAGTTGTAAGTTCAATACCTCCCCCTACCTTTTAACATCAGAAACAAACAGATCTTTAATGAAGACTCTAAGACACTTGCACACAAACTTCAAACTGGGTAGGTCAGTGTGGAGCCCTGCTCCTTATCAGTTCTGGGTTCAAATCTAGATGCCCTTTGTTCATTTTTTGACCCACATATAACAGTATGCGGGTCAAAAAATGTTATATTGAGCAACAAACTTTAGTAAATATTATAGTGTGACTTTTTTGAGCGACATAGTATAGTAAGACGTTTTTGAGCAATATAGTATAGTATGACCTATTTTGAACGACATAGTATAGTATGACCTTTTTTGAGCGGCATAGTATTGTATGACGTATTTTGAGCGACATAGTATAGTATGACCTTTTTTGGGTGACATACTATAGTATGAACTATTTGACCTTTTTTGGACGACATAGTATAGTATGACCTTTTTTGGGGGACACACTATAGTATGAACTATTTTTAGCGACATACTATAGTATGACCTTTTTTGGGCGACATAGTATAATATGACGTTTTTTGGGCGACATAGTATAGTATGACCTTTTTGGGCCACATACTATAGTATGAACTATTTGACCTTTCTTGAGCGACATAGTATAGTATGACGTTTTTTGGGCGACATAGTATAGTATGACATTTTTTGGGCGACATAGTATAGTATGACCATTTTTGGGCGACATAGTATACTATGACCTTTTTTGGGCGACATACTGTAGTATTACCTTTTTTGGGCGACATACTGTAGTATTACCTTTTTTGGGCGACATAGTATAGTATGACGTTTTTTGGGGGACATACTGTAGTATTACCTTTTTTGGGCGACATACTATAGTATGACCATTTTTGAGCGACATAGTATAGTATGACGTTTTTTGAGCGACATAGTATAGTATGACCTTTTTTGAGCTACATAGTATAGTATGACCTTTTTTGGGGGATATACTGTAGTATTACCTTTTTTGGGCGACATAGTATAGTATGACGTTTTTTGAGCGACATAGTATAGTATGACCTTTTTTGAGCGACATAGTATAGTATGACCTTTTTTGAGCGACATACTATAGTATAATGTTTTTTGAGCTACATAGTATAGTATGACCTATTTTGAGCAATATAGTATAGTGTGACCTATTTTGAACGACATACTATAGTATGACCTTTTTTGGGCGACATAGTATAGTATAACGTTTTTTGGGCAACATAGTATAGTATGACGTTTTTTGGGCGACATAGTATAGTATGACCATTTTTGGGCGACATGGTATAGTATGACCTTTTTTGAGCAACATAGTATAGTATGACCTTTTTTGAGCGACATAGTAGTATGACGTTTTTTGGGCGACATAGTATAGTATGACCTTTTTTGGGTGACATAGTATAGTATGACGTTTTTTGGGCGACATAGTATAGTATGACCTTTTTTGAGCCACATAGTATAGTATGACCTTTTTTGGGTGACATAGTATAGTATGACGTTTTTTGGGTGACATAGTATAGTATGACATTTTTTGGGCGACATACTGTAGTATTACCTTTTTTGGGCGACATAGTATAGTATAACGTTTTTTGGGCAACATAGTATAGTATGACGTTTTTTTGGGCGACATAGTATAGTATGACCATTTTTGGGCGACATAGTATAGTATGACCTTTTTTGAGCAACATAGTATAGTATGACGTTTTTTGAGCGACATAGTATAGTATGACCTTTTTTGGCGACATAATATAGTATGACCTTTTTTGAGCTACATAGTATAGTATGACCTTTTTTGAGCTACATAGTATAGTATGACGTTTTTTGGGCAACATAGTATACTATGACCTTTTTTGGGCGACATACTGTAGTATTACCTTTTTTGGGCGACATAGTATAGTATGACGTTTTTCTGGGGGATATACTGTAGTATTACCTTTTTTGGGCGACATAGTATAGTATGACGTTTTTTGAGCAACATAGTATAGTATGACCTTTTTTGGGCGACATACTATAGTATGACCTTTTTGAGCGACATAGTATAGTATGACCTTTTTTGAGCGACATAGTATAGTATGACCTTTTTTGAGCGACATACTATAGTATGAAGTTTTTTGAGCTACATAGTATAGTATAACGTTTTTGAGCAATATAGTATAGTATGACCTATTTTGAACGACATACTATAGTATGACCTTTTTTGAGCGACATAGTATAGTATGACCTTTTTTGAGCTACATAGTATAGTATAACGTTTTTTGGGCAACATAGTATAGTATGACGTTTTTTGGGCGACATAGTATAGTATTACCTTTTTTGGGCGACATAGTATAGTATGACGTTTTTTGGGCGACATAGTATAGTATGACGTTTTTTGAGCAACATAGTATAGTATGACCTTTTTTGGGCGACATACTATAGTATGACCTTTTTGAGCGACATAGTATAGTATGACCTTTTTTGAGCGACATAGTATAGTATGACCTTTTTTGAGCGACATACTATAGTATGACGTTTTTTGAGCGACATAGTAAAGTAAGACGTTTTTGAGCAATATAGTATAGTATGACCTATTTTGAACGACATACTATAGTATGACCTTTTTTGAGCGACATAGTATAGTATGACCTTTTTTGGGCGACATACTATAGTATGACCATTTTTGGGCGACATACTGTAGTATTACCTTTTTTGGGCGACATAGTATAGTATGATGTTTTTTGGGCGACATAGTATAGTATGACGTTTTTTGAGCGACATAGTATAGTATGACCTTTTTTGGGCGACATACTATAGTATGACCTTTTTTGAGCGACATAGTATAGTATGACCTTTTTTGAGCGACATACTATAGTATGACGTTTTTTGAGCTACATAGTATAGTATAACGTTTTTGAGCAATATAGTATAGTATGACCTATTTTGAACGACATACTATAGTATGACCTTTTTTGAGCGACATAGTATAGTATGACCTTTTTTGAGCTACATAGTATAGTATAACGTTTTTTGGGCAACATAGTATAGTATGACGTTTTTTGGGCGACATAGTATAGTATTACCTTTTTTGGGCGACATAGTATAGTATGACGTTTTTTGGGCGACATAGTATAGTATGACGTTTTTTGAGCAACATAGTATAGTATGACCTTTTTTGGGCGACATACTATAGTATGACCTTTTTGAGCGACATAGTATAGTATGACCTTTTTTGAGCGACATAGTATAGTATGACCTTTTTTGAGCGACATACTATAGTATGACGTTTTTTGAGCGACATAGTAAAGTAAGACATTTTTGAGCAATATAGTATAGTATGACCTATTTTGAACGACATACTATAGTATGACCTTTTTTGAGCGACATAGTATAGTATGACCTTTTTTGGGCGACATACTATAGTATGACCATTTTTGGGCGACATACTGTAGTATTACCTTTTTTGGGCGACATAGTATAGTATGACGTTTTTTGGGCGACATAGTATAGTATGACCTTTTTTGGGCGACATACTATAGTATGACCTTTTTTGAGCGACAGTATAGTATGACGTTTTTTGGGCGACATAGTATAGTATGACCTTTTTTGGGCGACATACTATAGTATGACCTTTTTTGAGCGACAGTATAGTATGACGTTTTTTGGGCGACATAGTATAGTATGACCTTTTTTGGGTGACATAGTATAGTATGACCATTTTTGGGCGACATAGTATAGTATGACCTTTTTTGGGGGACATACTGTAGTATTACCTTTTTTGGGCGACATAGTATAGTATGACGTTTTTTGGGCGACATAGTATAGTATGACGTTTTTTGGGTGACATAGTATAGTATGACCATTTTTGGGCGACATAGTATAGTATGACCTTTTTTGGGGGACATACTGTAGTATTACCTTTTTTGGGCGACATAGTATAGTATGACGTTTTTTGGGCGACATAGTATAGTATGACGTTTTTTGGGCGACATAGTATAGTATGACCTTTTTCGAGCAACATAGTATACTACTTTTTTGGGGGGATCATGGTCATGCTCACACTCTAAGAAACTTGCGAACAAAATTCAGACTGGGTAGCTCAGTGTGTGAGAAGGATTACTGGTACTTATCAGTTCTAGGTTCAAATCCAGAAGGCCCTTTTTGAGCCACATATTTTGAGCGACATAGTATAATATGACATTTTTATTATATCCTATTTTTTCCAAGACGCATTCACAGACCCACATATCCAGAAGGCTTCTTCAGCCTTCTGGATATGTGGTTTCTTAAGAGGAAGTAAGAGGAAGTCCAGTTGATTACAGTAACTCCTTTGACATGTGTCATGTATGTTAATGGAGTGTGGACTCAAAGTTAGAGGATTAGAGTTACTGCTGGTACACCCCAGCATACTATCACCTCAATAATACACCTTTGTAAAAGCAGGGCTGTTGTACTGGATGCATCAAACTGTGTGTGATGAACTGTCCCAGTAGAACACGGCTCAGAAGGAGTTGAAGAACCGACCAGCACAGACCAACCCTCTGTTAAAAGATGCCCATGGCAGCCGGATGAAGAGGAAACCTCCAGCGCTGCAACCATCGCTGCTCCCAGCATGTACCCAGACTTCTTCAAAAAGGATAAAGAGGAGGAAGAAGAGGATGAGGAGGAGGAGGAGGAGGAGGCCATGGCTGCCTCTCTGCCTGCTGTCAGAGTCTCTGCAGCAACACAAGGAAACTTCTCAGGTACCTGCTTCATAAATAGAAGCTGCAGGTTGGATGGTACCAGAAACTATTGATGATGATGATGTTAATCATCATCATCATCAAACATTTTATTTGAATGATTTTCATTTAAGGAGGTGAATACCACAGACGATTTAACAACCAAAAGGCTAAAGAGAACCAACACAAAATGAACCTTAACACATGAAATATAAGTTAGACATGATAGAAATTGTTGAATGTTATGACTTAAAATGGCCTCAATAATAGATATATCACAAAATTATACAGTACAAGAAGCTGTAAACACAGTCTCAGGATAGTTTGATGCTATGTAATTAGGTTGTTGGACTAGAATTTTTACACATTTTTGCATTGATGGCATATAAAAACAGGCATCAGTTACTTGTTAGTAACTTCAGGCTGTTAAAGACTGTTTTATTTAAGTATTTGAGTCAGTGACAAATCATGTTTAACAGGTCAAAAACCTTCTAAAACACAGTTTTAGGAAGCATTCATCAGGTCTCTGAAAAGTGACTTTTTGTTTTACTGTTGGTTTCTTGTCATTTAAAAGTCCATTTCTTTCACAAAAATCATGATTTTGTGTGATTGCTTGACATGAAATGGTGTAACTGAAAAAGAATGATACGGTTTAAATATTTAATCCTCTAGAAGACAGCGTGTAGTTTTTATTATTACACCACGTGACAGTTTTGTCCCATGAACAGAAGCTTTAGAGACCCTCAGATATGTGATGATGTTTCTCCTCAGCTGCAGATTCCTGCCTGGAGAAGCCGTGTCTGAACGGAGGAACGTGTGTGGACGGCGAAGCAGCTCGATGTCTCTGTCTGCCCGGATACCAAGGACGGTGGTGTCAGACAGGTTCGGCCTCCAGTCTTTGACCAGTGTTTCTGAGTGTGACGTGTCTCCAGACACTCACAGCAGCTTCTGACCTTCTGACCCCAGACCTGGAGGCCTGCGAACCGGACTGGGAGAAGTTCCAGGGGTTCTGCTACCGCCACTTCAGCCAGAGACAGAGCTGGGAAGCTGCAGAGCAACACTGCAGGATGTGTGGAGGACATCTGATCTCCGTCATGACGCCTGAGGAGCAGGACTACATCAACGGTAAAATGAACGAAAAGTTAACAACAGCTGGTAGGAAGTGAAGCCCCCCCATAGAAGAAGAACCCCCCCGATTATAAATAGAATCATTAGTCTATAAATTGTTCTAAGTACCTCTGCATAACACTGTGTCCTTATTAATGACTTTCGCTTATCTCTTTATCTCCGTCTCTCTCCGCCTGTCTTCTCATCCCTGTTAAATATGTTTTCATGGTGTCACTTGGTGTCTACACTTCATACTCATACTCTGTGCTGTATGCTCCCTGTGAACACTCTGCTGCCCCCTAATAGAGTGGAGGTGCAAATGAACTTTATTCTAGGACAGTAAAAACAAATCTGAATAAAAAACTAAAAAAGAAAGTTCTCCAGAGCCTTGCGCCCCCCCTGATGGAGCCTTGCCTCCCCCCGGGGGGGTGCACCCCACTATTTGAGAACCACTGGTTTTAGTGAAGGTGAGAACGTTTCACTGCAAAGACGTTTGACTTCAGAAAGGTCAGTGAAGTCCTTCTCCTGCTTCATATCAACAGGTCCTAACCACTGAACAATCCTGTTGGAATTAAGATCTGTGGTAAATGAATGACACACTTCATGTAGAAGAGTAAACCCTCTCTAATGTATTCTAGATAAATACAGAGAATATCAGTGGATCGGACTAAATGACAGAACCATTGAGGGAGATTTCCGTTGGTCGGACGGGAACCCGCTGGTGAGTTTTTATTGACGTTATCCAGAGTTTATGACTAACAAATCAACAACTTCAGTGGAAGTAGCTGTGGAAATATTTTTCTAGGACTAAAGATTAAAAAACACAAGTCAAATACAGATTTAGCAGCTGGTGATAGACTGAACTTTAAACTGCACCACAGGTTCCTCCTTTAACCTTTTCCTCTCCAGCTCTATGAGAACTGGTACAAAGGTCAACCCGACAGCTACTTCCTGTCCGGCGAGGACTGTGCTGTGATGGTTTGGCACGATGGCGGAAACTGGAGCGACGTCCCCTGTAACTACCACCTGTCCTACACCTGCAAGAAAGGAGTCTGTGAGTTCATCATCAGGATCAAATAATGAGCCACGTCATGTTTTACTGGTCGATAGAAACGTTTCTACTGTGACTCCATTTAAGGCTCAGTGAAAAATCACGTTTACCAAGACGAGAAACTTTTTAAAACACAGTTTAAGAAGTTTTTTGTCAGAGATTGAACAGTGATCAGCGATCAGTGATCTGTGGTTCTGGATGCTCCTCAGCCTCCTGTGGTCCACCTCCTGAGGTTCCCCATGCCAAGGTGTTTGGGAGGAAGAGGCTGCGTTATGAAACCAACACCAAGGTGCGATACTACTGTGAAGAGGGTTTCCAGCAGACACTGAACCCCGTCATCAGGTGTCTGCCTGGCAGCCAATGGGAGGAGCCGCTGATCATCTGCACGCCAGGTAGGAGGTTACCTGTCACCTGACAGGGCAGAGTCACAATTACCTTAATTAACCAAATACACCTGATTTAAAACATAAAAACACATGATTTCAACTTGTTTTATATTCTAGATGGATTAAATATTAAAAATGTATTTTTCAGTTTCACCACTTTACAGCAAAAACGATGCAGATTAATGTATATATATATATATATATATATATATATATATATATATATTAATGTATATTAATGTATATTAATGTAATGTATATGTGGAGACAGTAAAACAATAATGAAATAAAGACATTTGGGGTTATGTTGTTTTTAGGCAGAAAACGTAGGCACCTTAAATGCAACTCAGGTACTTGATAGTAAAAGCTGTGACCTTTGTATTCTGCTCCACCTTTAGGCAAGGCAAGGCAAGGCAAGGCAAGTTTATTTGTAGAGCACAATTCATACACAGGGCAATTCAAAGTGCTTTACAGTTACACAAAATCACAAAAGGAGAGCAACACATACATAAAATCACAAAAGGAAAATCATAAAACATAGAATTCATCAATAATTTAAAAAAGAGTGAAGATAAGATACTTTCAGTTTTCATATGCACGGTTAAACAGAACTGTTTTCAGCCTGGTCTTAAACATTGTCAGAGTTGAGGCCTGTCTCACATTCTCTGGAAGACTGTTCCAGATTTTAGCTGCAGAAAACTGGAATGTAGCTTCACCATGTTTAGTCCTGACTCTGGGCACCTGCAGGAGACCAGTCCCTGAGGTTCTCAGGGTCCTAGATGGCTCGTATGGCTCTAACATGTCATAGATGTATTTTGGTGCTAGACCATGAAGAGACTTGTACACAAGTAAAGCTGTTTTAAAGTCTATTCTCTGAATGACAGGAAGCCAGTGCAGAGACATGAGCACTGGACTAATATGGTCATATTTTCTGGTTCTAGTCAGGACTCGAGCTGCAGCGTTCTGAATGTTCTGTAGTTGTTTAACAGCTCGTTTAGAGAGACCAGTGAGCAGGCCATTGCAGTAGTCTAACCTGCTGGAGACAAATGCATGGATCAGTCTTGGAGAGACTGATCCATGCATTTGTCCATTAGCCCAATCAGTGGAGGAGGACTCCGTTACCTCACCTCCTGACCAGCAGGAGGGGGTCCCGGGGGTCACAGAGGTCGCGGGGGTCACAGAGGTCATGGAAGCACGGGGGTCACAGTGGTCACGGGGGTCACAGAGGTCACGAGGGTCACAGAGGTCACGGGGGTCACAGAGGTCATGGGGGTCACGGGGGGCATGGGGGTCACAGAGGTCTTAGGGGTCACAGAGGTCATGGGGGCACGGGAGTCACAGAGGTCACGGGGGGCACAGGGGTCATGGGGGTCACAGAGGTCATGGGGGAACGGGGGGTCACGGGGGGCACAGGGGTCATGGGGGGGCACGGGAGTCACAGAGGTCACGGGGGTCACAGAGGTCACAGGGGTCACAGAGGTCCCGGGGGTTCCAGTTTCTACATCATGTTGAATATATGTATAAAACCATGATTATCATGATGAGAGAAATCACAGTTTTAAGAAGCATTCATCAGGTCTCTGAAAATGAAGAAATATTTTTAAACAAAATGTTGAATGTTGTGACCTGAAAAGAACAATGAATGTCATATTTAAACCACCTAGAACATAGAACTAGCTGATATCAAGTGTTCTTCAAACCACATGGAGGTTCTGGTTTTGTCCTATGTCAGTATATCACTTGAAATAATATCATGAATAAAATAAAAACAAGTGCTGTAACTCTAAATCCTTCTTTGAGAGGACCTGATGAATGTTTTTTACTTTTTTTAGTTTTGGATGTTCTCATCTTCCCAAACAGAATTTGTCACTGACCCGAGTTATTTAAACATCATAGTAGCTTAAACTCACAGGATCAATTCATGTTGTGAAATAATTGCAGCTTGAGTTGAACTTATTCAGAATGGATGTGATGAACCAGGTAGAGCGACGACGTCCTCTGAACTTCCCCTTCTCTCTGCAGGAGGTCTGGCTGGACGGACCAACACCTCGCTTCTTGGACCGGAACCACAGGCCGTGCAGCTGAAGCCCGTTTGCCACCGCTGTTGAACGTTTGTCACCATGAACTTGAGTCGCTAAACCTGAACTAATCATTTAACATTAAACGTCATAAAGTTGATGTGACACATATGAAACACTAACAGTGACGTCTGCTGAACTGTCTGTGTGTGGTTTAACTCTCTTAAAAAAGGTTTTAACACATTAAAACCTATTTATAGATTATCATTCAGTGACACCATTTTGTCCAATTCATGATTTCTGTCAAAATAAATGGTACAAATGGACTTTTAAATGACAATAAACCAACATGAACACTAAATGAACATTTACAGACCTGACGAATGATTCCTTAAACTGTATTTTAAAAAGTTTCTGACTTTCTCATCTTGTTAATCATGATTTATAAACAGTCAGTGTTTCCCTCTGTAAACTGGGTTGAGCCTTGGAAATAAATATATTATAATTTTTTCAGTTTTTATTACCCCAAATAATCCACATTAAATGTGGACCAGGTGTACGTTTTTGGTGATTATTTACTGATGATAGGTGTTACCTTCACACCTGGTCATAATTCACATTGTGTTAATGTTAACGTCTCAATACTGAAACAAAGGGGCAGAACTTTCAGGAACCTTCGAGGTGAGAAAGCAGCAAAGGTCACATGACCTACAGCTGAGGCCATTGATTGGCTGGTTTCAGTCTAGAAACTCCTTCACGTTTCAGCTCGTTTCCCAACAAATTTGAAAAATGTGAAAATAATGTTGAGAATAAGAAAAGTTGAACCTCAGCTCCTACGACTGAGTTACCATCGCTTGAGTTGGATTGTGGGTAATGTAGGCAGGAAGAACAGGAAGAAGAATAATGGTGGTTGATGATGGATTAAAGTGAAACTAGATTTACAACCACTGAATGTTAAATCAACACTAGAACATGTGAGACTGTAAACAACAAACAACCTGCTCTGGTCTGGTTGTGTATGAAAACAAAACGTGAAACTGATTAAGACTAAATTAAACCTTTAGATTCTGCAATAAAACTGGTAAATGGGCCAATGACAACACTGTGGTTTAATCCTAGAAACTTGGTACCAGGACTCAGACCTGCTCTGGGTCTCTGGTCCAGAACCTTTATGACCTCAGCATTGACTCACTGCTTTCTGGGTCATCTGGTCCCATTGGTTTCATCAGAACTCCATCAGAACATCATCAGAACATCATCACAACTCCATCAGAACCAGAATCAGGATCAGGTCTGGACCCAGCAGGAAACGGATTGACAGGTGAACGGCTGCAGCTGTTGATTATTTGAATCAGATAATGTGTGTGTGTCTCTTCTATAAACAACAAACCCACATTAACGTGAATTCACATTTCAGATTTTAGTTCCACTGCACCGACAAGAAAGTATTTTAGTTCATGTCTTTATTTGTAGTTTAACAGTTCTGGGCCATAAATGAACATTTGGACAGAACAAAATTACCTGCTTTACAAACAGCCTTTGTCAGTTATTATGTGATTTACAGCAGCTTAAAAATACTTTGATGGCGACGTAGAATCGACAGCTTCCTACAGGTGAACAGAGCCCCTCAAACACGCCTGGTACGTGTCTTTCTACAAACGTTTCAGTCCATTCTGCTGGGAAACAAATCCAAGACTATGTTTTATCTTTAGTGGAAGTAGACAACGTTAGTTCTAAGGAAATGTGAGGATTCTATCAGGAAGTAGGTGAGAGTTAAAACACAGGAAATCTAGAATATTTTCCTTGTTAAGATGCTCCTGATCTTCCTGACTTTTAGATAATAAAACAACGTATGATAATAGGGAATATTTACATGTAGAAATAGGGTTCATGTATAAATCAGTGTCCGTATAAACACATTCATAAAAAGATTCCTGCTAATATTTTTTTATAGTTAAAGAAGGATTTTCTTGGATAATAGAATCCATTAAAAAGGAGCCTGGTCTGGAATTATTATTATTATTGGTTATTACTGATATTATTACATGGACCCTCTCTGTAGGATTTTAAAGTGCCAAGTGCAATAAATACATAAATTACTGTTTTACTTTTAGCAAAAAGAATTCACATTAAACCAAGAAAAGAATAAATTTATAAAATCAAACAGAGCAGGGTTCATCAGAACAAATGACATTTGGGTCAAATCCTGTTTAACAAAGTCAAGAACGTATTAGAACGGTTCATTCATCAGGTCTGTAAATGTACATTTATGTTCATGTTGGTTTATGTCATTTAAACGTTTGTACCATTTGTTTTTACAAAAATCAGGATTTAGTGTGACACCAAACGTCAAATGTAAAAAGGTTAAATTTTAAATATTTAATCCAGCTAGAAAATAAAACTAGTTAAAATCATTGGTTTAAACGTTTTAAAACCTTTAAGAGAGTTAAACTCATAAATTCATTTCATTTCAAGCAGAGAAAATCACTGTTGGGACAAAAGATCAAAAGTGAATCTTTAGGTTTTCAGTTTTTCGGGTCAGTAGTTGTTTTTGGATTAATCCATTTTGCTGTGATTCATCCAGATTAAAATGTTCATTTAAAACATTTCCCACGTGTCTTTCTGCACATGTTGTGTTTCTCTGACTTAAATTTCAGTTCCAGTCAGTGTCTCCTTCCTCGTTTTTTAATGTTTGGTATTTTCATCGTACACCGTTCAGGTCGGTTTCAGGGTTTCGTGTAATTGTGTTTTGAGCAGATTTTTTTTTTGCCAAATTCATTCATCAGCATCTTTATATTTATATATATATAAAGATGCTGATGATTGAACTTATATAAGTGAGTTTATTTCAATTCTATTTTATTGTTTAGTGCAGAATCACAAATCACAGATTTGCCCCAATGGGCAGCACAACACAGCGGTAAAACTCCCTAAAAGAACATTTCAGCGGGGAAAGAATATTATTATTATTTATCTTTTATGGTCTATAAATCCTGTGATTTCATTGGCTGCTGAGCTGCAGGTCGACCCTTGAGGAGTTACTGTAGTAAAGATCCCTGGTTAGTATTTATAGAAAATGTTATGACGATGCTACAGAAGTTGTCTACTTCCACTCCTGAAGAACTAAAACTTGTCACCGCTATGTACACGAAGCACAAAACGCTTTTAAAAAGCTGTGAGGGGGGGAAATAAAACAAATCCGATGAGGAAAACTGACACCAGATTTTGTCATGTATGCGTGTGTGTGTCAGCACCAATAGTTTGGAAGATTCTTCTGAGAACGACAGATTTTCCAGTTCTAAATGTTTCCAGAACGTTAATGCTGCATTAGCGTCATCACGACGTCACAGTTTCAGAACTTTGATGCTAACAATCTCTACAACAATGGACAGACGCTGTGGAGTAAATGTGAAGCAGTCAGGGAGGCACAAAAACCAAGAACAGGAAGGAATCAAATCTGGGACGTTTCACTATATCGATGCCAATTATTCTTTTCATGAACTACATAATTAAAATATCCCACATAACGTAAAAACAAACCGTAGTCACTATCAATGCAAACCACCACCGTCGTGCTCTGGGCACCAGTGTCGTTCTCAACATTTCACCGTGAACCTGTGGAAGGTTCCGGGTCTCCAGGTGTGTGGTTACCGCTTCAGGAGGGTTCTGGGGCTGGTCCTGGTCCTGATGACTGAGGTAGAAGACTTGGTCTGACTGAGACATTTTGTGGAGCCCTTGGAAGTCCTCAAACAGCTGCTGTCCTCCATCCAGTCCTCAGCAGCTGGAAGCTTGGAAGAGTCTTTGGCAGCACCTCTGGAGTTATGGGGCGAGTACCTGCCGGCTGGTGAAGAACCCGTAGCGTTACCAGAACTGGTTCTGATCCCCTTGGTGTGCTTGACAGGGTAACTGGGGGTGGTACTGGGAACGTGTGCTACGGACCTGATAGCAGCTGTAGTCCTAGCGTTAGCAGCGTTAGCAGCAGACCTAGGAACACTCGTCCTGGGGGGTACAGATGGCTGGTTTCTCAGGAGCCTTCTATCTGGTTCCTGTCTGGTGGAGGCCTCGCAGGCAGGGCTGAGGTCAGGTTGTGTGATGTCGTTGGTGTAGCTGACCCGGTCTTTAAGGAGCTCTGGAGCCTCGATGCTCGTAGAACTCGACTCCTCAACCTTGATCTCGTCCTTCACGTCACCGTGGACACGACTTTGAGCCACTAGACTCGTCTCTCCACTCTGTCCAGGTCCGTCTTCTTCAGGTTCATCATGGACGCCACTGGTTCTAAACACGTGGTCTACACTCTCCTCTTTAACAGTGGGACCACGTTTCACTTCCTGTTCGGGCGTCTCATCAACAGAACAGTCGCTTTCCACTTTAATCTGCTGTATCCTGCTCTTCTTTGACGGGGTTTTGTCCACGGGAACCCGGGTCAACAGGGCGGGGCTTGAGTCCGGGGGGAGGCCCCTCCTCCTCCTGGACAACCTCAGGACGGGACTTTCATCTAGAGGTCTGACGGGGGGCCTGTTGGTAGGCGGAGTCTGTGATGGAGTTCTGGTTCTTCCTGAGTTCTGCAGACTGATGGTCCTGGTGTTGCTATAGTAGCTGCAGACGGATTGGTGGCTGATGGGAAGGCGCTGATTACAAGGCAGCTGGTGGAGGTGTTTACGGTTGCTCTGCTGGGGTCCGCTGGGGGCAGGGCCTCGCGGTTTGGTGCCGACACCTGAGCTCGGCTTCAACGGGGGGAGGGGCCGATGTTTAGAAATTCTGGTCACCATGGCAACCTGGAACACAAGGAGACGTCATGGCGGCTCAGCGTAAAGCCTGAGAATAAATATATTAAACATAAAACAACAGCATAATAAAACTATGAGTTAGAAAAGTAGCTGTTAGAACACATTTATAGTCTCTAATTTGATTAATTCAGAATTTTGGAAAATGTTCAACGGACCAACTTACAACAAAGAATAGCTTTATTAACCAAGAGAATTAAAGAACTAGAGATTTAAAGTGCATCTGAAATTCAAAAACAAAATTAAATCCTTAATTAAACATTTTTGACTGACCATGTCAAACCATATGATACTGAAAAATAAAACTATATAAAATGGTCTTATCAGTGATTGACGTGTAATGTCTTTAATTTCGTTGTCTCCAACATTTCAGACTCAGTAACACACCGGTCTTTCACAGTGAACAAAGCGCTACAGACGCTTCGTCATATTTCCTCGTCTTAGCTTTGGGAGACTTTTGTTTGTCTCTTTATCTCTGCCTGTCTTCTCATCCCTGTTAAATATGTTTTCATGCTGTCACTTGGTTTCTACACTTCATACTTATACTCTGTGCTGTATGCTCCCTGTGAACACTCAGCTGCCCCCTAATGGAGTGGAGGTGCAACTGCACTTTATTCGAGGGCTGTAAAAAAAATAAAACTAAAACAATAAAAAAGCATGTTCCCCGAGGTCAAACTCTCCCCCCTTGATGGAGCCTTGTGCCCCCCAGGGGGGCTATTTGAGAACCACTGCCATAAGCCAACAATAGACAAATATGGACAATTCCTAATGCAACAAATGGCACTTACACAGCATGAAACTAGGTTTACTATATATATATATATATATATATATATATATATATATATATGTATTAAGTATTAAAACCATTCCATGTCTAACATTAGTAACATTCCCTGCAACAGAAGTTAATTGTACTCATTGTGATGAAGCAGCTTCATGTAGTCAGAGGATGATCAAACCTTGCTGGTCCTCCTGACCTGCAGGGACAGCGGTCGAGGTCTCAGGAGACGTCTTTTCGTCCCCTCGGTCCTGTCCTCGTCTGTCTTCTGTCTCCTCCTCATCTTCCTCCTCTGCTGCTCCTCCCCCCTCCTCCTCTCCCTGTCCCTCCTCCTCTGAGCCCGAGGGGTCAAAGGGCAGAAGGAGGGGGGGGTCATTGGCGTGGAGGCCGAGGCTGCAGGCCTCCCCCTCATGGATCTGGACCCCCGCTTTCCTGTAGGACACATGGACACGTCCTTCCTCATAAATCACAAACACTTTCTGGAACATTCTCATCTTTTTGCACCTGTTCACATATGAATGTTGAAAACTTGGAAAAAAATGAGTAGTAAAAGTAACTGAATTAAACTGAGTTACCAGGTAGAGTAACTATTGTGTTATATTTTAAAAATGTACTGAGATTTCCTGAGGGTCAGTAAACGTGTCTTTGCAGTCGTGAACTTTTTCAAGTTTTTAGTTTTGGCTGTTTGGGCAAAGAGAAACAACATTTGTATTTACAGACAGGTCAGTGTTCTTACCTGTTGTTCTGTTAAACATGCTGACGCTGTTCCTGTCAGTCGCTGTCCTGTGATTGGAGGAAAGACAGGAAGTGATGGCGAGATGCTGCGTGCCAGCGAGGTTCTTCTCTCTTTCATTGGCTAAGAAGGACATGTTGTTGGGCAGCGCTGCAGAACCTGAAGGAAGAGGAAGGTCCTTTAGAGGGGTGTGTGTGTGTGTGTGTGTGTGTGTGTGTGTGTGTGTTGACATGTGGAAATTAACAGACTAATAGTTCTTTCCAGATGTGAGACACTGCCGAAACATGTGGTTATATAATATTCTAGGTATATTTAAAATTCTTTTTCAGTTAAAACATTTGATATTTTGTGTAAAAAAGGCAAAGAAAATCTGCTATAAAGAAAAGCTACTATTCTGGCTAAAAAACACAAACTGACTTTCAAATGACAAGAAACCAACATGAACACAAAATCTTGCCAAACTTGATTTATCACTGACCTATGATGTGATTATATATATATATATATATATATAAATACACACACACACACACACACACACACACACACACACACACACACAAACACATATATATTTATATCTCAGCATGACTTGATCATTAGTCATAGACACATCAGTAGTTTATCTCCAACAGGTCCACAGCTCACCTCTCAAACACAGGAAGGACAGGAAGTCCTCGGTCTTGGGTCGACGTCGGGTCAGACAGGTAACCACGGCAACGTTGTGGGTGTGGTTACAGGTGGATGATGTCATCAAGAGCGGGGGTCCTGGAGAGCTGGGAGGTGACTGAGCAAACTTCCTTTGTGCTTGCAGCCGCGGCCTGAACACACACACACACACACACACACACATGCACACACACGAGTAACATTACTGTATATGAAACATGTAGATAATATATTAATAGATAAGAATTGAAATGATTTTTTCGTCAGTTGCATGAAAAAAGGACAACTAAAACAAACACAGAAAAAAACGATGTGGATTAAATATAGTATACACTTCTTTTAATTTAAACAATTTGCCTTTTAGTGTTGAAAAAAGAAAGAAAAAAATCATGATTTTTGTAAAAGTAAATTACACACACAGACTTTCCAATGAAACCGTGATGAAAGCGTTTTTTAGAGGTTTTTGACCTCCCTCTGACCGACCTCTTGCTCGCTGCGTCGTCCTTGTCCCGGCGGATGGAGGCGTGTTGGTGCTGTAGGGACCAGGTCCAGGGGGGTCCGGACAAGAGGGTCCGGCACCGGCTGACTCCATTAACCAGGGAGCCTTAAACAACACGTACGACTCAGGTTACTCAGAGCGTCTCACACAACAGCAGCCTCACATGGAGCAAATATTTCATCATGATCTGATGTGATGTGGGGCTCTCCCCTTACATTCTACATATACTGCAGTTGTGACGTATTAATGGACTCAGCTTCTATTCCACAGCGTTACCATGTGGCGACACCATGCAAACTTCGTTGAACAGGACTCTATCTGAGAATGAGACGTTCAGGTTCTCTGCTACAAATGTGTCCTGGAGGTTTAGAGATTGTTGTCAGTCCATGTGAAGGGTGACAACAGAGTTTTCTGTTCATATAATATGGTTATTTTTGTAATTCAAAGTAAAAGACTAAACACAGTAAAACCAAACTGTTTTTAGTAGAATAGCTGCGCTGTGTAATAGAGGGTCAATAATATTAATAATAATAATAACAACAATGATTATAATAATAATAATAATGACAATGATTATAATAATAATAATAATAATAATAAGTGACCACACTGACCACGGAGGCTGCTGGGGGTGTGTGACCTCAGCGTTCGGGCCAGGCCGGGGGTCGTCACTGAGGGTTTGTGCTGTGTGTGTGTGTGTGTGTGTTTGGCAGCGTATGGGTACTTTGAGTTCAACAGTGTGTTTTGTGTCTTGTGTGAGCGAAGCGTCCTAGTGGACACGGAGCTCTTCTGGAATGCGTGGACCGTTTTCCCCGTGCGTATCCTGGGACTTTGTGTGTGCACGTTCTGCAGCGTGTGAGGACATTTGCTTTTTGGCTTCAGTGAATCCTGAGACGAGTTGTTTTTTTGCACTTTGCTGGCGTGTTGGTGAAGCTGTTTGGGAACGTGCACGCTCTGCTGACTGCGGATGTTGGGTAGCGTCTTTGTCTTTCTCCGAGCTCTGGGAAGCGCGTTTTTAGACGTGCGCTTGTGTTTGTGCGCACGTGTGTGTATGTGTGTGTGTTTGTGCGTGGCACGGTGTGTGTCTCTGAATTCCCTGAGGGACAGGAAGAGAACTTTGCGGACCATACGTTCTTCACACCACGGCATCCCATCGCTGATGTCCTACAACACACGAATCACAAACATGATGAGGAGACTTTAAGAACGACTCGATCGAGATCACCTTAACTTTTCTGTTATCGCCTGGTGCCGGACGTCAAACTCTGTTCCATCACGGTTCACATCAGCGTTATGGTTTATTTTTATTATTATGATTATAATTATAAAGAGCATCATGTTACATAATTGCCTCTCCATTCATAATAGTATTGATTAGTCAGTAGTTACTGGTGCTGTTGACTAAGTTCTTTCATTCAATTTTTTAAATATTTAGATGCAGAAATTGATCTTATATTGTTGTTATAATTTTAGAATCTAATCAATAAAAATGCAGCAGTAAAACATGGAAAATATTTTAAGATAAACAAGAATACGCTGATAACCACTGTTCAAAATTTTATTTATCTATCTTATGAATTTTTCAATCTGTGGTTTTGCAACGCTCTGCTGATTATTAAACGTAGTGCATCGAAAGAAACAAGATAGTAAAGACACGTTTCAACACATGAAAATAAGGAAAAATAGAAACGTTCCCATTTTAAACAACTTCGTGAATGGATTCCATAATTAATGAGTGTGAACAATTAATTTTTGAAGCAGCTTGAAGTCGTATAAAGAAGACGTGACCGTCTCATGTCTGTTAACTTTGAACATCTGTTCACTTCCTCTTGTCTGTACAGACTGAGGTAAAACAAGGAGCCAGTCCAGGCTGGACAGATGTGTGTTGAATGTTCACAGTGAAAATAATCACTTACATATTTCTTCTTGATGATGTTCCGTTTGGGTCTATCTGTACTCATGTTGTAAGGCTGACACGAATCATCGAAGCCTCTTCCTTCTTTCTGTCGTCTTTGACCAATATTCTTTTTTTTCCAGAGGTGAGTAGAGTCCCTGCTCTGTCCTGGAATAGAAAAAAACAATAGAACAAAACATGAAGTCTATAAAGGCAGCACACGCGCATTAACCTTCTATTTCATAGCATTGACATATGACAACTATTACTGTGAAACAATATTACATATATATATTACTACTATATATACTTTATATAGCAATAGTAATAACGTATACTATATTAGTAGTCATATTAGTAGCCTCTTCTAGACGTTTGGCATCTTTAAAAAGAAAAAAAAGATTTCCCATTGTGGGTGTAATACCTGCTCACTGCCAGCAGATGGAGACACAGCTCCTGTACCTCAGCTTTAATGATCACAGACAACAATAGTGATTCATTCAATATTTAACCAAACCAGCGTCTTTCTTTGAATTGTTGCCACATGAGTTTGATCAATTGTTCTGTAGGAACAGAACCAAAACTAAATAAGCTCTTCCAGTCTCTCTGTGGACCAGGTCTATGTGGACAAGGTCTATGTGGAACAGTCTCTATGTGGAACAGTCTCTATGTGGACAATTTCTATACGTAACAGTCTCTATGTGGACCAGCCTCTATGTGGAACAGTTTCTATGTGGACCAGTTTCTATGTGGACCAGGTCTATGTGGACAAGGTCTATGTGGAACAGCCTCTATGTGGACTAGTTTCTATACGTAACAGTCTCTATGTGGACCAGCCTCTATGTGGACCAGCCTCTATGTGGAACAGTTTCTATGTGGACCAGTTTCTATGTGGACCAGGTCTATGTGGACAAGGTCTATGTGGAACAGCCTCTATGTGGACTAGTTTCTATACGTAACAGCCTCTATGTGGACCAGCCTCTATGTGGAACAGTTTCTATGTGGAACAGTCTCAATATGGAACAGTCTCTATGTGGACTAGTCTCTCTACAGAACAGTTTCTATGTGGACCAGCCTCTATGCGGACTAGTCTTTATACAGAACAGTTTCTATGTGGACTAGTCTCTATACAGAACAGTTTCTATGTGGAACAGTCTCTATACAGAACAGTTTATTTGTGGAACAGTCTCTATGTGGACTAGTCTCTATACAGAACAGTTTCTATGTGGACCAGCCTCTATGTGGACTAGTCTTTATACAGAACAGTTTCTATGTGGAACAGTTTCTATGTGGGCCAGGTCTATGAGGACCAGCCTCTATGTGGACTAGTTTCTATGTGGAACAGTCTCTATGTGGACCAGCCTCTACGTGGACCAGCCTCTATGTGGACCAGCCTCTATGTGGACCAGCTAGACCTGTATGATCCGCTTCTTTTATTTGAATATTTCATTCATCAATTCATTATTTTCATTCACATTAAATGATCAAAGCCATAAACAGGTTCAGGATCACCGGCCTCCGCCAGCGCCGCGTCGGTAGCGTCGGTACCGTCGGTCGGTGCCGGTGGACCCGGTGGACCCGGGACTGTGCCGAGCATCCCGGAGGTGGACGCGGATCTTCCGTTAACACTCACCTCCAGCAGCGTTTCACCGTTACATGCTCCTCCTGTCCGGTAACGGGTCGTCCGTCGGTGTCGGTGTCGGTGAGCCGCTCGGAGCGCAGCACCGGATGTCTGTCGGTGCCGTTGTGACGTAGCAGTCGGTTCAACCGAGCCGGTTGTTTTTCCTCATTCAGGATGAGGATGAAGTGTGTGAAGAACCTGCTCGATATGACCCACAGACACACCGTGATTCATCATGGCAGGCGGCTCAAACACTACATTACCCATCAGCCCCGGCGATGGATTAAAAAGCCAATTAGCGGTAATTTTTTTTAAATGCTTCGTTACTGAAGAAAAAAAGACGCAGAGCTTCAGTCTTTAAAAATAATTCACAAGTGATAAAGGAATTTAAAACATTCACTCTGAAGTTTTCTCTTTAATTTAAGCTTTAGCTTCCGCCCGCCGTTCGCGGCACACGTGACCACATTTTCAGTTCGCTGATTGGCCTTTTTGTACCAAAATGCATCTTGGGTATCGTAGTTAACTACCCCGAAGTCTTGTCGGTTTAATTTAGAATTCTATTTTTGAATAGAATCTATTCAAGGAACCACGTTTTAATGCTGTGATGATTGAACACATTTACACCATTTAATAATAGCAAACAAAACGTAAGAATAAACTATTTATTCAAGAATGAAGAAAACCTGCTTTGCTAAAACGAAGCAAATTGCACAACATTTTAAGAGTAATGGAGGTAGACAAAACGATAATTGAATAAAAATAAGAGATGGATTAGTTTTATATTCTAGGTGAATTATCATTTTTTAAGGTTACACCATTTGACATTTTCTGTCATAATAGTCACACAAAATTAATTGACCTGAATGCTTCTTAAAACTATATTTAAGTTATTTTCCTTTCTCATCTTACCAAACAATTATTGCTGATTTTCTGATAAGCTCTTTAATATTTGGGGGATCGTATTCATAATGATCTATAATACATAACATTTAACTTCAGCGGACAACAATGAGTATTGATCATTTCTAATGATCTATTTTAATATAATTAGGAGAAAAGGGGCAGAACGTGACCTTGAGTCCAGACGTTAGTTTTCAGACTAAACCACTGGTCGTGGACCAGTTCTCTATTACCACTAATCCTGGTCCAGGTGTTCTGGTCCAGCCCAATCAGCTGGGCAGGTGTGATAACGGGGTCCGGGCAGACCAGCTGGTCTCCACCACCATGTGTGTGTTGGTGCTACTGTGGGCGGCGATAGGCGCTGGTGTGGCTCTGGGGGGTCCGGTCCAGCACGGGTCCAGGCCGCGTGGTTCTGGACAGGAGGACCTGGTTCTGCGCGGCTCCTGGCCCAAGGGTTCCGGCGGGGTGGACCCAGGTCCGAGCGGGACTGAAGGGGACCCGGTAGACGAGTCGTTCTACCAGCTTCCGGTCTACCGCCACGCGCCGGGGCCGCTGGTTCCGCGGGACGTGTTCCGGCCGGTGCCCCAGAAGAGGCCCCTCCCCGCCGGACTGGACTCGCTGCTGCTACCGTCGAACCGGCAGCAGAACCTCCCGGACCCGGATGGTCGCGCCGTGCAGGTCCGCTGCGGTCTGGACCACGTGGCCGTGAGGGTGGACCGCTTCCGCCTGCGCGCGTGGACCGACCCCGCGCGTTTCCGGCTGGGCTCGTGCCAGGCCCATAGAACCGGCCCCCGGTACCTGGTGTTCTACAGCAGACTGACGGACTGCGGTGGAGACGCGAAGGTGTGTGAGACCAGAAAAGATGAAACCAAAAATAAAACAGTTTGAGGTTTGATGGACCTGCAGGTCCAGGACCAGGAGGAGGTCCATGACCTTCTAGAACCTGAGTGGTTTTGTGTAGCTGCAGGGATGAAGTTTATTTCCTTTCCTTAGTACGACCCAAACTCCTTAGTAAAACGTTTGTCTTAATGAATGTATGGATTCATTCCTCTTCCTGATCATTGGCTTCAGGTCGCTGGGGGTCAGCTGGTGTACACCTTCTCTCTGTGTTACACCCCCCCCCCACAAGGCTACGTCATCAGAGTTCCACCGCTGGACCTTCCCATCCACTGCTACTACGACAGGTAAGCGCTGGGATGTTCTTTACTTCATGGGTTTACCTCGGATAGTTGGTGTCAGTCATGGACACTTCAACATGTGGACTGGACCTTTTATTGTGTTCTGGTTCTGGGGTTTTGGTCGTTTCTGGGCCCATTTAGAGACCCAGTTCAACCATTAAATCAACCATCGACCCATAAACATAGAATAAAATGAACCAGCCATGCTGTATCCTGCTTTTATCACTATCAGGCTCAGAAAACTTATATCAGAAGTTAAATATTTACTGTACTTATTTACTTATATACTTATAACTTCTACTCTATAAAATCTGTCCTGTTTCAGGTTTCATTATTCTTATCAAGTTGGCTTCAGACCTCAGGTTCAGCAAACCACCTTCATGAAGAGCATGAGGAGCAAAATCAACTTCAGCCTGAGTGTCTGCAATGGTAACGACCAGCGCCAGTAGAACCGTTTGAAACGGGCCTGAGTCTGGGTCTGTAAATGTGAGGGCGAACGTGCTTTAACTGATCGTGTTGTTAATCTGTGAAAAGCCCAGTGGGAGCCGCTGGCTCCGGACCACTGGCTGGTTCTGGGGGAGCCGGTGTACTTCGTGGCCGAGGCCGGACCTCTGCTGGCTGGAGAGCAGCTCTACGTGGACTCGTGCTACGCCTCGAGTTCTGAAGACGGAACCGGTCTGCCCAGAGTGGATATTATCACCAACTATGGGTAAGCCTCTGAAACACTCGCGTCTCTTCCAATGTCTTATTTGTCCTGATTATTGTTCCTGTTCTGACCTTTGACCCCAGCTGTATGACGGACAGCCAGAGGGAGGCCAGCAGGTCCTGTTTCCAGTCCAGAGAGAACCAGGTGATCCGGTTCCTGGTGGATGCTTTTATCCTGAGGGCAGCGTCACAGGTAAGAACAACTTTAACTTGATATCTCACCAAAAACACCTGAAACACTGAAACAGACCTCCACATTGTGCGCTCCAGAATTACCCACAATGCACAGCACACCTGGATTAAAACTGTCTGTCTTAACTTGCACAAACAGTACGTTTCAGTTTTAGGACTGAAACTCTCATAACTCATGCGTTTTTTTTTTTTTTGTTTTTTTTGTTTACCTGGTTACAGGTGCTGTTCCTTCACTGTTCCATGTCCATCAGCCTCTCCACCTCCTACACCTCAAAGATCTGCAACTACAACAAGGCAGCAGGCCGGTAAGGAAGCTGCTGATGAACAAACATTCAGCTACCAGGAGTAACGTGGTGGTCATAGCGTCTGGGTCAAAGTTGAAGTTAATCTAATTATTACTGGAGGCGCCAGGTTCAGATGAACACTGTTCAATGAGGAGCTGTTATTGGCTCTCGTCTTTTACTCATCTCTTGTAGGTGGGAGGATCTGGAAGCTTCTTCTCCAGTTTGTTCCTGCTGTGATTCAGCCTGTGGGGACCTGCAGGAACGTGAGTTTCTGAACCTGTTGACACTGAACAAACAAAGTCTGTTGGAACTAACTTTCAGACAGTTTCTTCATCGATGGAGGATTTTTCTCAGTTGTTGTTTTCTTCCACAGCCTCAAAGAACATGGTCACCAGTCCTGGACTGAACGTTCGAAAGGCTCAAGACAAACTGAAGATGAGAGCGAGATCTTTTCAGGCAGAAGAAGGAAGAGAAACGTTGGATCCAGAAGAGAAAAATGAACCGAGCGTCGACGAGCAGCACGAGAAACTGAAGAGTTTTCCACAAGAGACAGAGATTCTTCAGGAGGAGGAAGCGGTTCCTGAGGAAACTGTAGTCAACCAGCAGGGAAACGGAGACGTGGGGGGGGAGACGGAGGAGGTGGTGGTGGGGAGCACAGAGGCACCCGAGGACCTCAGCGGACCAGAGCAGTACGAGCTGGTTCAGGACGGGGAGCAGGTCTCTGGGTCGATCAGGGCCATGGATTCCAGCATTTTTAATAGTTCTGATACCAGAGATGATGGTTCTGCTGAGAACGTTTCTGTTGGTGATGGAACCCAGAGAGAAGCAGAACGTGTCGACCCAGACCCAGCTGGTGGAGCAGAGATCATAGAATCTGGTAGACCTGGTTCTGTCGAGGTTTTAATGGTTCAGGGTCAGATAGTCGATGGACTGGAGACATCAGCAGGGCCACATCCTGTCAGCAGGAACCAGGACTCTGGCTCCGCCGGTGAATCCGATGTCGAGATGGATCCGTTGGACCCGCTGATGTGGTCAGAACCGGTGGAGTCTGCTGACAAACCAGTAGATAAGAAGCCTGAGAGGATGACGCGGCACGTGGGGGATTCTGTTGGCAGTGAAGGACCAGATGGTGGAACGCCTCCAGGTCTACGGGTCAGAGGGTCAGGATCCGGTCCTCTACCCGGGGTCAGGGACCCGGTCTGTGTAGATGGGTCTGATTGTGATTCTGGACTTGTAGAAAGAAAAGTTCTCCGTCAAAGTCAGTTTACTGAAGCAGAAAATGCCAAGAGAAGGAAGTTTTCTGATACCAGACCAGAGAGGGTCCGTTCTGGTTCTGCCAGACCCCTCAGAGCCGGTCCCGGTCACTCCGCTGTCGTCACGGTCATGACCTCGCGACACAACTCCGACAGGACCTGGACCGACGGGGAATGGGCCGAGGTGCTGAGAGGATGGAGCTGAACGGACCTGGTCTCTGGATCAGACACAGAACCCGGACACCAAGGACCAGAACCTCAGTGACTAACCTCTGGTTCTGATTGTAGAACCGGGACCTTCGCCGTTTCCATGGAGACGTGTTGTTGATCAATAAACTTCTTATGAGCTCTTAACTGTAGTTTTCATTATGTTCAATTAAACTTTCACCTGTAGAAACGACATGAACTTCAGAACCGGTTTATGACGTCAACGGGTCATGGAAGGAGCAGAGGTTCTGTTTCTTCTGATGGTTAAAACGTGTAAAAGCAGCAGAAGCATTTTGATGATTAAGAATCATTCATCACGTTTCTCAAATTTGTTTGTTTTATTTAAAGGTCCAATTAATACAAATCAATTCTTTTGAATTTCAGTGTAACCTAATCGGTTAATTTCAAATCCTTATTCCACCTGGAATAAAAGACTAGTTTTACTGTTTAACGTGTTTTTAAGCTAAAACACGTCGCTCACTACTTTAAACCAGGAGGATTCACACCAGGAAAAATTAATTTATTATGTGGAGGAAATTTGTAGTTTTCTCTTTGTTCAGAAACGTTTTAGATGAGAACAGCTGCAGCGATGCCAACGGGTTCATGTAAATAAATATTTACAGATGAGTGATGAATCAGGTTTAATTTAAAAGTTCACTTTTACAAAAATCATTTGTGAGTTTGACAGAATGTCAGATAATTATTTATAATATGACCACACCAGAGCAAGTGCCTCAAAACGCATTTATTATGTCAAAGCATTGATTCCAGGGACCAGACGTCTTTAAGAATTCTTCTGTGGAACCTTGATGGTGACCTGGAGGCGAGTCAGAGGACGGACATGTTCTTATTAACAGTCGACTCAGCGTCAAACAGTGAGAATCAGATTTCCTGGTTGTTTTTACCGTTTTAACTTCTGTGTAGTTGTCCAGGCCGTATTCACCCAGCTCACGACCGTTTCCTGAAGCCTTGTAGCCTCCAAACGGAGCCTGAGCCCCGAACACGTCGTAGCAGTTAACCCTGCACACACACACACACACTTAATACTGGAGCAGTTCCTGTATGATTTTATACTTAGTCCAACTAGAATCGAAAACTAGGTTTATTTCTCAGCGTACCAGACGGTGCCGGCTCGCAGGGCGTTGGACACGTAGTGAGCCTTGTCGATGTCCTTGGTGAAGACGGCGGCTGCTAAACCGTACTTGGAGTCGTTGGCTCGCTCCACGACCTCCTCCAACGTGTCGAACTTCAGGATCTGCATCACTGGACCAAAGATCTGCAGCAGGAGCAGAGAATTCACGGATGGATATGAGAAAATTATCATAAATGAAGATTTTATCTCTTTATACGGATCAGAAAAAATCATGTTTAAGAAGATGAGAGTCAAACTTTTAAAAAATAGTTTTTAGAATCATTCATCAGGTCTCTGTAAATGTACAGTTAGTTAATGTTGATTTCTTGTCATTTAAAGTCTATTTAGTCACTCTGCCCCCATGGAAAAAGAAAACATCCCCCCTGACTATAAATAGAATTTATAAATTGTTATAAGTACCTCTGCATAACACTGTGTCCTTATTAACGTATAAGAGAATAAAAAAGAAAGAAATATGGACCAACTTCCAACAAAGAATAGCTTTATTAACTAACAAATATTTAAAGTGCATCTGAAATTAAAAAATTAAATTAAATTCTTAATTAAACATTTCTGACTGACCATGTCAAACCATATGATAGTGAAAAATAAAACTACATAAATGGTCTTATCAGTGATTGTGGTGTAATGTCTTTAATGTCTTTGTCTCCAACATTTCAGACTCAGTAACACACCGGTCTTTCACAGTGAACCAAGCGCTACAGACGCTTCGTCATATTTCCTCGTCTTAGCTTTGGGAGACTTTCGTTTGTCTCTTTATCTCCGTCTCTCTCCGCCTGTCTTCTCATCCCTGTTAAATATGTTTTCATGGTGTCACTTGGTGTCTACACTTCATACTCATACTCTGTGCTGTATGCTCCCTGTGAACACTCTGCTGCCCCCTAATGGAGTGTAGAGGAAATTGCACTTTATTCTAGGAAAGAAACAACAAAATAAAAAAATAAAAAAGCATGTTCCCTGAGGTCTAACCTGCCCCCTAGTTGAGAACCATCGATGTAGATGTCAGTGTAATTCGTCCAGTAACAAACCTCCTCCCTGGCGATGGTCATGTTGTCCTGGACGTCTCCAAACACCGTGGGCTGGATGAAGAAGCCCCGGTCGGCAGCGACCCCCCCTCCACACATCAGCCTGGCTCCTTCTCTCTTCCCGGTGCTGATGTAGCCCAGAATCTTGTTGAACTGCTCCTGATCCACCTGGACAGAAAAAAACTCCATTTACCTCGTTTAAAAACAGGAAATGACCAACAGGATGGAGACAGTTATTTACCACATTCACTGTGTGTAAAGTGTCACTGTGAAGTTGTGTAACATTTGTTCTGCACTTTCAAGCATTGATGGGAAATCTGCTGTGTGAATATGTGTTGGCTAAACATACCAGAAAGATTTCATCAGGCGGCTGAATAGTTGGGTTAGATAAGTAATCTATTCATATGAGTGCCTTATATACACACACACACACACACACACACACACACACACACACACACACACACACACACACACACACACACACACACACACACACACACACACACACACACACACACACACACACACACGTACATGTACACACACACACACATATATATATATATATATATATACACATATAATATAGGTTTCTATGAATTGCTTTTACATCATTCTGTTTATATTCCTGTCGATAATTCCTTTGATTCTTATAGGATGGAATCAGAACTTTAACCAAAAAAAGCATTTTTTTTCTGTTGCAATGGCAACAACCAAATCATTTAGGCATTTGTGTACCTGAGGGCCCTGCTCCGTGTTCAGGTCAAACGGGTTTCCCACCACTCGCCTCTTCGCTCGCTCCACGCTCCGCTCCACGAACTCGTTGTAGATGTCGGACTGGACGTAGGTTCGAGACCCGGCGCAGCAGCACTGGCCCTGATTGAAAAACAGAGCGAAGTGGGACTGCTCCACCGCCTCCTCCACTGGAAACACAAACATGAGAAAAACACACAAACATGAGAAAAACACACAAACATGAGGAAAACACACAAACACACAGAAAAACACACAAACACACAGAAAAACACACAAACATGAGGAAAACACACAAACACACAGAAAAACACACAAACACATGAGAAAAACACACAAACATGAGGAAAAACACACAAACACACAGAAAAACACACAAACACACAGAAAAACACACAAACATGAGGAAAAACACACAAACATGAGAAAAACACACAAACACACAGAAAAACACACAAACACATGAGGAAAACACACAAACACACAGAAAAACACACAAACACATGAGGAAAACACACAAACATGAGGAAAAACACACAAACATGAGAAAAACACACAAACATGAGAAAAACACACAAACACACAGAAAAACACACAAACACACAGAAAAACACACAAACACATGAGGAAAACACACAAACACACAGAAAAACACACAAACACATGAGGAAAACACACAAACATGAGGAAAAACACACAAACATGAGAAAAACACACAAACACACAGAAAAACACACAAACACATGAGAAAAACACAAACACATGAGAAAAACACACAAACATGAGGAAAAACACACAAACACACAGAAAAACACACAAACACATGAGGAAAACACACAAACACACAGAAAAACACACAAACACATGAGGAAAACACACAAACGAGGAAAAACACACAAACACACAGAAAAACACACAAACACACAGAAAAACACACAAGCACACAGAAAAACACACAAACACACAGAAAAACACACAAACATGAGAAAAACACACAAACATGAGGAAAACACACAAACACACAGGAAAACACACAAACACACAGAAAAACACACAAACACACAGAAAAACACACAAACATGAGGAAAAACACACAAACATGAGGAAAACACAAACATGAGGAAAACACACAAACATGAGGAAAAACACACAAACACAGGAGGATTGTGGGCCGGGTCAGAACCCCTGTCGGTTCTGCAGCTCCAGCAGGAATAAACAGACACGCTTGTTGAACCCACGGTTGCTGTCAGACAGGACGATGTTGGGGCTCTTCCCCCCCAGCTCCAGAGTGACCTTCTTCAGGTTGCTGCCGCCGGACGCCGTTTGGATCAGGTGACCCACCTGGAGACAGAGGACACCTGAATGATTGACAGGCCCACGGCTCACTGGTTGTGACATCACAAGTCACCATCAGCCAACCAGACGGAACAGGAGGGAGTTGGTGAACGGGACGATGGAACCTCCATGTGGTGGAATCGTAGAAATGAAGGTTTCTCTCCAAACGGCTTCAGCAGCTTGGACAGTTGTAAACTTAGTGTAGGACCGCGGACGTCATGTGACTTCATTAGGTTGTTTTCATTCATGTGAATTTAATGTATTTCTATATTGTTGAAATATGGAAACAAATCTATTTAGCATGTTAGAAAAACATCACAATATGTATTTAAACGTAAAAATAATATTAATAATGTTCAATGTTGTTGTAACAATCTACTTTTCTACTAATAGAAAAAAACACCTAAATTTAATTAAATGTAAAACAGAAAAAAATAAAGTTTGCTCATAAATTGTACATCCCTACTAATAATTGACGTTTACATGTTGTTTCCTACCTCCGTGGATCCAGTGAACGCCACCTTGTCCACGTCCATATGTTTAGCGATGGCGGCGCCGGCCGACGGCCCCATGCCAGGTAGGATGTTCACCACGCCTTCAGGAAAACCCACCTGACACACACACACACACACACACACACACGTTTCTACGTATATGTGCTGCAGGAACGTCCTGTTCGTATCAGGAGGAAACAGGCTGTACCTCCTTAATGAGGCTGGCGACGTACAGCGCCGTGAGCGGCGTCTGCTCCGCCACCTTCATCACCACTGTGTTCCCGGTGGCCAGAGCCGGGCCCAGCTTCCAGGCCTGCATCAACAGGGGGAAGTTCCACTGTGGGGGGGCAGAGGACCAGGATTTCATCGAGAAGTCACTCAACAGATCTGATCAACACATTTAAACACGGAGGAACATTCATTGTGAAACCTGCACAAAGATTAAAACCTGGTTCCCTGTTTGTCCGTCACACCATGGGTACACTGCCTTACACACACTGCCTTATCAGGACACACACACACATATATATATATGTGTGTGTGTGTGTATAGCTGCTGTATGGGGACATGACTGAAATGAGAACTGTTCTCTGCCTTTCACAAACACTTAAAATAACTCATTAACCATCACTGAAGGGTCAGTGTTTGAAGTTCATTTATACCTTTTTTTCTTTTTTACACAAACTGTCTGTGTGTTGCCTTAAGGGAAAGTAATAAATAAAATAATAATAAAAATCCATTTTAAATATGAATCCACCTAGAATATAAAACTAGTTGATGGTGTGTTTTATTTCCTGACATTAAATAATAGTGATTAGTCACTTCAGTGTTAACACAACATGGAGCAACAAACAGCAGAATTACTGCCACAAACACAAAGACCAGAGACAATAAATCTTCACAACTTCTAAACCCACCAAAGCAGATGTCTAACAACACGATGGAACTCAGTTGACCTCTATTTAATTAAAATTTAATAAATGTCACTTCATCTGATTTCAGCAGGAGGAGGAATGAAGGAAAGAAAAATGTGATTTCTGCCTTGGTTTAATGAGGAAAGTTCAAGTTAGCTTCAGTTTTTTAGCTTGAGAACAGCCGTAGAAATTAATCTGGCAAAAACTTAAACAACATTCACCGAGAAGACCACGGAAAAAAAATGTATTAAAGCCGTGGAGCTTTCAATAAATACCAGGATTAACCAGCGAGCCTCTAATCCTGCAAACTAATCTGAACATGTTCTTATTAATCTGTGCAGGAGGTGAATCAGCACTTTACTTAACTCTGATTAACCAGTTATCACTGAAACGTCACACCACGAGTCACTAGGATTATACAACACACACATAAGGTACTAAAAGCTCAGTCTGAGTGTGTGTGATTACTGTGTTTAACACACACATAAGAACCTAACTATAGGGGAGGGTTTATATACACACAGATATATACACACATAGGTATACACACACAGATATATACACACACATAGGTACACACACACAGATATATACACACACATAGGTATATACACACACAGGTATACACACATAGAGCGGAGCTAAACTGAGTTTGGTTGTGTTTGAAGTATTGATTACAGAGTACACACCACAACACATATGGAGGCTGCAGCATGATGACCCCCCCCCCCCCCCCCACACACACACACACACCCCTCACCGGTATGATCTGTCCACACACTCCGATGGGCTCGTGTCTGGTGTAGCAGAAGTAGTCTCCATCGATGGGGATGGTCTTTCCCTCCCATTTATCAGCCCAGCCTGCGTAGTATCTGACCACAGAAACCAGTTTAGACTCTTAACCAGCCACAGTCACGTCATGAAGAATCAGTCATCAATAATGAATCATTAATAACTCGTTACCTGAAGCATTTGACCACGTTGGGCAGGTCCACGGTGTAGGAGACAGCGTAGGGTTTTCCGTTGTCCAGCGTCTCCAGCTCCTGAGGGGACAACACAAGACTTTACCTCAGACATTCTGTAGGAAACAGCGTTTTACATCTGACGGTCTGGGTATGTCCAGTGAGTTGGAGGAGCTGCAGAGGCCAACAGCTGCAGGGGACAACAGCTGCAGAGGACAACAGCTGCAGGGGACAACAGCTGCAGAGGACAACAGCTGCAGGGGACAACAGCTGCAGGGGACAACAGCTGCAGAGGACAACAGCTGCAGAGGACAACAGCTGCAGGGGACAACAGCTGCAGGGGACAACAGCTGCAGGGGACAACAGCTGCAGAGGACAACAGCTGCAGGGGACAACAGCTGCAGAGGACAACAGCTGCAGTGCTGCAACCAGCAATGAATCAAGCTGAATGAAATTCCAAAAAGATTAACCCTCTACTGCATAATGTAGAACAACACGTTCTTTATCTTCATCCTTATATTACATTATAAAATCTGTATATCATAAATCTATATCTATGCAAAGGGGCACACGCAAGGACACACAATTTATGCAGTCACATGACTGTTTTTTCTAATATGGTTAAATAGTTTTGTAGCATCAAACTATCCTGACACTATGGTTACAACTTTTTATTTCACTGTATTTTTTATATATCTGTTTTTTAGTTGATTATAAAAAGATTCAAAACATTTCCCATGTCTGTAATATTTCATGCGATAGAGGGTTAATGTGTGTTATACTGATAAATATAATAAAAGCACTTCACATGGTAGATTAGGCATATAAAAACAAATATGTAATTATAAAGTACTAATGAAAACATTGGTTTTGTTGAAGTGGATCATTGTTGAGACTAAAGAACCGAATCACATCTTTGATGGAAATTCTCTGCAGTTCAACAGACACTTAAACGTGAAATGATTCAGTCATTTTCCACTAAAGTCAACACTCACAGATTTAACCTCATTAGCAGCTTTTTAATCACAGACAAATTCTTTGCTCCTCACAGTAATAATTCCACCCCATAATATCCCAGTTTGTGGACTCATCCACTCACTGCCAGGTAGGCTGAATCCCTCTCGATGGCGTCGGCCAATCGGTTGAGGAGGAGGCCGCGGTGGGAGGCGTCCATCCGTCTCCATGGTGATCCCAGTTTAAAGGCGCTACGTGCTGCCTTCACAGCCCTGTCCACGTCTGCCTGGATGTGTGACATCACAACATGGCTCATGAGTTCCAATGGAATGCTCATTTAAAAATATAAAGTTCATGAAACAGGAACAAGAAGAGAAAATTTCAGCAAGAAACCAATAAATCATCACCTGTTAATAGATGAAAAGTACCTGGTACCAGATAGTTTAACTCTCTTAAAATGGTTCTAAAAAAATTAAAATTCTTTTAGAATTATTGAAATAATTTTAGGTGGATTAAATATTTGAAATGCATCAGTCTTTTATAGTAAACACACACACACACACACAATCATGAATTAAAAAACACATGTTAAGGGATATAAAGATAAGACATCATCATCATCTTGCCAAACATGATTCATCATTAATCATCTACATGATTCATTAACGTTCATAATAAAACCTAATTAATTAACATGTGCTAAACTCCACATTTTAAAATCTGGTATGTTTTTCTTTGTGAAAACAGCTTCAGTTGAAAGGAGATGGACCATAAACTGCATTTTCAAGTCTTGCCTCACATTCAGTAGGATTTAGATGTTTGACTGGTCGGTTCTAACACATGAAACGTGTTCTGGTCCAGTTAGTCCAATATGGACAACACTCATCTTATTTAAGTTATCTTATTTTTTCCTGATTTTGAGCAAATCAAGACAAAAAATGTATTTAAAAAGAAAATAAAATTAACTGAAATAAAAAAAAAGTCTTGAAATAAGCTAAATTATCTGTTATCCCGGCCTGTAGCTTTAGAACGAGACTGCGGGTTTATTTTGAAAAATAAGCAACTTTGAGCCTTTAACTAGTTCATCAGGTATGTGTGATATGAACGGCCATATGCTTCTTAAGCTTTTTTATTTCTGAATTTTATTTTAGTTGTAAAAATTCTTGACCACGTGTCGACAAAGGAGAATATGCAGATAGAAGTAGAAAATGCACTTTATTTCCAGTTTTATGTTCTGCTTCAGAAACTTTATCCACATATATTCATCATGTCCAATGGAAACTACATGAGTGTTAAACAGAGTTTTACCTGGTCGGCCTCCGCGACTTCACAGATGATTTCTCCGGTCGCTGGGTTGATCGTGGGAAACGTTTTCCGACTCGATGCATCCTGCCACTGGTTGTTGATGAACAGCTGAAACAGTTAAATGTGTGTTAAAAGCATTTTATAGTGAAATCCTGAAATATTAAGGTGTTGATTCAAGTTCCTGCACAGCAAAAGAATCATTTTATTGATTTATTGCATTTATTGGTGTTTAGGTTGAAGTTGAGATTATGCCGAGTTTTCTGTCGAGGTTGAACTTTGGAAGCTGATGAATGAGGCGTCACCTTGTATGAAGACGTCGGCCGATGAAAGGAACTTTAGCTTCGTCTGGGTTTACAACGTGATGGATAACGTTTTACATTCGTACCCATGCAGGGGGTCGATTGAAGGGTTGCTCGTCATCAGCTCAACGGTGATGTGAACAACAGGCAAGCTAGCAGGAGAAAAGGACGGGTCCGAGGTTTGCACAACTCCAACAGGAACAGTTTTTAAAGATGACTGATTTTCCTATCAACCAATCAGAGAGCTAGAATGACTCTGAATGAGCCAATGACGATAGGTTAAAAGAAACACCTGCAGGCTGCTGCTAAATGATCTGATGTGGAGAAGTAAATCGACTCATTCCACCTTAACTTATACAGAACAGTAGATGTAGAATCAGGCTGATTTAGACGTGAGTTTAAAGACAGGATGAAGTCCAGGTTTTCCTCGTCATGACCTGAAATGCGATGAACGAGTGATAATACTTAACATTTTTAGATTAGCTGCCATAATAAGATATGATAAATATGCAAGAACCACCATACAACACACTAAAGTATTAAAGGAAAGCAGCTCAAAACTATTGAAAATGTTCAAATAAGTCCAACATGCTCCATGATTTGTTAGCTGCTGAGCATTTTGTGTTGTAAAAAATGATGAATATTCTGATTTATTCAGCCAGATAATTCCTCTGATAGGCATGTCAAGTCACACTTTTAAAATTCAGATGTCTGTCTTTGACTTTCCAAAGGAAAATAATCACTTTTATCATCATTACTGTTTTATATTTTTTATAGTTAGGAATAAAAAGGGGGCTTTTATTTTGAAGGACTTGTGAATGTCTTTTATTCAGAATTTTGGAAGATTTTCACTAAATAAAAAAAAAAACTCATTATTTAGGGAAACTTTTTTACATTCATTCAATTTTGATGTTATATATATATTTTTTTCTAATATGCTAAAATAGATTTATTTAAAAAATGTCGACAATATGTGATATATTTTATGACATTTTATTTCGTGCAGCAGAGGGTTAATAAACTTCCTGTCACGGGGTTAAAACGACTAACGGAACCAGCGTCAGTTCTGTTGTGGATCAGATGAATCTGTTTATTTAACGGACAGGAACCAGGAGTCTGCAAATGTCGCGCAAGCGCACATGTATGCATGCACGCGCACGCACGCAGTGAAACGCACGACTAACAAACACTTCTATAACTTTACATGAGGGGGTCGGGGGGGGGGGGGGGGGGGGGCTCCATGAAACAGCAGCAGAGACGTCACGTTGAGTTCCTGCGTCTGGACTTTGACCCTGAACTTGAACCTGAACCTGATCCCTGAGATCTGGTTGTTGACGTTCCGAGCAAACAGACCCGCAAGAAACACCTGTTGACCACGTAACGTCGGTCGACGCTGGCGTCGAACCCCGCTCGCTGCGGCTCGCTGCCGTTACCTTGTTGTAGTGGACCTCCGGCTGGGTGCTGGGGGCCGGGATGACGGCGGCGGAGAAGCCCCGCGACAGCCCGCTGAGTCCGGGTAGAGCCCGAGAAAACACGGCGCGGAGCATGGCGACGTCTGGACGCGGCGGAGGCAACCGGACACTAATCACTGCAGGGGGCGGAGCGCTCAGGCCCCGCCCCTGTCACCCCCCAGTGACCCAGCGCCGGGTCCTGGCCCCGCCCCTTCACATAGACACGCCTCTAGCCCCGCCCTCTACGACTACAAACGTGACGATGAAATCAGATAGAAATCATGTTTAGTCAAAAACTTTCTAAAATACTGATTGTTTGCGTATATTTTGTGCGATTTGTTGACATCAAATATAAAATGGTGTAAATTTCAAACATTAATCCACCTAGAATATAAAACTAGTTGCTATGAGTTTTTAATTTTTAAAACCTTTTATCTGGTAACAAGACTCAACATGTAATAACGGTATTATGACATTTCTCTGTTTGTGTATAAATAAATATATCATCAATCAACCAGATTATTATTATTAATAATTCACAACAACATCCATGACTTTGTAATGTATTGGATCAGTGATAAATAATATTTGGAAAGATAGGAAAGTCAAAACCTTTTCAAAATCAAATTTAAAGATGCATTCATCAGGTCCCTTGAAATGTGGATTTTGTGTTCATATTGTCCATTTGTACCATTTATTTTTACAATAATTGCAATTGTGTGTTATTTCTGACATTTCTTTATTTAAATAAATAAATAAAACACATCCTATCAACTAGCTTTATATTTTAGGTGGATTGAATATTTAAGGTTTATTATTCCTGTTCAGTTACACTGTGTGTCACACTGTTCAAAAATCAAACAAAATCTGAAGATTTGTGAAAAAATTAAATTACAAAGCCAACATGAAGATAAAATGTACAAGCTTCTTAAAACTGTATTTTATAAATAAATGAGGTCGTATTGAACCAGCTGTTCCTCTCTAGGCCGCAGGGGGCAGTAGAAGCTCATTAACCAACGAAGAAGAAACAGTCTAACCCGGATGTAAAAGGAGCCTGTTATCATCAACGAAGAGCGTCCGGCTAGTAGCTAAAGATTTAAATATATTATCGGTGTCTAACGGGTTATTGAGCAGTAATGTAACGTTAGGATGCTCCAGTGGATTTTACAGCTTTAGTCAGTACAGTTTTTGTAGAGTTAATTGGACCCGTTCGTTCAGAGCAACGTTAATGCTAAAGGCGCAGCTAACTCTGCTAGCTGCTGATGTGCTAACGTTAGCCAACCGTTAGCCTGTTAAATCACCAACAAAACTAAACTTCAGAAAGTCCAGTCTAAGGTGAGTGTATTTAAAACATGAAGTAATGTTAATGTCAGGTCAGAAGAGTTGATTCATCTAATGTCGCGTTTACCAACAACAAATATTTATCGCATATCTTATTTATCTCATAACTACAGGAACTGATGTATAAATGTGAGCAGTGCTACTCTTAGTCTTAAAAATCAAGGATTATAATGAAGTATTTTCATGCAGCTCAGACGCATCTCTCGTGTCTCAGTGTAGATATTTATTTTATGATGACTGATTTATTCAGACTTTTGTCTGGTTTCTAACTGTTTTTGCAGCATGGCATTAAAGTCAGGAGAGGATCGACTGAAGGAGATGGAGGCAGAGATGGCTCTGTGAGTACAGCTGCTCTGGAAACTCTAAATACGTATAAATATCTCCCTTTATTCTGAAAACGGACTGGATGCTGCTGCTGGATCTTGACTTCCTCTGCTCTGTTTAGCTTGAGGAATTCTTTCTTTTCTTCCTCTTTTCTTGTTTCATTAGTTTTATGCATTTTTGGACCTTGTTGTCTCAATGGTGGTAATCCGTAATAGAATCTGCTGTATAGTATGCTGTAAGTATAAACTGACCTGACCTCTGACCCTACCTGTCTCTCTGTAGTTTTGAGCAGGAGGTCCTGGGGGGTCCGGTCCCAGTCTCAGGGAGCCCCCCCCTGATGGAACCGGTACCTGTGGCTCTGGCTGTCCCAGCACTCCCAGTGATGAGAGCGATTATCGGCACCAACACCTACCGACAGGTTTGTTGCTATTGAATGAGGAAACGTGCCATTTGTACTTTATACTAAACACGTTTTCTTCCCCTTGTTACTTAATTATTGTTCTCTCTCTTCTGGTTTAGGTTCAGCAAACACTAGAAGCCAGAGCAGCGAGTTTTGTTGGTCCTCCACCTCCGGCCTTTGCAGGACCAGGTGAACACTGAGTCTGGCTGTAGTTTACTGGCTGTGTGGTTGAGAATTGATGTTTTTTTACAGGTAGAGGTGTTGGTTGGTTTTCAAATCTCCAGACGTGGATTCCAGGATTGTTCAGGAGACAAAAACAGCATCATTGTCCTGATGTAACCGGAGCAGCTCAAATAAATATTTTAGAAGCTGAACGTGTAATTATGTTTTCTGAGGAAACTTCATGTGTTCATTCTCACTCTCTGTGTTTGTCCCAGTTCCTGCAGTACGTCCCCCCCCTCCTCCCATGATGAGACCTGCCTTTGTCCCCCATATCCTGCAGAGACCTGGTAAGGATGCCCTTACACAGACATGTCGGAATGATGATATTATTAATAATAATATTATAAGATCATTTTTCCTTATTTAGGGAAATAAAGACATGATAAACATAGCATACAAATTAACATATAAAGATAAAAAATACACAAGTAAACTCAAACATTACTAATTTAAATAGAAAAGTATCTCTGTAAAAAGCACAGATTAAATTCATTTAATGTTTTTTACTCTTAAAAGTTATAAATACTTTTTAAATTCTGTTCCTATTCATGATTGTGTTAAACTTGGTGTTGATTCCTCAGGAAAATTTTTAATTTTTAATAATTATGATTAAATCTTGAAATGAGGCAGGAGGCCTAAACGTTCAAGCGGCTCAAATGCTTTTGTGTGTGTGTGTGTGTGTGTGTCCCTTCTACCCTCCTACCTCTGTGTTGCAGCAGGTCAGAGGATGCAGATGATGCGTGGTCCTCCTCTCGCTCCTCCTCTGCCGCGGCCTCCTCCTCCTCCTCCCATGATGCTTCCTCCTTCCATCCATAGCCAGAGGCCCCAGGGGGGCGCCCAGCCCCTTCCTCATATGGCTGCTGCCCCCCAGGTCCATGTTCAGCCTCTTTATCTGTGTACAAACACACTCTGAACACAAACAATTCTGTGCTCCTTTCTTCCACATCAGTTTATCCCGAGTTTCTCCTTCCAGGTGGGAGACCTGGTCTCGATGGTCCCGGCCCAGACACCCAGACCTGGAGCCGCTCTGCCCCCCGTCAAACCCACGCCCTCCATCATCCAGGCAGCCCCCACCGTGTACTCTGCTCCTCCGGCCCCCACCGGGCACAGAAGGAACGACGTCAGAGCCCAGAGACAAGCCAGGATGGTATTGATGATTATTGATGGTGGTATTGATGATGATTAATGGCTCATCAAGTCAGTTTCATTTATTCAGACCAAAATCACTAATTGGCCTCAATGGTTTGTACAACAGCAACACAACAGCCCCTACATACTACTAGTACTACTATTACTACTACTAACAGCAACACAACACCCCCAAATACTACTACTACTACTACTACTACCTCTGAGGTTGGAGCCTCACATCAAGAAAAACTCCCTAAAAAAACATCAGGAAGAGAAACAATGATCTGCAGAAAGGAAAGAACGATGAGTTAAACCTGCAGCTGCGTCACTGATCCAGTCCAGCCAGAACCAGACTGACCAGCAGCTTCTGTGGTATCTGATCAGGAGGAGCTGGCGGCGAGGGTTGCCGAGCAACAGGCAGCAGTGATGGCGGCGGGGCTACTGGACAAGAAGGAGAGCGAGGACAGCGGCACAGTCATTGGACCCAGCATGCCGGAACACGAGCCGCCGCACAGCGAGGTACGTCACAGAAACTGGGTCTGATAGTAGAGAAACACATGGGTCAGTGTTGGGGGGTCAGCTGTGGTTGGTGTTACGAGTTTTATTCTATTAAGATGCAATGAGGGAAAATCCAAATCCATCAATTACAGAGCATCAGACGATCCTGACATTTCTCTACAACTTCTCTTATACCCTTTATTACCTAAAGTCTAAATAATAGATTAAAAACATAAATATTGAACATATTTTACCATGACTAATTGATAAATGAAACCAGTATTCAGTAGCTGCTGAAGGCTCCACTATGACCACCAGCTGGTCACATGGTCACTTCCTGAAACTGTGACTCCACCTCCATTGTTCTATCATTTATCTCATTTATTTCTCTTATTCTGTTTTTCAGCCTGTTGAAACTGCTGCAGACGACAAGAAGAAAGCAAAGGTGGAGAAAGTGAAGAAGTGCATTCGTACGGCAGCAGGAACCAGCTGGGAGGACCAGAGTCTGCTGGAGTGGGAGTCAGGTGAGGGTCTTCATCACGAGGATGATGATGGATCGGGTATGAACTCTTCATCCTGATGATGATGGTGGTGGTGGAACGGGTATGAACTCTTCATGATGATGATGATGATGATCAGGTATGAACTCTTCATCCTGATGTGAACATAATTAAAACTGTTGTGTGCTGTAATCTTAAAAACTTGGTACCAAATAGTTTAACTCTCAAGGTTTTAAAAAATAAAAATACATGCTATGCTATAACTAGTTTTATATTGTAGGTGGATTAAATATTCATCATTTATTTCTTACACTATTTTTGTGTTGCAGACGACTTCCGTATATTTTGTGGCGACCTTGGTAACGAGGTGAATGACGACATCCTGGCCAGAGCCTTCAGCAGATACCCGTCGTTTCTCAAAGCAAAGGTTGGTTAAATAATAAATGCTGATACAGAATAAATAGACTCAGTCATTGTTAGTGATCACGCTGCAGACAAATGTCCTGTTGGAGGTTTTTGTTATCCTCTGAATGTGGAATAGTGAGTGTTTTTATACAATCTAAAGGGTTAATACCAGTAACCTGCTTCCTGTGTGTGGTGACCTTTAGTGTCAAAACAGTGACAGTCTCATTCATATTCTGTAAGGTGGAGGGGGCAATGTTTGAGTTCAATAATTTCTGTGTGCAAGTTAATCAGAACAATGAGTTTAGGCCCAGATTGATGGTGCTGGGATTTCCTGAAAGTCTGAACACATCAGGTGTGTTAGAGGTTGGTGATTCTGCTGTCGATGATGAGTTTGAAGCACTCAACAACTATTCTTATTAAACTTTATCTTTTTCCTTTGGCCCTACAAGGATTAAAGCAGCAAAAATAAACAATAAACTAAACGCTGCAGGAAACCCTGAAACCAGAGGCCTGTATTTCTCAGCAGCAACTTAACTGATCACATGACCTGTCCTCAGGTGGTGAGAGACAAACGAACAGGGAAGACGAAGGGTTACGGCTTCGTCAGCTTCAAAGATCCAAACGACTACGTCAGAGCCATGAGGGAAATGAACGGTGAGTTAACTTCAAAAAGGTGGAAAATCTAAACTTCTGAATACAGTTTTGTGAAGCATCATCAGGTCTCTGAAAATGTACATTTAGTGTTTATGTTGGTTTCTTGTCATTTAAAAGTCTTGTCACGAATAATGTGAGACAATGGTGTTCACATGTCAGATGATAAATAAGAGATAAATGAAGATAAAGCAGTGGTTGCCCTATGGAAACACTATGAAATGGATGGTTAGCATCTTTGAGCAGAAAGTCCATCCTGTCACTGACTACCCGTGTGTCTCTTTCTACCTCTGCACCTGTCCAGGTAAATATGTCGGCAGTCGTCCCATCAAACTGAGGAAGAGCATGTGGAAGGACCGAAACATCGACGTGGTTCGCAAGAAACAGAAGGAGAAGAAGAAGCTCGGTCTCAGATAGACACTGTGTGTTTTGTTTTTGCTCCACATTCAACAAACTGTGAGAAGCAGATTTACATGTTTTATTCTGTCCATTCAGGAGATGTATAGGTATTTTTTTCCTTTCACAAATAAAACAAAGAATTTCTGAAGTGTTTGTTTTACTGGACATTTGTTCACATTATACTGATTTAAATTAATCGTTTTGTATTTGGGCAACTGTTGGTTTCTCACAGACTGTTCTATAAAAACTAAACAATTGTTCTTCTTAAGCCTTTATTTCATAATGTTTTCATATGCCAATAATTTAACTTTATTTTTCTAAAAACCTGTGATATAAAATACATTTTTTACAGTTGGGAGTGAAAAGGGTGCTTTTATTTTGAAGGACATAGTTTAAGGTCACATGACCAGTCCCTTCAGCTCATGGACATTTTACATGTGAACATCATTGTCTCACAACCTTTTAATTCAGAATTTTGGACAAATTTTCACCACGAATTATACTCACTTTAAGTAAGTAAACTTCATTTTTTTAAATTAACCTAACTAATTTTGATGTTTGATTTTAAAATATTTTTTCTAACATGCTTAAATAGATATTTCCATATAGCCACAATATGAAAATATGTAGAATTCTTGGTTCAACAACCTGATGGAGTCACATTGACATACACAGCATCAAACTATACTGACACTATATTTAATAATATATTATTGAGGCCATTTTAAGTAACAAAATCATTCAAAACATTGTAATGTTAAAATAATACTTAATGCAAAAGAGCAGTGATATTTTCTTTCTCATCACATCCACATTGCAAATATGGAAAAAATGTCAACGAAAAGAATGAAAACAATATACTGTATTTCAATACCGTATTTTCACGACTATAAGGGCACATTAAAGTCTTATATTTTCTTCAAAATGTGCAGTGCTCCCTATGTATGTATGTAGGGGGAAGAGTGGGCATGGATTGTAGATAAAATAACGGGGATGTGTGTTATGCAGAACATCGTTTAACAACCTGAAAATGGTAAAGAGACACGCTGATAAAGCACAGTTTAAACTGAAGGAAATCAGCTACACAGCTGAGTTTAAGACACAAGACGAGTTGAAGGAAAGACTGGATCAGTGGATCACAGAGCAGAGACTGGATCAGTGGATCACAGAGCAAAGACTGGATCAGTGGATCACAGAGAAAAGACTGGATCAGTGGATCACAGAGCAGAGACTGGATCAGTGGATCACAGAGCAAAGACTGGATCAGTGGATCACAGAGAAAAGACTCGATCAGTGGATGCGCAAGATGATTAAAAAATGTTAGTACTTTGTAATCAATACATGAATAAGCACAACCAAACTCAGTTTAGCTCCGTTCTATGTGTATATATCTGTGTGTGTGTATATATATATATATATATATATATATATATATATATATATGTGTGTGTGTATACATCTATGTGTATATATCTGTGTATATATATATATGTGTGTGTGTATACATCTATGTGTATATATCTGTGTATATATATCTATGTGTGTATATCTGTGTATATATATCTATGTGTGTATATATCTGTGTGTGTATATAAACCCTCCCCTATAGTTAGGTTCCTTATGTGTGTGTTAAATACAGTAATGACACACAGAACTAAGACTGAGCCTTTTAGTACGGTGCGCCTTATGTTCGTGTAAATACGGTAATTTATTACCTTAGTTGTGGATGAGCTGCGCGTTGCTTCAATCTTCATGTTGTTGCGTTCAAAAAGTCAAACATTAAATATGAACATTTCTCTGTTTCCTTTTTCATAGTTTTTAGATTAAAAGTTGATTCACAGGTGTGTTTGCTCCAGAAAAAAAACATCCATTCTGTCAAATCATCTTAATCTACTGCACGTGTGAAGGTCCCGTGTGTCGGTAAACTACGGTGGCCCTTTAGGGACAAGTCAAGTCGTGTCAGTTTTCATACTTATATTTACATACTTAACGTTATACACGTGATTTGTTGGTGAAAGTGCTCAATTCATACTTGTGTTTATATTAAAAGTCTGTGTTTTATGGCTTCGATGAGGAAATAAAGGAAACTCCAGGTCGTCAATCGCTGTTTCATGTGATCCAAGCAGCTCTCAACTTCACTTGTTCATTTCAACCAAATGAAATGTGAAGGTCCAGAGTGTTTCTGGATTACAAGGATTGGAGTAAAGAACCAGAGCAGACGGATCAATCTGAGGTTGAAAACATTATTATTCCCTTTGTGGTCTGATCTTCTAGAAGCTGCTGATAAAAAGCGTTTGAGGACATGAGTGATGGAACATTCAAGTTCAGACACAGAGGTTAAAGGCTGTCAAACTCATCACCGATTTACTGTAGAAGTGGAATCTGAACATCAGAACCTGGGACTGGATCAGAACCTTGAGATCCGAGATGCAAGAACTGAAAAAATAAAAATAAAAAACCAAAGAACTGAAAAACTAAAGAATCAAAGAACTGAAAAAATAAATAAATAAATAAAAACAGAAAAATAATTAAAAAAAATAAACTGAAAAAATAAAAAAATATAAAAAAAATGAAGAACTGAAAAAATAAAAAGTAAACTGAAAAAGTAAAAAGCTGCAAAACATGGGATCCTCTGACGCCCTGAGCAGCAGCTTCTTGTTCATTGTGAACCATGTTTGACGTCAATAAGTAAAGTCATTCAAACTCTTTACTGTCAAAGAACCAACAAAAAGAATGAGGTTTCATACACAGTTAAACAGTTTAAATCAAGTTTAGCTGGTGATTTATAACTCAGAGGAACCGGAGCAGAGAAGCTGCTGTAAAACCTGGACGAGATGTTGTTGTTGTTCTAAAAGTGACAAATGATGCTTTCTGAAAATAAAGTTTAATAAGAAGAATTCCAGTGCTTCGTTAAGACAAATAAAGTTAATTGACTCCATGGTCGATTCAACACATAAGGATCAGAGACAAACCATGTTTGGTAAGATGGGAAAGTCTAAAACGTCTTAAAATACAGTTTAAGGATTTTTAAGGATCATTCATCAGGTCTGGAAATGTACATTTAGTGTTCATTTTGGTTTCTGGGCATTTAAACGTCCATTTGTGAAGATATATATATATGTGTATTAAATATATTTAGAGAGTTAAACTATCCATTGCAACTTTTTTAGGATTACAACACATGACAGTTTTGACACTAGTGTTTCTGTCCTACAGAACAATTTATAGGACAAAACTGTCAAGTCCTCTCACCTCTAAAACTTTGACCAAGTTTCATGTCCAGAAAAAGAAAAAAAAAAACCACACAATTGTGATTTCCGTACAAATAAATAGTACAAATGGACGTTTAAATGACAATAAACCAACATAAACACTAAATGTACATTTCCAGACCTGATGAATGATTCTAAAAACTGTGTTTTATAAAGTTTTTAACTTTCTTATCTTGACAAATATGATCTTTTTTTACTGACCCAAAAACAGATTTTATATCACAGCTTTTTTTATAAAAATAAAGCCACTATTCAGGAGAGGATATAAAACACAAGTATAATCTACATTCATGCGTCTGCAGGTCAACGGGTGTCGACCCCCAACTCCTCCACCGCCGCCCGTCCATTAAAGATGACATCATTCACTGACACGCCGTCATACGAGGAGCCAATCAGAGACAGGGGGAGGTTCTTCGTCTTTATGAAGCGACGCATCGACTCTGGAGAAACGAGAAAACAATGGTTCACTGCAGTGTTTCTCACCCCCCTATAGAAGAATAACCCCCCCCCCCATGACTATAAATAAAATCATTTGTCTATAAATTGTTCTAAGTACCTCTGCATAACACTGTATCCTTATTAACGTATAAGAGAATAAAAAAGAAAGAAATATGGACCAACTTACAACAAAGAATAGCTTTATTAACTAACAGAAAAGATTTAAAGTGCATCTGAAATTAAAAATAAAATTAAATCCTTAATTAAACATTTTTGACTGACCATGTCAAACCATATGATACTGAAAAATAAAACTACATAAATGGTCTTATCAGTGATTGTGGTGTAATGTCTTTAATTTCTCTGTCTCCAACATTTCAGACTCAGTAACACACCGGTCTTTCACAGTGAACCAAGCGCTACAGACGCTTCGTCATATTTCCTCGTCTTAGCTTTGGGAGACTTTCGTTTGTCTCTTTATCTCCGTCTCTCTCCGCCTGTCTTCTCATCCCTGTTAAATATGTTTTCATGGTGTCACTTGGTGTCTACACTTCATACTCATACTCTGTGCTGTATGCTCCCTGTGAACACTCTGCTGCCCCCTAATGTAGTGGACCGTAAAAAAAAATAAATAAATAAAAAAGCATGTTCCCTGAAGTCAAACACGCCCCCCTTAATGGAGCACCCCACTATTTGAGAACCACTGCTTTAGAAACAGTTATAATTCATGATACTCACCAACTCTACGCGTGTGACCCTGGTGATACTGGGGTATACAGTCCTGGTGATGAAAAACAAACAGTCAGGACACAGGAACTGGAAAATTCTTTCTGGGTATTGTTGGTGGTGTTCTGTAGTCTGGATCTTAATCAATTAACAGACCCTCTGCAGAGCGACCTTGGTCCAGCGGGGGGCCGTGGGGACCCCCAGGTGACAGCGAACGGCCTCGGTGGCTCTGGACAAAAGAACGTCCTCTGTGACGGATTCTATGGCCCCAAACACTTCCTGGAACCAAGCCCCGCCCATCATCACCTGGAAAACACACCGAGTGTGTGTGTTCACTAAATGTTGATCACATCATGTTTATCAAGATGAGGAAGTAAAAAACTTATTAAAATACAGTTTAAGAATCATTCATCAGGTCTATAAATGTACATTTAGTGTTCATATTGGTTTATTGTCATTTAAAAGTTTTCAAAATGGTGTTACTGAATAGAATGATATAATATAAATATTTAATTCACCTAGAAGCATATATATATGTGTGTGTGTGTGTGTGTGTGTACCGTCAGTCTCGTGGTGTTTCCGCTACTTCTGTCATGTTGAGGAAAGGGAACAGAGTCATAGACGACTCCTAGTAAACCCTGATCCTCTGAGGATGGAACCAGGTGACCAAAACCCTGATAACACACACACACACACACACACACACACACACACACACACACACACACACACACACACACACACACACACACACACACACACACACACACACACACACACACACACACACACACACACACACACACACACACACACACACACACTTTATTTTTGTGAAACACAAACAAAAAGTCAGGAATAAATCCTGGGAAATAATGAAAACACAACTTACTACCCACTGTGTGTGAGTGTGAGGTGAGTGTGTGTGTGTGTGTGAGTGCTAGTGTGTGAGTTCTCACCTGTACAGGTAGGATGGAGCCTTCATACTCCAGATTGACCACAGCAACCGTTACCGTGGCGATGTCCTGCAGCAGCTGGATGAGAGGCTGACAGGAGGGGGGCAGCACTGAGGAGAGGGCTTGGGGAACAGGAAGTAACTGTGATTTACGTATGTCCTGTGTTTCATCGAGTACCTTCACCTACTGATGTTTTAAATAAAATATGAGCTACTCACCTTTAGCAGGTAGAGCAGAGATGATGTGATCAGCTGATATGACTCCATCCTCCATATGGATCTACACACACACACACACACAGACACACAGACACACACACACACAGACACACACACACACACACAGACACACACACAGTAGAAAGTAGACATGTAGAAAATATTAAATCCTGCAGTAACAGGAGATCACGTTCACGTTTCCACCTCCTACAGACGCGTACCCACCGTCAAACCAGAGGCTGAAGGGCTGATCCGGTTCACCATGGCCCCCCTGTGAAGCTGCACCCTCCCACTTTGCTGCAGGAAGTCAGTGATGGACTCGGGGAGCGACTCCATCCCCCTGAGGAAGGACCACTGGGCCCAGGCCTCTCTGATGGACCTCTGGGCCAGAAGACCAGGAGCCACCTCAGGAGAGGGTCCTGCATGGTAGAGCAGACTGGAGCTAATGAGGAACAAAGAGTGTTTTCACACAGGAAACCATCACTTTGGATCAATATCACTGACAACCAGTAAAATAATTCGCCTTCTTTCAGTAGCATCAGTAACATCAGTAACGTCTGTAGCATCAGTAACTTCAGTAACGTCTGTAGCATCATTAACATCTGTAACTTCAGTAACATCTGTAACTTCATTAACATCAGTAGCATCAGTAACGTCTGTAGCATCAGTAACTTCAGTAACGTCTGTAGCATCATTAACATCTGTAACTTCAGTAACATCTGTAACTTCATTAACATCAGTAGCATCAGTAACGTCTGTAGCATCAGTAACTTCAGTAACGTCTGTAGCATCAGTAACGTCTGTAACTTCAGTAACATCTGTAACATCAGTAACATCAGTAACATCTGTAACTTCAGTAACATCTGTAACATCAGTAACATCAGTAACATCTGTAGCATCAGTAACGTCTGTAGCATCAGTAACGTCTGTAGCATCAGTAACGTCTGTAACTTCAGTAACATCTGTAACATCAGTAACATCAGTAACATCTGTAGCATCAGTAACGTCTGTAGCATCAGTAACATCTTTTCCAGGTGACGTACCTGAGCCCAGCAGCATGCCCAGTGTGAGGGAACCTCTCTGCTGTTCAGCGTTGTAGAGGACGGGAAAACAAGAACGGACACTCAGCTTCCTGCTGTCCCCCGCAAACACACCACGGCACAGACTGTCCACAGCTATGTCTGCCAGCTACACACACACACACACACACACACAGTAAATTTTAATAAAACAATCATCAATAATACACACCTATAACAAATCCATATGTGACTAAAATTGTTCATAACATTTACAAAACGATCCAGAGGAGACGTCCAGAGACTGGTTCAGATGTTCAGTTTAGTTTCTCAACATGAAAACCTGATCCAGGATCTTTCCTGCTCTCACCTCTTCTCCCAGCCTCCGAGACACAAACGAATGAATGGACTCATCCTCCTTCTCACTTCTCTTCACCAGAATCTCCCGAGCGACACTGAACAGGAGGGGACGCGAGAAGGGGGGGACGGTCCACAGGAGTCCACTGGACGGGGACAAATACCATCAGTATTAGTCAGTGGTACCCTCTACTGCATCAAATACTATTAAGACATGGTAAGACATCTTAAAAAAAATCTTAAAATGGTCATCTTTAATAATTCTCCAACATTCTGGGGGATCCATCTCACCTGATTCCTGATGGCATCACATGGAGCTGTTTGTTCACATACAGATATCTGTTCTTAGAGGCTGCGTGGCTGTAGGGGACTGGAAGAACCTGCCCCCCAAGACCCAGATCCTCCACCTACACACACACACACACACACACACACACACACACACACACGTGGATTAAATATTCAAAAATGTATCATTTAAAAAAACAACATGAACACAAAATGTGTTGATGAAAACCTGATAAACGATTCTTAAAACTGTATTTTAAATTTAATTAAAAAAATTAAAGTTTTTGACTTTCTCATCTTGTCAGACATGATTTGTTAGATTAGATTAGATTAGATAGCTCCTTTATTGTCCCACAGTGGGGAAATTCACAGTGCTACAGCAGCAGTTAGAAAAGTTACAAAAATGTTTTTAAAAATTTAAAAAAGGAAAAAAATTACAAAATTAAATTAAAAAACAATATACAGATATATACAGATATATATAAATATAAATATAAATGTATTGCACTGGTCTATGTTACTGACCCTGATAATAAATACTTGACCCAAGTATTCAAACACATGTAAGCGCTTTAACATTCACTGTTTTTTTTTTAGATAATAAATAATTAGTAGTAAATATTGAATCCACCTACTATATAAAACAAGTTAATAGCATGTGTTTAAATTTCTTAAAACCATTTTTTAGGAGAGATAAAGTACCTGGTACCAAGTTTTTATGGTTTTTAAGGTGGTATCGTGTCCTCTCACCAGGTGCAGCGTGTTTTATGGTTTTTAAGGTGGTAACGTGTCCTCTCACCAGGTTGAGCATGTTTTATGGTTTTTAAGGTGGTATCGTGTCCTCTCACCAGGTTGAGCGTGTTTTATGGTTTTTAAGGTGGTAACGTGTCCTCTAACCAGGTTCAGCATGTTTTATGGTTTTTAAGGTGGTATTGTGTCCTCTCACCAGGTTCAGAGTGTTTTATGGTTTTTAAGGTGGTATCGTGTCCTCTCACCAGGTTGAGCGTGTTTTATGGTTTCTAAGGTGGTATCGTGTCCTCTCACCAGGTTCAGGGTGTTGCGTCCCACTGCTCCGGCCGAGCGGAGTCCTCTGGGTCCGTGTTCGAACACGGCTCCATCAGACCTCCTGGTGGAGCTCAACCAACCCCCAAAACGGCTGCTGGCCTCCACCAAAACGACCTGAAGAAACAAAGCAAGATACTGGATTTAATAAAAGACAAAAACACATTTATTATTGTAGTCTGTTCTCTTCATTACTTTGTATTATGTTGCCTCATCAGTGGATTTCACCGCTTGTTACGAGCTGTTTTATTAATTCACTGATCTCACTGGACATTTACAGAACAAGTGGGAGTTTCCTCAGTTCAGTTAAATAATTTTTCAGCATTTTTACAATTATACATACAATTGACTTTGACTTATCTTTTTTCACACATGGAGGTTTGACATCGCCCACATTGCTTCTTAAATCATTTCTATGACAGTGAGGGTTTTTTTGATCCAGATGTGCATTACCTTGGTAACCTGGGGGCTCTTACAGAGGTAGTACGCCGCGGCCAATCCCCCGATCCCTCCCCCGAGCACCGCGACCGTTCTCATTGGCTGGAACAAAAAAACATAAAAACAACAAAACCTGCCTGAACAAACCTACAAGCAATAAAAGAAAAGAGACAAGAAAATGGACAGAAAACACATGTGATCTGAAGGTCACATTAATTTAAAATGTCCAGTATCATACTCTTGCTTAGTGTTATTTTGAGTTAGATATTATAAACTCTATATATTAATGAACTGTAGACCAGACAGACTCCTGCAGCTTCAGGCGTGTCTGCTGAGCGACGTCTGTTGCTGATGATAATGAAACTGGTTTTATCTCGTTCTGTCAGCTTCTGTCTGTTTAACGGCTCAGATCAGTTCATCAACATAGATTATATATATTATATATATATTTTATTCTGATGCAAAAAAACACAACTGACCATGAAAATAAAACCTGTCCATATAATTCATATTAAAAAAATGCTACATGTTAAACTTTACAATATTAACATTGTCCGGTTAGATTTGATTAAAGTTAACATAGTTTTCTGTAAGGTTTTATAAAAATTAACAGTCCGTTAAAGATTATAAACGTTAAAAATTCTTCTGCTCAGACAGAAACAAACGAAGTCTCATTCAAACTTAGATACAGAATCAGACAGTTGTGACCTCACAAAGAATAAAACGAGCTGTAAACTCACTGTTTACCTTGACGTGCGACCGGAAACGGGAGACTAGTTCCGTGTTCCGCCTTTTAAAGATGACGTCACGTCCTGTTGTCAGAACGTCCACGCCCCATTTTTGCTGTTAAACGGTAAAGACGCGACTCACGTGATTAAAAAAATAGCGAATAAACCAATCAGAACAAACAGGGTTTTTATGTAAAATTAGTTGCGTTCTTTTTTCTTTTTTTCGGTTCAATGTTTTTATTTATTATAAAACATTTTAAGAATTCTTGAATACATGATCAATGCTTCATATTCCCGCTTCATGTGTAATTCTGGCTTCCGCCTGCGTCGCAGTGAACGGGAAGTGGGGGCGCTGTGGAGCTGGAACTCCAAGTTCAACGTCAACATTTTTCCTTTATTATCTTATTAAATAAAATCGGTCATTGATATAATTGTTATAATTGCATCTCGAAACGCTGCAGGGATACTTAAAATATAGAAATGTTGTGAATCATTTTAAAGGCTTTTCTTTCATTCTTTTGTTTGTCAGATATTTAACTGTAAGCTCCAATTTTCCCCAAGTAAAATTATTAATAAAGGAGTTAGATACCACTTATTTAGTTGGAATTGACTATGGATTATTGTGTTTTCATGAGAAACAAATTTGACCAAGTTGAAGTAAAATTGTATGTTGTGAGAAAACCAAGACGGATAAAATGATGTTTTTTCTGTATATTATGTTATAATGTCTTTATTGTTCCATATATAATATCTGTGCTGGGAAAATATGTTTGTAATTTCAAAGAACAAGAAAGGAGGGTCTACTTGTTAAGTAAGATAAATTTGATGTTTTCAATATAATTATAGAGTTAAAGAAAATATCAGCCTCCTTTTCTTTAAGAAAATCGAGTAAGGAAGGCCCTCACCTGCTATCACTTCCTGATCCGAGTCACTTCTAAACTGCTTCTTCTCCTCTCTCTTGTTGAGTCATTTTTACCAGAGATGAACCACGGATGAGTTTTAATTGTTCGTCTGGAACAGCTTCTTCTCCTCCCTGGGACTTACCATTGTTCTAAAGGTAGAATCTGATAAACATCCTTCACTGTACAGATGAATCTTTGTGGTCAGTGAACCTGAAGCTGCACAAAATCAGAGGCTGGAATCCACCAGAACAAATGTCACCTCAAAGTATTCGATTGTCTGGATCCAGCTTTTATAGAATGACTAAAAAAAACATGTTTGAAATAAAACAACACGTCTGAATATCTAAACTCCAGATATTAAAAATCTTAAATATTAAAAACAAGTGTCTAATAAATATTAAAAACAAGTGTCTAATATAGATATGTTAATAATTAATGCATACATTTACTAACTCCTTAACTCAAAACCATTTAATGATTGGTTTCAGTTTCTATATCTATGTTGTAGTAAAATGGTTATTGGTTACTAACGTGTAACATCAGAACAATTTGACTCATTTTGACTTAACAAATTAAAAAATGAATGAATGGAACTAGATTAATGACTTTTAAAAGGTGCTGATGCACATTCAATCAACCCAAAGAGTAAAAAACAATGCAGAAGGTTGTCTCTGGTCATTGAGGTCAGTGCCCGTTTGTATTTATCAATTAAATTATTTAAATTAATTGTAGATTTTATATTTGGGACGATGCCAAAAACTGTCATGTGGCGTAAATCTAGAAACCTGGTAGCAGATAGTTTAACTCTCTTTTTATAAAATTAAAAACACACAATATCAGCTAGTTTTACATTCTAGGTGGATTAAATATTTTAAATTTATCATTCATTTTAAGGTACATCATTTGATATTTTGTGACAAAAATTGCACAAAATCAATGATTTTGGTAAAAACAATGAGACAAATGAAAAGAAACCAACATGAACACAAATGTACATTTTGAGACCTGATGAATGTTCTTAAATCTTTAAAAGTTTCTCAGTTTCTCATAAAACAAACCAAACATGATTTGTCCCTGACTCTTATGATACAGATGCTTTCTATTAGGAAGAAAATGCAATTCATATTCCTGGTGAGGTTTTATAATAAAGTTGTCAAAGTGTAATAAAAAAAGCTCAAATTAAGGTAATAAAAACACAACAATTCTTAGTTTGACTGGATTTTATACTAATTAAAACATACCCATGAATACGATATTCCATCTCTGCCAAGTGTGTATCGTTAAGGCCTAACATTTATCAAATTAAATTAAATTTTATAATAATATAAACATTCTAAGGACCTGCAGACCCTGTAAATACTGAACACGGTTCCACTCCGAGCTCCGTCCTGACGACGCGTTAGTTAGTAGGAAGAAAAGCGGAGATCTGATGTTTGTTTGACTTTGGTGTGCAAAAGTATACTCTTTATTCTTATTATATATCCAACTTTATTTTGCCCCGACCCCTCCCCTCCACCCGGCCCCCACCACCAGCGACATTCCCATGTCACCGGTTACTGTCACTGTTACAATAGCCAATCAGAGCTCACCTGCAGAAAGAAGGCAACCAAACAAAGAAGAGCAGAAAAAAGGGTTACTTTCAGTTTGTTTTTTCTTGTTAAATAGTAATAAATACATTGAGATGCAGTGGTTCTTACTTTATCCTTTTCTCTTAAGCAGAAGGGTTAAAAAGTTTTTTTTTTATTTCTGTTTCTATTTCTTTTTATTTCTTTATTGATCTGTGTTGGATCTTTAGCAGCAATCCGGACCAGTTGTCATGGTGATTAGCAGCACAGAGAGGAGGAGCTGTCTGGAGGAGGAAACGGCAGGAGGAGGAGGAGGAAGAAGAGGAGGAAGAGGAGCAGGAGGAAGAGGATGAAGAGGAAGAGGAGGAGCAGGAGGAAAAGGAAGAGGAGGAGGAGCAGGAGGAGGAGGAAGAGGAAGAGGAGCAGGAGGAGGAGGAGGAGATCCCTACGAGCGCCAGGAAGGCATCAGTGTCCTGTCACCTCCTCCTCCTCCTTCGTCACAGCCGGTGGAGACAGAGGACGAATCAACGAAAAGACAGAATCCATGAGTCCTGAAGCACACACACGGCGGCGTTTTCTCCCTTTGAAACCAGCGGTAGTGTGTGTGTGTGTGTGTGTGTGTGTGTGTGTATGTGTGTGTGAATTCTCCTTCCACTTCCAGCCTCAGGATGGGAGTAAAAACGAAAAAGCGTGACTCCTTTCTCGTTCCTCTTCTTCTTCCTCCTCTCCAGGCTCAAACAACAACCAAGTAGAACACACAACTCCTCAAACCACAGAAAATCAAATAATATTAAACGACAATAATAATATTAATAAAAACAAACTCGTCACAATCATTCCTTTCCAATTACAGTCGCAACGAAAGACAAAAAACTAAAAACGGGATAAAAGGAGAGTTTCCCAGCATCCTCCTCCTCCTCCTCCCCCCCCTCTCATGCAGTACAGACTGTCTCCTCAGCACAAAGTTCCCTCTTTGTCTCTGAACTCTGGCTGTGTGTGTAGTTGTAGTAGTTGTAGTTAAAATTGTATGGCTTTAGGGCATGGTTCAGGTTTTATCAAGAGTTGGCTGGCCCCTCGTCTGAGTCCGGCCTCCCTCTGCCCCCCCCAGCAGGGTTATTGTTGTTGGAGGCGGGGTAGTAGTCCTCAGGGGGCGGGGCTTGCGGCCCTGGGGCGGTGGGGGCCGTCCGAGTCCGGAAGGCAGACAGTCCGATTGGCAGGGCGAGGGGCAGGGAGGCGGAGCCGAACTGAGAAGCCTCCATGGAAGACACCGCCCCCAGGTGGTGCAGCCCTAGGGACACGCCCACATCCATGCTGTCACTCATCTGGGGCGATGACCCCTGCTGGCCCCCGCCGCCGCCGATGCCCGTCGTCCCGCCCTGCCGCAGGCCGCGCCCGCCGTTCCCGTGGTGGGAGTAGGTGGGGTGGGGGTGGTGGGGCGGGTCCAGGAAGTGGCGCTGGTGTTGTTGGGAGGCAGCCGGCTTGTGGAGCAGCAACTGGGTGTATGCTGGGTCCTGACCCCCACCTCCACCATCACTGCCTGGCCACATCCTCATCTGCTGCTGGGAGGGAGCCTGCGGGGGGGGGGGGGGGGGGGGGGGGGGGGGGGGGGGGGGGGGAACAGTATTATTCAGTGTTCTGTCCCTGGACGCCTGCTCATGTCTACCAGCTGCTGCCGTACCTGAGGGCTGGTCATCTCGTAGTCTGAATGTGTCACAGCAGAGTTGTAGTAGCGGTTGCTGTAGCGGTAGTTACGGTTGTCATTGGAAGAACCACTGGAGCCACCTGGAAGTAAAACACAACGTCATTGGCTGCTCCTTCACAGACAGACTCCTCAACCTTCCTCTGCCCTCACTACAAACCGCAAACCCCCGTCTGAAATCAGGGTTGACTCCTCGCTGTTCAGGTTCGGTTCAGTTTCTCAAACAAAGAAAAAAACACAGACTGTTTTAAAGAGTTGGAATGAAGGAGCCAACCACTGTTTATTAGGTTGAACACACGTTGTCAAACTCAAGGCCCGCGGACCAAATCTGGTCCAGATCCTCTTGTCTGTGCCCCCTCGAAAACAGAATTTATTAACTAGAATTCATTTCAATTCATTGAGCGATGAAAACATGATAAAGATGAGCTGGTCATGTCTTTGTAGGAGTATGAAATTCACTCTGTATTAACCACGAAGGTTGTTTAAAACACAAACATTTTTCCTTTATTTAAATATGTCTGACATTAGTTTCCTGTTCTTTCACTGCATAATAATCACAGAGTGATCCATAGAATAATCAATAGTTCTATAATAGTGGAAATCAGCATATTCTTATTTTATTATCTAAAGTGTGTGTGTGTGTGTGTGTGTGTGTGTGTGTGTGTGTGTATGTGTGTGTGTGTGTGTGTGTGTGTGTGTGTGTGTGTGTGTGTGTTACCAGAGCTAGAAACAGAGCTCGTGGTGGAGGTTGAATGGGAGTGGTCCATGGCAGGAGAGGTGGATGTAGATGAACTGGTGTTGGTTCCTTCATCTGTCGTCTTCTTGAAGAAGTTGTGCTGCAGGGCGTAGAACGGCGTGATGCGGCTTTTAGGGTCGTAGTCCAGCATGCGCAGGATCAGGTCTGGAAGAGAGAAGCAGCGGCGTGAGAATGAGGATGGTGAGGATGAGGATGTGAGGATGAGGATGGTGAGGATGAGGATGAGGATGATACTGGACCATCTGATTCTGAAACTTAATCGTTAATAATGTGTCTGACAGGTTCTAAACAGTAGCATCATCATCATCATCAGAAGGTCTTCATCATGATGTTTGTTGGATAAAGTAGAGCAGATAATTTGCTATAATGTTAAAGAAATTTATTTTGAGATGATTTATAGGTTTTACCCAACGAATCAATATTTACAGAAACTCAAACATGTTAATGGTAACTTCACTTTTATTCCACTTGCTGTGTTATCACCTCACACTGACTTACCAGACACATTTTATTTTATTTGATATTATCTACCATGACTTTGCATTGAAGTAGGAAAATGTGTTGTTTGGTTTAGATAAACATGATGATGATAATTTATTTAATAATTCTAATTAGTGATTTAGCCAAGTTTTACAGAAAGAAATCCAGATTCCAGAATGTAAAACCAGCTCTTACTGAACTGTCCATTAATGTGAAACATTCATCACATCTCTTCCATTTCCTGATATTCATGTTTATGCTTTAAAATATTTCTCTGTTTTTAATGTCATATTTTATTTGCCATAATTACCATGTTCTGCACTTGTGTTTAATACTAAACTAATAAACTAATGAATGAAGCTGCTGTCAGTTGCTTGTTTTTATTTTTCAGACCAGCAGATGGCAGAAAATCATCATTCATATGTCTGATGATGATGATGATGATCTGACACACTTTATTCCTTTATTCTGTTTCACTGCAAAGTTGCAAGTTATATATAATATAATATTATATATAATATAATATATACATACATATATATATAGAATCTGAGGAACATCTTCTATAATAGAATATTCATTTTCTCTTATTAAGTACGGTGACAAACACTAAATAGTGCAGAGCTACAGGTTTACAGCAAAGATAAGTGTTGAATTCTTCCTCCTGATGAAAGTGAAGCTGGTTCAGATCATCAGTGATTTACCTTTAAACTTCAGGTAGTCACAGGGGGCGTGTCCTGGCTCCCCAGCCCTGCGCCCCCCGGGGCCCCCGGTCTCCACCCCCAAAATCTCATGAAGACGCCGTGTGGCTGGGGGCTTATACTCCTAAAAGAAAAAAATAGAAAAATATTACTTAGAGATGTGTGTGTGTGTGTGTGTGTATGAGTGTGTGTGTGTGTGTGTGTGGTGTGAAATCCACCATTAAACTGATGGGGAAACTGAGGAGTTATAAACACAGGAGGGTTAACACAGGTGGGTTAACACAGGTGGGTCAGTCAGCTCCTTCACGTTTACAGTTTGTTCATCTTCTCCAAATAACACCTGTTAAGGTGGACTGTTTAAGGTGGAACAGTATGGTTTGCTGACCATAACGGAGTAAATCTGATTAACCTGGAAACCAAAAAGCCTTTATCTCACATTCCTCAGTGAAGATATCTAGAACCCTGCTCTTGTTTCAGGTCTTGCAGCAGGGGAATCCTCCATGTTTTATTCAGTACTAACAACAACAGTGAATGATGACTCTGTTTCCAGTGAACTGATTGATCAGCGGTTTCAGTCAGTGAAACATGTGAATGGAAGAAAAATAAAAAGAATATATATAAATACCTTCTTGATGTCCTTGTTCTTCTTCACTGTCCAAAGACCATCTGACAATTTGTCAAAATACTTCCTGGCTTTAGGAGCAGCATCCAGCATGTGGCTGGGAGGGACCCCCAGGACCTCCACTATCTTATTCATCTGGTCAACCTGCACGCACGCACGCACGCACGCACGCACGCACGCACACACACACACACACACACACACACACACACACACACACACACACACACACACACACACACACACACACACACACACACACACACACACACACACACACACACACACACACAATTAGTCTTTGTATGTGTACTAGTGCAGTTTCTGCATTGTGTGTTCCTGTAGATAGTGTGTGTTCCTGTACAACAACTTATCCATCCATAAAACGATAGTGTCTGGATTTCCTGAGGGTCAGTGAACGCGTCTCTGAGTTTTAAAGTAGTTTATACCCCAACACAGAACACCTACAGGACTTTAAGGATCCTCCATTGTACCACAGACAAACTATATCTGAAAGTTGAGTTTGATTCAACAAACATTCAGGGAGAAATAAGAGGAACAGACACTCCCTGATTCTTTATAGATCTTCTCTATTACATCTATTCTGATGATATTCTGTCATGCACATAGCATGTGAGTCAGATACAGTAGAAATCCTTTAAAAGAATGAGGATCTCTGACTGGCTGGCGCTTCTTGATTTATTTCATAAAGATTCATGGATGTCAACATCTCTCAAGTTGTTGTTGATTGAGTTTCAAACTAATCCTTGAGGAACACTACAGTTTTTAAAGTTGTGTCAAAACACCTAAAAATGTGAATGTGGATTAAAAACAACAAACTCCACTGATGCTTCTGGTTCTTTAGTTTTTACCTCGTTGGAGCCACTGAAGAGAGGCTCTCCTGTGTGCATCTCCACCAGGATACATCCCAGAGACCACATGTCGATGGCCAGGTCGTAGGGCATTCCCAGCAGCACCTCAGGAGAGCGGTAGAACCTACTCTGGATGTACTGGTAGATCTGAGAAATTAGATTAACACCAGAGATCAGATCATGAACACATGCAGCCATCCTCAGCTCCTACACACAAAATAAGATTTAGTTGGTGTGTTTAGCATGTTTCATCATCAGAAATATTCGATTTGAAGCAATATTTCAACACATTCTCTAAACACACATATTGTACCCAAGCTCACACGTTTAGTGTGTTCTGAACATGTTTTGAACACGCATGTGCACGCTACTGCTCACCCTCTGTCCGAGCTGGCAGGACGAGCCAAAGTCGACTATCTTGATAGCAGATCTCTTGGGGTTACAGAGCAGGATGTTCTCTGGTTTCAGGTCGCAGTGGATGATTGACAGCTCAGGAGTGGCCAGGAATAATAACGCTGTGGAGAAAACAACAACGTGGAGTAAAGTTATTGAGATTCTACCAGCAACAAACCTGTGTTTATTTATTAGGATAAAGTTAGCTGCTAACATGATGTTGAGAAGCAGAACTTCCTGCTGCCTGAAACCAGACCAAAGCTCAGGTAATAAACCAAACCCTAAAAACAAAACCATCATCTGAAAGAAGCTAAAGAACCTTTGAGCTTTGGGGATCTTAACGCACACAAAGATTAATACTGCGTCTTCTTCAAGTGTCAGAGAGGAAGTGGATGTGTATGTAGTATATGAAGCTAGAAAGGAGCAGCATGAACCCTTGTTTCCAACCGTAAAACAAAGTGCATTCTACCTCCTCCTTATCACAAGGTCAACACGGTCTAGAATACATCTATGGGCTGAGGGGGCGGAGCCACATCAGGTCTATAATACATCTACGGGCTGAGGGGGCGGGGCCACATTCAGGTCTATAATACATCTATGGGCTGAGGGGGCGGAGCCACATCAGGTCTATAATACATCTGTGGGCTGAGGGGGCGGAGCCACATCATGTCTATAATACATCTATGGGCTGAGGGGGCGGAGCCACATCAGGTCTTTTATACATCTATGGGCTGAGGAGGCGGAGCCACATCCAGGTTTATAATATATTTATGGGCTAAGGGGCGGAGCCTTATCCAGGTCTATAATACATCTATGGCCTAAGGGGCGGAGCCTCATCCAGGTGTATCACATGGTTCAGGTGCACTCACCCGTACAGAGCTGCTGTGCGAACTTCCTGGTGAGGTTGAGGGAGACTCCTCTGAAGTTGGTGTTCCTCAGCAGATCGTACAGGTTGTAGCTCAATAACTCAAACACCAAACAGAGATGGTTCCTAAACATAAAGTGACGCTTCAGGTGGACTGCACAGAGACAGATTGACACACACACACACACACACACACACATGCATACACACATACGCACACATACAACACACACAGATGGGAGACAGGGAGGAAGGTTAAGAGTTATAACCAAACAGGAATTAGGTCAGAGTACTGGACAACATTAAAGAATGCTCCATCTAAGCAGCTAAACTGTTTCCAGCTGTTTTCTAATCATCCATTAACTTCTAATGTCATTATCAATGTACCATTAGAACACTGGAGAAATGACCTCTATTCACCTACGGAGATACTACATTATAACAACAGTAGTAACAATAGTCATTTACCACATTACCTATGTATAGAGTGGATTTATGAATAGTTCAATGCTATCTCCATTAAAAAAACTGATTCTCCTTAAAAATAATGACATTTCTATGTGACCCTAGACTTTTAAACAGTAGTCTATACTTTCAACTTGCTGTGTTTTCTTGACAATTTAATGAGCAATTTTCAATTTCTGTCAGATGAATCTGTCGATCTATCATTTATGTGGCTGTTGGCAGCAGATCATTTAGATCCAGTCTGAGTATATCAGACTCATCTTGTATAAAGGTTCAGATCAGAATTAACATGTTAAGACAACAAACTCTCCTTCTCTGTGCACAACTTGGATTTGATCATATTAGATTTTTTTAAAAGGTCCAGTTCAGTGATTGGCTCTGATTTGATCTGTGATGGTCACATGTTAATCAACCAAACCAATGAGTGAAGGGATAATGTCAAACAGTCGTGGTGTAATCATAGAAAACCTGGTACCAGATAGTTTAACTCTATCAAAAAGGTTTAAAAAAAACACTTGATATCAACTAGTTTTATATTCTGGATTAAATATTTGGAATTTATCATTCTTCTACAGTTACCTGTAATATGTTCATGTCATGTTGTCTTACCTATGTAATATTTCATCTCAGTATCATGCTTGTTCATGAGCTCCAGCAGGCGAAGTTCAATCTGAGCCTGGTTTAGAAACGCCTTTTTGTTCTTGATGATCTTGATGGCAACCCATTCCTGCTCATGGTGGTCGTAGGCCTTCACCACCTGCGCACACGCACGCACACACACACACACACACACACACACACACACACACTTTAATTTATTAAAGATGTTTTGACTATCCATCCAGAGTTTCACATAAAGGATCCTCCATCGTATCATGAACAAACTACATATGTAATTTGAGTTTGATCCAACAAACAGTCAGAGGAATAAGAGGAACAGACTGACACTCCCTGATTCTTTATAGATCTTCTCTATTACATCTATTCTGATGATATTCTGTCATGCACATAGCATGTGTTGAGTGAGTCAGATACAGTGGAAATCCTTTAAAGGAACGAGGATCTCTGACTAGCTGTCAGCAGGAAGCTGTCACACATGGGTCAGCTGGTCTATGGGGGGGTCTGGTTCAGGTGTGTTTTACAGGCCCTCCTCACCTGTCCGAAGGAGCCCTTCCCAATCAACGAGTCTATCTCATAGCGGTCCAGCCACTTTTCTCCATTTTTGACAATATAGTCGTAGTTGTCGTCGTCATAGCCGTCGTTGTAGACTTTTCTCTCCTTCTTGGTGCTGCTGTCCTCTGGAGGGACCTGCTGGGCCCGCCTCTTCTTCTTAGTATAGTACACCTGTGGACAGGTAGACAGGTCAGCCCAGAACCCGGGACAGGGGATTTCTATACCTTCATCTGAACCGTGTATCGGCCAATAAAGACAATTAAAGGTGCAACCATTAGTCAATTAATCAATTAATCAACAATGATTTCAATTATCAGTTAAACCTTTATTGCAAAGTCTTTCCACATGACAACAGTTAGTTTATCATATTTTTTTCTCTAAAGCTGTGATATAAAATATATGTTCTTACAGTTAGGTGTGAAAAAGGGTGCTTTTATTTTGAAGGACATACAGTTTATGAGGTCAAACGACCAGTCCCTTTTAACATATGAGCATCATCGTTCCACAACCAACGGTTGACTTTTTGAGTTTGGAAAACTTTTTCCAAATAAAAAACAGAATCTACTCTCTGGGGATCTAGGAAAACATTATTATTATTTTTTATATTTAATTTAAGTTTGTTTCTATATGTCAACAATCTGCAAATATGTAAAATTCCTACTTCAACAACCTGATGGAGACACATTGACTCACACTGCATCAAACTGTCTTGACACTATGTTGGAAACTATATATTTTTAATATATATTATTTACGTCATTTTAAGTAATAAAAACATGTTTACAATGTCTAAGTAATATTTCATGCAATAGAATGTTAAATGTTATTAATCATATTCGTTACTGGTCATTCAACTCATGACCTGATTTCTAAGAATTGATATAGGATCTAATAAACCATTTCTCTTAGTCTAGATTATTGTTTACCTGGAAGGAAACATCAGCTTGATTTGTAGTTAACTACTGATTCTGGTACTGAAACATATCACATATGATGTGTGTGTGTGTGTGTGTGTGTGTTTGTGTGTGGTACCTCATTGATGTGCTTGTAGGTTTTGATGAGGTCAACTGAGAGTTTCCTCAGGGGGGCGCTGGCAGGGTCTCTGAAACTGGGGGGGATCCTCCGCTGGAGTATGGTCATATCAGACAGCACCTGGACAGAAACAACACGTCACACACGTCGACACACACACACACACACACACACACACACACACACACACACACACACACACACACACACCTGGTTCACAGCTACACACTCAACTGTGCACGTGAGTTACTCAGATCTTAATTTTGTCTAAAAATAAATGGTTTTAAATGACAAGACACCAACATGAACACAAACTGCACATTTTCAGAGACCTGATGTATTTTAAGAAGTTTTGTAAAAAATCATTCAGGAAACGTGTTTTCTAACTGGAAGGATGTTGTGTTGACCAGGTTCATTATTGGTGTTTCTTCCTGATGTAACCTGCTGATGATCACCTGAACATCGTGGGTTTTTAGATCTAAGACGTCTGGTTTCTCTGAGCCTGATTCAGGATTTGTATCATCCGATATAATATTTAATATTAATATTATAATCCAGCCTGGTTAGTCAACACGCATCTCCCAGCAGAAACATCCTGGAGACCACGTCTTGTTCTCATTCTTCTAGTCCAGGGCTGGGTAGTCCTGGTCCTGGAGGGCCCAGGTTTTAGTTCCAACCAGCAGTAACACCTGATTAGAGTAGAATCAGGTATAAAGCTGGAGGAGGACCAGGGACCGGTGGACCCCCCACACAGGCTCAACCCAAATAGAGGATCTCCTTGGGGAACATTAGCCATTTCAGATCCACAGGTCACATGTTGGGAGGATTAACACATCTTCTGTGACCCCTGGATTATCTTCCACAGGATAAACATGTGGACTTGTGTCCAGCACCATGACAAGACTTTCCCTGGGGATCCAGGATTCCTGGAGAAATTAGACACAGCTCGACAGCCCGGGACATATTTACAGAACCAGCAGAAAAACCAGCGACATGGTGGACAGGAAGGTTTCTATAGGAGGATCATCCTGCTGCTAGAAGTAGGTTAAAGTCTATTTATTTTATTGGGTCAGAGACACATCATGTTGGTCAGGATTAGAAAGTCAAAAACTGTTAAAAATACAGTTTTAAGAATCATTTATCAGGTCTCTCAAAATGTACATTTTGTGTTCATGTTGGTTTCTTGTCATTTAAAGTTAAGGTATAGTTAAAAAAGTAAAGTCCACTTCTTTTAACTGAACTGGTTTTGTGTAAAACATGAGACACAAACTCAGAACCAGATTTCTATTCAACATATCGCTGTTTTTGTTGTGTCTCAGTGTGAAAGATGAATTGACCTTTATCCCCTGACGGCAAATGTCCAATCACAGCACAGTAAACACAACCTGCAGCTCTAAGGTGGGAAATACTCAGCATTGCATATTTTTTATTGGATTTCAACCAAAAACACAGAGAATGAAACTCAGCTTGCACCGATTCTGCCGATAATTAATGTAAAAAGAAATGACAGAAAATGCAAATTAGGTTTGAGGTCGTGTAGGAACTGTCGTCATTAAACAGTTTGTACAGCAGAGAGCACTGATGAGTGGATTTTTCTATAAAATAAATGCCTAAAATGAATGTTCAGTGTGCATCATTTAAGTCTTAGGATCTAACGCATCAGACATGTGATTGACTTGCATAAAAATGTTATTTTATTGTGCCTCATGAACAATAAATTATGATAAGTTATAGAGAATAAATAATATAGTAATAATAATAATTACATGCTGAGATGTACACCTGTGTAGGTATGTAGTAAATATTAACAATAGGCACAATTCAAGCATTAAACATTCAAATATAATTATAATATTGAATGTTATAAATAAAAGGAATATTTTTATTTCACAACATGCTATCCACCAATATATCAAGCTAAAGAAAGAACAAAAATAAAATGTGTTTGTGTACAGTTATTATTAAGTACTAACTGTAGTTAGTAAGTAGTAAGTAGTAGTAGTAGTAGTAGTAGTAGTAGTAGTAGTAGTAGTAGTAGTAGTAGTAGTCAATGAAAATGAATATTGGTACAGAAATGTGTTGCTAGGGAAGATTTCCAGTGCTGTCCTCTGATTGGCTGATATGAACCTGAGTGATGTCTAAGGTCAAAACACTCAGACTAAGACAAACAAAAGCTCAGAGTCATCATGTTTAACCTACACATTTATACGATATTATTATAACATATTTATTGATAGTTAAAGTTTAATACGGGATAAATCACACATAATAATGCTAATCAACAAGTGACATCATTCGGATGAACTCTAAACTCTAAAGATCCGCAGGGCAACTTGGAACACGATACTAACCTTTCAAGGTCAAAACGTGAAAAGGAATCACAAAAAGTCACATTATTGAGTCAAATCAGGTTTAGTAAAACCATAGAACAGCTACAGACGTCATGTGACCTTTGACTGATTGATGTGATTGATCTCTGAAACAGAAGCTCAGTAATCTGCTCATTTTCAGCTGATATTTGGTGATCACCACAGTCTTTATGGTTTCAACTTGTAGGATGATATGAAAACTGTTGTGCGGTGTAATTAAAAACTTGCTACCAGATAGTTTAAAAAGGTTTTACAAACAGCGTGGCTCCAGGTTTTAGTTCCAGCAACCTGTAAAAGCTGGTTCTACTAAATATCACGTGTTCTAGTGGTTCATCAGTGGGTCAGGCGTTACATCATTTGACATTTCGGGACAAAAATCGTAATTCTCGTAAAAATAAATGGTACAAATGAACTTTTAAATGACAAGAAACCAACATGAACAGTAAATGTACATTTATAGACCTGATGAATGATTCTTAAAACTGTATTTTAAAAAGTTTTCAACTTTCTCCTCTTAACAAACACGACGTGTCTCTGACCCATGAATCGTTGTTTTGTTTAGTTCTGATGCAAATACTATGATTTATGAATGTGAGGATCATGTCTGATGTCAACAAGTGAGATAAACCTGTGTGTATGTGTGCGTACGTGCGTGCTCGTGAGTGTGTGTGTGTGTGTGTGTTACCTGCTGCTGCTCGGCCATGGAGTGGATGGAGCTGAAGGAGGGGTGTGTATGTGTGTGCTGGCTGGTCATGGCTGGCTCAGCGAGGGAGAAGCCCTGGGCAGTGGAGGAGGAGGAGGAGGAGGAGGAGGAGGAGGAGGAGGTGGGCGGACATCCTGAGCTGCTTACACCTGAGGAGAGAGAGACGTGATGAGAGGAGGAACCCCCACACCTCCACCTGCTGCTCCACGCCTGTTATTGTATATTACAAACATGATCACACAGCCCTCTGTTCAGTTACTGCACACACACACTGGAAGAACTGTGTAGCCGAGATATGAGTTGTAAAACCAATACTGAGATCAATAAGGACAAAACAAAGCACCTCAACACTTGTTGACTTTAAGTTCCCTTTTTTATTTGGTGAAATTAAAAAAATCTATAAAAATTTATCTTACTGTAAAAACAGAGATTTTATATCACAGGTTTTTTTTTGAAAAATAAAAAAGTAATTGCTTCCATATGGAAACACTATGAAATAGAGGGTTAAATAATTAACACAGATGAAGATAATTTCAATGTAGTTAAGAATCAAATTGGCCTCTGTCTCTCTTCACAAATCTGCAAATGAGTCTTTTATAAATGCCCCAACAAGTAGACCTGATGTGTAAAAATAAGATTTTCACTGAACTTCATGAGACTGCTCCTCTCACCACTAATTAATAAAACAAAGTTCTAATAAAACCTGAACTCATCCATTGATCAGTGGATCATCAGGATGTGTAGAAATAATGCCATACACGCACGCACACACACACACACACACACACACACACACACACACACATATATATATATATATATCAATCAACCGATAACTCCAACTATATAACCTGACTGATTAGTAAATCACCTAAACCAAACACAGATTTCCTCCAACCAATCAGAGCAGGGGATTTACATTATTGATAGAATTATTTTATGCATGTACGTATATATTTTGCTCTAGTAAACTCATTATTGCACTATACTTGGTGCCTTTACTTTTCTATCTCACTAAAACATGTTAAAAAAAAAAGCTAATAATAATAATAATAACTCAGCTCAGCTTCCTGTAGAGACATTCATTCTTATATTATTTACACAGCTTTAATGCACAATAATGCAGTGCTGCAGCATCACATAGGAGGTGTAGCTAGCTCCCCTACCTGTAGCCTAGCATACAGCGGGGCTCTGCATTATTAATGCAGGTAGATTTACAGCGTCGGGCGGGTGGGGGGGGGGACTCAGCTGGAGACTCAGAAGCAGGATTTCTGTTTGATAGACAACTCTATCTCTAACTCTAACTCTATATACAGACTATATATATATATATATATATATATATATATATATATATATATATATATATATATATATAAAATCAGTGGAGTTTAAAAACATTGACCATATATTGTTTTCATAACACAGTATCTCATGGTCATGATCTTCATGACCAATAAACAAATTCCCAAAGTGGCATTTTGCCTTTAAAATAAACTTAATTCCAAGTCAACATTAGCTTGGATTTTAACCATATCTGTGGTAGTTAATGAGTTGTGAAAGTATTTGCTCTTTTAAAACAGAAATAAAAACATAGTGCAATTTCTCGCAGAGATTCAACAGGGCTGTAGCATTTAATTTATTTGGTGTTTTTAAACTAACTAAGTTAACATGTTTATTTTGTCATTAACCTGTTGAAAGAGAATGGATTACTGTCCTGTATTGGGCTCAATTCTGCTTTTTTCATTTAGGAAAATATTACTTTAAGCTGTTTTGAATTCAGCTGCATGTTCAAGTATTTAAAGGTTTATTTATATTGCTGTTAATGCAGATCAGAAATCAGTCGTAATGCGTAAATTTTGTTGTAAATCTGTAGCTCAGAGAAGAGAATTTGGGTTAAATGTTAAAAAGAACATATTAAATAGTATGTGTTAGTCATTTTACATTGAAATATCCATAATTACAAGCTTTAATATGAGCAATTAATTTCAGTAGTTAACTTTTTTAGTGGTAACATGATGTTAAATCACTATTTTAAGAGTTTAAATGAATTGTTGTCATTCGCATCAAGGTTAATTGTGCATAAACAGACAGATTTATGCGTGTTAATATCTGGTCAATAATGACCTTCATGGCTATTGATATCAAACCTAAAATCCTAGTATTGTGACAACCTGGAACATTTAATCATCACATATGAATGTTAGTTGTTATCTGATTGGAGTTCCTCTGCTATTATTGTGTGAATTTTGTTTTATTTCCTCACACACACACTGAGGAACCTCTTTATAGTTTTATAGTTCAGAGATAAAACATCTAAGTAAACTTCTCACCCACTGAGGATGTTGAGCTGAACAACAGAAAAACAGCTGGACACGTCAAAAAAGAAGCTAATGTGATAAATCAGATGAGGGCAGTATATAATCTATATGTGTCTTATCAATTACTGCAGATGAAACACAGAAAAAGGATGAAGCAGAGATCCGGTTACAACGGCAAAGCTGAACTCTGCTGTTTTTATCTCTTGTACGAGCACAGCTGCTCATCGGTTCAACGCGAGACGCGACGGGTCAAAGCTGCTCCATCTTTTTAGGAAAAGGCCAACAGGTGGAACTACAACTATAGACGTGATACAGCAGGGAAGCCTGGCTGGTGCTGCTCTCTATGGACGTCACAGCAAAAAGAGGTTTCATCTATTTTTACACTGCCACTACCACATAATTCAGGGCAAATATTCCTAGTGAACATGTAAGAATAACTTTAAGCAATGACAGGAATGTTACCTCCTATATAAAGCCAAGCATTTCTGCTCCTTTAAATCAGTTGAAAGTGGTGGACGTTTCTGCATGTGTGTACATATGTGTACGTGTGTGTGCATGTTTGTAGGGTGTGTGCATGTGTGTGTAAGCGTGTACGTGCGTGTACATGCGTGTACATGTGCTCTACTTGTGTGATCAGGTGGGGGCTATAATCCAATCAGACGGTGTGATCTGGGTCCTGTCCTGCTTACAGACATGTCAGTGCTGGGGAGGCAGCAGATCTGCCCAGTGCTGGAAAAAGCTGCGCCGTCTCTTTAAGAGACCGAGAGGCGCTTGCAGCACTTCCTCACTCTGGCATCCCCCTTGTTGCGCTGCCATTGGCCGGGGCCCCCTCTTTCTCCGTCAGCTGATTGGCTGCCGGTATCTAAGGGCTGGCTGGCCAGCTCTCTATAAATAAACCCAGTGCTGTCTCAGCAACCAGTCCAACACTCATTAGCTGCTCTGCTCTCCTGCTAGCGAGTAGCCTCCAATAGCAGCAGCCGACAGACTCTCCCCTAGCAACCAACCCACCGACAGCTCTCCTCCCCTTTCCTTCATCATCCTTCCTGCTTCCTCAAAAAAAACCTCTACCTCTGAATCTGCATTCTCTCTTCCATTTATCCATCCATCACACCACATCCCTCCCATCCTGACGTCAATCAGACAGACGCTCGCCATCCGTCCATTTTCTCTTTCTCTGCTATGCTTCTCATCTCTCGATCCGTGGTTTGTGCACAATGCTGCGACCGTATTTAGGGCAGCAGGGAGGAGTTGGTCTGGCGGCATTAAAACACACTAACGTCACGAACCGATGCTCCGAGATCACAAAGATAATGAAGGAACAACACTGAGACTTCAACACACAAACACACCCTTTTATCAATGAACAAGTTATAGCTACCAATTCAATGAATGTTACTGAGGGTTGAGGTAGTTTTATACAGCAGGTACTTCCTGAAATCACAATATTTCTATAGCTAGTGACACAAAATCTTTCATGCTTCTTCTCTTGTAGTACCGACCGTAGATCTGATGTAGTGTATTACTAGACTAATATCCACAGTACACACAGCACAGCGCGGACATATTCTCTGGTCTGAACGTTGTTGTCCTTCAACAAGACATTGAACCCTTAATGAAAAAACAACATAAACGTGAGTGAATGATCATATCAGATCCAGACGAGCTGAAGCTTCTTCTATGTGGTTTTAGAGGTGTTACAATCATTTTTCGTCAACGTGGACTTCCTGACAAACAGAGAATCAGACGTTTGATGAGACCAAACTGAGGCCATGTCGTTTCACATTTATCCTGAAGCTCTTCACTTTAACTTTCACTTTAAGAAGGTGCAGCTACAACCAGGAGAAGTTGTGAGGAGTCTGAAACTGAGCTGATAACATTAGGCTGTTTGTTGAATATATGTATGATATATAAGGAGAATATGTAGAATACAAACTCCTCACTATCACAATGTTCTTATCAGACCTGTTGCATTGGCTGTTGGTTTAATTGTGAGCATATGTAGTAAAACCTTGTTGTGACATTCAGTGGAGGCTGTTGAAGACATTTCAGGAGTCAAATAAAATTTCACTAGTTGAAAAAATATATATCAGCAAGGAGCAATTCAAGGGTTGAATCTTTCTTTTGCACTCAACAGAAAAGAAGCTAAATCTATCAAAACGAAAGTAGAGCATCAATTTCAGGATTCACAGAAGTCAGTCACTTCAGCCTGGTTTAATTCTGTTTAAATGACCAGAGTCCATTAACACACCTGTTTATCATCCGTTGCATTCATCACCGTTCCATTCATTCTCCTCTGGAGTATCTCACCTTGTACATGGTCAGTATAAAGGTCAAAGGTCAAAACTGTCCTGCGGTGTAATCCTAAAAAACAGATAATTTAACTCCCTTAAAATGTTTTTTAGAAAAACACATGCTATCAACTACTTTTATATTATAGGTGGATTAAATACTTAAAATGTATTTATTATTTTTTACACCATTTGACATGTGTGAATCATGACTTTGGTCAGTGAACCATAAACACATAAAACAACTACTTTTGCTTAAAGAGAGTTGTAAAAAAAAAGGCTGATTTGCTGTGTTAACCTGACATATTCTTCATAATAATAATCAGTGGTGTGGTTCTGAGCTGTTCTGGTTTCCTGCTGAAGCCTTCATATGGACAACAGACCATCAGAATCATACACATTCTTTATAGATCCTACAGACTGATTTATTGACTTTACTGCTTCAACCACATGATTCTGTATCTGTGCTGACTTTGTTTAACTGAAATATTGCATCTGTATTTTAAGCCTGAATCAGTTTCTTATTGTTGATAAAAATGGTTGAAGTTGTGTCAGAAACAAGTTGGTTTCTATGACCAAATGTCAACAACTGGCTTTGTGCTGCTTCGTTTTAATAAAACCTCCAACGTGTGTGATAGCACAAGCAAAGTTTCAAAATCTAGAAAATACCAAAACAGGTCCCTTACTCTCATTGTATTCTTAATTAATTCTGAAATAATCTCTAACAGACAAGGTCTGTAATGGAACACAGTTACTACATTAATGTTGTAATATTTATTGTAATTGAGCCAATGAGATTCTGTCTCCTCTGTAATTGGCTAATGAGTCCATTAAAATCAGAGTTCCAGATGTCTGACGTGTGAATGAAGGCAGACAGACTCAGTCTACATACAACACGTGTACGGGGATCTACATATGGACCTGATACCAGAGTTCTGTTCTCTACCAGCTTCCTCTGGAGCTTCTCACACTAATCCACCAGGAATGTAGCTCGATGTGTGATTGGCCAAACGCAGCGTTTAGTCCAAGTGATAAGTTCAACTTTGACCTTTGTTCTTTTTTTATCCAGAATCATTTTTCTCCAAAGGACTGATGTATACAACACAGTAACATACCAACTCATCTAGCTGGTCATGTCTGTACGGAACGCAGTTACATAGCATTTCTAGTCATTTCCACCAATCACAGTGCTTTACACTACACACACATTCACACACACCAGGAAACCAACCATTCACACAGCCAGTGGGTTACGTTAGCAGATCAGGGTTCAGTATCAGAGCAGCCGGGAATCAAACCAGCGTTCATCTGACCAGGGGTCTACCTCTAACCCACAAACACCTGTACCCCCCACCGAGACGTCCCACCTCACATGTAGACGTACCAGGGCTCCAAGCAGCATCTTCCTTGGTTTACACTGATCAGGGAAATCCAACAACGGAGCAGCTTCACTATAACTCAGGTGGTGGGAGAAGCAGAAGAATACAGAGGGGACACACACCTGGTCAGGTAACTGGTCAGGTTTGAATCCCAACATGAACAGCTATTAACTCTTTATTTCATGGTGTTTTATACAACAACAATTATTTTATCTTCATTTTTTATAAAAAGCTGTGATATAAAATCTATGTTTCTACAGTAAGGTGCAAAGAGGGGGCTTTTATTTTGAAGAACATACAATTTATAAGGTCACATGACCAGTCCCTTTTGTTCATGGACGTTTAACATGTGATCAACTTTGGTTGTGAGACAATGATGATCACATGTTAAACGTCCATGAACAAAAGGGACTGGTCATGTGACCTTATAAATTGTTCAGAATTTTTGACAATTTTCAACAAATAAAAAATTAAACTCAGTATCTGGGATAAGTTAAAAAAAATGGTGTATTTTATTTCATTTTGATGTTCTTAGTTTATTTCTAATCTGCTAAAATAAATTTGTTTCCATATATCAGTCACATTGACTCACGTAGCATCAAACTATCCTGACACTATGTTTAAAACTTATATTATACTCTATATATGTTTAATATATCTAATATTTAGGCCATTATAAGTAATAAAAACATTAAAAAATGTACAATGTCAAAGTCCTATTTCATGCAATAGAGGGTTAATGATGAGAAGATGTACAAACACTGGTCTTAAATCTAGAGAACTTTTCAAGGTGTTTCAGGATAGAAGATTTAAAGATAAAAAATCAAGATACTCGATAAAAAAGTTCTTTGTGGATCCTGAGCCTGAGAAAAGCAAGGAGCCAGAGAACCAACGTCTCAAACGTCTCTTGATTCCTTATGTTTTAAATATTTCTGATGTGACGTGACCACACGCACATATGTGGTATAGAACTCATACAACATGTCTATTAAAAGTAGTGTATTTCTATACATGTTAAAACACATCTGGAGGAGGATCTTTAAATTACACATCGCTCAAACAAAGATGGACAGGATGTCATTGCAGGACGTGTTCCAACAACAATGTGGATTTACTGAACACGGGTCTATAAACACTCAGACAGGAGTTCGTGGTGGCTGGAGGACTGGACCAACAGGTCATCATCACCATGTACTAGCAGCGATTATTATAGTTATACTACAAGAAACCAGAAATAATCTGAAAAGAGAAGTCCAAACCACAGAATTTGGTCATTTAATTCTTATGAAATTACCCAAATTGATTAACGAATTATCAAAATAGTTGGCTTTTGATGTGATAGTCAACAACTGATCGATCGATCTTTGCAGCTGTGTTGTTAATAGATTCAGAAGGTTAAAAGTGAATCTAACCAAACCAGTAGCTCAAACATCTTAGTATGTCTGAGTCACCTTTCACACATTTACAGGTAACAACAGGTGTCAGAATTTAATAAGAAAAATAAATGTGTTCACATATAAATGTACTATGTAGTTATTTTTATATTCTATATTTAGTTAGTATATTCAGTGGAAATAATTGACGTTTTAAAACTTTTACTTGTTGAAACAATCTAAACCAAACAATAGTTTTTACTGATTTACAGCGACATATATATTAATAAAAATAATAATCTATTGATTATTACAACATTCAATCGATTAGTTGTTTGGTTCAATAAATGGTGTAAAATGTTGATCAGTGTTTGTCAAAGCTGCAGATTGAACCTAAAAGTCTTTTTTGGTCCAGACCAACAGTCCACAACCCAAAGATCATCAGTTTACTATTATAGAAGAATAAAGAAACCAGGAAATAATCAGAGAACAGGAGCTGGAACCAGAGAATCTGGACAGTTTCTATCACAATAATTGCTGATCATTGTAATAATTGGAAACCTATCAAATAATCAACTAATCATTGCAGCTTTATTGCACTTGTTAATCTTATAAAATTCTGCTTTTGGCCAGAAAGTTGAACAATGCAGCAGTTTGGTTGTGAAATGTTTGTTTTCCCAGCAATATAAATTAAATATTAGAAATGGTTAACTTTATAACACAAGCTCAGTGCTGAAGAAATTAATTAAAACTGTCCCAGAAACAGCTAAACAATAAAAGTTCTACCAGTTCCGTTAAAAACGTGATGTTATCTCATGTTTTAATGAAATAACAGGAAAGTGTCCATATAGTTTTTAAAGGAAAGTTGATAAAAATAAATGATGCCTATCTCTAGAGAGCAGGAAGCTGGAGCAGAAAAAGAAGTATTTTAATAATCAGTTTAGTCATTATAATATACAGGTTGTTTCCATCTGCCCAATTTGACATGAAGGTAATTGTTAAGTTAATTAACAATTATTCATGATGGAGACGCAGCTTTTAGACCTAGTGGTTGAAAAGGTTTTCAGGAAAAAAATGCAAATGAATGAACCTACACCAGTTTGTGGACGAGATGCCTAATGTGATCAGGAACTAATGTCACTTCTTTTTGGTTTTCATACTTTCTTCTTACAACTAAGAGATCAATTGTTTTAAATAATCAGCAGTTTAATCGATTCTCAGAATAGTCGTTAGTTGCGGCTCTAATGAAGATTGTTTTTGTGATTTATGAAACAATGTCAAATTCAAAAAAAAATTAAATTAAAAACACATGATATCAACGAGTTTGATGATGTAGGTGGATTAAATATTTGAAAACGTATCATTCTATTTAGGTTTTGTAAAAAAGAATTTAAATAAATGGTACAAACAGACATGAGTTTTCATGAGTTGTTTATGTTAGACTGGTAGAGCCACATAATATTTTATGCCACTTTAAACTTACACTACTTTAATTGCCTCTCATTAGTAGGTTAATAGGTCTCAATATTTATATATTGTATTGTGTTTGTTCTGGTTTCCATTGTCTTGTTTGTGATGTGGTTGTAATAGGTGACATGGTGAACGTGTTTGCTAATCAAAAACTGAGTGAATTATTTCAACTCAAACCTGATGCTAATCGAGCAACATGTGAATATGTGTTGTTTGCTTTAACTTTTCGACATGCATTTCAAATCCATCCATCCATCCCATCAGTCCTGGTATACAGCAGGTTTTTATTTTTAGTTTCCTAGTATTTCACTTTTAGCTATCATTGGTAGTTTCGTTAACACAAAACACTGAACCAAAGTGACAGCTGCTGGCGACGATCAGATGGTTAAACGCAGCAGCAGCTGATAGGAAGCAGGAATAAAACACAGGGAGGCGCTTTAAATCACTAAAGACCAACATGACACATCAGCTCCTGATGTTTATTTCAGGTTCAGAGTCCTCAGCTGTGGAGGTAAGTTAAATATCCTGTTTTTCTGTGTAATTACTTTTACTAGACTGACACTGTGACAGCAACGCGCTTCAGAATGAACGAAACGAGGAGGAGAAAACGAAGTAGTGAGTGTGAAGCTGAAATGTCGGGTGTTTAACAGATGCTGGATATACAACAAAAACCCACAAACAGCAGCACATTAGGTGTATTATGTTATATAACATGGTGTGGATCACCTGCTGTCATCAGAATAACAACCATCATGAAGGACAGAGATGCAACATGTGTTTGTTGTCAATTATTATCACTGCCATCATTATTAAAGGCATCGCCTGCCTTTATTAGACAGAAACAGCGTGGATGACCTCCTGGTCACATCTTAAACTCTACACCAGGTGCCATGGCTGCTGTCAATCAAACCAAGAGTCACGCATTAGAACCAAGAACAAGTCCTGAAAACGACCTCAGACGAACCTTTAATAATTCACATCAACACTCTGCCATGAGACTTTAACAAGCATTTTAAAAAAAGAACAGCAGGTTTAAGATCTGATTTCTCTGAGTTAAATGAGGCTAATGCAAGGTTTCACATTTACAGATAACCATTCAACAAGTCGATAAATCTCGATTCTGTGTTGTGGTTGTTGTTCTTTGCATATTCTCTCACACCAACATGAAACTTCTCAACATCTTTATGCACCAAAGCTCAGTCGAATAGAGAAAGTGGAACGGCACATGAAGCGTTGCCACTTGTCCTCAAATTTCCTCTCGACAACAAGCAGTCGAAAAATACCTTCAAGTCCCATGAACGTCTGTTATTGTGTTATTATGGGAGCTGTATGTTGTCAGATGAGATGAACCGTCAAGAAGCAACACGCTCAAAATAGCAATGAGGTCAATAACCAGATTTCTATCACATACCGTGTAACTTGAATAACCAAAAAGAAGCCACGTCTGGATGTGACATTGACTTGGGTTGTCAGTAAAAAAATATAAATGCGGTGTGGGAATAATGAGAACATTTTTCATCCCAAACGTAAAGCTCCCTCAAGTTGAAGTTTTGATGCACAACTTCCCCACACACACATATATAGATATTGCCAAATCTATCGTGGTGCAACCCTAAAAATTGAGTCCCAGACAGTTTAACTCTCTTAAGGTTTTAAAAAATTAAAAACACATGCTATCAACTATTTTTATATTCTAGGTGTATTATATACTTGAAATTCAGTATTAATTTTTAGTTACAGCATTTGTGTCAAAAGGAATCACACAAAATTGTGTTTTTTGTAAAAAAAAAAAAAAAATGCAAATGGGAATTAAAAAAAAGAAATACCATGAACACAAAATGTTCAACATGTTTGAGACCTGATGAATGCTTTTTAAAACTGTATTTTAAAAAGTATTTGACTTTCTCATCTTGCCAAACTCGATTTGTCACTGACCCATATTCAGATTGATGGTATGCAACTTTTTATTAGTCACGTATTGCATATCAATCCTTTGGTCACATGTAATGTGTAATAAGGTTTTAGTTTGGAGCTGTGAGCTGCCGCCGACAGAGAGTGACCTATATTAGACTATCAAATATTAGCATGAAACCTGATCACAGGTCAGCAGCAGCGTAGTGGTGCAGCAACACGTCTGGAACTGAACCTCTGGTAGAAAATTAACGCAGCTGTCAACATGTTGTTGAGTAGTGAAATACATCCTCTCTCCCCATTGTTTATTATGATTTAAAAGCTCATGAACACATCAAAGTCAGAAGAACTTCCTCTACTCAGGAAATGGAACGATCTGAGGAGCATCAGGACCGGCACCACTAATGGACCATGAGCCACTGGTTGAAAATCACTGGCATAGATTGAAATTGTGAATGAGAGCAGCAGTAAGCCAACACGTCCCTGTCTGACCACGCCGCTGCTTCCTGCTCCTGACCGTGACCCCCCCCCCCTAGCAGGTCCAGCCTGGATCCCGAATGATGGACCCTGCAGGTTCTGGGCTGCATGGATGGAAAAAACCAACATGCTGCAGCGTTTTTCAAATTCACTAAAAACACGTCAAACCTCTACGTCAGATCACATCTGCTATGATGACACAATCACAGGAAAACCAACACACACACCAGCAAGACCACAGATTCATAGACCCTAATGACATTGTTGTGTGTGTGTTTGTGTGTGTACTGACTCTTGTTCTTGCGAAGCAGGGCAGAGGTGATCCAGGGTTCCGACTGGACCATCCTGCACGAGGGCACAGTCTTGTCCTCCACAGATGATGATGTGATCACCATGGAAATGCTCAGTAAGAGGTCGATCCAGCAGGGAAATAATGTCAATCACGACGTTTGACAGGTAGGCAAAGCTTGTGTGTGTGTGTGTGTGTGGTGGGGGGTCGGATTAATGTCTTCAGGTGTGTTTTTCAATCCCAGAGTTCACAATTCACACACAGGCTAAAAATCAGCAAATCTTGCAAATGGTGGAAAACCGACCGACCAATCAAAAGGCACCGTCTCCTCTGGCTTCTTTCTTTCTCGTTACTGTGGTTTCTAAGGCAACCAACCGGTGTACAGGCAGCTTGTCTCTCTGAAGTAAAAATATAAAGGATGCAAACTCTGTCTTCTGTGGAGTTACGTTATAGATATAGAGCTCTCATTCTACATATATACTCTGTTTCTGGGGGGCTGGGGATTGGGGGGTAATAGAATATTTGGTTAGTCAGGTTAGCTTTTTCTTACTTTCTGCAGTTTCATGCATCCTTTCAGTGTGATGGAGGCTTGTGTCACTCCAGGTTGCTGGTGACTGATATTTTGGGGGTAAAAGTAGGCCTTTTTTTTTTTTTTTTACTCTTCCTGGACGTTAAAAAGCAGCTTCTCTGAATAAAATATTGAGCTAAACTGGGTAATAGCGTAGGCTCTACTTGGTTGCGATAGATTCACATAGTCCAGGGCAGGTTTAATCCAACGTATACAGCTAGTAGGTCTTCAGACATCATAGTTGTAATCCAGGACAGGGTTTAAGCGTCCGGTAGAATCCAACACAGCTTTTAAGACTCCATTGTCAGTGTGGTTCCAAGAGATCTTAATATATTCTGCAGGAAATGTTCATCCAATGTTTTTGTTATTCCTGCACACTACTGGTGAAACGCTTTAACTCCTGTAAGTCAGCCGGGCTGGCCCAGCATGCTGCCAGGTGGTCGGAGCAGGGGGGTGAAGAGAAGGAGGTGGAGGGGAGTTGGGTTTCCAGCTGCCTGCTTTTACCCCATCCCTTCACTCTAAAAATAGGTCCAATTACTGGCGCTTTTCTGGGGGGACTGGACAGAGCAGGGCAGTGTGGAGTGATGTTATCTCTCAGATTAATCCAGTGACACACACACTCTCTCTCACACACACACACACACACACACACACTCAGCCTCCACTGGCAATGTCACACAGCGCCTGTTCAGCCGGAGCCTGCCCGAGTCTTTGTGTCGGTTCCTCGGCTCCTTGTCCGCCTACGAGGCGGGAGGCGGCTCGCTTCTAGCGGCTGGACAACAAATAGATGAAGCTCAGACAATGATGTAATCCACAAACACTCAGTAGCCTCTGTGACACAAAACAAGTGTAAACAAAAAGTGACGCTAGTTTCACCGTGTCGGTTTCACTGAGAGGGAACTGAATATATCCACAGAAAAAGAAGCGCGACGGGTCGTTGCGGGCATGGAACCCGCTGTCCCTACCGGACACACCGGGGGGTAACACACCGGGGGAGGGGGGGGCAAAAGTTTAGATCCAGGACGTGCGGTTCGGAGCCAGATGTTTCCCCGCGTTACCGAACCGGCGGCTCTCGGCCTGTGTTCCGCTTCCCATGTCCGATTAGTCCGTTTACCGAGAAGAGCAACTCGGTCCAGGAAGAAGCGGAATCCGTCTGTGAGGTAAACACACATACACCGAAACTCAACTTTAGGTGCTTCTCAAAGTTAAACCAAAGAAGCCAAATCCATGAAGTTCCTGAGCTTTGCTGTCAGATGTCGCTTCTTCTTCTTCTTCTTCTTCTTCTTCTCCTCCTTGTTGTCTTTTCCCACACTCTGTCGTTCTTCTTTTTCTCTCGGTTTCGTCTTTTCTCACATTAACATATTTATTCTTCCTCCAAGGTGGAAACCTTCACAAGGGCGCGCTGGACTCATGTTTTGTTGCCCGTTTCCCTTCCAGTGCTCCTCCGTTGAACGGAATCCGTATCCTCTCCCACTCGGCTCCCCACCCTGAGATCCGGACCGTACCATGTGTGCGCGGCGGGGGTCGCGGCTGCTCTTTCCGGCGCAGCCTCACGCGTTACCCGCCCGAGGGCTGACGGAGAGGCAAGCGGGGCCAGAACCCGAAGCCCGAGACGTTCGGAGAAGAGTTTCACATCTTTGACAGAACCGTCAACGCAAAGGACGGAGTTAACGGGACACACAGCTTCCCTCTGGCCGCAGTGGTCTGGTCCGAGCGGACCTCTCCTGTCCTGTCCATTTATAGTAACAGTGGGATATATATACTGGAACTTTATACACACACATACACAGGCAACCTTTAGTTTCACTGTACATCAACTTTAAGGATGAGGATACTGACTTAGAAACACTTGCTGCCTGGTTAATCATCAGTATTAGTGCTGTAATCTGAATCACGTGAGGAAATACTTTCTAAAATGTCAAAAGAATTTGATTAAATATACTTTAGCGTCTGAAAAATAAACTTTGTGCATGTTTATGAAAACCAGAGTGAAAGAGAAGCCTAAATAAACCCCTCTAATGTCTGCGTTTCCCTCGGTAAACGCAAACTGCTGTCAAGTCAGTGACAGAAGTCCGTCAGAGCAGCGCTGCTTTCATTACTGACACCGCAGAACACGCAAACACCGCCTTCATTCAGCTTCAACTTCACCGCTCACTCGGTGGAAGCAGCTCTGCCCTCGCGCTCCCTCCATAGACTCTGTTGCTACCCGACGCCGCGGCAGCTCCGACGTCATTGGCTGCTTAAAGTGTCGTCCCCGGCCGTGATTGGACGGCGCACGGGCCCTGTGGGAGGGGCTTCAGCTTACTTTTCCCAGTGTCTCTTCAAACGGCGCGAGGCAGGAATGACGCGGAAATAGTTTGAAGATGTCAGGTAGAAATGGAAAGAGAGGGGGGAGGGGCGAGGGAGAGGGGGAGGGGAGGAGATACTGCCGGGGGGAGGGGGAGTAAGGGGGAGGAGGGGGAGGGGCAAAGGGCTTCCATAAAGCACATGGTCACTGAGTGACTCTACAGCTGAGATGACTTCCCCCCTCACAAACCAGCCAAAGCTAAAAGTTCTTACTGTTGCTATCCGAGCATTCCGGCTAAATCAGGCACAATGCTGCCTGGGAACAGCTCACACAAACACAGTCACACACCAGCTGATCGCTGCTCGGCTTAAAGGGAAACTCATCCTGCAACACACGAAACTGAGAGATGTTCACATCCACCTTCCAATCTCTTCTTTTACCTGTGCACATGTATTACCTATGAGAAAGGTAACCTTACTGTGTACTACAATACTTATAATATTTCTGTACATGGGTCAGAGACAAATCATGTTTCGCAAAATGAGAGAATCAAAAAGTAAAGAATGGTCAATTTTAAATATTTAATCCATTTGATTGTAAAACTAGTTGATATCGTGTTTTTTATTATTACACCACATGACATTGTCATTGTCCCAAATAAAAACATCATAGGTAGTTTTGGAATAGTTTAGACCACACTTAAAATAAGGCAGGATCCATTTTATTCGGACTACTTTTGTTATTTATAACATTACCATATTGATTTTAACTAGACAATTCATCCCATATTGTTTTGTTGTTTTGAGCATGATACAGTATGGGGCGTATAACAAGACACACAAGCTGCGAAGGTTAAAATTAAGATAAGTGCAACTTTGAATATCTCTGATTTATTACTAGTTTATTGAGTTTGCAAAAAAAGAGCCTGCATTCCAGGGCGAGCATCAGCCGTGTAGTTACTGCATTCTGGCTTTGTAACTGTCCCTTTGGCTCCAGTTTTCATTTTTAGCTTTTCTCAGTAATTTACTCAAGCTCCACTCTCCAGAACCTATGGTCCAAATTATTGCCCCCGCCCCACACACACACAGAAAAACAGCTGACCAGTATCAGCTACAACAGACAGCAACCTGTTATAATTATAGAGCTTGCAATGAGAAGGATCATTCTCAGAGATAAGTCATAAACAAGCAGGAAATAACATTATCCAGTGTTCGAGCATGGCAGTGCTAAGGTGGTAATCACACACAGATGCATCACTACAGGTGTGTGATGCCCAGCTCAGAAGGAGTGTGTTGAAACAGAGTCAACTTAATGTTCAACAAAGAACCAAAGAGTCACAACTTCAATTCTGAAGTCGGAATGTCAGGATTTTCTGTATATTTTATCTACATTCATGGCTCAGTGACTGTTTGGGTGATTTAGACCCAAACATTGTGTTTTTCTATAGGTGTGTTCCTTCCTTAATAATCTTCTCATAAAACCAAAATGTCATTCTTACTATATTTTTTTTATTAATTTTTTTAACTATTTTTTGACTGCAATCAACTTTGATCTGTGCAGTAACATTCTCTAGCAAAGATTCTAGATTAGTTTACATGAACTAGCATTAAGCAACAGGACATATTTTAAAAGTTTTTTTTTTTTTTTTAACCAACATTGCAATTGGCTTTTTCATCAGAGAGAAACATAATTCAACATCTTGAGTTGATTTAATACTGTATGTGAATAAAATGTCCACATTTAACAATAGAAGAGATATCTCTGTAGTTATTGTCTGTTTATGAACATATAAAACGGAATATAATATTTCAGGAGTACGACATGAACAAAAAAACTCAACTAGAAATATATGGAGACATATAGAAGCTATAAAGCAGCACGGTTGTCCAGTCACAGGAAAACGACTCGAACTGATCCAGATCCAAGTCTGTAGAACTTTAAACCTAAGTGACAACAGGTCATTGCACCATGTGCATGCAAACAATTCTGAATATATGTTGATTATATTTCTGCATATAGAGACAGGCCGTGGCATCAGATACACAAGTAACAGCATGCAGGAATGTGGCTGGATGGACGTCAAGACACACACACACACACAGTCAGCTGTGTGTGTGTGTGTGTGTGCGCACTGAGGCAAACACAAAGAATATAGCACATTTCTCTACTTTCATGAAACCCCACAATTATCTAAATTTCAACATTATTGACAGATGAGCAACAGGTGAACAAGTGTGTGTGTGGTGTGTGTGCACCTTTCATATAGTAAAGACACACAATGTTTGACAATGAATGATAATATCATATCTCCCTTCAACACAAAGTATTCCAACATATGCACTTCTGATATATGGGACAAACTGATAGGACTTAATATTCCTTGTTAGAATAAACAAGCTGTTGGAGCATTTATATCTGCTGTAAAAAAAAACACAAACTCAGAATACTGTTACTGTGGCACCTCTCAGATTCATAGCTGGTTCATCACGCCACGTAACTGCAGCATCGCTGGTTCAATTCCAGCCCATGACCTTTGTTGCATGACGTACCATCTCTGTCCTCTTGTTTCCCATCTGACACTTCACCACCTCTGTCTTATAAAGGCAGCAGCACCACACAATAAATGTTTAAAAAAATAAACCTTCATAAGATATGATACATGTTGACTCAATGCCCACAGTATTATTATTATTATTATTAATATTATTATCTGCTTCACAACACAGATATTGCTGAATTACAAAGGATATAGAACATCTTTAAAACTCAACACAAATTATTAGAATCAAAGTCTATAGAATGTGTCTGAAAAATGTTCATGATATTAAAGCTGCTTTTATTACATCTATTATATAGTGTTGCCATATGACAACAATTACTTTGGCTCAAAATTACTAATAAGCAGTAATATAAAACACGTTTTCCTTTTTAGTTGTTGTTTGAAGGACAAAATAATCACATTAAATGACCAGAAATGAGTGTTTTCACTGCTGTTTACATGGACAGAGAATAGCTGAATATAACAGTGAATTCAACAACACTTTCATGGTGTTTCCATGTGGAAATGCTATGCAATAGAGTTAAAGAATTATTTATATTAAATTCATTACATGTGTATAATTATGTTTTTATTTAAAACACCAAACATAGCTGTAAAAGCTTGTAAGCAGCATAAATGAATACGGAGATAAGTCTGTTGTGGTGATACAGCACATTATCACAGCGATGGAATGTCTCGTTGTTCTGCTCCGAGAGGACAGGAAACACGGGAGGAAACAAAAGAGGCGAGAGAAGAGGCAGCGAACGAGGAAACAAAAGAGGAAAAAGAGGAAAGCTTCCTCCACGGCTCCACTTTGTGACTGGCTTCTCCACTAAATCTCGCTCGGTGCGCTAGCGACAGACAGCAGATTACAGCGGGGCCGCGAGGAGGCGAGCACACTCCGACACTCACGTGCCTTGCAGCAAAATTCCACCCGGCAACTATACGCTGTACCATGGCAACAGCCCCGCCATTGGTCCCCGGTGCGTTTTCAAGTGACCAATGGGATGGCCGGCCGCGGGTGATGCTTGTTGCTAGGTAAACACGATGCAGAGGAAAGATAGAGGAGCGGAATTACCATGCTGCTGCTGCAGGAGCCGCGGAGCCGCTCCACGTTCCCCGGGTTGCTCTGCTCGTACCGGGCACACGGCGGTGCCAGAGAGACGGAAAAATAAACGAGCCAGGAATGACACAGGTGAAGGAGGAATCAAATACAGGACTGTTTTAAAGCCTGTGGGAATGTTGCTGCCGATGCTCGACAACAACTAACGGAGCGAAGATTCTACGTCACATAGATGTGAGATATAACTTCATCTGTCGAGATCTGATCTGTAATCATTCAGGTACAATCACAGCCAACTTCCTGACATGATTTACAGTTTAATAAAAGAAAACACACTCATACATCAGTACAAAACAATAATAAATGACTGTCAGACTGAAGTGTGAACCATGAAGAGAATAAACCTCCACTGTCTAACTCAGCTGCAGGCTGTGTTGTGGTTATTACCGTTAGCTAGCAGCATTAGTCAGCTATAACACAGGCTGTGCAATCATTGCATTGACTTTGATTGTGGGTTCATTAGACTGATGCAGGCCTATGCCATGACCTCCACCTTCACTTCCTGTTCCTGACTCCAATGATCACTGCTGGCTCGGAAATAACCAAACATCCCAGTTCTAGCAGAAGAATTTAACCTTTACAACCCACTGTGACCTAGTTTCATGATCCTATGTTTGTTTAAAATTGTTAAATGGTAATTAGTGTTTTCTAATCAGCATTAAGAATATATTATGTAAATAAAAGTTATTTTTCTGTCGTTTTTTTCATTTAACACAACTATTTAACATTAACATGCTTGTTCATCATTTAACAACATGATGGACTTAACCCTCTTTTTCATAGTGTTTCGATATGGCAACTATTACTTTATCTCAATTTGTCTGTGATATAAAATCTGGTTTTACAGTTGTGTGTGAAAAGGGGGCTTTTATTTTGAAGGACATACAATTTTTGAGGTCACATGACCAGTCCCTTTAGCTCATGGACATTTGACATGTGAACATCATTGTCGCATAACTAAAGGCTGGCTTTTATTCTGAATTTTAGGGAATTTTTACCAAATAATTCATCTAAAATTCCTAGTTCAAGTCATTTTAAGTAATGAAAACATTCAAAACATGTTTACCATGTCTAAGTAATATTTGTTGCAAACAAGGGTTAAATTTTTTAGTGAGGAAACCCACATAATGTAAATTAAAAACAGCAACTGCATGTATAAGATCAACAGATGTGATCAACCACAACTAAGGCCTGAGAACTCCCTACAAACCTTCTGATGTCACAACTGCATCCACCTACTTTCAGGAACAGACAATCTGACATTTACACCCACTTCACACACTGATTGGTCAGATGTGTGGGTAAATTAAAAAGGCAGGGCTTGACATTCTCTGGCAAGAAGAGGAAGACTATATATATATATATACTTTACCAAGATGAAGGTCTAGATATTTAGTGGCAAAGACACAAAGAAATGCTTCAGCTAGGACTTAAACATGGGTCTGCTGCTTATGAGACAAGAACACTACCCCCCTACACCACCACAGAACACCTACAGGTTAAAAAAAAAAAAAAAATAATAATAATAAAAATAATAATATATCCATCCAAAAAACAACAGTTGCCATTGTTTACTGTAGAAATCACATTCAACACATTCAACGAAGAATAACTTTGAATGTTCAATGCTTGCCTCCCATCGGCAGAGCAGATACATTCACAGAAATATAAACTCGACTTAAAAGATGAGTTTATTTACTTATATTATGTATCACTGAGCAGAAATGGGAAGAGAGGGAAGCACTGAGTAAATGACTGAATATTCATCGTGAGTTGGGTGGAGGTGGATATGGAAGAACCCTGTGCAGATGGGGGGGCTACAAATCCCTGAAATTGAGGGATATATATCTTTTTCTTTGTTTTTTCCTTTTCTACAAAGCATCACACAAACAACCAGGAGGGCTTTTGATTTATATCAATTCACCCTGGTACGGTTGTCATAAATGGGGAAATTCGCTGTAGAGACCAAAAGAGAATTTTTACAGACAGCAAATGGGGTTATTTCTGCTGTTATTTTACCATAAGGGGGGGGGGGCATGCCCACACTTCCCCCTACATACATACATAGGGCGCACTTCACATTTTGAAGAAAATAGAAGACTTTAATGTGGCCTTATAGTCGTGATAATACGGTAATGTCCAGTTTAGCTGCACAGCTGCAGTAATCAATATTTTTATGTGAACAATGGATCAAAGACTATTTGTAGAAAGGTGTCTTGTTACGGAATTACCACCAACCGTGCAGTTAATGGACTCTCAGATCAATGCTCTGGTTCTACAGCCAGGTTCGGCTCAGTTGCAGCTAAACGAGTCACAGGTTTCACTTTATCAACGATCAACAACTGCAGATCACAAGTTCTGCATCAAATTTGGACGACACTGAAACTGAAGGAAACTGCACGTCAGCAGCGTTCGGCCAGCAGCTTTCTCTAAATAATCTACAACTCTTCTGATAATCAATTGATCAATTTGAGTCAGTTTTATGAAGACAATGTCCAAATTCTCTGGTTCCAGCTTCTCTTCTCTGTTTATTATTTTCTGGTTTCTTTGTTCTATATTATTCTATACTTTGATGAAAATTACAATTTTTTTCACCATTTTATGAATTAAACTAATTGATTAATAGTCAATAATTAATAGATTATTGTTGGACTATCACAACACTCCTTAGCTGCAACCCCAGGTACTATTTATATGTGGCAGAAGATTCCTTTTATGGGATAATCAGGAATAATTAGTCATTATTAGTTTATTAGTCACACTTCATTAATCTGAACCTAATCTTATTTCAATAAAAATGAAATTAAAATAACCAAAAAACCAGGAAAAATTGAAATTATTTGACAATGGAATAAAATAATTCAAAACAATTCTATTCAATATTGGATTATTTGTACCAAAAACAAGGTATTTTCACTGATCAATATTCATTTTTTTCTATGTAAATGAATGAGCCATGATCACAGGGGAAACACCAGCATCATAAAACACTTTAAATAAGTGTTTAACTGAAGCTGAAAATTCAACTAAATGACGAGCACCCAAACTTCATAGCACGTCTTTATTAGTTAAAATAATATTAAAATGCTGAAATACTGTTGGAATCTGTTGAACAAGAGCATTTATATTTTGTACCAAATTAGGGAGAATTATTATTGATAAGTATCAGTATTTATAAATTTGTTCAGCCCAAAATCCCAAATCACAGATTGTCCTCAATGGTTTTTAAAGTTTAAAAAACAACATCCTGTTGTCTACAAACCCACATCAGACCAGGAAAAACTGCCTAAAAAACAGATTGAACCCTCGTGAAACCCATCTCAGGTCTGGAGATGTTTTAGGAAAAGTGAAAAAGACAAAAGAATCTGTGAAAATTAATCCTTTAACACAAGAGATTTGATAAAACATCTTAAAACATGATATAGAGTTGAAGGAGGAAGCTAAAGTCTGAGACGGACAGCCTCACCACGTTAGTTAAGATTTGATTTTAATGTTAACAGGAAGTTCTCTCTGACTGGAAGTCAATGGTAGCTGTCAGGGCTAACACTAACGCTAGCAGCCGTCTCTCAGTGTCTGCTCATCATTAAAGTGAAGGTGCTTGTGAAGATGTTTGTTTAGACTGTTCCACAGTCACAGCAATAAATGAAACAGTGGAAGTGAAGCAGGTACTGACAGTCCAAGTGTCAGTCAGCTAGGACTAATAAATGGAAAATCCTTGGTCTGAACTTTATAAACCAGAAACAGATGTTAACGTTGAAGTTAATTTAATTTCCCAGGATGAATTCAGAAGAACTTTATGCAATGTTACTGTTTATCTGATGTAAATGAATCAAGAATTGGTTCCAATAAAACAGAGTTGGGGAAAATAAAGTGGATGTCCGTCACCAGCCTGTTGCAGGTCATCGGCTCTGATATCTGGACGTTTCTCACGTTTATCACAGCAGTAGCTGCACATCCAGGAGGATTTTACTCTACACGTCTCCAAGTGAAGCAGTTAGTGGTCCAGGTGATGAGTCCTAAAGTTTCATGATCAGAGCATTCTGAAAAATCACCAGAACAGAACATCACACGAGTGATGCTGCTCAGTAACAAAACTCCGTGTATTCACAAAACAGCCCTATTTTACCATTTGTACATTTTAATGTTTTCATTTTTGTAGTCTTTTTATTAAAAATAACACAGGTTATATCTGTAGCAGCAATTCAGTCAGCCTTCTCTCACCCTGAAAACCCCTGTTCATTCATCCAATGAGGAATATTATGAGGAAACATCCTCATAATTGTCAGGTGCCCAACTGACATGTTGTGAAATAGTTTGTTGTTTTTGTTGTCACAATCAATCATAATTAAATATGGTATTGTTTTTAAACCATTTTAATTAATTAACAGAGTAATTACTTCACTTATCAACACAAAATTACTCATAACTTGGTGGAAGATTTTGCCCAGCCTAGTTAATAGCTTGATACAGAAAATTTCTATTATGGCCGTAAAATACATAAAAAGCTTATTGATAAAAAACAATAATTTTCTTTAAAATTTTTAGGGGCATTAGGGGGACTTTTGAATATTATCAATATTATATAATAAACAACCAGGAGAAAAAAAGAGAAAACAGACAATGATCAGGACAGTTGGAGCTGATGAGAACATTTGGGGAGTAAAATAAAAAAAATGCTAAATGATAAAAATAAATGTAAATATTATAAATGAGAAGTCATGTTTTGTAAAGTAATTCAACTATTTAATGGATTCATCCTCATTCTATAGTGTTTCAATATGGAAACATTTACTTTATCTTCATTTTAATGAAAAGCTATGATATAAAATCTGTTTTTACAGTATGGTGTCTCACAACCAAAGGTTGACTTTTATTCAGAATTTTAGAAATTTTCACCAAATAAAAATTAAACTCACTATCTGGGGTAAATGAAGTTTAGTTTTAGTTTTTACATTTAATTACATTTTGATGGCTTTATGTTTTTATTTTCCTAAACATATATTTGTTTCCATATGTCAACAATATACAAATATGTAAATTCCTGGAGTCACATTGACTTACATAGCATCAAACTATCCTGAGAAAATGTTAACAGCTCTTTATTATACTGTGTATATTTAGTATGTCTTTAATTTAGGCCATTTAAGTAATAAAAACATTCTAAACATTTTTTACCATGTCTAGGTAATATTTCATGCCATCAAGGGTTAAAAACAGGATCGAGCAGACGAGTTTGGCAGCAACACACACATCAGGAACGTTCGACACGTCACGTTCATTAAAGCTGAAACCTGGTGAAACCAACGTGAGCTCCATCCCATCACAGCAAAAGATTCAACTGGGTCAAAGCTCTGCTGTTACAACTGGTCCATATGAGCACATAGAGCTGTAGTCAGGACTGGAATAACACACACACACACAGCATACATATATATATACAAGCACTGTTGCCAGGCGAGACATAGTCAGGTTCAGTGTGAGACCCAGAAATAGAGTCTCAGTAATGACAGGTGGAAGGCCACATGCAGCCCCCCCCCGCCCAAATTACCAGCGCTCATCCAGAGAGGAAGACGCCTGACAAATAAACTACCGTAGTTTCACGACCATAAGGCATCGTACTAAAAGGCTCAGTCTGAGTTCTGTGTGTCATTACTGTATTTAACACACACATAAGGAACCTAACTATAGGGGAGGGTTTATATACACACACAGATGTATACACAAAGAGCAGGAGCTAAACTGAGTTTGGTTGTGCTTTATTTAAGTATTGATTACAAAGTACTAACATTTTTTAATCACTGTGCGTAGGTTAAAACACGCGGATAAAACAAGGACACAAGTGTGTGTATTTAAAAATAGAGCGGGGTAATGTCATCAATCAAACCAACAAAGTCCTCATCCTCTGTTTCTGATTCCAACAGCAGCTAAATCTCCATCAAACATGCCAGCTTTACTTTCTTCACCATCAGAGTCACTTTCCTCTAAATGATGCGTTATAATCCGCTGGAAGTTGCTGCGCTACCGTAGTCCTGGTCTGGATGGAGAAATGGCACCGAAACGAAAGCACCACTAGTCGAATGGTGACCATCGGAATGCTTCTCCCACTCGTTCTTTGCTCTGTGATCCACTGATCCAGTCTCTGCTCTGTGATCCACTGATCCAGTCTTTGCTCTGTGATCCACTGATCCAGTCTCTGCTCTGTGATCCACTGATCCAGTCTTTGCTCTGTGATCCACCGATCCAGTCTCTGCTCTGTGATCCACCGATCCAGTCTTTGCTCTGTGATCCACTGATCCAGTCTTTGCTCTGTGATCCACTGATCCAGTCTTTCCTCCAACTCGTACCACCTGTCTTATGTCTTAAACTCAGCTGTGTAGCTGATTTCCTTCAGTTTAAACTGTGCTTTATCAGCGTGTCTCTTTACCATTTTCAGCTTGGTAAAACAACGATGTTCTGCATAACGCACATCCCCGTTATTTTATCTACAATCCATGCCCACACTTCCCCCTAAATACATACATAGGGAGCACCACACATTTTGAAGAGTATAAGCTGAGAAGGTCGACCAGGTCCAGACTCAACCAATCGTTTGTTGAGTGGCCACTTGTGTGTTTTTATATTCACACATCTGCTAAACTCAGGAGAAAATTTGACAGATTTTGACATGAATTTGTCATGATGATTTGTTATAGACCAATTCACTAAAGAGTCAGGAAAGCAGTGATTTACAACGATTTTTTAAACACAGAAAACTTGTCACATGACGTCCAACCGTAAAGCAGTTAATGCTGTATATAAGGGACCTTTATAAATAATCAAGAAAACAAAATAGTCAATTTGTGCCATTTATTACAAAAAGTTAAAAATGTTGTCATTTTTTGACACCAAATGTCAAATGGTGTAACCTAAAAAGTATGATCAATTCGACATACTAATCCACCTAGAATATAAAACTAGTTGATATCATGTGTTTTAATTTTGTTTTAATTTCTTTAATAGAGTTAAACTATCTGGTACCAAGTTTTTAGGATTAAACCACATGACAGTTTTAACATTGTTCCATATATTTTATTATTGCTATTATAATTATATATCAGAATCTGCAATAAAACTCACAATAAAACACTGAAAAAATGCTTTTTCCTTTCTGACTCCAAGAGTCGGCTTTAAAACACAAAATATGTGTAAAGACAGTCTACAATATGTCTCCAACCTGCAATATTACAAAATAAATGTGTGTGTGTGTGTGCAGAACAAACTGTAAGTTAACACACACCCCAATAACTTAATTAAACCACAGTGGTAGAACAGAGCAGGATATAACCTGAATAACTACTAAACATGTCTTTAATGGATGTGATATGTTAGTGATTGATTCATTTGAATTTGATTCAAAAAAACATTAATTGACGTCTTATTTTACTTTCATATCATTAACATGCAGCTTTATATCCTTCAAATGCTGCTCCAGAACATTAGTGTTCAATCTGGACTTTTTCTGTCTGGACTCCTTCAGTTGAGACCCTCATTGTTTTATTTATAATAATAATAATAATAATATCACAACGGTGGATAGCAAGGATCATATAGTCTGGAGCCATAAAGAATACAAGATTTAAAGTCCCGCCCTACACTGGGAATCCAGTGTTTTTTAACTACCGTATTTTCATGACTATAAGGCACCGTACTAAAAGGCTCAGTCTGAGTTCTATGTGTCATTATTGTATTTAACACACACACATAAGGAACCTTACTATAGGGGAGGGTTTATATACACAAATAGATATATACACACATAGATATATACAAATGGAGCAGGAGCTAAACTGAGTTTGGTTGTGCTTTATTTAAGTATTGATTACAAAGTACTAACATTTTTTAGTCATCATAAAAAACACACGGATAAAACAAGCACACAAGTGTGTGTATTTAAAAATAGAGCGGGGTAATCAATCAATCATCAATCAAACCATCAAAGTCCTCATCCTCTGTTTCTGATTCCAACAGCAGCTAAATCTCCATCAAACATGCCAGCTTCACTTTCTTCACCATCAGAGTCACTTTCCTCTAAATGATGCGTTATAATCCACTGGAAGTTGCTGTGCTACCGTAGTCCTGGTCTGGATGGAGAAATGGCACCGAAACGAAAGCACCAAGACGGAAATGTTCAATTGTCATTTCTTCTGCTGCTTTACTGCTTTTAGTCGAATGGTGACCTTTGGAAAGCTTCTCCCACTCGTTCTTTGCTCTGTGATCCACTAATCCAGTCTTTCTCTGTGATCCACTGATCCAGTCTTTGCTCTGTGCCCCCTACATACATACATAGGGCGCACTGCACATTTTGAAGAAAATACAAGACTTTGGTGTGCGCCTTATAGTCGTGAAAATACGGTAATAAAATCCAAAGAGATCCTGGTGTATACATGTCAATTTTAAACCACAGTTTGATATCTCATAGACAGATTAATCAGTTCTCCCTATTTGACAAAGTTGAAAACAGTGATTCACTGAATAAATGGTACAAATGGACTTTTAAATGACCAGAAACCAACATGAACACAAAATGAATATTTATAGAGACCTCAAATACCTCAAAAAAGTATATTTAAAATGTTTTTGACTTTCATATCTTACCAAACATCATTTGTCACTGACCCACATATTAAAATGTGAATAATAGAGTAGCTGCACTATGTTTTAAGTTAAAGATAGATTTTTTTCTTGTTTAGTAAAACTGGCTTTTTCTTCTTACCAAACATGTTTAGTCTCTGACCATTTGGTTAAACTTCTGATTCTTGTCGTTCTCCAAAGTTAATTCATAGACTGCAGAGAGGAAGATGAGAAAGGTACAGGTAAACCATCAGGTGAGCAACCAGCCAATCAAAGCTCAGCCTGTCTCAGGTGTGTCCCAGCTGCTGTTTGTGAACTACCGAAAATACAGTTTTAAAAAGCACTCATCAATTTTCTTCAGAACATTTATTTTTACAAAAAAATCTTAAATTTTGTGAGATATTTCCACATGAAATGTCAAATGGTGTAAACTGAATATGATATAAAAGTAGTTGGTATGATGGATTTTTCCTTTTTCAAAACCTTTTTAAGGATTACACCACATGTCTCTGGGTTGTTTTCATGGCAACTGTCAAACAAAGTACTACACTATTAACATCATCAATAACCCATTATGAATCTATTGATTTAGTATGAGATCTTTTAATATTTTATCCTCATTTTTTGGATGTCGTATTCTGGGTTGTCTATAGTGTGTTGTTAACCATTTTATTCTGTGATCTTGTATATAAAACTAGTTGATGGCATGTGCTTTTCAATTTTAAAAATCATTTTTTGACAGAATCAAAGTGTCTGCTACAGGTTTTCAGTGTAACACCACATGAAGGTTCTGACGTGTCCCACCTACAAACAGCGAGACCTTCACCTGGAGCTGGTTCCATGAGGCCTGAACGGCCAGGTGACCCAGCCTGGACCCGAAAAAAACAGGACCTGGTCTATGTCTCAGCTGAATCATATAGAATAAAAAGCATCAGGAGACAGAACAGCAGCTCACTACGGCTGAAACATCCTTACTGGTCAGAGATGATGGGATGTACACACACACACACACACACACCCTTTATGGATAAGTATACTAATGGCTGAACAAGGATCTATATGACTGGTTCATACTACAAAGACATGATTTGAGATGAATAATTAAGGTAAATAAAAGTGATGGGGGATAAAGGTCATTAGAGCGGACCCTGGTCCTCAACCCAGAATCAGAACCCCTGGTTCCAGGGGTGGGGGGGAAGGATGCACAACCTGCTCAGTTCCTCGTTGAGGAGCAGAATCTGCACCGATTTCAGGCTGCAAATCTGCTCCAGATCAACGTCAGACGAGAACATGGACCCCACAAACAGGCCCGGGTCCTGGTCCCGGTACCGGTACCGGTCCTCCCTGTGGTGCAGCAGCATCGCTCGGTCATACTCCTCCTCCCCGCCTGGCAGCAGCCATCTCCGGCAGCAGGGCTCTACTCCAGGGCAGGGTAGGGGCTGCGGTAGCTATGCTAGGCTAGGCTAGCGGCTAGCTGCCATAGATGAAATGCTGCGGATGTGGAGAGGACGGCTGACACCGAAACACCAGCGTCCACACCGGGTTCAAACACACACACACACACACGGAGAGGATGGAGAGGAGGGGGGCACGAACCTCTGGATCGTGCAGCAACATCCATTCACCCGCTCATTCATTCATTCATTCATCCATCTCTTCTCATTTGATGTCGTGCGTTAACGCAGGAGGGTCGCAGCTCCGCTACGAAACTTGCCTGGATACACACACACACACACACACACAGGTCGCATCAATCAGTCTTTGTGTTATAAACCCAATTCTCTGGTAGTGGACGGTAAAGCCGGTTCGGTCCCGGTAAAGCAGGTTAAGGGGTAATAAGGCTGCACCGGGGGGGTGACAGACACCGTCAGTCCAGCATCACGGACACGGTATTACAGACAACAGCAGCCACAGCCTCTGCTCACATGACCCGTCCAGAACCGACGACCGGTTCTCCGCCGATTCCCCCGGTGATGTGAAGTGATGCGAGCGGCGGACCGGGACACGAGGCCGGTGACATGGGGCGAATCACGGCCGGGACGCGGCTGTCGCCCCCCCCCCGATCGACGGGGTTCAGCCTGAACATACATGTGGGGGGCATCAGGAACCGGTCAGCAGCACATTCACCCTCCAGCGAACAGGACAAAACCGGCGTCGGTTCTTACCTCAGGCGGTGTGTCGAACCGAGTTCCGCGGAGCAGCCATGTTCGGAACCCTCCGTCCACAGAACAGACCCCCTCCCCCGGGTCAGCCTCCCTCTCCACGGCACAAATCCACCTACTGCGCTAGGGAGGTTCTGCCGATAAAATCCCGCTGCTGGTAGTTTCCAGTAAAACCGTTTCCTCCGGAGCTCGGACGGGCTCGGCGGGGCGAACGCAGCCGGGCTGGAGGGGAGGTGGGACCGCGGACTCGGGAGTCGGTCGGTCGGTCCTTTCTCTGTCGAACGGTAGAAATTAATTCACCCGATCGATTTATTCTCACATAAACACGAGGCCGCCGGACCCCGGACCGGACAGATGGATTAACGAGCCCGTCATCTTTTTTTTTTTAAATTAATTGAAGGCGAGAAGCTAACATTAGCTAGCTAGCGGTTAGCTAGCATGCTAGCCGTCTAATAAAACACTGCCATGAATCTGAAGGAGACAGTCCGCACACCGCAGGCTGCTGGGCGGGCGACGGCCGGCCGACTGGCCGCTGGACGGGTCGAGCAGACGCCGGGAAGCCTCGGGGAGGTTAGCAGGCTCCGCTCCGCTAGCCGTTCGCTGGCCAGCCCCTCCGTGATGGTAATATCGGTCAAAGGAGAGGGGCTGCATTGAGAGCGCGCTCCCGACAGCCAGGCTCGGCCCCGCGCTCCCGGGGACGCTTCCCACAAAATGGCCGCCAAAACAAATCCGCCGCGGAGCCGACCGGGTCGGCACCGGGACCGGGCGTTCGGGGCTCAGTCCCGGGGACTGAACCTCCGGACACCGGGAGAAGCGCGGAGCGGAGTGACCCGGACAGGTGGTTCTGGTCCGGATCAGATAAACCAGGTTCTACTGGATGAGTCAAAAAGTCAGAAGTATAATTTCATCAGGTACTGTATAAGTGTTCGTGTTGGTTTCGGTCATTTAAAAGTTCCGATCTGTCCTGAGGTTTAATCTAAAAACTATTTTATAATTTTAATAAAAATAAATAAACTTTAACATGTAGATCTACATCTATAAAATTAGCTTTTTTAGTCCTTTAAGTCAGTTTTACTGTCCAGTATCAAGTTAGAATAAACCACATGTCAGTTTTAATACAGTCCCTCACATCAAGGCACAACACATGTAATTAAATCAGAAACAAAGTCAAGAATCAGGCTCTTTATTAAAAACAAAGTCTCAGTTTTTTTTTTTTTTTTTTATAAAAACAAACTGGTTAAGTTTTCTACAACCATTCATACATTTAACACAAAATAATGTCTCTGCTCCTCAGAACTGAACCATGTTGGGAGGTGTTTTTGCAGATTGAAGCTGTTCATCCATATATAAAATAAAGCTGTAGGGCGATGCAGAACTTTACTGTAGTCAGGTTACATGGAATCATTTTCTCTTGGATAACAACAACAAATCCTAAGAAAATAAATCATGAGGAAACAGAAGTAGTAACGAACTACCAAAATAAAAGCACTGCCCAAAAGAAGGAAAAAAAAAAACATATAGAAGTTGTTCAAACTGATGCATGGAAGGATTTTTTCCCCAATAAAGCTTTAAGAATTCAACAGCAGCTCCATCTGTTAACAGTCATCAGTCCCAGATGGAGTCAAACATTCCTTAAATTAATCCTAAAGTGGGAATTCTTCTTCCTGTGGATCACAGACCTCACCAGTTCCGTTTGTGTCACATTCAGTAAAGAGGTGAAATAAGGTAGGTCAGACCAGACCTGGACCAGAATTACATTTACAGCACCAGAACGGGTCCAAACGTCATCAGAACCAGGAGGAAGATTCTGGTGCTGGTGGAGCAGAGGATATGGGACAGTAGGAAAGCAGATGGTGGTTAAAAATGGTGAATCCGTCTCACTCCGTCCTCACTTCTTCTGTTTTGGTGGAGGTCTGAGGAATAAAAGAGACGTGAAAATCCAGCAGGAACTAAACATATTCTCCAAATAACAGGTGATGTTAATCTATACCGGTGGTCCCCAAACTACAGCCCCCTGAACAATACAGAGCATTTTGATCCCCCCCCATATACAGTATTTTCATGACTATAAGGCAAACAAAGTCTTATATTCTTGTGGATTGTAGATTAAAAAAAACGGGGATGTGCGTTATGCAGAACATCGTTGTTTTAATAACCTGAAAGTGGTAAAGAGACACGCTGATAAAGCACAGTTTAAACTGAAGGAAATCAGCTACACAGCTGAGTTTAAGACATAAGACAGGTGGTACGAGTTGGAGGAAAGACTGGATCAGTGGATCACAGAGCAGAGACTGGATCACAGAGCAGAGACTGGATCACAGAGCAGAGACTGGATCACAGAGCAGAGACTGGATCACAGAGCAGAGACTGGATCACAGAGCAGAGACTGGATCACAGAGCAGAGACTGGATCACAGAGCAGAGACTGGATCAGTCAATCACAGAGCAAAGTACAAGTGGGAGAAGCGTTCCTTTGGTCACCATGCGAGTGAAAAGCTTTCGTTTTGGTGCCATTTTTGCATCCAGACCAGGACTATGGTAGCGCAGCAACTTCTAGCTGATTATAACGCATCATTTAGAGGAAAGTGACTCTGATGGTGAAGAAAGTGAAGCTGGCATGTTTGATGGAGATTCAGCTGCTGTTGGAATCAGAAACAGAGGATGAGGAGTTTGAGATAGATATATACACACACATCCATGTGTGCGTATATAACCCCCTTATAGTGCTATAGTTGGGTGCCTTATGGTCTTGAAAATATAGTAGTAGTACTTAGGGGATTACTAGTATTTAGGGGGTTTTGCTGTTGTACAAACAGTAAAAACCCTTGAGGCCTGTCTGATCTGTGGTTCTGGTCTGACCAGGTGTGTGTCTCTACCTGTAGATGCCCACCACCACGGCGTGGTCCCTCTCATACGGCTCCAGCGTCAGTTGTTCCTGAGGCTTCATGTTCTCAGAACTCATCTTCTTCACCTCAGAGGCGAACACAGCCTCAGGAGCTGCTGTGGAGTCTATACAGTTGGCCTGGAAGAGGAGGAAGAGAAATTAGAACAGCTGATCTCATACAAGACATTAAACACACGTGTCTGGAACATTAATGTTATGCTGGTTTCTGAAGTAAAAAGAAAACTCCAAAAAAGACTTCATACCGGATTCCTCTGCTTTATTATTTGACCATTTTAATAAAAACATGTCTAATATTTAATGCAGAGTAACAGCCTTGTCCAGCTTTAGATTTAACAATCTTTATTAAATGATCTTTCCAGGTTGTATTTTATGTCACAGGCACCTCAACCAACACCAGTAGCAGCTACAACAGTTTCCTGATCATCTCTGGTTTAAACTCTTATAACCAGCTTAAACCAGAGTGTCTGGACCAGGTGAGAAGATCACATCACCTTGATTGAGATCACAAAGTGTCCTCCGTTCTTCAGGAAGTTGTGAGCGTTCAGAGCCACGATCCTGGTCTGATCTGGCTGGGCCACATCAGCAAAGATCACGTCCACCATGCCTGGAGGGACAGGAACATCTGGTCAACATGTTCCTCAGAGGTGAAGCCACCACCAACGCTATGAAGCTACTAATGAAGCGAGTTCTGTGTCATTAGCGTCACTGCTGTTAGCTGCTCAACTTCACCATTTATACGAGAAAATACTCATTGTCCTTTGAACTAAATGTTCTGACATAACATCTGAAAACAGAGGATTGTTCCTCCTCCACCAGGTGGTGCTGAGGTCAAAGGTCACCCACCGACCAACATGCGGTACTTGTGTGGATGCCGTGCGTCCTCGATGATCGGGATGATGTTTGTGCGTTTCTTCGCCACATTGAGAAGGTCTCGACCTGATCGATGGGAGAACTCCACGGCGTACACCAGCCCTTCCTGGAACAGACCGGGTAAAAACGGGTTAAACCAGGTCGGCCTCTCCAGAGAGACCAGAGGGTAGTCCTGGTCCAGGTTTTAGTTCCAACCAGTAAAACAACCTCATTCTACTAATGAAGGTCCTCGAGCACTATTAGTGAATCTGTGTGTAGCTGCTGGTTGGAACTAAAACCTGGACCCACTCAGACCTCCAGGACCAGGACTGCCCAGCCCTGGTTCTGATAAGCCATGTCCTGCTACAGACATTAACTCCACCACCATCGTAACGTCGACACTCACCGGTCCGACGATGTCTGAGACGTGGGACACCGTGGTCCCGGAGGCGGCCCCCAGGTACATGACCTTGGCCCCGGGCTTGATGTGGATCTGGTCTACTCCTCCCAAGATGGCCGCCGCCAGCTTGGAGCGGAAGGGGTTCCAGGCTCTGTATTCTGTCTTTGTTTCTCCTTCCTAACAGAAGTGGAAGAGAACTGAAATTAGAATTTTAAACTTCAGAGAAAACAGCGTGGGACCAGGACCAGAACCCACCTCCACGCTGATCCTCTTCTCTCCATAAACAGACTCCCCCACCACCATGTTCTTTGTCACCAGAGCGTCCTCCTTCCCTCGGCTGATGAAGACGCCTAAAAAAAATAATAAATAAAACGAGTGATTAACATAGTAAATCAAGAGAGAGTAGAGGAAAAAGGTGGAAACGTGGTGTAATAAAGTCTACCGGGGTTTAACTCTTAAAATTCAAATAAAATTTTCCACATTAAAGGATTTTTGTGGAGTTCTACCTTGTACGAAACCAACATGAACCCAAAATGTACATTTATAGACCTGATGAATGATTCTTACAACCGTTTTACAAATTTTGTGATTTTCTCATCTTTTCAAACATGATTCATCACAGACCCACATAACATCACATAATCTACTAAATGAACGTCTACATGAAGGATCACTGGATTCCAACCTTCATGTCTGTGTGGCTCCACCAGGACCTTCCTTCCTCCTCCGAAGCCCCCCCGGCCCCCCCTCCCTCTGGGGGTGCCTCGGCCTCCTCCTCGACCCCGGAACCCTCCACCATCCGGAGACCTGAATCCTCCTGAAGAAATCACAGCGTCAGGACCAGAACCCGTGTTCTGAACCAGCTTCATACATGTACTATATCATGTGAAGCTGCAACGATTCGGATAAATTAATGTGTGAATCACCAAGAACTAAATCCATGTCCATATTCTCTGGTGACTCAATAGATCGTTTCAATAAAAAAAAAAAAAAAAAAAATAGTGAACAGTGGTGAACCCTGATGTCCTGAAAAATCTGCCAAACAATATGCATAACACTTAAGTCATATTATCACCCATTACTGAAAATGGTATTTAAAAAGAAAATATTAACAAAACGGCATCAAGTATTACTTAGACGTGGTAAAAAGTGTAAATATCAGTTAAAATGTGTAAGAAAACAAGTTTCTAACACTCAGAATAGTTTGATGCTGTGTAAGTCAATGTGACTCCATCAGGTTGTTGAACAGGACATTTGACATATAGAAACAAATCTATTTTAGCATGTTAGAAAAATGTATAACATCAAAATATAAATAAACGTAAAAATAAAAAAGTACTTTCCCCAGATAATGTGTTCATTTTTTTAGGAAATATTTTTCAAAATTATGAATAAAAGACAATGATGTTCACATGTTTAATGTCCATAAGCTAAAGGGACTGTCATGTGACCTCATTAATTGCATCTCCTTCAAAATAAAAGATTTGATATGAAAACGAACTATGAAATAAAGGGTTAAACAGTAAGAATTAAAAGTGCTGTCATTACAGGTGAATTTTTACACTCATTTATTTTCCTCAAAAATTAATTTGTGAACAGAAATAAGTAAGCCTTGACTCAACTTGTCACTTGTCAAACATCACATCAAGATGATTTCCAATTACTGGGAATTTAACATGTTAGCATATTATTGTTTTATGCAAACAAATCTGCAAAGGAACTGGTCACGTGACCTCAAATTGTACTTCCTTCAAAATAAAAGCTGATTTTCTATCACTATCACAGCTTTTTTTTAATGAAGATAAAGACCCGTTACCATATGGACCCACTCATTAAGAGGTTTAACCAACAGTAGACGGCGTTCGCTCACCTCTTCCTCCTCGTCCTCCTCGTCCCCCCCTGTCACCGAACCCTCCTCGTCCCCCCCTGTCGCCAAAACCTCCTCTTCCTCCTCGTCCTCCTCTTCCCCCTCGATCACCACGAGGACTGAACCCTGAAAAACAAACAGATGTCAGCTCCACGTACATTACACTGGGTTTGTTCCATGTGTTGGGATAAAGAAAACAGCTAAATCTGACTGAGATCTGACATGAGAAAAACTGCGTGTCACAGGCTGAACATGGACCCAGCGTTCCCTCCATTAAAGAGCGATGATTAAACATTCACTACAGCTTCAATGATGTCAAACATGTTAATTTATTGTGTTTTTTTAGATTTAGCTTAAAACTGAGTATTATTTAATCTCAAATTGAAAACCCTCAACCCTTCTGTGCAAAGAGTCTCGTAATTTAAGGCTGTTGTGAAATATTTAATGAATCTGCATCAATTAGATATACACAACTTGATAATCTATTATTTTATTTTTAAAAAAAGTTATAATTCTCTGGTTCCAGCTTCTCTTCTGATTATTTCCAGGTTCCTTTATAAATTAGTAAACTGATGATCTTTGGGTTGTGGACAAAAAAAAAAAAAAAAAAAAAAAGACATTTTAGGTTCAATCTTCAGCTTTGAGAAACATTGATCAACATTTAATACTATTTAATGAACCAAACAAGTAATTAATCATTCTAATAGATTAAATCAGCTATCAAGTCAGTTACAGGATTGTGTTGAGGGAAATTGGTGAATCCAAACATTAGCGCTGGCATCGCCAATCTGAAGCCCCAGGAACCAATGTAAAGATATGGTTTTATCCTATTGTCAAAATCTTATTGGTTTGGTTGATTTGTTATGATCAGCTTCTTCATGTTCACTGCTGCATCCATTTCAAAAACGTCCATGATGTTTCACTGGAGAATGTTAAGTCTTATTTCTCAAATAAAGCAGCTAACACTATGAGGTGTCAGAAACGTAATAACTAAATAATCGTTGTAGCACTGTTTCCTGTAGATAATTAGTTATGTGGTGACATTCTCCCTGTTGTACCAGTTAAATATAACAGAGCTTAGATTCTGTGATTTCTTGAGGGACTTGAACGCGTCTCAGCTGCAGCGTGAAATAGACGCAGAACTCATGAAGTTTTAGTTCGTGTTTAAAGTTTGTTGATCTGCTTCTAGAAGTTTGTTAGTGAGAAACAAATCAGCAGCTAAACCCGCCAACGTGTTGGTTTTTTAAAGACGTTTCAACACAGCTGAGATGCATATTTGTCTTCTACCGTAAAACGCTGTTGTGGGAACTCGTGTTTCCCTCCATTCATTCTGTTATTTGTTCTGTTATTCAACAACTCACTTTAGTTTAGCACGAGCAGCAGCTCTTTGATCACGCGCACGTGTCCGCGCATCACGGCGAGTTAACGCGTTGCTCGTACAGTTCAACACACGTGCGCACCACGTGTCCCATCGATAATAATGTGTGATCGATAGATTTATTTTTTCGTTAATGCAAGGATGCGTGTGTTAGCAGATGCTAATGTTAACTTTGGGGGTTAACTCATTTAAATCTGCAATAAACTACGTTAAACTAACAACAGGCCGGGATCAGGCCACGTTAATGGGTCCGTTTCCACCTTGAGGGGCAGCACGTGGCCCCGGAGCTCCAAAGACCTTAAAACACATTCAGGGCGATATTAACGTGGTTAAAAAACGATGTTTGTAAACTTAGCGACAGTTTCCCTCCGTGATAACAGCAGTTTTCAACAGGTCCGCAGCAACGTGGCGGAACAGGCCGAACTCCCGAACCTTTGACTTTAACAACGACGAATGGACCCGAAAACGCTTCAGGAAAAGAATCGGTGTTTCCGTACCTGGCCTCATGTTTTCAGCTGTAAAAAAACGACTCGACTCTTTTATCGTTGTTTCTGTCGTCGGTGACTCTCAGACGCAGCTCGACCACATGGACGGACTCGTTCTCTTCTTCTGCGACTGCTGCTTCTTCTTCTGTGTTTTTAACGCGGTGAAAGCAGCGGCCACTACCGCCCCCTGCTGGACAGAAAGTTAACAACGTTATAAAATAGTTTAAAAGCGTTCATCAGGTCTATAAATGTACATTTACTGTTCAATTTTGTTTCTTGTCATTTAAAACATCATTCATTTCAAAAATCTTTTATTTATTTATACCATTATTAATTATTTATTATAAATGTTTGATTTTTTTACACAAAATGTCAAATGGTGTAAATGAAAGAAGATAAAGTTAAAGTATTTAATCCACCTAGAATATAAAACTAATTTATATCATGTGTTTTTAATTTTTCCAAAACCTTTTTAAGAAAGTTAAACTATCTGGTACCAGGGTTTTATGATTACACCACACGGTTTTGGCCTTGTTTCTAAAACCATTTTACATTTACAAAATAAATATGTCATCAATCTAAATCAGAGATGTGATAATTGATAAGGTGTTTTTATGGATCAATAACATGAACACCGAAATCAACCATCCGAGCAGGACGTGACAGCGCAGGAGGCGGAAGTAGCCGGTTTGTGACGTGCGTCTGTGACACGTCACGGAGGTCAATCGGAAGGAAAGATGGCGAGCACCTACGATAGTTTCAACTTGTAAGTGTTGTTAAAGAACACGTATGTGCACATGTACACTATGTGTGTGTACATATATGTTAGCTTCACGTGTGTGTAACCGCCGATTCTGACTGGTTCTAATTTCACGTGCAGCGCTGCGTCGTGTGACTGAATTAACGTCAACTAACGTTAACTAACGATAAGTGACGTTAACTCCAGCTAACTCCACTCGTTTTATTTCAAGAACTCGTTGGCGTCACTTTATTAAACAGCTGACGATGGTTGGAACCAGATTAGCTGCGTTTAACGTCACAGCTGAACAGCGATCAGCTGTGACGATCAATAACTCTACTGATCACATGTTTACTGTCAGATGCAGCTGGCTCGTTAGTGATGGGATTTAATGTTGGTGATGTAATGGCGTGTTAGTTATGGGTGAAATGTGATGGTCATAATGTGATGTGATTCTATGGTTGTGATGTGATTCGTGATATGATTCTATGGTTGTGATGTGATTCTGTGGTTGTGATGTGATTGTCATAACGTGATGTGATTCTATGGTTGTGATGTGATTGTCATAACGTGATGTGATTCTATGGTTGTGATGTGATTCTATGGTTGTGATGTGATGGTCATAAGGTGATGTGATTCTGTGGTTGTGATGTGATGGTCATAACATGATGTGATTCTATGGTTGTGATGTGATTCTATGGTTGTGATGTGATGGTCATAACGTGATGTGATTCTATGGTTGTGATGTGATTGTCATAACGTGATGTGATTCTATGGTTGTGATGTGATGATCATAATGTGATGTGATTCTATGGTTGTGATGTGATGGTCATAATGTGATGTGATTCTATGGTTGTGATGTGATGGTCATAATGTGATGTGATTCTAACAGCTGCTGTCTTCCTCTCACCAGGCGCACCACACCAGAGAAGTTCTACATCGAGGCTTGTGATGACGGCTCTGTGGACGCTCTGGCTATCGACAGGGTGTCGACTGAGATGACTCTCACAGGTGAGTCCTGGCTGATTAAAAAATTTAAACTGTATTTTAAAAAGTTTTTGACTTTCTCATCTTGACAAACATGAAATATCACTGACCCATCAAGAACTCATTGTTGTCAAACCTCATTATTGGCTTTAGTTGAATAGTCACATCTGTATTACTCATGATGGCAATAATAAAATGAGTGTTTAGCTGTAGTTCTGTAGTTGTTTGGTGTTAACCTGTGTTCTGTCTTCAGCGAGGAGGGACATCCCTGCTGCTGCTGACACCAGGTCCATCTGTGGACTCATGGGGACCATACGCCTGGTGGCGGGTGGGTTCATAAACCATGGCAACTATCAGCTGTCAGCAAAACTGAGGGATTCTAGCTTTGTAACTGTGTGTGTGTGTGTGTGTGTGTGTGTGTGTGTGTTAGGTGTGTACCTGGTCGTCATCACCAAGAGGAAGAAGGTGGGAGACTTGCTGGGCCACGCTGTGTGGAAGGCTACAGACTTTGACGTCATCTCCTATAAGAAGACGATTCTGCATCTGACGGACAGCCAGGTTCATTTTCTGGCCACATATGCACTGATAAACGCATCATAAGTATTTTAATTCAATTCAATGTATTCGCACAGCCCAGAATCACAATCACAGATTTGCCCCAATGGGCTTTACAGTTTGTAGAACAGCAACACAACATCCCCTGTCCTTAGACCCTCACATCTACAAGGTAAAACTCCCTAAAAACAGAAGAACCCTCAGGAAGAGTAACAGAGGAGGAGGCTGCAGTAGATGATGTGTGCAGGTGGAGAACATTACAGAGAAATTTGAATATTACAAACAAACAGAAATGTAATGAATGTTGGTAGAAGTGGAGGATGAGGAGCAGAATCCATCACAGCTTCCAGGTTTCACCAGGACAGCATCAGACCCTTCAACATCCGTAGATCCCTCAGTGGCTGCACTGCAGCATGCTCTGTAAAAGAGAAAACACAGAAAACACAGCAGATTTAAAAATACAACAGTGGATCCTCAGTGGGAAAAGAAGCTCAGAGCATCTCATGAGGACCAGACTAACCTATCGCAGCATATCTATGTATTCACACGCTTTCATGCATTTTCATACACAACATTCGCACAGCGTGTCGACCATCTGACAGTTTTTCGCATTGTCCCGAATATTTTATCCCTTGAGCCCTTACGTCTGCGTCTCTTGTTCCAGATGCAGGACAACAAGACCTTCCTGTCCATGATCAACAGCGTGCTCCACACCGACGGCTTCTACTTCGCCACCGACTACGACCTGACACACACGCTGCAGCGCCTCGCCAACACCAGCCCAGAGTTCCAGGAGATGAGCCTCCTGGAGAGAGTAATACATACCACCACCATATAGATCAAATTATGCACAGTGTGGTCACACTTATTTTCATTTGTCTAAAAAGCTGTGATATAAAATCTATTTTTTTTTTTACAGTTGTAAAAGGTTGTCCTTTATTCAGAAATTTTGAAAATGTTCACCAAAACTGAAGGGCATGTCCTTCAAAATAAAAGCCCCCTTTTCACACATAACTGTAAAAACATTTTGTGTCACAGCTTCTTAGAAAAATGAAGATAAAGTAATAGTTGCCTTATAACAACACTGTGCAGTAGTCGGTTATTCATTTTATTCGTAGTCCAGGTTATCTAGTTTACTTGTTTTATCTGGTTGAACATGTTAATAGTTAACTCAGAGTTGTTTTGTTAAAAAGCTGCTGGGGTGTGTGCACCCCTCGCTGGGAATCCCTGCTGTTACAGGTTAAACGTGAGCCAAATGAAAAGTTAAAGTCACAGTTGCCATGCAGAAACCCCATGCAATAGAGTGATAAATATTATAAATACAAATACTGTGTATGTCATAGAAGTATTTCTTCATATTCAATGTTTTTGACCTCTTGCTTCAGGCAGATCAGCGCTTCGTCTGGAACGGACACCTGTTGAGGGAATTCATCGCTCAGCCGGATGTAAGACACAAACTTCTTTCATCCGTTCTGACCTCACTATTGGACGCGTGGAGCCATCTGGGTCATTTCTGTTCTAACTGTGATGGGGAATCGAATCTGTGACTTGGACTTAATGAACGAGATTCGACTTTGACTGAGAATATTTATTTGTCTGAAGTTGATTGTTTTCATATGAGATATACATACTTCTATTCTTCTTCTTCTATATTTATTTTTTTAATATCTATCATTTTCATATGTAACATATAGTTCAGAATAATAATGATAGTTTCACTCATGGTTTGTGTAAAAAACAAAACCTTTGTTCCTTGGCTCTTAAACATCATATTTCTATTGATAGTGAATCAAACACCAGTGGTCACATTCAGCCTTTTTTCTCCTGCTCATTTAAATCCAGTTAGTCTGTACAGGAAGTCCTTTTGGTGAAGTTCTTTTTGATTCACAGAAATCAGAGAAGTTCAGAAAACCAGAGCCATTTGATTCAGTTCTGTCTACAGGAAACTAACTAAACACTGTTTTCACTTCACAGCTTCACAAGTTTGTGTTTCCTGTGGTTCACGGCTGTATCCTCCTGTCGCTTCCTGTTGATAAAGTATTTACACTTTCATTAGTGAACAGATCAGTGGTGAATCATGTTTGGCAAGATAAGAAAATCTATTTGTACCATTTAGTTTATTTATGATTTAGTGTGATTTTTTTAACATGAACTGTCACATGGTTTAACCTTTAAAATGATCATTTTAAATATTTAATCCACCTAGAATATAAACTAGTTGATAGCATGTATTTTTTTTAAATGTTTTAAAAAGAGAGTTAAACTATCTGCTACCAAGTTTTTAGGTTTACACCAAGACAGTTTTGACGTTGTCCTGAATACATATTTATTAAATCAGATTTTTGTTACGTTTGAGGTGATTTACAGATCATGTTTTCGTAAAGATTCTTGTTTGTTAACGTGTATGAAGCCAGTTCCTTAACACATTTGTTGACTAGTTATAATCATGAAGTCGAGCTGCATCAACGGGAAACTGTTTGACTGGATCATCGTCTCCAGGAGGAGCTGCTTCAGGGCCGGAGTCCGCTACTACGTCCGAGGTAACTGACCCCTGACCCCCGACTCCCAATAAGCAGGCCTTAGCTGAAAACCAGCTGATCTGCAGCAGCTGTCATACCTGTCACACTAACAAATACGTCATAAAACACAGAGCAGCAGCCAGGAGCATGAAGGAAGGCAGCACCACAGCTACACAACATATAGGAGAAGAAGAACTAGTGGACGTTTCATTTCTGTTTTTGCTGACTGGTGTTTTTCTTGTAGGTGTTGACTCTGAAGGCCACGCCGCCAACTATGTGGAAACGGAGCAGATAGTCCAGTACAACAGCGCCAAGGCTTCGTTTGTTCAGGTGAGTCAAAGCAGGTAAATTGAGAATAAAGTTTGTGCGACACATTCATCCTGATCATAAGAAAGCAAACATGATCAATTAAGTCTTACGATAAATAAGAATTTATTGCACCAACTTGTGTAGTTCAAATTCTTTTTAATAGCTTTCAATGTTTTAATGCTATTTTTTAAGTGTTTTTCTTTTATTTATTTATTTTTTGCATTATTACGTTACATTACGTTTTTCCATCATGACATCTATATTAGAACGTAACTGGGCTACATGATGTGTGATTGGAAAAGTGAGTAAAGAGTTCAATCCATGACTGTATGAAGCTGTTTTTGTTGTTTTTTATGCATTATGACGCGTCTCCTCAGACCAGAGGCTCCATCCCCTTCTACTGGTCCCAGAGGCCGAATCTCAGGTACAAGCCGAAGCCTCAGATCAGCAAAACCGTGAATCACGTAAGCTGCGTTTCCTCTTGCATCACATGTTGCTGGTTATTCAGCTCTACCTGCAGGTTTTTCCTATTTCCTCTGTATGTCTCTTTAGTTGGACGGATTCCAGAGACACTTTGACTCACAGATTATTCTCTATGGAAGACAAATCATTTTGAACCTGGTAAAAAAAAAAAACTTATATTACATCTAAACTGCAGCTTTTTTGTACATTTTTACCATCACATCAGCCTTTTTACTGCTGTTAATCTGCATCAAAAGCAAAAAAACATTCTGGGCAGAATTCCTTTCATCCTTATTTCTTCCACAGATCAACCAGAAAGGTTCAGAGAAGCCACTAGAGTTAGCATTCGACAAGATGGTGACCAGCTTGGGAAACGGCATGATCAAGTAAGATTCCCCCATCTCCGCCATCTTTGACCCCTGACCCGTGTTTGTCTAGTTCCTCACCCCTCGTTCTCCCTGCAGGTACATAGCGTTCGACTTCCATAAGGAATGCAGCAGGATGCGATGGCACCGGCTGCAGATCTTAGTCGACATGGTCGCTGAAACGCAGGACGAGTTCGGGTCAGTGGATTTTTTCCACTAGTGGATGCGTGTCTCCGTGCTGTGAGCCAGAAGTCACACTGTTATGTGGATGCAGGTATTTCCTGGTGGATGCGGAAGGGAAGGTGCTGTCCAACCAGGAGGGGACGTTCCGCAGCAACTGCATGGACTGTCTGGACCGAACTAACGTCATCCAGAGTCTGCTGGCACGCCGCTGTCTGCAGTCACAGCTCCGGGTACGAGATACGTATAACATACAGGTTATACGTGTAGACTTCTACATGTGTGTATGTTATACGTATAACATACAGGTTATACATGTAGACTTCTACATGTGTGTATGTTATACGTATAACATACAGGTTACACATGTAGACTTCTACAAGTGTGTATGTTATACGTATAACATACAGGTTATACATGTAGACTTCTACATGTGTGTATGTTATACGTATAACATACAGGTTATACATGTAGACTTCTACATGTGTGTATGTTATACGTATAACATACAGGTTATACATGTAGACTTCTACATGTGTGTATGTTATACGTATAACATACAGGTTACACATGTAGACTTCTAAGTGTGTATGTTATACGTATAACATACAGGTTACACATGTAGACTTCTACATGTGTGTATGTTATACATATAACAGGTTCATACATGTAGAGTCAACATCAGTTCAATAGTCATCGAGTTATAGATGAAGCATTTCTTGTGTCAATGCCACTAAATATATTTTATAAGATAAAACGTTGAAGATTCTTTCTCTTTAGATACTAATAAATAAATGAAAGGAGTTGTAGTTTAAGGTACAACACTTAAACTACAATATTTTCTTTGTCTTCTTCTGTTTATCCAAAATACCTCCACCCAAAAATGATTAAGCTTCAATATGATTGATTTTTTTTCATTACTTTTCATGTTTTGCACCCAGTATGTTTACCCTTTACTTTAGTAAAAAGCTGAGTTGCTCCTATTAAACCCTAATATCCACCCAAGTATCCACCAAGTGAATCCCTTTGACACTCAGTTCCAGATGTGAGCCTGGTTCTCTATGAGCGTTCTATCATGAATGTGTCTGGGACAGACTTCCAGAAATCGCCTCAAATCAAGCGTTTTCCATGTTTTCCTGCAGAAAATGGGAGTTCTCCACATGAGCCAGCAGATTGAGGAGCAGGCTGAATTTGAGAAGATGTACAAGAACGGTGAGTTCTGCTAGCTGGGTTTAGGAGGAGGAGGAGGATGAGGATGATGATGCTGTCATGCTCTTTCCTCTCTTTCAGCCTGGGCTGATAACGCTGATGCTTGTGCCAAACAGTACGCTGGAACCGGAGCCTTGAAGACTGACTTCACCAGGTCAGCAAAATCAGTTTATGGAACAAGGCTGTTTACTTCCATATCATTAGGAAGCTTATTCTATGCTGTACAATGACATTTACATAGTATAAATACGTCCCTTATTCCATTATTGCCCATATAGAACAAAGCCAGAACTGGGCCGGGTTTCGCCTGTGTATGTAGGTCAAGGGTCAATGAGCTGACCAAATAAATACAGTGTTCAATAATAATAATAATAATAACATATCAATAAAGGGAGTCCTAATTCATGCATCTGCCTAGTTTTGTTCATGTAATTGTTGGGCACGAAAACAATATCTCTGTGTTTGTCTGCTATATGATTCATTAAGGAAACTCATGACATGACAAGAATTATCAATGCATCTGAAGTAGAAATTAACATTTCAATCTGATTAATCATTAATAATTGCAGCTCTATATGATAAAACTGATTGATATACATGTACAGGCAGCTGATGATACGACTTGTGAATTAAAATAAAGCTGAACCTGTAGAGCCCTGATAATTCACTAGGTGGCAGCGAGGAGGAGGAAGAGGAGGATGAGGATGAGGAGGAGGAATCAGCTGAAATTGTGTTTTTTGGTCTCATTTCTGCTGACCACATTCTAAAAGCTTCACAAACCTTGATTCACAGAATGTTCAGATTCTAACAGAATAAATGATAAAGTGACGTTTGAGGGAACAGTAATTGTTCATAACCACAGTGATGCTGATGTTTCAGGACGGGGAAGAGGACTCAGTGGGGTCTGCTGATGGACGGCTGGAACTCCATGATCCGATATTACAAAAACAACTTCTCTGATGGTTTCAGACAGGTGGGTCTGAACCTGCTTTATTAATCATCTGTTTTAACGGAGCCACAAACTCAGTCATTCACATTCTTGTGATCAGCAAAGATGAAGGGAATTCTGTGTATGTATATATAAACTGTACAAATGAACTCTTACATGACAAGAAACCAACATGAACACTAACTGTACATTTTGAATGATGAACGCTTCTTGCTTCCTAAAACTGTATTTAAACAGTTTTTAACATTGTCATCAGGATTTGTCTGACTCATACAGGACGGTTAATTCCTGGTTTGTTTAATGCAGGACTCCATCGATCTGTTCCTGGGGAACTATGCTGTGGATGAAGCCGATTGGACGCCGCCGCTGCGGGACCTGAAGGACTGGAAGTTCCTGACGGTAAGACCGGATGGGTAGAGACCCCCTGGAGACCAGGTCTAACACATCCAGAGATGTAATAAAATGCTGTTTGGTGTATTAACAAACAACATAGGACCACAGTTAATAAATGTGGTTTTAGTTTCTACCTATTATGAGCAGCTATTAACCAACGTTATATTAGAACCACCAGGGTTAGTGTTCTATTAAAATAAACCAATGTTCCTCCCCATCATAAAATAACAGTTTTTGGCCTGAAGCCTCGTGCTGAGGGCTTGAACACATGGTTGTCTAAGAATATCAAACAAAATTATAGCAAATGTTTTCCAGGTAAATACTTCACTGTATTTACTGTACTTATCTACTTATTGCCAGCAGTATGTTATATAATATTCTATTGTTAGAGTATATAATAACTGGTTAAATACCTGGTAATAAGGGGGCTGTAAAGTGAGTTTCTCTTTGTTCTGTGTCTTAATTCGTATATTTTTCCCGTTCTAGTTGCCCATCATCATGGTGGTAGCCTTCTCCATGTGCATCATCTGCCTGCTGATGGCTGGTAAGACAAACCTGACCTGAACATTATAATAATAAATAACACAAAAACAGGGTTGTCAAACATGTGGCCCGGGGGCCAGAAACGGCTCACTGGACAACTGTGAAAAATACCTGTGACCATAAAATGAACTAGTTCTTAATTCTTCAGTGAAATCTGAAAATCTTTCAGGGCTCAAGGGATAAAATATTTTATAAATATTATTATAAATTCATCTGCCGCTGAAAATGCTAAATAATATATATAGAATAACATCATTTGGAAATTTTATTTTTTTTCTTAAGACATCTCTTCTGTTTTGTAAATTGAAGGTTAACCTTCCATTGCATAAAATATTACTTAAACATAGTAAATGTTTTGAATCTTTTTATCATTTAAAATGGCATAAACAAGATTGTTAAACTAGAAATTTTACATATTTGCAAATCTATTTCTTACCCCAAATAGTAAGTGATTTTTTTTTTTTGATTTGGTGAAAATTCTCCAAAATTCTAAATAAAAGTCAACCTTTAGTTATGAGGCAGTGATGTTCACATGTAAAAAGTCCATGAGCTAAAGGGAAGTTGTATGTCCTTCAAAATAAAAGCACCCTTTTCACACCTAATTGTAAAAACTTGATTTAATGTCACAGCTGTTTATAAAAATGAATAATACGTGATGGTTTCCATATGAGAACTTTATGCACGAGAGGGTTAATTAATAGTGGAAATATTTATTTTACTTGTAAGTTCAGGGCTTATTTACCCTAAAAATGGAGAAGAAAATTAAATTCCTGATATGAATCTTTCATCAAAAAATACTTTTTGTGGCCAGGCGACACATGGACGGAGACTCTGGCCTATGTGGTGTTTTGGGGGACGGCCAGCGTGGCGACGGGGGGCCTCATCCTGTTCAACGGACGCGACTTCATCGATGCTCCTAAGCTCGTCCAGAAGGAGAAGCTGGATTGAATGTGTGTGTGTGGAAAGCAGCTCGGCCCCGGCGAGCTCACCGCCTCGTCCTCCACCTCACCATCACTGTACCCCCAGCATCGGCATCAGCATCAGGCCTGGAGCCTCTACTAGAGCAGGGGGGGCTGGAGGAGGGCGGGGCCGCGGGGTCCGGCCTCGTGCACACGGACAGAAAGACTGGGCGTGCACAGGCCGCTGCTGTCCACACGGCCGCGTCACGCCGTGGACGGACGTCCGTCCTCGGCTTTTTACCGGACACTCCGACCTCTGGAGTGCGATCGAACTGGACGTCGTAGTTCCTGATTTCAGAGGAACGCGACAGGGACCTGATCAGACTCACGGCGTCCCACCCTGGTCCGTCAGTGGAATTAATGGGGGAGGCTGTGATGTCACAACACGGCTGTAAATGAATGACAGTGTGTGCTGTTGATCAGACGTTTGTCTGTTTTTCTTCTGGTTTGTTGTGGCCAAGATCTGTTCATGTTCTGGAGCTCAAGCAAAACCTACATATATATATGTGCATCTCAAATATTTAGAATATCAAGAAAGGTGTTTTGGGGGTTTTGAGTATCTGTGAACCATAATTAACCAGAGCAAAATTACAATAAAGGTTTGATATATTTCTGCGTATTCACAAAAAATATGAAACTTTTCACAATGTTCTAATTATTTGGTGTGTGTGTGTGTGTGTGTGTGTGTGTGTGTGTGTGTGTGTGTGTGCGCGCGCGCGCGCGTGCGCGCGCATATGTACATACACTGACCTCCGGACGTCATTGGTCTCATTGTGACTGTTCCTGTTCCTCGTGGCCCCCCCATCTTGATGAATATTGAAGCGGTGGCCTGATGAAACCGCTCTTTCATTACACATCAGTGTCAGGATGTGGACCCTTGTTCCGGTGACAGCAGTGATGAGGAGGAATGAATTCTACTCCTCCTGTTGGTACAAGTATTTGGATTAGTACATTTTAAACAGTTTCCTTAATCAATAATCAGCCACATTAACAATCATAAACTGATAATAATAATCCAAGATAAGATGTTTGATTGATTATCCATCTGTCACAAACTTAAACTTCCTTATACATTTAAAGAACAGAATAAGCATTTACCTAAATTATAAATATACAAGTGCAACACTCAGCAAACAGTACTTACTTACTTCAATATTAACACCTGATCCTCAGCTCATTGCCATGAAATATTACTTTGATATAGTAAAAAACGTAATGTTTTTATTACTTACATTTGCAAAACAGTTATATTCAATATAAAAGCGTATAAGAAAAAGTTGTGACTATATTCTGAGGATAGTTTGATGCTGTGTTAATCAACGTGACTCCATCAGGTTGTTGAACAGGAATTTTAGATATTTGGAGATTATTGACATATGGAAACAAAACTATTTTGGCATATTAGACAAAATGTATAACATCAAAATCTAAATAATTGTAAAAAAAATAAAAGCAAAGTACTTTCCCCAGATAATGTGTTAATTTTTTTTATTTAGGGAATATTTTCCAAAATTATGAATAAAAGACAATGATGTTCACATGTTAAATGTCCATGAGCGAAAGGGACTGGTCATGTGACCTCATAAATTGTATGTCCTTCAAAATAAAAGCTCCCATCTAACACCTAACTAAAAAAACAGATTTTTATATCACAGCTTTCTAGAAAAATTTAGACAAAATAATTGTTGCGATATGAAAACTAACTATGAAATTAAGGGTTAAACAGTAAGAATTAATATAAGGGGTTGTCATCACAGGTGAGTTTTTACACTTATTTATTCTCGTCAAAAACTTGTCACGTGGCAAACATCACATCAAGTGTAGTGTTTGTTTTTAGACCAACAATGAAAGAATCAAATGATTGTTTGTTCTGTGTGGAACATTATGAATACTGAATATCTAAACTTTAAAGGGGTAGTTTGTTGTTTTTCTAATTCCAGTTCTAGAGTGTATCTGAAGCATAGAAACCATCATTTCACTGATCCCTTCAGTTTTGAGCTTTGTACCAATTTCTCTTTGCCTGATTTTCAATATAATGGAAGTGAACAGGCAGTTTTAGTTGCTTTCCCAAACAGGAATCACAATGGGAACGCCATGGTTCCATCTTGCTTGCTTTTAATATGTTGTCCTGCAATTTATAGATAAACCAGTCAGCAATAAAAATTAATTCATGTCGGGGCTCAGGGTTTGAGCTGAGAAAACCTTCATTATCAAACAAAGGTGTTCGTCAGTCAGACGTCTCCTGTGAGACATTTTCGACATCTGCATTGAGGAGAAAAGTTTGGCTCTTATGAAGTTAACTTGTGTTACTGTGGTCGTAATACCGTCCATCTTTAGCGCTTTACGACACGGGGATTCCACCAGTCCATTCTTTTTACCACTCATCGCTGGTGCACCATTGGTGGTTTATCCCATGGCAGTTTTTTTTTAGTTACACATTTGCAAACCTCCTTGAACATTTCTTTCCCTGTGGTTGTGTCATGCATGGATTTAAATCCCAAAAGCTCCTCCGTAACACACAGATTGGTGGCAAGCTTGCATGTGCTCTCAGCTATTGTGTTTCTGCTCAGGTTACGTTTGCAAAGGCTTGCTTTTTCTCTGGGCACACAAACCTTCATCATGCACTTTTGTTACAAACTCTCCTTCATTAGAGGGTCGGGCTGATTTGGTGATTTCTGCTGCTTTCACAGCAGCTTCACTTTGTGCTGTGGCTTTTGTGAACATTTTCTGTTGTGAAACGAAGCCACTTTTCATCTCCTTAACTTTCTGGCTCCTTTGAGCCATGTCCAGGTCCTTATATTTGTCTGGTGTTTGGTTTCATAGTGTTGTCTAATATCGTACTCCTTAGTTACACATATGTAAACTTTCATATGTAAACAGATATTCTGTCCCACCTGTACAAAAAAGTTCTATTTTCTGCCTTTTCTCCATTCTTGGTAGGGTAACACACTGACAGCTGTAGTTTTAAGTCAGTGTGGTTTGGGGATGCGGGGCTTTCAGCCGAGGAGTGTGCAAGAAGACGGATCACCACCTTCCTGATACATCCATGACCGCTGCCATAGACGCTACTGACAGAGGAGGGGGCGTGACTGCCTCTGTCCTAATTGATGCACCAAAACAACAGCAGAGCATTATGGGATTTGTAGTATAAGCGGTGAATGTGGTGTTACAGCGCTGCCCGCTGTACAATACCACGGGCCAGCTCTAATATTCATTTGAAATTGCCTCGTGGGCCAAATATAAATACACACAGTTTGACACCGATGCTCAAGATGATTTCTTTTCGCTGTTTAGGTTATCCGTTAGTTTCAGTCCATCAATAATTCCTTTTCTATCGCCATAGAAGCTAATGCTGCCCCGTCGCACTTCTGTTTTAATTCGCTTTATGGCTGAGAATGTCCGTTCAACAAAAGCAGTAACACGGGATGTCACATCCAAACACACGTGTTTAGCTGCTTCATGCTCTCATTCAGATGTTTCTGCTGAAGTCAATGAATCGGTACCAGTTGGAGAATTTCCTGAAGGATCATCCATGTCAAACATTACAGTCACTCCTGCTAAAAGTGTTCCGTGGCTCTGTGCTAACCCGGAAAAAGGCTGCATGTGGGAAATTTTTTCTGGTATTCCTGAAACTTCTAGGGCTCGAGGAGGGCGACAAAGACCCGTTTTTTTGGCGGTAGAACGCGAGGATCCCGCGCTGGAGCTCTTCACGCGCCGCGGTGCGTTCAGGAGCCTCGTAGAGCTCTTCGTTTCGGCTCCTCTCTCGCTCAACAGGGTCACCAAACTCCTTTACCCTTGCCAGACTAAATTGCACATCCATTTTTTATCCTGTAGTATTGAAAAGTGGCGGAAAATCTCTTTTCCGGTCGTGACAGGCTAGCTTGCTAGCTTCGACCTTGATTGACGATGTCCAGCTTTCATTGAAAAGTCCGTCTTGAAAAAGGCTTTGACCGTAAACTCGTGACCAAATCCATTTCTTCTCCTCCTTCAGCCATTGTGGTTTGACAAAACATCTTTTAAATCAACACAACAAATCGTAGCGTGTGTCGCTCGCTACAGATGCAGTTTGCTAGCTCTGGATAGTACACTGACTATCCAATCAAAGCGTGTGATTACGCTTGGTGTCGCCAAGTCAAAATCTGATTGGTTGAAGCAGCAGTTTGATTGACATTTATTTTATGCTACAGGGGTGACTGTGGGGGAGATTTATTTTACCCTGGCAACAAATAGTGGCTGAGATGTGATTGGTTAAATACATAACTATGAAAATACACGTGTGAAAGCAGCCAACCAGGGGCTAGCAAAGAAAGGAAGCGGTGACGTCATTTGGAATAATTTATACAGAATTATGTAATATGGTATGGTTCTCTGAGTATTGTGGATTATAATGAAAACACTAAAAACAGAACATTTAGCATGTTTGAGAGTCTATATTCTGCTGTAGATGAATATTAATCAGGTTTTCACCATATAGCTTTAAAAATTTAGTGAATAATATATTCATATTCTTTTGAGTTATTTAAAGGAAACCTGTAGCATTAAAAAAATCTTATTTTGGGAGCACTGACATGCAGCATTGTTTCATCTTAATGAGGAATGTTGTCATGGTGAGTCCTCATCAGATCCTTGATCCACTTCATCTGAAGCCCCATACTAGAACAAGAAAACATGCAAAGATAAAATGACTGAAAGAAAAGGATGTACTAATACATGTGTGTTTTTTAGTTCAACGTTCATTCATTTTCTGGACTCATAAAGAGTTTGACTACCATGATATTTTACAGGATTATTTGCTGGGGTGGGGATTAGATGATGAGGAAACAACAAGCTTAAAATGCCGTTTCAGATTATCCTCAGCAGAGAGAAACCTGCTGGGAAGCAGCCACGGGTCAAAGCTGCAGGAATTTACTCTGTTCAATGGAGAGCTACATGCACGCCTTTTCACTAAAACAGCAGATGTTTCTGGTTTCTGTCTGAACCAAAAGCAGCAAACACGTGGTTATTCAGTCATGACTGATTTAAAATGGGGAAAAATCCCCCAATCCATACTCTAAAGGTTTGCTTTTGCTCTCATTTTTCAAAAGTTTTTCTATGCACAATAAAAAGCTTATTTCTCTCAAGTTTCTTCACACATTGGTGTAAAGCCAGTGAACATGTGTGGCTTACCACCATGTTTACGTATTTCACACCACAGAAATAATATACAAAACTGTCATGTGGCATAATCCTGAAAACTTGGTACTAGATAGTTTAACTCTATTACTATAACTATTAAAAAGTTTTTAAAAATTAGAAAACACAGGATATCAACTGGTTTCATATTCTAGGTGGATTAAAAATTTTGACATTTTGTGAGTTTTAGATTTTCTGATCTGACAAACATGATTCTTCAGGCCCTTATACAGTAAATATTTGAACACACAATGATATTTCTTTGAACAACCTTATATTCTTTTTTCTCCATCTTCTGTAAAGTAAATAAAGTTAGACACTTTACCTCAAATTTTTGAAAATGCTATAAAATGTTTGACTTCATGCAGCTCGCTGTTAGATTTATACTAATGAAATGATGAATGATAACACTTTTCATTAGATTCCTTTTATATTGAACTAGTTTAATGGCAGTTTGCTGTCTACATGTCACTAACAGATCATTCAGTTAATGGCACAAAAACAGGAGTGACACTTTTGTTGAGTGATCATCAGATGACACATATCCACAGTATGTACATATTTTATATCACATGTTCAAAGAAAAACAAAGGAAAGATGTTTTAAAATCAGTTCATACAGGTATCTTCATGTGGTCTCTGTTTAAAATATATATTTTTACTGGAGAACATATGATAGAAGATACCTTTAAAATATATAGAACAAGTATCAAAAATACCTATATGTAGTAAAAGCAGAATTTGTACAATCTTACAAAGAGCACACATAAATCCACTGACCAGGCAACTCAATACAAGCAATAAAAACCCAGATGTTCAATGAACCTGTTGTGTATTATTATGTATTAAATTGAACATCTTATTTTCCCCAAAAAACAACGTATGTGATATCGGCTTGGTTACGGTTATGGTTAGACTGTCAGTAGTAGACAGGAGGACTTCAGACTGTCAGTAGAAGAGAGGACTTCAGACTGTCAGTAGTAGAGAGGAAGATTTAAGACTGTCAGTAGTAGACAGGAGGACTTCAGACTGTCAGTAGTAGAGAGGAAGACTTTAGACTGTCAGAGGTAGACAGGAGGACTTAAGACTTTCAGTAGAAGAGAGGACTTCAGACTGTCAGTAGTAGAGAGGAAGATTTTAGACTGTCAGTAGTAGAGAGGAAGACTTTAGACTGTCAGTAGTAGAGAGGAAGACTTTAGACTGTCAGTAGTAGAGAGGACTATAGACTGTCAGTAGAAGAGAGGACTTTAGACTGTCAGTAGTAGACAGGACTTTAGACTGGCAGTTGTAGAGAGGATCATGTTAAAATTAAAACATCATCTGGCGTGGTCTAGTGCATCATTTGTGGTGATTAGGTGAAAACTTCAGTCTCACTCTGCTGTTCTTAACATATTTTGTCTTCCTTAAAATTAAAAAAATCACTTGGATAAACGTTATACAACATCATGCTTTGCAAGTCCTGATGCCATATTGATTCATGCATTTCTGACCTAGATGCTTCATTTTAGGCAAATATATTCCTCCTAAACAAATCGGGCAATTTTACTTCACTCAGCAGTTTACTCCCCAGTGTTTTAACCACTGCTTTCTCAGCTGGTGGAAAATGGGTTTTAGGTTCAAATCCACAGCTGACAACACATCTGGAACGCAGCATGTTCTACTCAGCTCTGCTGTTGGTGTGGAGTGTCTTTATTTACAATTTAAAACTGGACACACATACAACATACATGTGCTAATGAACAAACTTGCTATATATGTTTATCATTTACAGTTATTAAATATTATTTATTTTAGATTGATATGCATGGTAAAATCCGCCATCGTATCAATACTTAAAGCTTAACATGAAAATATTCAATACATTTTTACAGGGTCTACGATGAAAAATAATAAAATACTACATCTCATTACTACAGAAGAGGATCAGGGCAACATGTGGAAAATGTGTTTAATTTATTTAAATGTAGTTATTCAGGATTCAGACTTGTTTTACATATTGCCCTAATTTACATAACTTATTAAGTAATCTACCTATTAATATTAAGGTGCATTAATCAAATTATGACCACTAAGTGAATGAGTACCATACAACTTACTGTTTTATGTGTGCGTGTTTCATGTCACTGACTTATTAAGCCTCTATTTCATAGTGTTTCCATGTGGCAACAGCTACTTTATCTTCATTTTCCTAAAAAGCTTTGATATAAAATTTAGTTTTTATAGTTAGGTTTAAGAAGGGGGCTTTTATTTTAAAGGACATACAATTTATGAGGTCACATGACCAGTCCCTTTTGCTCATGGAAATTTCACGTGAGCATCATTGTCTAACAAACCAAAGGTTGTCTTTTATTCAGAATTATGGAATTTTTTTACCAAATAAAAACTTGAACTGACTATTTTTGGTAAATTAAACATTTGTTTCCATATGTCAACAATATGCAAATGTATAAAATTCCAAGTTCAACAACCTAATGGAGTCACATTGACTTAAATAGCATCAAACTATCCTGACATTATGTTAACTAAACTATATAAACTATATATATGTTTAATATATCTATTATTTGGGCCATTTGGGGTAGTAAAAACATTAAACACGTTTTACGTTTTACCATAAGTAATATCTCACGCAATAGATGTGAAACTCAGAGAAATTCAAGGAGAAGAGAAAACAGTTCTAGAGTGAGAAGTGAATAAGTTTTGCTTTGTTCAGCTGGAGGACAGGTGTGTATGTCCAGGTAAACTAGACAGGTGTGTATGTCCAGGTAAACCAGACAGGTGTGTATGTCCAGGTGAACCTGACAGCTGTGTGTGTGTGTGTGTGTGTGTCCAGGTGAACCGGACAGATAGGTGTGTGTGTATCCATGTGAACCAGGCAGGTGTGTATGTCCAGGTGAACCTGACAGGTGTGTGTCCTGGTGAACCAGACAGGTGTGTGTGTCCAGGTGAACCAGACAGGCGTGTGTGTCTAGGTGAACCTGACAGGTGTGTGTCCTGGTGAACCAGACAGGTGTGTGTCTCTAGGTGAACCTGACAGGTGTGTGTGTCCTGGTGAACCAGACAGGTGTGTGTGTCTAGGTGAACCTGACAGGTGTGTGTCCTGGTGAACCAGACAGGTGTGTGTCTCTAGGTGAACTTGACAGGTGTGTGTGTCCTGGTGAACCAGACAGGTGTGTGTCCAGGTGAACCTGACAGGTGTGTGTGTCTAGGTGAACCTGTCAGGTGTGTGTGTCTAGGTGAACCAGACAGGTGTGTGTCCAGGTGAACCTGACAGGGCAACATCTGTCTAGGTGGGCACTGCGCTGGCAGCACGCTGCCTGGTGTGGCGGCCATGTTTCCTCTTGGTGCAGTACACGTAGAGAGCTGTGAGGGGAATGCAGCTCAATGACGACACCATCAGCAGCCCGATGAAGACTTGACCGAAAACAGGATACTCAGTCTTCACCGAATGGCCCTGAAAACAAAACTGCTGCTTAGAAAAAAATCTGTCCTTGAAATTTCTCATCAGTCAGTCACTTTGGGCTAAAACTAAAGTAGTTTTTAACATTTAAAGCCTGTGGCGCCTTTGAATGAATCAAATTCTACCTAGTGAGACTGAGCTGAGCTTCGACTCGACCACAAAGTGCAGGACATCAGAAATGGATCTCACCAGCTCTTTGTTCCATGCTGGGTAGGTGGGCTTCCCTTCCTGGATGTAGCTGACGATTAAGGAGATGAAGATGGCGACGATGAGGAGGGGGCTGACCGCCATCCACATGATCTTCCAGTACCAGTGGGGGCGATGACCCAGCATGTCCTCTATGTCTTTTTCAAATCTAAAAAAATGAAATTTGTATAGTTTGCATAAGAGTGCTGTTGTTATGCTCATGGACCTGAAGCCAAACTGGACTTCACTCACTGACCTCTTGATTCCATAGATGTAACTGACAGTTATGACCTCGATGAGGACGATGAAGAGCAGAGAGAAAGTGGCTCCATATTCATTGAACATGGTAAACCAGTAATTCCCTGAAGTGGTGGTGAAGCCCAGACCGACCAGCAGACAGAACAAACACACCAGGCCTGCAGCAAACAGCATGCAGGAAATATCACTAACACACGTTTGTATTACTTAAAATAACCTAAATGATAGATTTATTAAAAATATATAGTTTTGAACATAGTGTCAGGATAGTTTGATGCTATGTAATTCAATGTGATTTCATTAGCTTGTTGAAGTAGGAATTGTATATGTTTGCAAATTGTTGACATATTTGCAAACATTTTAGCAGTTTAGAAAACAAATATTAGAATAGTAATTATTAGATAATAATAATCACAAATATTATTATTATCAGAATTCATTTGGTAAAAATTTTCCAAAATTCTGAATAAAAGTCCACCTCTGGTTTTGTGAGACGATGATGTTCACATGTCAAATGTCCATGAGCAAAAGGGACTGGTCATGTGACCTCATACATTTTTTTCTATATGCTCATTCGTTTAAAAAAACGAACATATTCTTTAAAAGACACACCCTCTTTTTGAACAGGTAAAATCTACTAGTTGAAGAAAGAGACAGCTCTATAAACCTAAAGTTATTAGGTTTATAGAGTAATTCCTGATATTTCTCTACTGGACCTCACCGTTGAACAGCTCCGTGCTCATGCGGGATATGACCTTGAAGTCCTGCAGCGGCGTGATGATGGCGGTGATGTTGCCCACCATGCTGCCCATCCCCAGCAGCAGCAGCATGAAGAAGTACAGCACTGACCACAGCTGAGACACCGGCATGTTCTTTATGGCCTCGCTGTACACGATGAAGGCCAGGCCTGTGCCCTCCACCGCCTGCAACACAACGAGAGGCGTTCACGCTCACTCAGGGGTTTCGTTCTGCGTTTCTGGCTTCTACTCTGCAGAGTGAAGGTCAGTGAAGGTCGAACCACATCCAGCAATGATTTACCACCATGGAGCAACGCCTGCAGAAGGTCACTCACTTTTTCTTTTCTTTTTTGCAATTTTTGACAAAAATATTAAATGATGTTTTTGTCATTGTCCAATTTAACAAAGCAGAATGCACAACATCGTCATTCAATTCTAAAGACTTACTGTTGGTAATGTTTTATGATTCATGACTAGCATGAGTGTGATGCTATATTAGGGTTATTGTATGTAAAAGAAATTAATTATAATAGGAGAATTTGAATAGGAGATATATTAATTATAATAGGAGGCATATTCTTATATAAAAATAAATTGAAATGTATTATGGAGAGAAATGAATAAGATTACAAGAAAACAGAAATAATAATAACACTAATAATAATAATAATAATAATAATAGAAAAACTGTTTTGTGGTTCTTTTGTGGAATTTGGAAGAACTGATTCTCCAAATCTCCTTTTTATCAGAATGGCCCTGATACCCACAGATTACAATGGTAGAGTTATGAGAAAATAGAAATAGTTTTAGAGATTAAAAAGCCTTAAATAACTTTGCCGCTGATTGTTTGTGAATGATTAGCAGCTCCTTGAATGGAAAAGTACGAAGGCACTGATGAACCATCAAGTTAATAATTAGCAATAAGGAAACACTGATTTTAATCAATTATATGTATTATTTTACAACTACTGGCACTTTATTGTCTCTGTGAATGTATAACAGTGATATAGAGTTTATGTCAGGCACAGCACAGTAAAGAGGAAGTGGTGAGTAGGATTTAACCTTCTGTTACATAATGTTTCCATATGGAAACAACTATTTATTTTTCTAAAGAGCTTTGATATGAAATTCATATTTTACAGTGAAAGGGGGACTTTAATTTTGAAGGACATACAATTTATGAGGTCACATGACCAATCTCAGCATGTTACACTACACCTACCATTAATTAATTAATTAATTAATTAATTAATTACAGACTGATCGAGTCTTTATTAGTGACCAACAAAATTAGCAAGGGATCTTGTTTTTCCCACTGTATATATATATATATATATATATATACAGTGGGGAAAATAAGTATTTGAACACCCTGCTATTTTGCTATTTCTCCCACTTAGAAATCATGGAGGGGTCTGAAATTTTCATCGTAGGTGCATGTCCACTGGGAGAGAGATAAACTAAAAAGAAAAATCCAGAAATCACAATGCATGATTTTTTAATGATTTATTTGTGTGATATAGCAGCAAATAAGTATTTGAACACCTGAGAAAATGAATGTTAATATTTGGTACAGTAGCCTTTGTTTGCTATTACAGAGGTCAAACGTTTCCTGTAGTTCCTCACCAGGTTTGCACATACTGCAGGAGGGATCCTGGCCCACTCCTCCACACAGATCTTCTCTAGATCAGTCAGGTTTCTGGGCTGTCGCTGAGAAACACAGAGTTTGAGCTCCCTCCAAAGATTTTCGATTGGGTTCAGGTCTGGAGACTGGCTGGGCCATGCTAGAACCTTGATATGCTTCTTACGGGGCCAGTCCTTGGTTTTCCTGGCTGTGTGCTTTGGGTCGTTGTCGTATTGGAAGACCCAGCCACGACCCATCTTCAATGCTCTGACTGAGGGAAGGAGGTTGTTCCCCAAAATCTCACAATACACGGCCCCAGTCATCCTCTCTTTAATGCAGTGCACTCGTCCTGTCCCATGTGCAGAAAAACACCCCCAAAGCATGATGCTACTACCCCGATGCTTCACAGTAGGGATGGTGTTCTTCGGATTGTACTCTTCATTCATTCTTCTTCCAAACACGCTTAGTGGAATTATGACCAAAAAGTTCTATTTTGGTCTCATCTGACCACAAAACTTTCTCCCATGACTCCTCTGTATCATCCAAATGGTCATATGCAAACTTAAGACGGGCCTTGACATGTGCTGATTTAAGCAGGGGAACCTTTCGTGCCATGCATGATTTCAAATCATGACGTCTTAGTGTATTACCTACAGTAACCTTGGAAACGTTGGTCCCAGTTCTTTTCAGGTCATTGACCAACTCCTGTCGTGTAGTTCCGGGCTGATTCCTCACCTTTCTTAGAATCATTGAGACCCCACGAGGTGATATCTTGCATGGGGCTCCACTCTGATTGAGATTGACCGTCATGTTTAGCTTCTTCCATTTTCTAATGATTGCTCCAACAGTGGACCTTTTTTCACCAAGCTGCTTGGCAATTGCTCCGTAGCCCTTTCCAGCCTTGTGGAGGTGTACAATTTTCTCTCTTGTGTTGTTGGACAGCTCTTTGGTCTTCGCCATGTTACAAGTTAAAGTCTTGCTGATTGTATGGGGTGGACAGGTGTCTTTATGCAGCTAACGACTTCAAACAGGTGCATCTGATTAAGGATGATACATGGATGCAGGTGGACTTCTAATGGGCAGACTAACAGGTCCTTCAGGGTCAGAATTCTAGATGATACACAGGTGTTCAAATACTTATTCGCCGCTATATCACACAAATAAATCATAAAAAAATCATGCATTGTGATTTCTGGGTTTTTCTTTTTAGTTTATCTCTCTCACAGTGGACATGCACCTATGATGAAAATTTCAGACCCCTACATGATTTCTAAGTGGGAGAAATAGCAAAATAGCAGGGTGTTCAAATACTTATTTTCCCCACTGTATATATATATATATATATATATATATATATATATATATATATATATATATATATATATATATTATTTAGGTCATTGTAAGTAATAAAAACATTTAAAAACATGTTTTACCATTAAGTAGTATTACATGTGATAGACGGTTGACTTCATTTATATACCTGTATTTACACTCCCAGAAACACTGTGTAATAATAGGGATGTATAGATATTTTGGATTATCTGTGCATCTGAGCAACATCCCATAATTCTCCTGCATGGTACCAGCACACGGCCACCTCACATTTACCTCACACTTCACATTTATAAAACACCTTGAAGGAAAAGGGCAAGGTTTAATCTATCTGCATTATCAGCACACGAGTCTCAGTAAATCTCAGTCAATAAAACAGCATCAATCAAACAGATGCTGAACAACTAATATTTTCACTGAGCTGGACAAATAAATAGATATAGATATTAGATCATAAATACAAGGTGACATAGGAAAATCCTTGTTTTTAGAATGTTGCATTAGACACTCTGAGACTTAGACGCTCTCTAGACTGACACTCAGTACTTTGGTACATACAGTACTCAGGTACACTCAGTACTCAGGTACACTTAGTACTCAGGTACATATGAAGATACCTGAGTACTAAGTGTACCTGAGTACTAAGTGTACCTGAGTACTCAGGTACACTTAGTACTCAGGTATCCTCAGGTACATATGAAGATACTGTGGTTTAACAATATTTCTGTAGAAGGAATAACTATATACACGCATAAGGTTTTTACTGCTGTAAAAGTATAGGGCCTTTAAAGGACCTTTTCCAAAACTACTTAAGGAGTAAAAGTACACATAACATAGGGAGGAAAGTTTCCACTAAGCAACTACAGCTAAAAACACAGCATTCTGCTACATTCTGGACCGGATCCGTCATCCATCAACCCTCATTGGATCAGCTCTGGCTAACAGTGGGATCCACTAGATCCACTAGGTCTGTCTATATATATATAATATATGCATATATGCACACCGCAGCAGCTTTTTAACAAAACAACAACAACACTGAGTTAACTATTAACATGTTCAACCAGATAAAACAAGTAGACTAGAAAACCTGGACTCCGTGAATTATTAAACCGTCTACTGCACAGTGTTGTTAAGGCATCTATTACTCTATCTTCATTTTTCTAAAAAGCTGTGACACAAAATCTATGTTTTTACAGTTGGTTGGGAAAAGGGGGCTTTTATTTTGAAGGACATACAATTTATGAGGTCACATGAGCATCATTGTCTCACAACCAAGAGTTGACTTCTATTCAGAATTTTTAAAAGTTTGAAAATTTATTATTATTATTTTCATTATTCTTTTTTTTACATTTATTTCAGACAGACAAGGAAAGTTTGCACATTCCCACATGTCTGTATCTATTATTCCTTTTCTATCTATCATCCATAAAACTATAGTGTCTGTGAACTTAGTTTATAGAGAGAAGAAAAGACGGCAGTAGCAAAGTGACTTTTCTGATTATTATAATAATTGTAAATAGGTATTAACTGCTGTGAGTTTAAAGTTGAAAGACATACGTACATTGTCCATTTCACTTTGCAGGTCACAGTTTTCCACTTTGTGGGCGATCTCAGCGAACTGATGCGGATATGTGGCGTTCAGCTTCTGGATCCAGTCAAACACGTTGTCTATAGTGATGCTGTCCTCCGCCAGGCTGAAGGTGTTGAGCAGCAGCAGACATGTCCTGGAAACACAAGGACTTCACTCATTATTTCATTACTAGTACAGTTCAGAGCCACTTCAGGGTCCATAATAACACCTTTATCCTACTGGACCACACTGGTACAGGATAAGATCAGAGCTTCAGTATTTTACACAATTTCATTCCCACCTTGTGAAGGAAATGAATCACATTTATTCTGGTGGGAACCATTGAATATAAACCACAGCTGTTAACCCTCTACTGCAAAATGTTGACATATAGCAACAATTAGTTTATCTTCTTCTTTCTAAGAAGCTTCTGAAAAAGAGGCTTTTATTTTGAAGGATATACAATTTATGAGGTCACATGACCAGTCCCTTTAGCTCATGGACATTTAACATGTGAACATCATTGTCTAACAAACACACACACACACACACACACACTCACACACACACACTCACACACCACACACACACATTCACACAGACACAGACACACACACACACACACACACACACACACACACACACACACACCACACACACACCTCTGCAGGCAGTCCTCGTAGTTGACGGTGGCCTTGAACCCGTAGATGGCGAAGGTGACGACGCTGGCGAAGATGGAGGTTCCGCTGTTGATGAAGGACACGGCGATGGCCTGCCGCTCGAAGTTGTTGTTGTACTGGTTGTAGCTGGCGAACGCGATGAGCGACCCGAAGCCCAGACCCAGAGAGAAGAAGATCTGAGTGGCCGCGTTCATCCAGGTGTTGGGGTTGGCCAGCTGCTCCAGCTGAACCACACACACACACACACACACACACATCAGACACTGGTTTCATTCATTATCCTGTTGGAGATGAAACGCTGGAGCACAGGAAGCATCAGAAGCAGATTTATTAACAGCAGGGAGCAGCTTTGTGTGGTGAATGACAACGAGCCTGTTACACAACCACTCTAACAGCGCCTCAGTTAACCCTTCAGGCACCAGAGGGTTTATAGGTTAAAGTGATAAGAGATGAAGACTTTTTGTAAATGACAGAAATATTAAGAAAGTCTCTGTGGGAATTAAATTTAGTACATAGTAGTAGTAGTATGGACCAGGAGCCATCTTGGATTATAGAATTTAATGAAATGTCACATGTTTGAATGATATGCTTTTGTCTATTTACTGTATTGCGTGTGCTATACTGTATATTAGTGAATACTCAGGTAAATAGTAAATAGTAAACTGTGTAAATGATTACTAAAAACTCTGTTAGGAAGTTTGTGTGTCTGTGTTGTATTCTTGTTGTATTCATCACACATCTTGTTTTCCTTCAGAGAACGTCTCATCATCACTATCAAACCTCTAGTGAACATTTATCTGCTTATTTCTGGACTGTAAATGTTGAGTGATGAGTCCAGTAGACTCATGATGTTGGGCTCAGACGTATTTATTTCAGACTTCAGGCCATATCTTCTACCAAAGAGCCATGTTTTTTGGTAGTGGTGCTTCATGTTGTTCTGTTAATATATACTTCTATAGAACATATGAGGCACGCTGGTTCCCATCCAACACTTTTACACTTCAACTTTGTTCACTTGTGACCAAACGATCCTCAATTAAAGGTTAAATTGACTTATTTAACTGGAGTTAATACGCCCCCCAGTCTAGTTATTGGTTGATTAGATCATAAACGGCAGCTTCTACCTCTCATAGAACAGTTGATAGTTGTAGTGTATGTTAACAGGTGTCTGGGTGACAAACCCCCACCAGCATCATACCTGGTTGTTATCTAACACTGAGTCAACTCAACTTTACCTTGGGTGTGAACATGAATTTGATGCCGTTGATGGCTCCATGAAGAGTGACGCCCCGGATCAGGTAGATGAACAGAACCAAGTAAGGAAACGTGGCCGTGAAGTACACGACCTGCAGATGGAGCAAAATCATGTTTGGATGATCAGAAAGTCTGAAACTACTTAAAATACAGTTTAAGAATCATTCATCAGGTCTATGAAAATGTACATTTAGTGATCATGTTGGTTTATTGTCATTTAAAAGTCCATTTGTACCATTTATTCTTTACAAAAATCATGAGTTAATGAAACCAAAAAAGAATGATAAATTTTAAATATTTAATCCACCTAGAATATAAAACTTGTTGATATCATGTGTTGTTAATGTTTTAAAACCTTTTAAAGATGGTTAAACTATCTGGTACCGAGTTTTTAGGATTAAACCACATGATAGTTTTGACATTGTCCTAGGATAGTTTAGGATAATTTCAGGCTTCACTAAATCACCAGAAGTTTTCTCATTGACTCTCTTATGAATTTAGGTGACATCCATTCTAGTTTACAGGGTTTGTGTTGGTTTGCTGCTGCATTCACATTCCTTTACTGGAACTAAGCTTCTAATCTCTAATCTTCTGATTGTTTGGATGGGTGAGTCAATACCGTATTTTCACGACCATAAGGCTCCGTACTAAAAGACTCAGCCTGAGTTCTGTGTGTCATTACTGTATTTAACACACACATAAGGAATATATATATATATATATATATATATATATATATATATATATATATATACATAGATGTATACACACACAGATATATATACACACACACAGATATATATACACACACACAGATATGTACACACATAGATATACACACACACACACACAGATATATACACACATAAATATATACACACATAGATATATACACACACAGATATATACACACACACACAGATATATACACACACACACACACAGATATATACACACATAGATATATACACACATAGAGCAGGACCTCAACTGAGTTTTGTTGTGCTTTATTTAAGTATTGATTACAAAGTACTAACATTTTTTAATCATGGTAAAACACAGATAAAACAAGCACACAAGTGTGTGTATTTAAAAATAGAGCGGGGTAATGTCATCAATCAAACCATCAAAGTCCTCATCCTCTGTTTCTGATTCCAACAGCAGCTAAATCTCCATCAAACATGCCAGCTTCACTTTCTTCACCATCAGAGTCACTTTCCTCTAAATGATGCGTTATAATCCGCTGGAAGTTGCTGTGCTACCGTAGTCCTGGTCTGGATGGAGAAATGGAAAGCACCAAGACGGAAATGTTCAATTTTCATTTCTTCTGCTGCTTTACTGCTTTTAGTCGAATGGTGGCCATAGGAACACTTCTCCCACTTGTTCTTTGCTCTGTGATCCACTGATCCAGTTTGTGCTCTGTGATCCACTGATCCAGTCTCTGCTCTGTGATCCACCGATCCAGTCTCTGCTCTGTGATCCACCGATCCAGTCTCTGCTCTGTGATCTACTGATCCAGTCTTTGCTCTGTTATCCACCAATCCACTCTCTGCTCTGTGATCCACTGATCCAGTCTTTGCTCCAACTCGTACCACCTGTCTTATGTCTTAAACTCAGCTGTGTAGCTGATTTCCTTCAGTTTAAACTGTGCTTTATCAGCGTGTCTCTTTACCATTTTCAGGTTGTTAAAACAACGATGTTCTGCATAACACACATCCCCAGTATTTTATCTACAATTCATGCCCACACTTTCCCTACATACATAGAGCACACCACACATTTTGAAGAACATATAACACTTTACTGTGTGCGTTATAGCTGGAAAATACGGTTCTTATAGTGTATGTAAGTCAATGTGCAAAAACATAGATTTTATATCACAATTTAACAATGGAGATAAAGTGATGGACCCAGTATTCAGTAGGTTAAGGTATACTTTACCTTCCCAGTGGACTTGACTCCTCTAATGACGGACAGGTACGTGATGACCCAGGCCAGCAGGAGGCACAGGGCCTGGCCAGTATGAACGCCTCCATGCACTTCAATAGAGGAGGAAATGTTCAGAGTCTCCCTGAAGAAGAAGTACTGGGTTGGCGTGGCCTTCCGACATTCCTCCAAGGGCCCCGTGTTGTTGCCGTTAAGAGGACACTCGGCCCAGGGCAGGACGGGCTGGAGACAAGACGGTTGAAATCTCACCGTTTTGTTGAGTATTTATCAGCTTTTGAACAACAATCTGGTGATATGATGATTACCAGCTCACTTGAAATGAATGAAAGAGGTACCAGAAGCTCCATGCATTGATGATGTTGTAAAAGAAACACAGATACAGGGAAGTAATGACACTGGCAAGACCTAAAAACAAGAGGAGGATACGAAAATACTGAAAATCACTACAAAATTATTCACTTTCTCCCACTTTTGGACAGACTTCCAAACCCTGCCATATCTCCATCAAGCTGTGCAAAGTGGATCCCAGATTGTGGTACTGGTTGGACCAGTATATCCGGGCTTACCCACGCCGCCCAGGTACGGGCTCATGGCAGTCCACGCCCCGATGCTGCCCAGACGCATCTTCTGCCCCACGGCCAGCTCCATGTAGAACAGGGGAACACCCTCCAGCAGCAGCATGAGCAGGTACGGAATCAGGAAGCCTCCTAGAGTGGAGAAAGACGCAGTTAGACCAGTGGTTCTCAAATAGTGGGGCCGCTGGGGGGGGGCACGAGGCTCCGTCAAGGGGGGCGTGTTTGACCTTGGGGAACATGCTTTTTTATTTTTTTTATTTTTATTTTACTTTCCTAGTTCAAATAAAGTTCAATTGCACCTCCACCACATTAGGGGGCAGCAGAGTGTTCACAGGGAGCATACAGCACAGAGTATGAGTATGAAGTGTAGACACCAAGTGACACCATGAAAACATATTTAACAGGGATGAGAAGACAGGCAGAGAGAGACGGAGATAAAGAGACAAACGAAAGTCTCCCAAAGCTAAGACGAGGAAAAATGACGAAGCGTCTGTAGATGTTTTCTTCTTCCATAGGGGGAAGAAGCACTAAAGAACGCTTTGTGTCCAGCTCACTAAACCACAGCTATTACACAAGCTGTATCTATCTATCTATCTATCTATCTATCTATCTATCTATCTATCTATCTATCTATCTATCTATCTATCTATCTATCTATCTATCTATCTATCTATCTATCTATCTATCTATCTATTCGTATATATATATATATAGCATATGCATAGCATTATGTAATAATGGTATGCATATGGTGGTAGATTTCTTACGGAAACTTTGGGTCATCATTAATATTTCTCTAATTCTCAGAAAGTCTCTATCTCTAATCCATTTTGAGTTATAGCCTTTTGAAAATCAGACATCAATATCAAACTTTTTAAAAAAAACAAACCCCTGGTGCCTAAAGGGCATTTATAGAGACCTGATGAATGCTTCTTAAAACTGAATTTTTTTTTTCTCGTCTTTCTCATCCTCCACGTGTGATTTGGAACAAACATTAATTTGAAGTGGTAGAAATGAATCAGGGTCATTCTGCCCTCCTTAAAAACAATGACCAGTAGTAGGTTGGAGTTTACACTGACACACGTACCAGCTGGACAGAAGACAGGATTTACACCCTTTACATTTTTCACATTTACTGACATTTTTTCTGATTTCAACTACATATATTTGCAATTATATATATTTATGTTGTATTTTATTAGAATTGATATTTTTGCATTCCTCTTATTATTACATATTATTATTGTGCATTGACATTGATCATGATCATTTCTCTGAACAATGAACCTGTTTCTTATTTACTAAAACAAAACCACGATAAAGACGTTGAATCATGAATATTGCAATCTAGACTTAAAGTTAAATATTTAAACACCAATATATGGTAAATGGCTGCATTTGCATAGCTTTTGTAGACTTTTAGACCACAAAGCATCCATTCACCCATTCACACAACAGGAAACTAAGCTACTACATAGGACTGAAAAGAATGTGTTTTACTAAAAAAAAACTGCCTCTGTTGAAGTTTATCCATTCAGACCACATTTAATGAGGAATCTTTGACAGACATATTAGTATAATCATTATTAATCACTGATAAATTGATAATTATTTCAATTAGACTGAATAATTATTTTAGCCTTTGTTAAATATTATTTGGACGCTTGTTATAAAGCAACAAGTGATGATTGTAGTACTTTATTAAATGGTTAATAATTATGTTGTAAAGATACATCAATACTAAAATATCATAAATATTGTGCTTCGTAAAACTTACTATTTTTTCACACACAAGCTCAAATCAACAACCTCCCATTTTTATTCTAATTTGCTGATTTGCTGCTACTTTGAGTTTTATCTTCTAAAAAGTGTTTTAACACGTTTTATTAACCATTAACGAACCGCAGAAATAAGCAGTGGCTGAAGTTCTTGAGCCATAAATGAGCAGCGTTAATGACGTTAATGACTGATTATTTTCATTTTATTGTTCATAACTTCATCTGAGCATCCAAAGCTAACAGCAGTCAGCCGCAGGTCCCGTGCGTTGTGCAGAAATCACGCACGGCGGCTGCTGCGGGACTCACCTCCTCCGTGCTGCTGACACAGGTACGGGAAGCGCCACACGTTGCCCAGCCCCACCGCGTACGACACGCACGCGAGCAGGAACTGCAGGGGGTTGTCCCAGCGGGGTCGCGCGTCCTTCTCCATGTGTGCGGGACGCTGGCTGCGTGGGTGGGGGCGGGTGGGTGCGGGGGGAGGGTGGGCGACGACGCAAACGGAGCGCGGGAAGTCTGGTGCGTGGAAGACGGCACCGCGCGTGTCTGCACCTTGTGAGTGTGGTCAGAGCAGGAGGAGGCTCCTAATAAACAAGCAGGAGGAGGAGGAGGAGGAGGAGGAGGAGGAGCTGCACAGGAGGTCAGTCCCTGTTCAGGCGACACGGCCACGCATCTGATGCGGGAACCAGCCGTGGACCTAGAGGAGATAACGTCACGTTTATGGCTCAGTGAACCCGAGGGGGCGGGGCCAGATAACTTGGTGAATGTTTGGCCTGAAGTCGTGGGCTTACATGTTGGTTAAGTTTTTAGAGTAAAAAAAAAAGTTCAAAATATTATTTTACATTAAACGATGAACTGACAGGCACCCTGAAGACCCCCCCCCCACTGTTGAACCCCCCTGTTCTTGAAGGATGTTGATGGATCTAAGATAAAAAACCTCAGAGATGGTTCCAGAAACAGCTGATGTTTGGAGGATGGAAGAAGACGTCTTGAACTACGAGTCCTGACGAGTTCTTACATTTAACATCAGGTTAAAACTAGTCAACAAGTCATATTTAACTCAACAGTTAGGCTCCATCCTACCTTAAGGATCTCTTAGTCCCATATCACCATCCAGAACATTACGCTCCCAACATGCAGCTTATTGGAGGTTCCAGAATTTCTAGAATAAAACAGGAGGCAGAGCCTTCAACTATCAGGCTCCTCTCCTGTGGAATTATGTTCCAGTTTCAGTCTGGGGGGCAGACACCCTTCCTATATTTAAGAACAGTTTAAACGTTCCTGTTGAAGAAGCGTATAGTTAGGGCTGGCCCTGGCTGGCCTAGTCATAGTGATGCTGATAGGTTAGTCTGGTCCTCATGAGATGCTCTGAGCTTCTTTTTCTACTGATGATCCACTATTGTACTTTTAAATCTGCTGTGTTTTCTGTTTTCCCCCTTGAAGGGTTTTTTAGAGTTTTACCTTGTAGATGTGAGGGTCTAAGTTCAGGGGATGCTGTGTTGCTTTGTACAAACTGTAAAGCCCATTGAGGCAAATCTGTGATTTGTGATTCTGAACTATACAAATAAATTGAATTGAATTGAATTAACTCTACCTCCCATGTGTTTAACATGTTTTCTATCGTCTGTAGTTGGTGAGTCCTTTTACATGTTTTTTCCAGCAATAAATGCTGTTTGATATTTGCTGTATCTCCTTCAATCATTTACTGATCTTTATTGCTTTTATTGTTGTTCCTTATTTGTGGACACAGGAACAGATCTTATGGGGTAATGTAAACTGTGAACGATAAATTATTAAATTCATCTCCAACATTCAGCCTTATAATGAACTAATTTACTGAATGTCACATTGGACTAAAATTAATTTAACAATAATTTTCAACATTTATAACAGTAGACTTCCATTTTATTATATATTTTGCATTTTATGTTTTGCCAAACATTTGATGCCTTTAAAACACTATTCATAAGAACTCTAATTATTGTGATACTAGTATATTACAGACGTCTGACTTTTGTTTAATAAAAACCTTCAGATTAATTTGTTTAGCTTTAGTCTTATCATAGCTTTATTGGGGCTTGGATTGTAAACAGTTAATCATTACTTAAAAAGTTATTAGTAAATCATCAGCCCTGCAATTATAAGTGACCATGAATCATTAATTAAATGTTTTACACTTTCTGAAGACTTCTTTCCTTCACTCTTCTGTGATAGTTTTATCTTTCAAGGTTTGCAGTAAAAAGATAACAACATAAATGAGCAGCATTTTATAAACACTGATTCAGCTCTACTAAAAGTTCATAACGACGTCCTCGGGCTAATGATGGTGTCCATGTAGTTCTTGTTCTGTTCTAATCACAGTTTCTGGCCCTGCTGTGGTCCACAGTACCCAACACAGAACAAGGACTGCATGAGTCCAGACCAGACCAGGTACTCCCTGTTCTGTTGGCCCTACAACAACAGTTTGACCACAGCATCTCAGTGGCCCAGCTGGACCACCTAGTGGCTGTTCGTGGTACTGCTCTGGAGTGTTTAAACACATCTGTCTGATAGTAACACGAAGCTGAGTCAGAGTTTAGAGTCCAGCTCTGCCCAGGATTCTAAGGGGTTCCACAGGGATCCGTTTTAGGGCTCCTGGTCTTCTACATCCTGAGAAAGGATTAAGGAGCAACAGAGCAGATTCTCAATCATCCAGGTCATTGTAGTGTCAAAGGAGTTCCTGTGATCACCTGGACTTGTTCTTGTAGCTTGAAGACGTTTCTCCTTCCATCCAGAAGCTTCTTCAGTTCTGATGCTGGAAACCGGGAGCTATATCTCTGGATCACAGGGTGAAACTGAACAACACTCTCATAACAATGGTCCATAAGTCACACTTCAAGGTGTGAAGTGGAATGAGAGTCGCTGTGGTCACCTGATCCAGAGAGTCCTGCTCTGATTGGTTGAGAGCAGGTAACTTCCTGGGATGAGATCTCAAGGCAGGATGGTCTGTAGCAGATAGATCCGTTGCTGTACAATGCAGTTTAGAGTGCCCGGATTTATATATCAGAGGAACCAAAGAAAGGCTTTGCAAATGCATGGCACAACACAGGAGAGCCACGACATCAGTACAGAACATCTGGATAAAGGAGAAGGGACACACATCTTAGACAAGGACAGGTGGTTTGAGAGGGGAGTGAAGGAGGCCATCTATGTCCATTCAGAATAGTGGTTCTCATATAGTCCCTGGGGGGACGTGCCCCCCTATATATATATATATATATATATATATATATTTATCTGGGTGTATATATATATATATATGTATATGTGTGTATATATTTATGTGTGTATATCTATGTGTGTATATATTTATGTGTATATATCTATGTGTGTATATATCTATGTGTGTATACATCTATGTGTGTATATATCGGTGTCTATATATATATCTGTGTGTATATATCTGTGTGTGTATAAACCCTCCCCTATAGTTAGGTTCCTTATGTGTGTGTAATGACACACAGGAGTCAGACTGAGCCTCTTAGTAAGGGGCCTAATGCTCCTGTAAATAACGTACACAACATTGTCCTATGAACAGATTCATGAATTTCTGTCCTTAGGATCTAATCGTGATTCTCCTCCATGCAGATCTCCAGACTCTCAGATAGAAACAGCTGGTTGTGTAATGACCATGTGTGTTCTCCTGCTGTGTCCCACTTCACTGCTGTTGACGTCCAGACAGGACATGTTTGATTTCATGTTTGATTTTACAGAAGTCAACCGCTCACGATGCAGCCAGACAACCTGGAACAAGCCCTGTTCTCAACAACTCCATATTTAAGAGGAAATGATCAATCAGGATGTTCAACAAGCATTTTTCCAGGAAATAGTCACATCCAAAGCAGCTCCTGAAAGAATTCCATTAATCTGGGTTCATTAATCTCTGGTGACAGACTCCTCATGCAGAATGAAGACTTTCCTCCTGCTGTTTGATTCCAGTTTAGACAAACAAATCTCGACAAGTTCAGTGTCGTGAACAGAAGGAAAGATTTACCAGATCTAACTTCACCAGAGTCCTTGTGAGTTGTTAGATGTTCTGTGTTGCTTCAAAAATAAAGCTTCGAGCCCAAATCTGATCTCAGCACTCCTCAGGTTTGAGAGATTTATCATTTATAATAAATAAGACCATATATAGAGACTTTTATTTTGAAGTGCAATGGACAAAATATGAAACACAGACAGAAATTCACTTTTTTGCTGTTTGTCTCTGTTTTATTTGTTCTTGTCTGTGAAGTTTTTGACAACTACAAGCTGCTTTATTTCTGTTGGTAGAGGTGACACTTTTCTTCTATAAATATGGGAATGAAATTGTGATTAAAATGTACAACAGTAGCCCCAAACGTCTGATCCTAGAATCACTCGTGACTATAACAAACCACAAAAGGCAACTTCCAACCCTGAACACCAGAGTCCAGTGTTCTGTGGGTTCAGGCATCTCTGCTGGGGGCCGTGAGGCCTCGACCTGACCTGCAGCTGCACAGACGACTTCAGGCTGTTTTCCTTGTTCCCTGTGGACAAGACGGCGTTGTGTCCTCCAGACGTCCCTCTGTCCCACACGCTGCGTTTGTTCCACTGGATCAGAGGCCGAAACAAAATGTGCGAGGAGGTGATTGTGGAGAAGGATGGAGGAGGATGGAGGTGGCCGGTGTTTCGTCAACAGACGTGGAATCTGACGACCCCGACTCCAGCAGGTCAACAGTGTTCCTGTTTCCATAAACCACAACAGCTTAGAGGACTGTAGTGGCCCCTCAGAAACCCTGAAGAGGGGCCAGCTGGACCTGGACCAGAGAGCATCATGCCCATAGAATACACAGGTTTCTTCATTTACAGTTAGCAGCTGTTCTGCCTCCTGAAAACTGTTTGATAAGGTGAGAAAATATAAAACTTTATAAAATACAGTTTAAAGAATCATTCATCAGGTCTAATAAAGTACATTTATGTTCGTGTTGGTTTCTGGTCATTTAAAAGTCTATTTGTACCATTTATTTTTGACACAAAAATAAATGGTTGACACAAATTTCATGTACTTATTCCACCTAGAACATAAAAAAGTTATGGCATGTGTTTTGTTTTTTTAGGATAACACCACATTGTCATAAAAATGAAAATCTGAAACTGAAAAAAAGGCAAAAAAATGGCCTTTAACAAGAAAGACTCCTGAACATATTGATGAATGTGATGATAAATAATCACTGCTAAATATAAAATAACAGATACAGACTCTGAAACCTGAATCCTGATAAATGAACGATTGTTAGTAGACAGACAGACAGACAGACAGACAGACACAGACACAGACAGACACAGACAGACAGACAGACAGACAGACAGACAGACAGACAGACACACAGACAGACAGACAGACACAGACAGACAGACACAGACAGACAGACAGACAGACACAGACAGACACAGACAGACACAGACAGACAGACACAGACAGACAGACACAGACAGACACAGACAGACACAGACAGACAGACAGACACAGACAGACAGACACAGACAGACACAGACAGACAGACAGACACAGACAGACAGACAGACAGACAGACAGACAGAGACAGACAGACACAGACAGACAGACAGACACAGACAGACACAGACAGACAGACAGACACAGACAAACACAGACAGACAGACAGACAGACAGACAGACACAGACAGACACAGACAGACAGACAGACAGACACAGACAGACAGACAGACAGACACAGACAGACAGACAGACACAGACAGACAGACAGACACAGACAGACACAGACAGACAGACACAGACAGACAGACAGACAGACACAGACAGACAGACAGACAGACACAGACAGACAGACAGACACAGACAGACAGACAGAGACAGACAGAGACAGACAGACACAGACAAACACAGACAGACAGACAGACAGACACAGACAGACACAGACAGACACAGACAGACAGACAGACAGACACAGACAGACAGACACAGACAGACAGACAGACACAGACAGACAGACAGAGACAGACACAGACAGACACAGACAGACAGACACAGACAGACACAGACAGACAGACAGACAGACAGATACAGACAGACAGACAGACAGATAGACAGACACAGACAGACACAGACAGATAGACACAGACAGACAGACACAGACAGACAGACAGACAGACAGACAGATACAGACAGACAGACAGACAGATAGACAGACACAGACAGACAGACAGACAGACAGACACAGACAGACAAAATGTTAATGACATAATAAACATGCAGGTTCATGAGGTTTATTTCTTTTTTATTCTTCTTTTTTATTTATTTCACTATGAATGAGAAGATGAGATGAATGAAGGACAATGGAGGACATTGTGGGACAACATCTGGGCTGCTAATCCTCAGGCTGTGGTGTAACCCCAGAGGTTTCTAAGAAGAGAAAACTCAGAGTAACCAGAGGCGCATCAAACACAACATCTGCACCTACACATCTGGAATGAGTTCTTACTGGAAAAACAACATTTACAAGAATGATGGGCACTGTTCATTCATGTGTGAAACTGTTGATTCACTGCCACACACAAGGCGGATTATCAACATTTAGAGGACATAGAGATATTTACTGTATTTTCACGACTATAAGGCCACATTAAAGTCTTCTATTTCCTTCAAAATGTTGGTGCTCCCTATGTATGTATGTAGGGGAAGTGTGGGCATGGATTGTAGATAAAATAACAGGGATGTGCGTTATGCAGAACATCGTTGTTTTAACAACCTGAAAATGGTAAAGAGACACGCTGATAAAGCACAGTTTAAACTGAAGGAAATCAGCTACACAGCTGAGTTTAAGACATAAGACAGGTGGTACGAGTTGGAGGAAAGACTGGATCAGTGGATCACAGAGCAGAGACTGGATCCGTGGATCACAGAGCAGAGACTGGATCAGTGGATCACCGAGCAAAGACTGGATCAGTGGATCACAGAGCAGAGACTGGATCAGTGGATCACAGAGCAAAGACTGGATCAGTGGATCACAGAGCAAAGGCTGGATCAGTGGCTCACAGAGCAGAGACTGGATCAGTGGATCACAGAGCAAAGACTGGATCAGACATAAGACAGGTGGTACGAGTTGGAGGATCACTTAGTACGGTACCTTATGGTCATGAAAATACGGTAAACTGTTTCTAAATTGCCTACTTAGCTTGTAAACTATATGCATGTGTGATATCCAACAAGTAGACATTAGGTTTAGTAGGGTCTTACAGGGACTTCCTGACAATGCAGGTGTTGATTGTTATCATTGATCAGTGATCAGTGATCAGGGATCTGTTTGTGTCTCCAGGCTCGCTCCAGCTCGGCCATCATGGGGAGGGGACCCTCGTACATGTTGGTTCTGATGGATCTCAGCTTGTCCTGGTAGTCTCTGGGGAGCCCGTTCTGCTCGGCCCCCATCACGATGACCTGCATGGGGGGAGGAGTCTGTTGATGGGCTGGATCACATCACATGAATGGTACAAATGGACTTTTAAATGACACAAAAGGTACATTTAGAGCAGTGGTTCACAAACAGTGGGGGGGTGCGAGGATCTGTCAGGGGGGGTGTTTGAGCTCAGGGAACATGCTTTTTTATTTTTTTATTTTTATTTTTTTTTACCGTCCTAATACAAAGTACAGTTGCACCTCCACTCCATTAGGGGGCAGCAGAGTGTTCACAGGGAGCATACAGCACAGAGTATGAGTATGAAGTGTAGACACCAAGTGACACCATGAAAACATATTTAACAGGGATGAGAAGACAGGCGGAGAGAGACGGAGATAAAGAGACAAACGAAAGTCTCCCAAAGCTAAGACGAGGAAATATGACGAAGCGTCTGTAGCGCTTGGTTCACTGTGAAAGACCAGTGTGTTACTGAGTCTGAAATGTTGGAGACAGAGACATTAAAGACATTACACCACAATCACTGATAAGACCATTTATGTAGTTTTATTTTTCAGTATCATATGGTTTGACATGGTCAGTCAAAAATGTTTAATTAAGGATTTAATTTAATTTTTTAATTTCAGATGCACTTTAAATCTTTTCTGTTAGTAAATAAAGCTATTCTTTGTTGTAAGTTGGTCCATATTTCTTTCTTTTTTATTCTCTTATATGTTAATAAGGACACAGTGTTATGCAGAGGTACTAATAACAATTTATAGACAAATGATTCTATTTATAGTCACAGGAGGGGTGTTTTTTTCTTCCATGGGGGGGACAGAAAATAAATGAGAAGCACTGGTTTATAGAGGGCTGATAAATGCTTCTTAAAACTGTATTTTATTAAGTTTCTGATTTTCTCATCTTGTTAAATATGATTTGTGGAAGGAATCACTTTCTTTTTGAGGTCAGCTCACACAGAGACAACGAGAGCGTTGGACAATACCAGCGACTCCAGCGCTGCAGGAGACAAAGCTGCAGCTACAAAGCTGCGTGAAGCTTTAAACCTGTGTGGAGCTGTCACATGTCAAAGAACAGTCCAGCAGCAGAGCTATGACACGCAGCCAGGGGGCGTGGCCTCGCTGTTTGGACCAGCGACCACGGTCATGTGACCAGGAACCTGTCCACTGACCCGTGTTCCAGATGCTTCACAGCAAACAATCTGATCTGATCTGTTGTTTTTATAATTCACAACAGCAACGGTAAAACATTAATGAGACAATGTCAAAACACAGACTGAGCCTTATTCAGTTTAAGACATTTTGTTCAGTTTTGTCTTTTAAAAGAAAGTTATTTTGATATTTGTTCTTCACTCTAAAGAAAGAATGGAAAGCTTTCTGTTCTATTATAAAAGTCCAAAAATATGTTTATATGCTACTAAAATGTTTTGTCCAGAAATCAATTTAAACAGCTGTGTGTGTGTGTGTGTATCTAAAATCATAAGGAAATATAGAAAATTAGAACATTTCCAATAGATTCGTGCTGTAGAGGAGATTCATTCATGGGTTGAAGCCTCATCCTCAAGGTAGTGGACCAGGTCGTAGACCAGGAAGTGGACCAGGAAGTGGACCAGGAAGTGGACCAGGACTTACCTGCAGGTACTGAGGTGAGGGGGGGGCGTACACGCAGCTGTTCATGATGTAGGTCCGACAGTGGAGCTCGTGGCCTCTGGTCCTCACCGACAGCTCCACGGGGCAGTAGGCCCCTAACGTCACGTTTTCCTGGCTGCAGGAGACATGAAAACATGACAGAATCCAGGAAATTCCAGGAAACAAACACAGAGTGACGAGTGAAACTCACCTGTCCAGAGACTCCAGGTCCGACATGTTCATCCTCCACACCACCCCCCACACCTCGTCCCCTGGGCTGGTCTCTATGGTGGCCACGCCTCCATGCCACCGGTCACTAGCGAGGCCTTTATGGTTCCCAAACACCAGTTTATAGTCCTGGAGAGGACACACAGGGGAGGAAATGTATGGTTGAGGCGCGACAGGACGCTAAGGATGCTAACAGGACGCGTACCTTCAGCCGGGCCACGCAGTGGACCGTGGCGGACGGGTTCTTCAGCTGGAGCCGCTCCTTCAACAGGTTGCTGCCATATGCAAAGTACAGGAAGGTGTGGTTGTCATCCATGTTCCCAGGTTCAGCAGAAGACGGGTGCAAGGTCAAGAAGATCATGAGCAGGGGGGCGAGGCGAGTTGGGAAGAGGATGAGGTTCAGAGGGTTGAAGTGCGACAGAAATGAAGAACAGTCCTTCCAGCACTCACACTCCATTCTCATGGTAATCCCTGCACGGCCGCTGAGCTCTATTCACACTCACAATACACGGTTCGCCTCATATGTTGAGCCAACAACCACTGAGCCATACACACACATGCACACACACACATGCATGCACGCACACACAAACACACACACACATGCACGCACGCACACACAAACACACAAACACACACACACACACATGCTTGACTTACACATGCTTGACTTACACATGCTTGACTTACTAAATAACATAATAATCTGATTTAAATACATTTTCAAATTCATATTCATGAAAACAAGCTTCTTGTACCAACAACACCAATAACACCAATAGAACCAATAGAACCAATACCATCAGAAATTTCCTGAATTTATATTGAATTTTCTGTTGAAATACTCAACAGATGTTAGATAAACCACACTTTTTACATTTGCTCATCATGTTGTTGAATGAGCTGTGTTTTTAATATCCAGCAACAGAAACCAGCAACAACATGTTATTGATCCCAAAGACAAACATGAAGAGATCAGAACATGATCCATGTGATGAAAAATAGTAAAACTATCATTTAAAAATGGGGACTGCAGGATAAAAGAAATTATCCTGCGTTCAGAAAATAAGAAATTATATAAGAAAAAGCAAGTTTTCTTGCTCTAAAAGACAAAAAACTTATTATAGGACGTGAACACGTAAAAACACAATATTTCAATGAGCCTGTTTATCTGCTGCAGATCTTATAATTTCTGCCTTAGACAAACAGAAGACAGACGACTTATGACGTGTGTGTTCTTCATTATCTCCAAACACTCAGGATCTGGATCAGGAATATTTATCGGTGTTAAATTTATTATTTTGATTATTTTAAATATCTGTAAGACTTTTGAGAACGTCGAATTGATTATTGGTTATGACCTCTATGTGAACAAGATGCTTTCAGCTCGTTCCACTATAAAATATCTGTTAATGACACCTTGTAGGTCTCATCAAACAAAAAGTGTTCAGCTACTTCACTTCTATCTTTCACTCTTTTCCATCACTGCACATTATCTGACAGTTAATCTACTTTGCAGATTAAGATTTTACACATGATCCTGTAATTCAGTGGTTCTGAATGTGATGCATGTGGAACGATGATAAAACTGTCACGTAATCATAAAAACGTGCTACCAGATAGTTTAATTCTCAAAAAGGTTTTTAAAAAATTATAAACACATGCTATCAATGAGTTTTATATTCTAAGTGGATTAAATATTTAAAATTGATCATTTTATTATAAAAATTGCACAAAATCATGATTTTTTTGTACAAATAAATGGACTTTTAAATGACAAGAAACCAACATGAACACAAAATCTACCTTTTCAGAGACCTGATGAATGATTCTTAAAACTGTATTTTAAAGTTTTGGACTTTCTCATCTTGTCAAACACAAGCATTAATATATAAAGTAGTTAGAGGAGAACCTTGTTTGTCAAGCAGATCTTCATCATGAGTACTTATATTTTATATTTTTATTATTTAGGTACATTCTGCTGCCACCACCTGCTTTACTTTTCAATGCAGTAATGTGACTTGTACTGTATGTGTACTTGGTGTTTGCTGCCCTCTAGTGTCAAACAGCACCAGAATCAACTCACTCGTATCCGCTCAGTTTAATTTTTCAGGCACAGAAACAAACACTGATGTGTGTACGTGTTATTTATGAAGATTCCTTCTCCAGCTGCTGCTCGAGTCTTTAGAAAATAAAGCGCAGCTGTCAATCTTCTCAGCGTGATCGTATTCAGGTCCCGTGTGTCCTCTTCAGTCCTCATCGCTGCCCATCTCTAAAGGGTCAAAGTCGGGGTCGTCCTCATCCAGGTCCAAGTCCTCGATGTCCTGGAACAGAGACTCATCCACCTCCACGTTGTTTCCAGCTGCAGGAGACGGCAGGTGTGTGTTGAAAGAGAAAAACATTTAGGATCAACTTACTTAAATTCTCTTTAAAAAGGTTTTTAGTTTCAAATGACATTTTCTTCAAAATGCACTAACAAAATAATACAAATCATCACAGATAGAGACTTGTATAAGATTTTGCTGATAACAATATAATATATTTAATTAAATTATTGTTTTATGGACTTTTGAAAATGGAATCTGTGTTTTTTGGCATTGCTGTGTGATTATTAACCCTCTGTTTCATAGTGTTTCCTCATAACAATTAGGAAACACTATGTTTTTACAGTTAGGTGTGTAAAGGGGGCTTTTATTTTGAAGGAATACAATTTATGAGGTCACATGACCAGTCCCATTTGACATCATTGTCTCACAACCAAAGGTTAAAAAAATCACCAGAGAAAAAAATGACTCAATATCTGGGGTAAGTACAAGTTTTTTTTCTAATTAAATACTAAAACTGATCCATTTGTGAGACGTTTTTGTACCAGAAATGTCTGAATAAAACCCATAATAAACAGATTGTGTCTCTTTACCATCTTCTAGGAACTGAATGTCAGACGTGTCCAGGTTGTGGTCGGTCTCAAACAGCTTTTTACCTGTGAGGAAACATCAAACTTCAGTCCATGTCTCACACTTTAAAGCTGGTCCAGCTGGACAGGAATAAATAACAAATTCATTAATTCACCAGTGAGCTTCGGTTTTCCTCCCTGCTCCTCCTCTTTCTGCTTTTTCCTCCTCAGCTCAGACATCTCCAGCTCAAACGCAGCTTTCCACGCCAGGAAGTTCTCGATGGTGACAACGGTGCCCTGGAACGCCACCTGTCAATCAAACACACACACACACAGCTGATGAGAACAGACCCCCCCAACGCTGGAGTCAGAGTTTCCATCAACATCACGTCCCGACCTTCTCTGCTTCCTCCGCCTCCTTCTCTTTCCTCCGTTTCTCCTCCTCTCGTCTGTTCTTCATCATGTCGACGATTTCGTTCAGTTTCTCCTGCACGGCCGTCACCAGGGTGAAAATCATCACCATGCCCAGGTTCTCTTCTGCCTGCAGAACGAACACACACACATTTATAATCTCAAACATGAAGATATTTAAACTCCATCCAGGAGCTGCACCGAGTTTAATTTTAATTTGAAATGATAGGCACAGGAAATGACAACTGGTGCATTTACAGCTGATCCCTGTTCATTAGAACGTGTGTTATTAAACCACTACCAGTTTGTTATTAGATAGTTATTAAGCTATTATTATTATAGACAATTATTTATTTATCAAAGGATAGTAGAGCTCTAATAGTGTGTTTATTCGTTCCAAACCAGCATCGTATGACTGTGGTTTGAGATCGTAAAATAAATCTAAAAAAATAATTATAAAATAAGATGGCAAACAGCCTCTTGTTAGGTGCTGCTACACAAACTGTCTGTACTGATTCAGAGAATTTTTACTCTTTTTAAGGAAGGACAACATTTAAAAAAAATAATGTTTTAGTTGAGGGATCTGAGAAGTAAAATTAGAAAAAAAATAGTTAGAATTTATGGGAATCTTTTCACTTGGAAGTGGTCAAAGACGTTTTATCTTTCAGTGTTTACAAAACCATCCAAATTAAGACCAGAGTGGATCCTAGAGGGGTTCTACAGACTCTCTCTGTGGATAGAGGACCTGGACCAGACCTGGACCAGATCCTCCATAACCTCCAGAGATCCAGACCTGCTGCTGCAGTAAGGTGAGGATGTCCTCCACGTCCTGGTCCTCCAGGTTCTCCAGGGAGTGGATCTCCCACAGCGGAGGCTCATCTGGATATTTTTCTACATACGTGAACTTTAACGTCACTTCCACGGCTACAAGAGAGAGAAAACAGAGCATATCAAACACGGGTCTGCTGCTTATGAAGAACACGACCCCCTACACCCCCATAGAACTCCTACAGGACTTGATCCAACAGAAACAGACTGAAAGACACTCATTGATTTTTGACAATTTTTTTCTTTTTTTTTCCCCTCACACACACACACACACACACACACACACACACACACACACTCACTTTCTCCGTCCTCGCCAGCATCTGATGTCACAGTGATGGTGAAACTGATGGGATCCTCTGAGAGAACTGAAACAACAAAAATGTTGTATAAATATTATAAATATATTAATTAACACTGTTTTAACTTCAATATAAAGACAGTTTCTATACGTCTCGTTATGGGATTATGGGATATCTGGGATTTAATGTGGAGTTTCTATATAAAGTAAAAACTGCTGAAACAGGACCTGCACAGACCAGATACAGGACCCGGACAGACCTGGACAGACCAGATACAGGTATGGACAGACCAGATACAGGACCCGGACAGACCAGATACAGAACCCGGACAGACCAGATACAGGACCTGGTTCAGACTAGATACAGGTCTAGACAGACCAGATACAGGACCCGGACAGACCAGATACAGGACCTGGTTCAGACCAGATACAGGTCTAGACAGACCAGATACAGGACCTTGTTCAGACCAGATACAGGTCTAGACAGACCAGATACAGGACCCGGACAGACCAGATACAGGACCTGGTTCAGACCAGATACAGGTCTAAACAGACCAGATACAGGACCTGGTTCAGACCAGATACAGGTCTGGACAGACCAGATACAGGACCCGGACTGACCAGATACAGGACCTGGTTCAGACCAGATACAGGGCTAGACAGACCAGATACAGGACCTGGTTCAGACCAGATACAGGTCTGGACAGACCAGATACAGGACCTGGACAGACCTGGACAGACCAGATACAGACCTGGACAGACCTGGACAGACCAGATACAGGTCTGGACAGACCAGATACAGGACCCGGACTGACTAGATACAGGACCTGGACAGGTCCCAGGTCCTGCTCCCCCCCCCAGTGATGGACATGTGTCTTTCAGTAAACAGCCGGCAGCTAATGCTAATAGTGATGCTAAAGCTAAGCAGCTAGCTCGGTGGACCGGGTCCAGACCTGTGTAGGAGTCCGGGTAGATGGACTCTATGGCCTCCAGCTCGTTCCTCTGCTCCTCGGCGTAGTCTGTCATGTTGTTGTTATCTGTGACGTAGAACAACCATTACTGAGAGGAGCTAACCGCTAACAGCTAGCAGCTAACGGCTAGCTCAGTGCTGCGTGTTCACCGCTCGGTTCGATCGATGAGATCGACGCTCGGACTCTTTGGTCTGATTCTGGTGACGTGCGACACACACACACACACACACACACACACACACACACACACACACAAACACACGCACACACACACACACGTCAGTGTTTTATTTTATTTTATTTTGCTGAGTTGTTTCGTTAGTGTGATTGTGATAAATCTATTCGTTAGGACTGACACACACTCCATCCAAACAGGTATGTGTTGATTTCTGTGATAGAATGAAGGTTGTCGTCTAACTTTTTCATTTATTTTATTCCAAGTCCCAGACACAGGACTTGGATTCCTGGTCATAGGATAAAGCTAAGGAGCTAAATGAAACATGTCATTCATTCGTGTTTACCAGAACATATGCATGTACTTACATTTACATTTTTACATCATTCACATTTAGTCAGTCTATGTGGGGCATCAATAGTTTTACTAGACTTCTTTACCCACTGAGCTCTCAGATCAGGTCCTGGGGAACGCTGTGGGTCCAGGTTTTTGTTCCAACCAGGCAGTAACACACCTGATTCTACTAATCAACCATCAGAGCTCTGTGTGTGTGATGGTGTTGTTCTGTCAGATGACCTCTTCTGTTTTGGTTCTACTCGTGTAGTTTGAGATGCTGCAGTATAAGTATAGTAGTATAGTATGATAGTATAAGTGTTCTTGAGGAGCATCCTCATCTTCCCATTCCTCTGCTGGTTCTTCTACTCCTAAAAGGATCAACTACAGGAGTGGTCGGCCGTTCTTACTTTTTCATGGAGCTTCTGGTGGTTTCCTTGGTCTGCTTTAGACTCTAGAAACACAGGTAACCTTGTTTTACGTTTTCTGTTGAACAATAACTCTGCTGGGGTTTCCCATGTAGTTGAAAAGAGATAAATAGGGACTAGATATAATAGATGTGAATCTGTACATTTTAGAAAAGTCATTGAAAGCTCGACAGTTAAAGTGAGGTCCATAGTCTGCTCATATTATCTGGGTATTTCAACTTCACTTTATGTCTCTTTTAGTTTTAGTAGGTTCTCATCATTAGTGATGGCTCAGGCCAATTTTTCCCACATGAGACCCTGGACAACTCTTTTCGTCAAGGTTCACATGCACAGTTTATCTGTGGTCATACATGGTATTTGGTTCAGTATCATATGCCATAGACAGTCTATCTGCTACAAGCAGTTCTTTGTCTGGATGAACTCTAGCTTAAGGTTGAGTTTCTGCATATTCAGAAATACCCCATACCTAGAGGTTTATGGAGACTAGAGGTTTATGGGGACTAGAGGTTTACGGGGACTAGAGGTTTACGGGGACTCAATGTTTATGGGGACTCAATGTTTATGGGGACTAGAGGTTCATGGGGACTCAATGTTTATGGGGACTAGATGTTTATGGGGACTAGAGGTTCATGGGGACTCAATGTTTATGGGGACTAGAGGTTTATGGGGACTAGAGGTTTACGGGGACTAGAGGTTTACGGGGACTATAGCTTCATGGGGACTCAATGTTTATGGGGACTAGATGTTTATGGGGACTAGAGGTTTATGGGGACTAGAGGTTTACGGGGACTAGAGGTTCATGGGATCTCAATGTTTATGGGGACTAGATGTTTATGGGGACTAGAGGTTTACGGGGACTAGAGGTTTTTTGGGGACTAGAGGTTTACGGGGACTAGAGGTTCATGGGGACTCAATGTTTATGGGGACTAGAGGTTCATGGGGACTAGAGGTTTATGGGGACTAGAGGTCAATGGGGACTAGAGGTTCATGCGGACTAGATGTTTATGATCAGACTTTGCTCCTCTGAGAACACTCATTCTGATCATGTGATTTGGCTAAAAAATGACAAGATGAGTAAGTACACCTCCAGATAGATTATTTCTTGTTGAGACAAGACTTACTCATTTAATTGTCATTCCATGCTATGCTCATCTGGGCATGCTTCTTCATAGTTTTAATGTCAGGTTCAACAAGTTCCAGGTGATTCAGAGTCATACAAAATTACCATGATACACAAAAATGGACAAGATGCATTTCGTACACTTTATTTTTCATATTAAAGTGGAAGCAGACAACTCTTTTAAAACTTATAGTTATGAAGTAAACTCTTGAACTCTCTAATTCCACAGTTTCATGTTTACAGAATAAAGGCACCATTATTGTTTAGACTGTATCCTATAAAACTAATAATCCTTATAATATAAGGATATATGTAATATAAGGATATATATCCTTATAGTCCCCTGAAAAACAACGTGATGTGTTAAATTATGTATTGTGGGATTGGACATGGAGGTCGTCATGGCTTTAGTTAAGATTAAGATAAATTCTGTACGAAGTGGCTCTTCCTATTTCATTTGTTTAGTTTCCCAACAAGTGTAAATGTTATAAAAACGAACATGCTGTTAGTTACTACATGCATTGTTAGAGGTAGCAAGAGTAGTGTGCATATAAAAGTAGTGTGTGTAAAATAGTGATTATGCCCTGGATTATTCATTGTGCTTCTATGAAGTTGAAGCATTCGACATTACACTGAGTAACACAATGGAAGAGCTGCTTATTTGTGAGGAAGCCTGTAGCAGCTTTTCCTGAGACAAACACACATACGTTAGACTTAAATACCAGTCTATTAGTGGTGGCCAGTGTCTATTCCTTGAACGTTCAATGACAGACAAACATGTCCTTGTCCTCCAGGTCCGTAGTTCTCAACCTTTTTGAGTCATAACCACAAATTTTACATTCAGTGTCTTTGGTGAATGTTTTTCATCAATCAATTCATACTAAAGCATGGAACTAGCAGATGGTCCCTAACATGGACCACAGAATGACGGGAAGTCGACAATGTGGAGTTTTATCCTTAAGAAGGATAAAACTCCACATTTAGAGAATATATAATAACGAGCCAACTTTATGGCAGTGAAGTCTGATATTTGTGGAGCCTCGAACCCGTACCATGTTTCTCTGGTGGTTCTGGTGAAGGAGCCATTGCTGCATTTGTTGAGCTCACAAACCTGTGGCTAAAACAACTTTATGCCTGTTTGTCTCTCACATTCCTTTATTTTTCTGTTCTCTCCTGTGCTTCAATGACCAGAATCTCATGTGCACAGTTCAGATGAATAAATTTTGGATGAAGCTGAAAACAACTAATACAACTCTCTAGTTAAATTATGTGATTTAATATTAATGCAAGGACCCTTACTGTTGTAATGTTTAATTGGCCTGATTTTTCAATATAAATTTGGAGGTTTCCGCCTGTCTGTGAACACGTTTTGTTGGTTATGATGAGCTGAGGACACTTGTCAGCTGTGTCTGGATGTGTGAATGAGGACGGAAGTCAAGAGACGAGACGCCTCTTTGAGACTAACCGCTTGTCTTCTAACGTCTGGTTGGACACAACTTTATATTTTGTACATTTAGATTTTTCCCCAAATTATTTGGCGACTCCCAGGATCTTCTGACCCAAAATGGCATCAGGACCCATGGTTGAGAATAGCTGTTCTAGCTCATCTCTATTCCATGCTCGATGTCCAGGACTGGTCTCTTTTCCGGTGTTAGGTCCTTGTGGGGCCTCTCTACGTACTGCTGCAGAGTGCTGTAATACTGCTCACTTCTGGAGAAGGTGTAGAGCTTCGAGATCTCCTCCCAGGACTTGTGGTTGGGGAACGGGAACGGCTCTGGGTCCCTGTTCTCAAAGAAGCTCTGGAGGTTTCTCTCGGCCAGTTTGGTGGCGTATTGCTCGGCGAACGTGTCGAAGCTTGTCTTCTCTTTTTCCACGTAGCGTTTCCAGAAGGTGAGCTGCAGGTAGCTGACCTTGGAGCGGCAGTTTGTGTAGCAGGTCCCCAGCAGACCCACGGTGGCAGCGATAATGACGATGCACCAGCCCAGGATCTGCACACAGGTAGAAACATGAGTATTAGCAAGTAGTACAGTGGCCAGTGTTTGGCCTTATGAGGATGTGTTCGATTGTTCCATAGTCTAAATCTGGAGGGCGATCCTGGTCCTAGAGGCTGGTGTGGCTGCAGGTTTTTGTTAAGAGCCAAGCAGGAACACACCTGATTCTACTAATCAACCATTAGAGCCCTAGCTAAGGACCTTTATAAATAAAATCAGGTGTGTTACTGCTTGGTTGGAACAAAATCCTGGACCCACACCGGCCCTTCCGGGACCAGGATTGCCCATGCCTAGTCTAAAGGAAAGACATGGGAAGTTACTGTATATATTATTACTGTATTATTATCATTATTTTAAAAGGACTACAATTTATGTTGAAAGTATGGATGAGTTTTGACATTGTGTTGATAGATCAAGTAAAACTGGACTTATATATATATATATATATATATATATATATATATTATATATATGTGTCTACAAATTATTGAGTTTAATTTTAGAGGTTCAGGTTAGGTAGATTCTGTTAGATGGTAGTGCTGGGATTTTCTGAGGGTCTTTCATTAGCAGCTTAACCAGCTAACGTATTAGTCTGGATACCAGAGCTTTGAATTGTCACTAAATCGCTGGGACGCAACATGAGGAGGAGCTGTGATATGGAGCTTTACACTGGAACTTAATTACTGCTGAACTGGGGTCTGCTGCTTAGGAATTGGGCTCCACGTGGCCACGATTCTACCCCTACACCACTACGCCTAGTGGATTTTAACGTTTAACGATAATAATGAGCTTTTGACTATCTATCCAAAAACTTCCATAAATAAGGATATGCACCGTTATGCGATGCACAACTATATCTGAGAGTTGAGTTTGATCCAACATTCAGAGATATGAGAGGAACAGACTGACAGGTGTTTCCTGTTTTATAGATAGATGATTCTCCTTTTAAATATCCTGCTTGGAGGCCGATGGTGTTACTTTTACACTACAGTTGCCAAAAGTTATATAATAAAGTTAATTATACTTTTTCTTTTACATTTGTAGGACACTTACCAAAGTAAACTATAAATCACAACCAGGACTGTTTTTGTCAGGGTGTAAATGATTCCTTCACTGCCCTCCACTAACAAAGTGATTTTCTCTAGAAACCAACGTGAATTTGAAAAAAGCAGAAACTCTAAGCATCCTGCAAACCACTGTGGTTAAACAGCTTTTGTCCACATGGGTCTAATCTCAGCATATCTAAATAACGTCCTGTTTGTTGATCCAAACACAGACTTCAGACAGTTTTTCTCCTAAATCAACTCCTGTTTATAAATCTGCACAAACATCTCAGAAACAACAACAACTAATTTTTATTCTTTTAACCTGTAGTGTGGTATCTAACATGTAGTGTTTCCATTCCTGTCTGATGAGGTCAGATGTCGCTGGGTGTGGGTCTATGTTGTTCTTTGGGAAGAAAGCAATTAAACCCAGCTCATAGGCTAAAAACTAGAACACACTTTAAAACAAAACACATTTTTAAGGGACGACTCTTACTAAAACCATCATCAATGTGAGTGTAACCCAGTGCTTCTCAATTATTTCCTGTCGCGCCTCCTATGGAAGAAGAAAACATCTCTTTGTCTTGTTGCTGTCCGCTGCCAACATTCAGACTCAGTAACACACCGTTTTTCACAGTGAACAAACGCTACAGACGCTTCGTCATATTTCCCTCGTCTTAGCATGAATCCAAAATGATCAGTGTGTAAAATATCATCATCTGAGGTCCATGGTGAACGTAAGGAGACAGTCCTGAATCTGCTTTGGAAGGTCTACAGGTTCCAGAGGAGAACTCTGCTTTCATTCAGCTTCTGCTCCTTTTCATTGAGATGAATGGTGTTTTAAACTCTTTACGACCAATAATATTTCTCCAGACAGTTTAAACTTTCAGCAGCTTAGATTTATCTTTTAGCTCAGTGATTAGTCACGCTAGTCAAAGCCCCTCGCGCCTCCTATAACGTGTGATTTATTTATTTATTTTTTAGATGCCACTCTGTATCTTCTATGGGAAGATAAGGAGAAGCTCGTGATTTTCATTACATGGCTCATGTTAACAGATTAGAGCAGTAGCCACAGCCTGTTAGCTCCACATTAAAATATGTTGATGATGTGATGTTACATCATCATCATCCTCATCATCCTCATCCTCCTAATCATCATCATCATCCTCCTCATATCAGCAACAATCACTCATTGTCTCTTAAGGCATCAGACATAGACATGAGTGTGTGCGTATATATAACATCTCTTTTGGGCTTAGGTGTGTGTGTGTATATATATATATATATATATATATATATACATTTTACCTATATCTGTGGTCAGACATGGATCAGACTCAGAACCACAGATGGAAGTGTCTTAATTTCATTCATTTTCAAGGTGACTAGTTTATTTTGCAGTGATCTGTGAAGTTGAAGATCCAACCAGGCCAGATCTTATGATGACCCGTACCACCGTGCACGCCTGCAGGATTCTACAGAGGTTTTCCATCAGGATTTGTAGTGTCCAGCCTGAAGTGACGTCACAGTAATCTCATTTTCTCGGACGTGACGTGGTGACCACGGCGTGGACCCAGGCCGCCCCTCCTACCTGTGACTGGGCTCTGAACATCAGCAGCAGCTCCATCCGTTCGTCATTGGACAGCTTGGACCGGTCGCAGGGCACCCGGGCCAGCTCCTCGCGACACTTCTCCGTCTTGTTCTTGCAGAACAGATCCACCACCAGGTTGTCGTCCAGGCCGCTGACGGCGCACTCGTAGAAGGTCCCGTTGAGCAGGGCCACGCAGAGCCACATGACGGGGGCCACGCAGGCCCCGCTGAGGATGTCCAGGAACGCCCGGAGGCAGGAGAAGCAGTTCCCGCGGGGGCACAGCTTGACCGGGTCCAGGCAGCAGCCGGTGTAGAGCCTCCACAGCCGGCTGCTGAGGAACAGGCCCAGGATCAGCAGCACGGCGGCCGGGCCCAGCAGGAACGTCATCCCGTACGCGAAGTTCTGGTCGTGGTTGCAGGGGCACTGGAAGGAGACCATGGAGAACACCCGCTCCCCGCCTAGGGTCAGGAGAGCCATGAAGCTGTAGCCGATGGTGGCCTTCTGGTTCATGAAGAACCGCAGGACAGTCTGGAAGTTGTCCATTGTGGTCGATCACAGGCAGATCTGAAGAGGCGTGAGGACATGGGCTCTGTGTGCAGCCTGCAGTCGCGTCCTCTTGGATTTTTATTAGCGGCAGAAGAAAAAAACACATCAGCCGAGCCCGGCCGGCCCCTCCCTGCTGCTGGCTGCATCTCCATGACTCCTCCCTCGCTCTCCTCCTCGTTTCTTTCCATTTCCTTTTAAGCCTGCAGAGGGAATCCCCTGTCGAGCCACCGCAGCCCTGGTGTGTAAATCACATCCCGCTTCCCTCTTGTCTGCTGCTTTATGGGCGACTTCCCTCCCCAGCTGCAACAGATCGTTTCTAAAAGTGATCGGTTGAGGCTCGAACCGGCTCTTCCAGTTTCTCCCATCACAGTTCATCTGAAAAACACACCGCCTGCAGCATTTTTTCATAATTGCTGCCTTACACAACAAAGGAAATGAAAGCTTGTTTGTTTTAAAGGAACAACAAGTATATGAAGCAGATTTCATATTAGGAATCTAATAATGATTCATTTCCATATGTCTAACAATTCAAAGATAAAAGAGCAGAACTCTGCTGCAAGAAAACTTCAGTCTGCTGAAATGTTTCCATATAGGAAGAAAAAGCTTCGCCCCAGATCCTAAGATAGTGAAAAGTGACAAAACACACAGGAAGCCATAGTGAAACAACATTATTAGTATTATTGCTTTCCTTTTTAAGCTGCACCCCGGATGTGTAAATGTATCACAGGTTTAAAAGAGGAAGTTTTTTCATCACCGGTGCCCACAGGCTGTTATGTTATGTCAGTGACAAATCATGTTTTAGAGTCAAAGACCTTTTAAAATACAGCTTTAAGAATCATTTATCAGGTCTATAAACGTACTTTTTGTGTTTATGTTGGTTTCTTGTCATTTAAAAGTCCATTTGTACCACTTGTTTTTTTTTTTTTTTTTTACAAAATCATGATTTTTTTGTCATTTTTGACACAAACTGTAAAATGGTGTAACCTATAAAGAATGATGAATTTTAAATATTTAATCCACCTAGAATATAAGACTAGTAGCATGTGTTTTTTATTTTTTCTTAAACTTTTTATGACATTTAAAGTATCTGGTACCAGGTTTTTAGGATTACACCACATGACAGTTTTATTTGTTTTATGTCTATCAGCAGCACAGGAAGTGATGAGTGGTGTGAATTTCCTGTTTAAACCCACACAGGCAGGTAAACAGGTCAGTTCATCTGTGTTCAATGGTAAATCTAACAAAAAAAAACTGAGGACAATGAAGACTTGTTAAAAACATATACATTTAATAAATCATAATTAAATTAATCAGAATCACAATCAGCTTTATCATTTAGGTATGGACAACATGGTTACAGCTTCAAATGACCACTGATGAAACTGTAATAGATGTAATCTGGTATAGATAGTTTGATTAGCAGCATCCTAATCAAACACAGCTTTTGGTGTAGGAATAATTAAATTAATAGATTTTAAGTTTAACACTTTCACCAATGATTTGTCTCTTTTTCATAATGTTGAGGAATTGAACATTCCAACTGAATGGTAAGAAGCACTTTAAAATGGTAGCAGAGCCTGCAACTCTCAGGCTCCTCTCCTGTGGAATCAGTACTAGCATAGGTTTAGACTGCAGTCCTACTATAGTACTAGAACAGTAGTAGCATAGGTTTAGACAGAAGTACTACTATAGTACTAGTACAGTAGTAGTATAGGTTTAGACAGAAGTACTACTATAGGACTAGTACAGTAGTAGCATAGGTTTAGACAGAAGTACTACTATAATACTAGTACAGTAATAGCATAGGTTTAGACAGAAGTACTACTATAGGACTAGTACAGTAGTAGCATAGGTTTAGACACCAGTACTACTATAGTACTAGTACAGTAGTACTGATGAACTTTTTAACTGTGTTCTCATTCTCAGTCACAATTCAATAGATTTATTTGATTCTACTTAATCATCTTCATCTTTGTTCTAACGTGTTGTTTCCATCCTGTTCCTCATCTCTTCAGCCTGAACTGATCCTCCTCACTTTCTCTTCCTGAGGTTTCCTCGTCTTTTTTCAGGGACGTTTTCCTTGTCTGATGTGAGGCTCTAAGTGTTGCTGTTGTACAACCTGACTTGACTCGATGTGAACACACTGGTCTAATGCTCCCGCTCACAGCACCATCCTGCCATCGTCTACAAAGCTCAGAACAGCAGGATTGTCTATAGGAGACTGAGACTTGAGTGAAGCCATCCTCATGGTGTTGCTTTCCATCTCCTGCCAGCTCTCCACGTACCGGTGCAGCGTGCTGTAGTACTGGTCCTGGGTGCTGAACCTGTACAGGGAGGAGATCTGCATCCAGTCCCTGTTGGAGGGGGTGACCAGGCTGTCCGGCGGCGTCTGCTCGAAGAAGCTCCTCAGGTTCCTCTCGGCCAACTCCTTGGCGTGTTTGACGGTCCGGGAGTCCAGCAGGTCGCTCTCCTCCCGGGCGTAGGCCCGCCAGAACTCCAGCTGGTTGTGGCTGATGGGAGAGCTGCAGCGGGCCAGGCAGGTCAGCAGCAGGCTGGACAGCATCAGGAGGGCGATGAGCATCCAGCCCAGGATCTGTGGCCCCAGGAACACAGCGGTTAACAAAACAACAGGTACTTTACCTTCATTTTTGTAAAAAGCTGCCTTGGCAAATCTATGTTTTTACAGTAATTGGGGCTTTTATGTTGAAAGGTCAAATGACCAGTTCCTTTTGCTCTAGATTATAAAACTAGTTGATATTATGTGTTTTAAATTTTTTAAACCTTTTTAAGAGAGTTTTAACTTTTTCCCTTCAAAAGTGACCACAACAATGACAAAAATTAATAAAAAATGGGTAAATCAGTAAATAGACGCAGGGGTCTGGTTCACTCAGTTCATTAAGTGGCTGTATTAAATGAGGGAAGCGTAACTGTTAATCCAATAATAAATGAGGAAATGTGCACCACAGCTGACGTCAAATTAGGAAATAACAAAAGGGGAAGTCGGTTTTGAAATATGAGATATTCATCATCTCAATAAGGTGAGGTAAACACAACTACTTGATGGGGAACGTGTGGTTTTCTTTTTATTATTATGGTGATGTGGTAAATTTCCACTTGCTGCTGTTTGAGGTCTGGAACCTAAAAACTTGACTTTTTCATGTAAAAATACTTTTTAAGGCAAATGTTGCAGAAGTAAAAAAACATCATTTACCGAGTCAAGTTTAACTATAGAAAATATTCATTAACGTAGACATGCACTGTAAAAAACTGCTTCAAATTTAGAACAGGATCATACTGTATATCAGGAAAACTGTAAAATACTGTTAAATGTTCATATGTAAAATAATTATAAATTCTGTTGTTTAACCTAGACAGTGAAATACGTGTTATTAGGGTCAGTGACACATCACATCAAGGTTTACAAATTAAAAACACACACATTAGTTTTATATTCTAGGTGGATTAAATATATCAAATTTGTTATGATTCTTTTTTTGGTTTTTGTGTCAGAGAAAATCACACAAAATCATGATTTGTGTGAAACTAAATGGCCTTTAATTGATAGGAAACCATCATGAAGACAAAATGCACATTTTGAAAGTTTCTTAAAACTGTCTTTTAAACGGTTTCTGATTTTCTCATCTTGTCAGACATGATTTATCACTGATAAAGCATTGGTTTAGAAAGTAGTACTACTATAGTACTAGTACAGTAGTACTGCAGGGACCTCATCAGATACATATCTTCTCTTTCTTTCCTCCATGTGTAATAACTCCTGATCCACTGATGAACTTTTTAACTGTGTGTTCTGTGTTTTCTCATTCTCAGTCACAATTCAATAGATTTATTAGAATCTACTTAATCATCTTCATCTTTGTTCTAACATGTTGTTTCCATCCTGTTCCTCGTCTCTTCAGCCTGAACTGATCCTCCTCACTTTCTCTTACTGAGGTTTATGAATCTCTTTTTCAGGGAGGTTTTCTAAAAACTGTCCCTCCATGAATGGACACCCATCCCTAATGTTCCCCCCTCAGGTGAGTGTGAGGCAGAGTGTTTGACCTGGGACTGGGCCCTCAGGACGACCAGAACCCCGTCCACGTCCTGCGGGTCGCTGCCTCTCCTGCAGGGGAACATGTGCAGCTCCGTCTCGCAGCGGCTCCGCTGGCGTGTGTCTCCACACAGAGGTTTGACGAAGGCGCTCACGTTGGCGCCGGTCATCACGCACTCAAAGTACCTCCCGTTGAGCAGGGCCACAGCGATCCAGCTGCAGGGGGCCACCAGGGCCGTGGCGCTGATCTGGAGCAGGACGGCGCCGCAGGTCAGAAGCTTCTTCCAGCGCCACGGCCGGGCCCCCCCACACAGGCCCGTGAACAGCTTCCACGTCCTCTTGCTCAGGATGTAGCCCAGTAGCAGCAGGGCCAGTGCCGGCACCAGCAGGAACACCATCCCGTACAGGAAGTTCTGCCCGTTGCAGGGGCAGGAGAACACCACGGAGGAGAAGACCTGCTCCCCTGCCGCTGTGAGCAGCGCCACCAGCCCGAAGCCGAACCCGGACTGTTGGTTGGCGATGTTCAGAACCGTCTTCAGCTTGTCCATCTCCGGCTGCTGCGGGAGACACTGGCAATCACACTTTCACTTCCACCTTCTCAGAGTCTGAGTGTGTTGTTGGTGATCTGCTCCTCCCTTTTCTCCCCCCCAAAAAAACCCACAAGCATGCTCAGTTCTGCCTTGTTTAGCATGTTACCAACATACACGTTGCTCTGCATCCTGGTGTGTTCTGACATGACAACACACACAGTATTTACCCTACAAAAAAAGACTAACTAAAAAATACTTTTAGGCAAAAAGTTAAAAGTTTATTACAAATACAGTACTAACAACCTAAAACCCACTAACACACCAAAACATTAATGGAACATCAGAAACACACTAATCGAATACCAAAACCCAATAATAGCACACTAATAACACATCAACAACACACAAGTAACACACTAAATTTCCACTAACACAGTAAAACACAATATCCCACTAAAACGGTTTTTAAAGTTTTAATACTAAACCATTAATATCACACTAACATGTTAATAACACATTATAACATTGTATTATTAATTTGCTATTAATGTGTTTTAATGTGTTAATATTGTGTTTATAGTGTTCTGTGTTATTACTGTATTTTAGTGTTTTATTGTGTGAAACCATGTAGAATTAGTTGAGATCAATGGACTTGTGCCAACATTGGTGCCTAAGGTCAGTTAGGTCATTTGACATGTGAGCATCATTGTCTTTTATTCTGAAGTTTTCAGAAATAAACTCACTATCTGGGTTAAGTTAACTTTTTTTCTTTTTACATTTAATTACATTTTTATTTTATAGTTTTTATGTAAAATTCCTGTTTAAATAACAAAATAAATACAACATTTCCTCTACTGTTTATTTATTATTCAGGTCATTTTAAATTAGAAAAATATTCAAAATGTTTTTTTCAGGCCTATATTATGTAAAGTAGAATTTCATGCAATAAAGGGTTAAATACACTGAATCCATGCAGCAGGAAGGTAACCATGGTTACCGTAGACTGAAGTCCCGCCCCTCCAGCTGGGCCCCGCCCCTCTAGCAGACCCCCACTGGGCCCCGCCCCTCCGCTGGAGTCCCGCCCCTCCGCTGGGGGCCGCTGCTGCTCCTCCGCCGCCGCTCGGAGCTGCAGAAGAAGAGCGTGTTTCGTGTTTAGAGCGGAACAGACGGAGCGTTAGCCAGCCTTCTGACATTCAGCTGCATCCAGCTCCTGAACGGTTCCTCCTCCGGTCCACTGAGCCCGCAGCGGAGCCGAACCCAGCGTCAAACCCCGGACCGGTACCTGCCCCCTAGAGGATCCGCCATGGCAGAGAACACAGGTGAGTGTGAGCTAGCGCTAGCCGTGCGGCTAGTTCGGGTCACTTTGAACGAGCTTCGAATTAGCTTCAACTCGCTAAATAGCCGCATGTAGTCGGTTCGTTGTTTGGACCAGGAGCCGCGTCCCGGGCGGGTCCTGGGCTGCAGAATCCCCCGTAACGGAACCTCCAGCAGCCCGGACGGTACCGTTAGCCTGAAGCTAGCCTGGCGTTAGCCGAGCTGCGTGTGGTTCAGGACACGTTCACACACATATTCTGGTTAGAGTCGCCTTGTTGACTAAATGTAAACGTCCGGAACACCTGCAGCTTAAACTGGATCAATACAGAACATCTTGGTTCTAAAATGAAGAAAACTAGCTAGCAACCAACAGGACCAGCATCGACTCACTAGCGACCAACAGGACCAGCATCGACCAATTAACGACCAACAGGACCAGCATCGACCAATTAACGACCAACAGGACCAGCATCGACCAATTAACGACCAACAGGACCAGCATCGACCAATTAACGACCAACAGGACCAGCATCGACCAATTAACGACCAACAGGACCAGCATCGACCAATTAACGACTAACAGGACCAGCTCCACAAGCTGCTGCTGGACCTGGTTTAGCAGAGTGTTAGATGATAGACCCCCCTATGGCATTGGTAGGTGGGCTCACCTGTGTTTGACCCTTCAATCAGGGCTGGGATGGAGGTCCCAGCTCATCAAACATGGAGAGACAGATATTTATAATATTAATAATTATACTCAGGAAAATAAATGTGTGTCAGCTCCTTCCATGTTGTAATGACCAGTTTGTTTGTTTCTCTCTTTTTCGTCTTGATCAGAACAAAATGAAGCGAAACACGACAACTCGTCGTCCCCAGGAATGACGGACCAGGAGAAGGAAATAGCAGCCAGTGCATATGAAGCGTTTTCGGTGAATAAACTCCACTAAACACCATAACACTTCAAATCTGTCAAATCCTCCAAAACCTTAGAGACTAACTTAAAACATCACATTTTGTTTGATTTAAATGGTGATAAGAAGTGAAGCCTTCTCTGAATATTAATAAATGCATCATCAAAAGAAGAGCAACAGGTTTTGTGAAAGTAAAATTTGCTTCTTGGAAGTGCATTTGATACTGTTGGTTAAGCCTGTTAATTTTCCTCTTAAATGTATTTGTAAAGAACATGCATAAATAAACTGCTGCTCATCCCACACATGCATGTTAGAGGTTTATATACATTTCTTTATAATTGCTCTGAAACAACTGAGAATTTCAGGCGAAAAATACAAACTCATAAACAGAATGAATGTACAATTAACTTGTTGATAAAATACATAAAACACCAATCACAGACAAAACAAATCAAAACAGCCACAAAAGACATTTTTTATCAGGAATAATTGTGTCCTCCTTTAGACAAATATGCTTCATTTTTCTTTTTTTAATGTTATCATACAGAGAAATAAACATCACAGTATAATATTTATTGTATGGATTAGTTTATTATTAACAGGATACCACCCATAAACGTTACCTGTTGATTTGTTACCTGAAATTATTTGATATAATAAATATAAATGATTTAGTATAATAACTATAGATGATTCTAGAACAACCAGCCTAACCATGAACGTCTGTGCTGCATTCACTGTCCTCACAGAGCGGGAAATATGACGACTCCCTCAAACACCTCAAAGCGCTGCAGGAGCTGAACAAAGAGGACTACAAGATCGCTCTGAACAAATCCGTCGTGGAGTTCTACAAAAGTGGCCAGAGCACCACGGGAAGTCTGAAGCAGACCCTGATGGCCATGAAGAACCAGGTGACTGGCTCCATGTAGTTTACCATCAGTTTACACCAGTGCTTCTCAATTCTTCTTAATTCTAGGACAGTAAAAAAAGTCAAAGTAATAATGAAGTCCCCGTGGTCGAACACGCTTGACAGAGCCCCCCCCCCATTATTTGAGAACCATGGTTTACATTGAAGGTTCCTAACAAACATGGCGTCTTCTTATGCATCGTTCCGGTTGCTGCAGGTTCACACGTCGTCGGAGGACGTCGACGGCTTGGATGACGTAGAGAACAGTCTGCTGTACTACAACCAGGCCATCGTCCACTACCACATGCGTCAGTACTCAGAGGCCATCGCCATCGGAGAGAAGCTCTACCAGTTCCTGGAGCCGTTTGGTACGTGGCTGTGGTTTATCTGTTGGTGGAATGAATATATATATATATATATATACATATACACACACACACGCGTATAGCGGCCAATCCTGGTAATTTATGTGAGACCCACATTTATGTGAGGCTTGAAGGCACAAAGTTGTATGAGAGTTTGAGTTATTAAAAAAAAAAAAAAAAAAAAGAATTTAGATCCTTTAATGAATTAAATAACTTAATGTTTGTCATTTCTTAGGAAATTGTTTGCTGGTTGCTCCTCCACCAGTGATAGAAAACTGAATTCTGTTTTTATCTTGTTTTCTTGAAATAAAATGACCAAAATCAAGAAAACAAACAAAAGAAAACTTGAAATAGACAAAAAATATCTGCCAATGGAATATGATATTTAGAGATAATTCTATTCAATATTAGATTACCATATTTTCAGGACCATAAGGCCCCGTACTAAAAGCCTCAGTCTCAGTTCTGTGTGTCATTACTGTATTTAACACACACATAAGGAGCCTAACTATAGGGGAGGGTTTATATACACACATAGATATATACACACATGGATAAAACAAGCACAGAAGTGTGTGTATTTAAAAATAGAGCTAATGTCATCAATCAAACCATTAAAGTCTTCATCCTCTGTTTCTGATTCCAACAGCAGCTAAATCTCCATCAAACATGACAGCTTCACTTTCTTCACCATCAGAGTCACTTTCCTCTAAATGATGCGTTATAATCCGCTGGAAGTTGCTGCGCTACCGTAGTCCTGGTCTGGATGGAGAAATGGCACCGAAACGAAAGCACCAAGACGGAAATGTTCAATTTTCATTTCTTCTGCTGCTTTAATGCTTTTAGTCGAATGGTGGCCATAGGAACGCTTCTCCCCCACTCGTTCTTTGTTCTGTGATCCACTGATCCAGTCTGTGCTCTGTGATCCACTGATCCAGTCTTTGCTCTGTGATCCACTGATCCAGTCTGTGCTCTGTGATCCACTGATCCAGTCTGTGCTCTGTGATCCACTGATCCAGTCTTTGCTCTGTGATCCACTGATCCAGTCTTTGCTCTGTGATCCACTGATCCAGTCTCTGCTCTGTGATCCACTGATCCAGTCTTTCCTCCAACTCGTACCACCTGTCTTATGTCTTAAACTCAGCTGTGTAGCTGATTTCCTTCAGTTTAAACTGTGCTTTATCAGCGTGTCTCTTTACCATTTTCAGGTTGTTAAAACAACGATGTTCTGCATAACGCACATCCCCGTTATTTTATCTACAATCCATGCCCACACTTCCCCTGCATACAGACATAGGGAGACCCACACATTTTGAAGAAAATAGAAGACTTTAATGTGGTCTTATAGTCCTGAAAATACGGTAGTTGTACCAAACAAGATATTTTGACTTGCTAGACTGATTCTTCTCCAGGGGAACATGTTTTCAACGTCTCTGTTAGTTGATGTACAGCCTCTTTTTTGCTGTGGACTCATTGTGTTATTTGTCCTAGAAGAGAAGTTTGCTCAGGCCGTGTGTTTCCTGCTGGTCGACCTGTACCTGCTCACCTTCCAGCCAGAGAAGGCGCTCCACCTGCTGGCTGTGCTGGACAAGCTGTCGGTCCAGGGCAGCAGCAAGAACGGGAAAGGAGAGGTAGGATGCACTCATTGAAACACACACACACAGCATCTATAAACTCAGTCTGGACGTCTTTCACCTCAGGACGTTTCAGTAACTTCTGCAGGAGACATGATGGAAAATCACAATCCTGCCAAATCTGTTTTATAGTTTCTAGGATTGCTGCCAGAACTGTGACATTAAGACGTGCTCATCGTTCACTTTATTAGCTCGAGCTGTTTTTATTTAGCTCTGGGTTTTCTAAAATAATACAGAGATGTGTAGAATTTAGTTTGTGCTGCTTACAGTGTTAAATAATACTCATAAATCGTTTTTTATTTCCAGAGCAACAGCTCCAACAAAGACAACCAGAGAGCAGAGTTCACGGCGCTGATCGAAGCAGCAAAGTCCAAGATGCACCAGGTGAGAGCTCGGCGGGGGGCGGATGGCCAGATGTGTGTTCCAGACTCTTAACCAGCTGTTGCTTCCTGTTTCAGTACAAAGTGAGAGCCTACATCCAGATGAAGTCGTCTAAAGCCTGTAAAAGGGAAATCAAGTCAGTGATGAACACAGCAGGAAACGTGAGTCTCTTTGTTTGTTGCTTTAGTTTGGACCAAATATCATTTAATATATCGAACAATGACAGAAACACATGTTCCGTTCAGACTGAGTGTGTGAGAAGGCAACTGTGTTGCTGCTACAGGTCTGATAATCTCTGCTCTATGTCAGAACCTCCATGTGGTGTAATAATAAAAACTTGGCACCTGATAGCCTGATAGTTTTAACTCTCAAAAACATTAAAAAAAAATTGCAAACACATATCAACTAGTTTTATATTCTAAATGGTATTTTTTTAATTCATCATTGTTTTTAGGTTACAGCATTTGTCTTTGTCAAATCACACAATCATGATTTGATGACGAGATCTGTGACAAATCATGTTTGTCAAGATGAGAACATCAAGTTTAAAGGAAGCATTCATTAGATGCTCCTCAAAGCTGTATTATAATTTATTTTTACCTTCTCATCTTGCCAGACATGATCTATTTGACCCGTTCATGATGAAGTCTCCATTCTCGACCGCTGAATGGCAGCTTATGACGCATCATACATAAAATGGTTTCTGCCTTTACTGTCTCTCACGTGTCCCGCTGGGAACTTGAGGAACTACGGTGTCCTATTTGGTACAAATTGAGTCCATGAAAAGTGTTTTCACATAAAAAACCAAATGACCTGTGTAAAAGTCGAACAGACTCCCCGCGGCAGTAAAAACCAGTTTTGAGTGTAACGAATCTTCTGAGCAAATAAACCTGTTCAAATGATCCCAGAGAAAATAAACCCTCCAAGAGCTCAATATAACTCATTCACTCTATGTAACCTGCACTAAAATATCTACACTAGTTTAATAAAATGCTGGATGGATTTCCTAAGTTTACATTCACTGGTCCAGTCCTGTATGTGGGTTCTGTTGGTTTGTGGATGTGAGCGAGACCTGATCATCTCTGGTCTGTTTCTACATTTCCAGTCTGCACCTTCACTTTTCCTCAAGAGTAACTTTGAGTATCTGAGAGGAAACTACAGGAAAGCTGTGAAGCTCCTGAACAGCTCCAACATCGCAGAGCATCCTGGACCCATCAAGACAGGTGAGACTAGACCACAACTGAGGTCCCTAATAATATTAATAATACTAGACAATTCCACTGGCAACTAGTTTGAGCTGGGCCACTGGGCATGAAGATAGAATAGGTGGGGTCCTAGATTCCCTCTGGTCATTATTGCCAAGTTTGGCAGGTGTGGGACCCTTAGATCCCAAGTTATTGAGGAAAAACCAGCAGCCAATCAGCTTTCAGCCTGATGGAGAAATCGGCTCAGCCACCAAGCTGAAGTTAAAATTATTAACGTGCGGTGAAAACTCAGGCCGTGAGTTAGAAATCTTTAGGAATTTTTGGTGCTTCTCCACTCGAACGATGACATCACCACTCTAGTCTCGCCATCAGGAATGCATTGCATGGGAATCTCACACAAAAAGTAACGAATATCGCCACTAAAAGACATATCACACGACTCCTGACGGAGCCGGTCGATTTGATATAACTATTGTTGGGGTTTGTCCTTCCCCTAGGAGGAGAAGCGAGCCAAACTTTTGGCTGAAGATGGATATATTATTAAATGTGAGAAAGATTAATAGTTGGCCTGGCTTCACCAATTAACTAATTGATAGTCTGACCTGGTTCAGACCGTGTCTTACTGGATCCATTCAGTCATGGATTCTTCTGTTCATTCTGTCTCCAGGTGAATGTGTTCGCTGTATGTTCTGGAACAATCTGGGCTGCATTCACTTTGCAATGGGGAAACATAACCTGGGCATTTTCTACTTCAAGAAGGCTCTGCAAGAGAACGACCACACCTGTGCACAGCTGGGCGACGGCAGCAACGGTCAATGTGAGTCAAACCTGCAGCTAAACCACGATTCTTCTAGAATAAACATAAATAAGACATTTGTACCAGGGACAAACGGATAAATCGTTTTTAGTTTATCAGCGTTTTTGCACAAGAGCAACAATAGTTTCCAGGCTTAAAAATCCTTTTTCTTTAAAGCAGGGTTAAAAAAACCTCCACTGATGTGTATGAAAACTTTGGTGAAAAATTAGTTTAAATATTATATAATATAATGGGTTTATACAGCTGATAGCAGTGAGAATTCATCCTTCATGTTCACAATCTTTAAAGTGATAGTCGGTGTCAAAATAAAATGATAATCACTGACGTGTGTGTGTGTGTGTGTGTGTGTGTGTGTGTGACCATGTCCTCTGTCTAAACGCTGTGTCTGCCTGACTCCCCCCCCCCCCACAGCTAATAAGTTCTCTGGCATCCCCATGTGCGCCCTGCTGGCCAACAAACGCTACGAGCTGCTCTACAACTGCGGCATCCAGCTGCTGCACATCGGTCGGCCTCTGGCGGCCTTCGAGTGTCTGATGGAGGCGGTGCAGGTCTACCACTCCAACCCCCGGCTGTGGCTGCGCCTGGCGGAGTGCTGCATCTCTGCCAACAAGGGGGTAGGACAGGGGTGGTCCTACATAATGGGCACTTTGAAAGTTTAGAAGTTCCTGTTCTGGTTATTTCAGAGACTAGGAGAAGACTATAGAGAAATAATAATCATCAAATATAAAATATATATATGTATTTGTTGGTGAAGAATCTTTTAGAATCATGAATATAACTATAGAATGATGAATATAACTGATTTAACTATAGAATAACTGATCCCGATCCCAGCAGATTGTGAGATCTTTATAAATCATGTATTGCCCTCGAACTTACTTTATAGTCAGACTTCATTATTAAATATGATCTGCGAATAAACTAACTAACAACCATCCCCTCTTTTCTCTGTTTCAGGGTCTGGAGCAGGAGAGCAAAGGTTTACCTTGTAAAAAAGGAATAGTTCAGTCCATCGTGGGTCAGGGTTACCACCGTAAGATCATCCTGGCGTCACAGTCCACCCAGAACACCACGTACAGGTCAGTCCACATCTACACTGTAGTGGCCAAATCCTAATATTTCTGTTTAGAAGAAATAAATAAATGGTACAAATATTCTTTTAAATGACAATAAACCAACTCGAACACAAAATGTACATTTATAGACCTGATGAATGATTCTAAAAACTATATTTTAAAAAGTTTTTGATTTTCTCATCTTGACAAACATGATTTGTACCTTTCCCCGTATACTGTGTGCGTGCATGTGTGTGTGTGTGTGTGTGTGTAGTGAAGGGCAGTCTGCAGCCATCCCAGTCGCCTCCATGGAGTTTGCAGCCATCTGCCTGAGGAACGCTCTGCTGCTGCTTCCTGAAAATCAGCAGCAGGACGTGAAGACGGAGAACGGATCCAAGAGCTCCAGCCAATCAGGAAGCACCGAGAGTGGCAGCGAGAACAGCGACGCCTGCAGGTCTCACTCACACACACACACACACACACACACTCACGCACACACACAGCATGGACATCAGCGTTGTGTGTGTCTTGTTGTGGTTCAACGTGTGTGTGTGTGTGTGTGTGTGTGTGTGTTTCAGTGGGAAAGTTCAGGAGGCTGATAAGTTCTTATCTGCAGCTCCTTCGTCTCCACTCAGAAAACAGGAAGTAGAGAACCTCAGGTAACAACACTCTACACGTCCTCTGTTCTCTGCTTTTCCTGTCAGTCTGTCACCTTAGACAAACCCCAAAAACTCAGGTGCTGTGACATCCCACTGTAACGCTGTCTTGCTGTGTAGGTGCTCCATCCTGGCCTGCAGTGCCTACGTGGCGTTGGCGCTGGGCGACAACCTGATGGCGTTGACCCACGCTGAGAAGCTGCTGCATCAGACCAAGGTGTCCGGATCCCTGAAGTAAGACCTGAGTCTCCTCAAACGCTGTTAAACTGTCGAACACTCGACTCGTTCCTCATCTCCAACACCTCGTCCTCAGGTTCCTGGGTCACCTGTACGCCGCTGAAGCCCTCATCTCATTGGACAGGATCTCGGACGCCATCGCTCACCTCAACCCGGAGAACGTGAGCGACGTGTCCATGGGGGTTCTGACCAGTGAGCAGGACCAAGGTCGACGGTTTCACATATTTAATAAAAACATGTCTGTGTGTCATCAGTTTGTTAAACGCTCAGTTTGTTTCTGTCTGCAGGTTCTGATAAAGGAGACGAGCCGGTGGAGTCCTGTGAGTTTATCTAGTTTATTTAACCCTCTGATGCATAAACTATTACTGAGACATGGTGAAACACGTTTAACTGTGTGTGTGTGTGTGTGTGTGTGTGTGTGTGTGTGTGTAGCAGGGAAACAGACGCCGCTGTGTTACCCCAGCAGTGTAACGTCAGCTCGGGCCATGATGCTCTTCAACCTGGGCAGCGCCTACTGTTTGAGGAGCGAGTACGACAAAGCCCGGAAGTGTCTGCATCAGGTATCTGCAACATCTGGGTCACATAGAGCTTATCTTCAGGTGACTGGTGTTTATCTCAACATGCGGCAACATCTGGCTTTGTTTCTTAAAGTCTGACGCAAGTTCTTCCTCTGTCATAACGGGAAATATCAGGAAACTCACTGCTGATATGTCATCACCATGAACACACACACACACATACACACACGTGTTTTTGGAAATTACTGAGATTTTTAAAAAAAAATAAATAGCAAAACTGTGATCTGTTCACAATGTGGAGGTTTCAGTCTTTTCATGTGATTTAACAATAAGAATGTAGAATAATCCAGCGTCATCCCTTTTGACCTCTATTATAGCAGCTGTTTCTATTGACTGCCTCTACTTCAAACACTGTTATAACTGTTTGTTCTAGTCGTAGTTCATCACTCTAGTGTTGATGTTTTCATCAGGCTGCATCGATGGTCAACACTAAGGAGATTCCACCTGAAGCCATCCTGCTGGGAGTTTACCTGGAGCTGCAGAACGGTCAGAACATTCACGCTTTTACTGAGCAGCAGAATGTACATACGGGGTCAGGGGTCGTTCCTGTCTGGGGAAAACATTTCTGTAAATAGACTTTCACTCTGAGAAATCCAGTGTTTGTCCCATCAGGTTTTCTGTTGCCCAGGATGTCGATAAACAGATAAAAAAAAATAAGGTGTGTGTGTGTCTACAGGAAACACCCAGCTGGCTCTACAGATCATCAAACGGAACCAGCTGCTGCCCGCCGTGGTCCAGCGGGTCTCCCCAGACTCCCGAAAAAAACCCGTCCAGACGTTCCAGTCGATCCAGCCCATCCAGCTCCCCTCGTCCTTCACACAAGTTCAGCGCAAATGAGCCTCTCACCCACTTCTGACCCCCCCCCCCCCCAAAACAACACACACACACACCTCTGCAGAACCCTGATATTTATGAAGCAGCCAGGAGACGTGTCCACAGACTAAAACCAGCTGCATCACTCTGACCTTTTTATTTCCATTAGACTGAGGAATCTGTGTCGTCTGAACTATAAAAATAAATTTTATTTACTGTACCACATGACTCCTTTCAATAGCAAACTGTGTGTGTGTGTGTGTGTGTCCGTGTGTGTCCGTGTGTGTCCGTGTGTGTCCGTGTGTGTCCGTGTGTGTCCGTGTGTGTGTGTCCGTGTGTCCGTGTGTGTCTTCATTTGCTTAGATTTGATTTCATTCAGTTGTTACTGCAGTGACTCAAATAGTGGAGACGTGCATTTTTCTATTCTAGAACAGTAGGAGGCAGTGGTGCTGTCATTGGGGGTTTTCTCATCATTATTATTATGCTGCGTTCCATTGCACTCGGAATTCTGAAAGATCCGACCTCCAAAACAGAAAAGTACATTTGAGCTCTCTTGAACAATCTTTGAGTTCCAAATTGAAGGACATTATGGTTGTGTTTTTACAGAGCATGAACACAGTCCTCATTTTGAAACAAATACTATCAGCAAATTGGTGGATTCAACTTTTGTTTTAGAAATTAAAGTGTCTAGTATATTCTGCTCCTGAATTAATGTTGCTAATCAAGTCAAATTTTTAATTTAAATGTATTTTTCAGTATCAAATGTCAGTCAATCAAAAACTGTTATCGTTTTTTTTCAAATCACATCGATGCACTTCAAATCTTCTGTTACAAACTAAAAACAAGTTGTTGAATTTTTTTCTTTTCCCTTTAACGTTAAGCATATAATATGCATACTTGTACTGATAACATTTGTATAGATAAATGATGCTTTTTATAGTTGTGAAGGAGAGTAAGGGGGGAAGTGGTTTGTTCTTCGTCTTAACAGAAAATGATTTAAAGCACCGCCATATGGCAAGTTATTTATTTTTTCTAAAAAGCTAACTTTATAGAATCTATGTTTTTACAGCTAGGTGGGAGAGGGGGGCTTTTATTTTGAAGGACATACAATTTATGAGGTCACATGACCAGGCCCTTTTGCTCATGGACATTTAACATGTGAACATCATTGACTTTTATTCAGAATATTGGAGTTTTTATTTTTTTTTTTAACGTTTAATTCAATTTTAATGTTATATCTGTTCCTATGTGTCAACAATATGCAAATATGTAAAATTCCTAGTTCAACACCCTAACACAATCACTATCCTGAGACTATGTGAGCCTTTACAACCATTCCTTATACTGAATAATTTTAGGTATTAAAAAAATGTTTTCCATGTCCAGATAATATTTAATGCAACAGAGGGTTAAAAGATGAAAATGAGGCAAAAGATCAAGGTTAGGGTTTATTTCAGGTGTGACATCTGGGTGATTTCATGAAGACAGAATCATTAGTCCTGAAAACCAGAGTATGTAGGCGAACAACGTTTAATATTTACCGTATTTTCACGACCATAAGGCACCGTACTAAAAGGCTCAGTCTCTCTTGGTTGTGCTTTGTTTAAGTATTGATTACAAAGTACTAACATTTTTTAATCATCATGGTAAAACACACGGATAAAACAAGCACACAAGTGTGTGTATTTAAAAATAGAGCGAGGTAATGTCATCAATCAAACCATCAAAGTCCTCATCCTCTGTTTCTGATTCCAACAGCAGCTAAATTTCCATCAAACATGCCAGCTTCACTTTCTTCACCATCAGAGTCACTTTCCTCTAAATGATGTGTTCTAATCCGCGGGAAGTTGCTGCGCTACTGTGATCCACGGATCCAGTCTCTGCTCTTTGATCCACTGATCCAGTCTTTGCTCTGTGATCCACTGATTCAGTCTTTGCTCTGTGATCCACTGATCCAGTCTCTGCTCTGTATTCCACTGATCCAGTCTTTGCTCTGTGATCCACTGATTCAGTCTTTGCTCTGTGATCCACTGATCCAGTCTCTGCTCTGTGATCCACTGATCCAGTCTTTGCTCTGTGATCCACTGATCCAGTCTCTGCTCTGTATTCCACTGATCCAGTCTTTGCTCTGTGATCCACTGATCCAGTCTCTGCTCTGTATTCCACTGATCCAGTCTCTGCTCTGTGATCCACTGATCCAGTCTTTGCTCTGTGATCCACTGAGCCAGTCTCTGCTCTGTGATCCACTGATCCAGTCTTTCCTCCAACTCGTACCACCTGTCTTATGTCTTAAACTCAGCTGTGTAGCTGATTTCCTTCAGTTTAAACTGTGCTTTATCAGCGTGTCTCTTTACCATTTTCAGCTTGTTAAAACAACGATGTTCTGCATAACGCACATCCCCGTTATTTTATCTACAATCCATGCCCACACTTCCCCTACATACATACATAGAGCGCACCAACATTTTGAAGAAAATAGAAGACTTTAATTTGCGCCTTATAGTCGTGAAAATACGATATTTGTAACTGCATGAACAAAATGTAATATTTAGTTGAATCCCGACTCTTCTTCCTGTTGTTATACAGTCTTTGTCTCCTCTCTGTAGGTCAAAGTCTAAAAGCTTCCATTTCTCCCCTGATGAAGTAAGTGCTTTCTTAGTCAGTAACAGTTATTTTGGTTCTTTCTCTCATGATGAAGGGATCTTCCCTCAGTTTGTTGCATCTTTCCTTGAATCTTCAGACAAAATGTTTCTGTAGAATTCAGAGTTCATTTTGCTGCTGCCAGAAAAAAAAACAAATAAGACAAACTTTCATAAATAACCATAAACTCTCTTAAAATGTTTAAAAAAACTAGACACTTGCTATCAACTCGTTTTATATTCAAAGTTGGTTAAATACTTTACCTATTTTTTGCTTACATCATTTGACATTTCACATCTAAAAATCATGTAAAATCATTCTTTGACTTTATCTTCTTGCCAAATATAATTTGTTACTGACCTAAATGTTTGTCCAGAGGAGAAAGTCAAAAACTGTTTAAAATAGTAGAATCATTCATCAGGTCTCTGAAAATGTACATTTAGTGATCATGTTGTTTTTTTGTTGTTTAAAGTTCATTTGTACCATAATTATTAATTTATAACAGAAACATAAATCTCCTCATAGAAATAAATAACATTGATGTTCTCATCTTATTCAGCTCCTTCTGTAACCGTTTGGTTCTTTGATTTAATGTTCGAAGATTTTCAAATTCTCCAGTGTGTGTGTGTGTGTGTGTGTGCCTCTAACAGATAACCATTTAACTGTGTCTATCAGGTCTGGGAAGTCCTGGTCCTGGAGGACCGGTGTGGGTCCAGGTTTTAGTTCCCACCAGCAGCAGCACCAGGTTCACTAATGAAGCTCCTTATAGAGACTCATTAGTGGAATCAGCTGTTGCTGCTTGGTGGGAACAAAGACTCCAGGACCAAGACCAGGACCTGGTCCAGGTGCTGCCTGGGCAGCATTAAAGTGCATAATAAATATGACTCTTGTCCCCCCCCGCTCAGCTTTTCCAGTCCCAGGGCACGTGCACGTCCCCGTCCTGCAGGACTGAGTAGTAGTGGGACACGCAGACGTGGAGGCCCTGCAGCAGGGGGGGGCGCTGGTCCAGCAGCCGCCTGCAGCACTGGATCATCTGGCTGGAGCTGACGCTGGGCTCCCTGGACAGGGTCCGGAGGGACAGGCTGGAGACACACAGCTTCACCACGGCCGCCTCCTCCAGCTCCAGCCTGGAGGAAACACAGTCAGTACACCGCTCCTTTCACAATAAAAGCATCTAGACCTGACACCTGGTTAAATACACGTAGGAAGGTCAGAGACAAATCATGATTAGCAACAGGAGAAAGTCAAACACTGTTTAAAATCCAGTTTTAAGAATCATTCATCAGGTCTCTGTGAATGTACATTTAGTGTTCATGTTAGTTTCTGGTCATTTAAAAGTCCATTTGTAACATTGAGTTTTACAAAATTCTGGATTTTGTGATAAAATTTTAAATATTTAATCCACCTAGAATAAAATACTAGTTGATCATAAAAACTTTTTAAGAGAGTTAAACTATCTGGTAAAAGGTTTTTAGGATTACACCACATGACAGTTTTGTGATTGTCCCTCATACATCAGAGCTTACAGGAAGCAGGCTTTTATTCTGAAGGATTATGGGCTTCTATTCCTCTTTTCTTAAAGTTTTTCCTTCGTCTGATATGAGGCTCTAAGTTCAGGGGAACTTTGTACAAACTGTAAAAATGTTGAGGTGAATCTGTGATTTGTGATTTTAGGCAGAAAAAATAAAAATGAACACTGTGACATGTAAAGCGCTGCATCAGAAATAAAGGTGTGTGTGTGTGTGTGTGTGTGTGTCTCTCACTGGTTCTTGTGGTGTGTGCGCTGCCTGGCCTTGGGGGCGTGGCTCTGGAGGAAGGCCTGCAGCTGTGGGGGGTCACAGTGGGCGGGGATGATGAAGTGTCCCATCTCGTGGAGGCGGGGGGAGGAGCGGTCACTGCGATCAACACAAACAACGTCAGGTCCTCCTCAGACAAACAGGAAGTCACGCATCATGGGGGGTGGGGGGTGCGTACTTGTCCAGTGTCATGGCCAGGCCCTGCAGGCTGCGGGGGTGGAGGCGGAGCCTCCGGGACAGCAGCGACTTGTGGAAGACGCTGAGCAGGCTGTAGTGGTCTGAGATGGGCCGGGCCGGGCCCTGCCGGTCCACCTGGACCACCTGAGTGCCCCCCAGGAGGAGGCTGATCCTCTCCTTCAGCCACTCGGTCTGTTGGTGCAGGCTGCGATAGCTGGGCAGCTGCAGGAACAGCTGGGGGGGGGGGGGGGGGGTGTTAGTAAACAGGAGGAAACAACAGGGAACTGGACCCACTGAGCTGCTGCTACGTTACCTTGGTCCACTGGTGATGAACGTCCATCGTTCCCAGCATCACGTGACCAGAGGCGTTCATCCCTGACTGGTCAGCAAACACCACGGTGTGTCCTGGAGGGGGGGGGTCACACATCCACATTTACTGTCATGTTACTGTAATCCTAAAAAAACTGATACTGGATAGTTATAAAAAACATATAAATGGATTTTTAAATGACAAGAAACCAACACATACAAAAAATCACATTCTGAGAGACCGAGAAATATAGAAATAGGAAGCTTGTAGTTTTGTGGTTGGCTACGGCCACAGTAGCCTGTGTTAGTGAGGAATAAAGTAGCAGCTGAACCAGGAAGCTTACTTTAAAACACGGGTCTGCTGCTTATAAGGCAAGAACACTACCCCCTACACTCCCACAGAACACCTACAGGACTTTAAGTGTAATCAGAATAAGAAAATAATCATGTTTTGACTTGAATTAAACCACGGTTGTTACTACACGTATTATTAGTAGTTTTCTCACCCTGCAGGTTGATCAGGGCTTCAGGATTCTGCTGAGCCAGGCGACTCAGACTCTGAAGCTGAGAACACCTGTGAGCGACCCCCCAGCTCCGCTGCCACCTGCACCACAACAAGCACAACAGGTTGTGTAATTTAAAGTGTGGTTGCTGTGTGTGTGTCTCATAAAGAGCTGCCATTACATTCATTATTATGTTGTTCCACTTGTTAATATAAAAAATTCTCTGGTTCCAGCTTCTGTTCTCTGATTATTTCCTGGTTTCTTTATTCTTCTATAATAGTAAACTGATGATCTTTGGGTTGTGGACAAAAAAAGACATTTTAGGTTCAATATGCAGCTTTGAGAAACACTGATCAACATTTTACATCATTTAATGAACAATGATAGAACGAGATAAAACAGTCATTCATCAGGTCTATAAAAGTACATTTTGTGTTCATGTTGGTTTCTTGTCATTTAAAAGTCCATTTGTGCCATTTATTTGTGGGACAATGTAAAAACCTTGGTACCAGATAGTTAGTTTATCATTTACACTATTTGACATTTTCTGTTAAAAATCACACAAAATCTAATCTAAATGATCTAAATGTACATTTATAGAGACCTGATGAAGCTTCTTAAAACTGTATTTTTTTTCTTCACTTTCTCACGTTGCTAAACATGATTTAGACTAAACATGTGATGTGACGTGACGTGGTGTAGCGTGGTGTGAGGTGGTGTAGCGTGATGTGAGGTGGTGTAGCGTGGTGTGAGGTGAGTCCACCTGATGTCGGCCAGGTCAAAGCTGTGGCTCAGTTCCTTCTTCAGTCGGTGCAGCTCTTCTCTCCGAGGAAGACTCGCGTTGAGCTTCTTCGTGGCCTTCGGCTCGTTGTTTCTCAGCCATGAGCTGAGAGGGAAAAGAGAAGGAAATCTCAGACCTGATGAATGCAAAGCTTCTGACTTTCTCAAACATGGAACACCTGTCGATCAAACAGTAGAAAATGTTGTGTCTTGTTTGTTTTATTCTCTACACAAATCTTATACCAGAGTTCTGCCCAGTGGTTCTGACCTGAGGGTCGGCTCCACTCTCTGGGCCTGCTGCAGGTCCTGGTCCGGGTCTCTGAGGCCCGTGAAGCTGTAGTAGCTCTTGTCCCACTTGATGGGTCGGTAGAACGGGGCGCCGGCGTCGGCCGGACGTCTGGACGCGTCCTCTCTGGCCTTCAGTGCCGTCATGTGCTCCACGGGGAGGCTGCAGGACGTCAGCACGTTCATCACGGTGCTCAGGACGTCGTCCGTGTGCAGCGTGAAACTCACCGAACGGAACCCTGGGAACACGGGAGGGTTGTTACAAATAAATAAAATAAAATCCATGTTTTACTGTTTAGTGGAGTTTTATATTCAAGCTGGATTAAATAAATAAAGGTCACGCCATATGACAAGAAACCAACATTAAAACTAATTTAATAGACCTGATGAATGCTTCTAAAAACTATTACATTACATTATTTGTCACTGACCCATAATTAGACCACTTAAATTAAAATATTTGAAATTAGAATTAAAAGTCATTGCCCTTTAAGATTTCCTGACCTGAGCTGAGTTCTGGTGGAACGTCGCCGCCGAGCTTCGTGTTTCTGACGTAAAACGTGAACTTCATGGACTGGACCGAGCCGGGCCCTTTCTTTTTCTGCAAGTTCTCCAGGAAGCCATTCAGTCTCTTCAATGAGTTCTCATTGACTTCCTGTAAAACACAACAGCTCAGTGCAGAGAAGCTGCTTCATGCAACAAACCCTGAACCTGTCAACACTTCATCTACTGTATTTACAGGACCATAAGGCCCCATACTAAAAGGCTCAGTCTCAGTTCTGTGTACACACATAGATATATACACATTGAGCGGGAGCTAAACTGAGTTTGGTTGTGCTTTATTTAAGGATTGATTACAAAGTACTAACATTTTTTAATCATCATGGTAAAACACACGGATAAAACAAGCACACAAGTGTGTGTATTTAGAAAATAGAGCGGGGTAATGTCATCAATCAAACCATCAAAGTCCTCATCCTCTGTTTCTGATTCCAACAGCAGCTAAATCTCTATCAAACATGCCAGCTTCACTTTCTTCACCATCAGAGTCACTTTCCTCTAAATGATGCGTTATAATCCACTGGAGGTTGCTGCGCTACCGTGATCCACTGATCCAGTCTCTGCTCTGTGATCCACTGATCCAGTCTCTGCTCTGTGATCCACTGATCCAGTCTTTCCTCCAACTCGTACCACCTGTCTTATGTCTTAAACTCAGCTGTGTAGCTGATTTCCTTCAGTTTAAACTGTGCTTTATCAGCGTCTCTCTTTACCATTTTCAGGTTGTTAAAACAACGATGTTCTGCATAACGCACTTCCCCGTTATTTTATCTACAATCCATGCCCACACTTCCCCTACATACAGACATAGGGAGCACCAACATTTTGAAGAAAATATAAGACTTTAATGTGCGCCTTATAGTCCTTAAAATACAGTACTTCAGATCCAGACGAGTGTTGGATCTACAATGAGAGACTCACCCGTTCTCTGGGATATTGACCGAAGAAGTCTGGATGGACGGCGAAGTAAAACGGTCTGAGGGCAGTGACGGCGTCGGCCCCCGACAGCGCTCGATGCTGCACGAGCTGCGTGGTCACATGTGTCCACTCCAGCCTGTAGAGGAGAAAAGGAAAACACTTCTAGAGATAGAATAGAACTCAGCGCTGCAACTAACAACTATTAGTATCTATTATGTTGATCAGTGTTTCCTCAAAGCTGAAGATTGAACCTAAAATGTCTTTTTTTGTCCACAACCCAAATATCATCAGTTTACTATTATTGAAGAATAAAGAAACCATGAAATAATCAGAGAACAGAAGCTGGAACCAGAGAATTTGGACATTTTATTATTAACCCTCTATTTCATTCACAATTGTTGGCGTTTATTAAATAGATGACAAATGATCAATGATTGATTGACTGAAAAGAACTCAAGTTTCCCATCTCAAATTCATCAGGTCAAAGTTCAAAGGTCAGAGTTCATCTTAGATTTTGTTAAATCTCTGGGGTTAGGGGATATCTAGACACCCAAAGCGCTTCAATATTTGCAACCTCTAACCCTAGCAATAATGAAGCTAATTAAATTGAATTGAACTGAGGGTGAGCATTAAATGAACCTGAACACCTCAGACAGGTGGATGTTACCTGGTGGTGCAGCGCAGGAAGGAGTTGACAGACATGTTGACGCTGTGTGTCTGAGCCTTAGATCATCATCATCATCATCATGACCTCCAGGGCCTGTTGGTGTCATAACACATGGTTTAAACAGCTGGTTCAGAGGATCCTAACCTGGATTCAGCAGGGATTTAATATGATTGATATGATGATAACACAGCTGGAGAAATACTTCACAAATAGTAAAGTATAATAATACAGGAAGTGTGTCTCCAGTAAAGAGTTTGCCTCTCTACTGTTTTTATGTGTTGTTTCTTTTTTTTGGACAAACAAACAGCTGTGATTATGTATGTTATAGATGTAGTAGTCATTGAGTCGTGGTAGTTGTTGTTGTTGTTTACAGCAGTGGTTTTCGACAGAGTTTTAGTGTTTTATATCAACAGACTAACAGCTTCAGTTATTCGGTTATTCGCTAATGTTCAATGTCAACATGTCTCCTGCAGGTTCAGTGTCTAGCAGCGGGATTAGCCGCTAAGCTAGCTCCGTGGTCGGCCGTGTAACATCGCTGTTGTATTAACGTGGTTTTATCGTGTTGTTAACGTTTAATAAAGTGTTGTCGGTGTCGGGTCACTCTGCTCACCGGGACCGGACCGCTGCTTCAGGTTTAACGGACCTGCTGCTGCTTCTTCTTCTTCTCCCTGGTGAATAACTCGCTCTTGTCCGCCACCGCCTGGTGGAGCATGGAAGTGGTTTAGGAATGGGCGGGAATCCATGGTGATAGCTGTAGCCCCGCCCCTCAGTCATAGATGTATTATAGACCTGGTGTAGCCCCGCCCCTTAGCCCATACACGTATTATAGAACCTGATGTAGCTCCGCCCCCCAGTCCATACACATATTATAGACCTGATGTAGCCCCGCCCCTCCGTCCATAGATATGTTATAAATAGGCGGGCTGCTGCTGCTTCTTCTATGTTGCTTCCGGCAGTGTGACGCTAAGCTGCACGTGTTACCTTCCTCTGCAGGTGTCCACCCACAGTTTTTAGTTCTGTATTTGGAACAATATTAAGACTGTCATAAGGTGTAATCGTGAAAACCTGGTACCAGACAGTTCAACTCTCTTAAAAAGGTTTTTAAAAAATTTAAAACATGATCTCAACTACTTTTATATTCTAGGTAGATAAAATAATTACAATTTTTAATTTCTTTTTTCAGCTTTTTGACCATGTATATTTTCCATCAAAAGTCACACAAAATTGTGTTTTTGTGAAAATAAAACAAATGGACTTTTAAATGATAAAAACCCAACATAAACACAAAATGTACTGTGTGTGTGTATATATATATATATATATATATATATATATATATATATATATATATACACATACACACACACACAATCTGTAAAACAGCATAGTCATATGCATATCTATTATAAAAATTATGAAAAATGAAACTAGAAGTGCATTTTACTGGGAATCCTCTTCTGGTGTCCAGTTTATTAAAGAAAACCGGCAAATAAATGAAACAGGTTAGAACAGCGGAGGAACAAACAGACATTTTTACTTGGAAACAGGTGGCAGTTTATTAGAGAAAAGTTCACACAAATATACTTAACCTGATGTAGAACATGCTGGTTTTCCAAAAGGCAAAATTAACATAGAAGTAATTTTCTATTTAATTTTTAAGTACTGGAGTGGCAGTGAAACACATCTTCAGCTTTCAGGATGTAGAAGTGCAGTGATGAAGATGAAGATGATGAGCATGAAGATGATGATGAAGATGGTACTCAGCAGACCTACGACATCTGAACAGCACCTGCCTGACGAACCAATGAACTGCTCACTACAAGTTTCCATTGTGCAGTCATCGTATCAACATTAAGTGAGAATATTTGATTAAATTCAGTCTTGGTGCCATTTGACAAACAGAAATATGTGAAACCCTCACCACGAGGTAGTGTGTTTAAAGTAAAATTAGGTGTTGACTGATCAATTTAAATAACATGTAGAAAAAGATTCTGGTGGTTATTCTTAAAAATGGCCTAATCGGTCCATTAAAATCAGTTCTGATAAATTCAGGAGGATTTCTGTCATGTGATTTTTTTTTTTTGGATGAAGAGGTGAGCTGGATAGAGGAGGTCAGGTTGTTTCTTGGTGGCTGGTTGGACTGGTTTCAGGGCCCTGGGGGGTCACATGTGTTCTGGGTGACTCTGCAGGCAGCAGATCATCTCCTGGACTTTCTTCCCTTCAAAACAGATCTGATAGACGGCCGTGAACAGGGGGAACCTGCAGAGGACACGAGACAGCAGTTAGAACATGAAAACATCTGTGGATGTGCAGAAGAAGTGAAGAGCTGAAGCTGATAACTTTGTTTTTACGCCTTGTCGTGAAAATACAGTAAATGACACAGATGAATAAAGATCAGTTTATACAGACTTGTCCACCAGGCCTTTCTGCTTGAGGATGTGATAAACTTCTGCTGAGGTTGCTGGACCCTGCAGCTTCTGCCCGTTCAACATCTCCATCTCCAGCTCCGCGATGCTCTGAGAGCAAAAAAAAACATGATATTTAAAGGAATCATGTCTTCATCATGAGGAAGACAAAGACATGGTTCAGCTTCAGGTTAAGATGGAAAAAAAGTTGTTTGTATTTGAAACTTTCAGTTTTCTTCTGTACAGTTTGAAGTAAAAGTCAAATATCATCATCATCATCATCCTCAGTAGAACCAACTGAACCAGAAGGTCACGCCACCTTCCCGGTCCTGGCGAAGGCCTCGGCCACGCGCCGGTTTCTCCCTCCGTAGCATGTGGTGATGAGGTCGGCCACGCCGCAGCTCTCCAGGAACGTGGACGTGGACACGGAGCCGCTCTTGGAGAAGAGCTTGGCGAAGGCGATCATCTCCATCAGCCCCAGGCGGATCACCGCCGCCTTGGTGTTGTCGCCGCACCGCAGCCCGTCACAGAAACCAGCGCCCACCGCCACGATGTTCTGGACCCGGAGAGGAGGAAAAACTCAAAACGGTGAAATCATCGGAAAAAAAATTATAAAATACAGTTTTAGACTCATTCATTAGGTCTATAAATGTACATTTAGTGTTCATGTTGGTTTCTTGTCATTTAAAAGTCCATTTGTACCATTTAGTTTTACAAAAATCATGATTTTGTGTGATTATAACTGAAATAAAATGATAAGATTCAAATATTTAATTCACTTAGAATATAAAACTAGTCAATTTATGTAGTTTTATTTTTCAGTATCATATGGTTTGACATGGTCAGTCAGAAAATGTTTAATTAAGGATTTAATTTTATTTTTTAATTTCAGCTTCACTTTAAATCTTTTCTGTTAGTTAATAAAGCTATTCTTTGTTGTAAGTTGGTCCATATTTCTTTCTTTTTTATTCTCTTATACGTTAATAAGAATACAGTGTTATGCAGAGGTACTTTTATAGTCCCGTGGGGGGGTTTCTTCCATGGGGGGGACAGAAAATAACTGAGAAGCACTGACTAGTTGATAGCGGTGTTTTTGTGAGTTTTGTTATAATTGTTTTAACTTTTGACTCTAGTATCTTTACTTTGCTTTTAACTTTAAAAGTATCTAACTTATACTTTGAAAATTGTACCTTTGGGTGCATACACATATGCATATATAGTGTGTGTGTGTGTTGTGTAGAGTGTGTGTGTGTGTTGTGTAGAGTGTGTGTACCTTCAGAGCTCCACACAGCTCCACTGTATCAGCATCATCAACAACTGTGATCCTGAAGTTTGGCGTCTGCAGCAGCTCTTTAAACAACAGCCCGTTCTCCAGGATCCTGCTGCCTACACACACACACACACACACACACACACACACACACACACACACACACACACACACACACACACACACACACACACACACACACACACACACACACACACACACACACACACACACTTACATACTCAATATACAGTATATACAGTATTTGTAGTATCGCCTCCTTCTCACCAATCGTGGTTTCACAGAACTTCTCGGCCGCCACCTCGTTGGCGATGTTCGCTCCCATGAGGACGCTCACGTCGATCCCCACCTTCTGCCGGATGATGTCAGAGATCAGCGTGAGGCCTTCAGGACCCTCGTCGATCCCCTGGAGATGGAGGTGAAGGGTCAGCATGTGGTCGTCATGGTGATAGTGGTGGGACACTGGTTGAACTTTTTATTCCTCAGTACATTTAGTGGCATAGACACAACCACAGAACACCTACAGGAAGTTTTAATTATAATAATCTCCAAACCAAACACTCACTTAAAGAATACCCCCATCGTACCATGAACACACTATGTGTGAAAGAGACATGAGAGGAACGGACTGGCTGGGCAGTAGAAACACTGGATGGTCTGAATAGAGCAGAATAGAGACGTTTATTCATCACTGAACAGGCCTTCAACAACTATGTAAAATGATAGAAAATAATCAGATATGAGAAGCTGGAACCAGAGAATGGGAACATTTTCCTTTAAAAAAAGGCCTCAAATCCATTAATTAATCATCAAATTAACGCAATAGTTGGCAAGTAATCAATTGGTTAATTAACTGACTAACTGTTGCAGATCTACAGATTTAGATCAATACATCACATATTTCACACATTAAATACAAATAATTCTCATTAAAAGCAGCTACACATTCACAGGAAAGAGCACATGTTAAAAAGAGGACTTTGAAGTTAAAGAATTAAGTCGTGTCGTCTCAGCAACGTGAAGCTGCTGGACATGTGCTGATCATCATGAAGTATTTCTAGAACACAACCTGATCCGGTCCAGACTGTCTCATATACTCATGTGAACATGTCTGACTTGGTGCCAGTCAACGGCTGTGGCCTGTTTCTCTGCTCAGTTTCTCCTTCTAAATTAAGGGTGAGAACGTCTGGTACTGCAGCACCATACCCTGATGGGATTCAACATCAAAACAACATCTTGGTCCTTTCTACAGTTTGTAAATTAGCTTTTTTAAACCTGGACACTGTAAACACTCAACAAAACAAGCTGGAGAGGAACCGTATGTGTGTGTTGGTCGTGTCTATTTTCAGTGTTTTCAGGACTGAGGTTCTCACCTTGATGAGAGTGATTCCTCGAGCGTTGGAGGAGACGCAGCCCAACAGTTCGTCACACAACTTCCTGATGAACTGATGAGGAACCACGAACACCAGCAGGTCGGCTCCTTCTGCAGCTTCACGGAGCTGAGGGACGGCGACCTGAGGACAGGAAACACACGAAAATCTACAAGTCAATCTGTTCTACACACTAGTGGAGTGTCTGTGTTCCTATTGAGAAGTAGATAGATTGATAAAGGTGAATTTAGTGTTTTTACATTGTTTTAATATTCACAACAACTTATCCATCCACCCATAAAATGATAGTGTCTGGATTTCCTGAGGGTGAGTGAACGCGTCTTGGAGTTTCAGCGTTTAGTTTATAGAAAGAATAAAAGACGGCAGCACGTGAAGTTTTCTCAGGAAGTTTGTAGTTTGGTGTTTGCTGAAGCATAGTGGTGGAATATGGAAAATATAAATATATTATGTGTCATTGTGGGGGTGTAGGGGGTAGTGTTCTTGCCTCATAAGCAGCAGACCCGTGTTTGAGTCCTAGCTGAAGCATTTCTTTATGTCTATGACACTAAATATAAAATACACCCGTGCTTTATTAAACAGCGTTAGAATGGAGCGATGATATTTTATAACATTAAATGAGTACACCGGGACATAAATTCATAAAAGAGGCCCCCCCCCCCGTCTTACCACGTTGTCTGGCAGGTTGTACCCAGGCAGGTATTTGACGTTTTCGTGGTCAGTGTTGATGATGTCGGTGAGTTTCCTGCCGTTAACAACCTCTTCAAACACCCACATTTTCACTGTGGTGGCGAAACGCTGCAGCGACCGAGCGTTGTTTCCTATGATCCTGGCGATGGCTGAGCCCCTGGAACCCCAGCAGAGGTCAGAGGTCAGTTCACTGCTGCAGGCCATACACTTACTTTACTGATACAGGACCAGTTCCCAGAGAAACTCAATTCAGTCTGAAATGATGTTGAGCTGGAAGGACAGAATCCTCAGTCATGGTGGAGGGAACCAGCGGAAACGTGATTAAATTACTGAGAAACACCGATACTCCATCACTGATCACTACAGGGGTGGTGCGTTCACGTACCCCCCGGTACCCCCAGGTACCCCCCCGGGTACCCCCCCCCCCTCCCTCCTCTGTCTCTCACCAGTTTCCGGAGCCGACGACGCAGACTTTGAGCGGAGCCGCCATCGCTTCCGGATGTCGCAGGTCCGGGTCCTGGTTCTGGTCCTGGTCCTGGTCCTGGTCCTGGAGGGCGCAGAGTGGAACCGGCACCAGAGTATCCGCGAGCAGGTGAACACGCGTCCTCTTCTGACGACGTCACAGAGCGCGCCGCACGCAAGCATGTCGGGAGTCGTAGTTTCCATGTGGGGGCAGCTCCGGGTTACATAAGCATGAGGGACGTTACTGCGTGTCTGCGTCATCAGATTCATTCTGGGAATAAAACACGATTTGAATCAGACGAATAAAACAGAAACAGCTGAAGCTCCTCAGTAGAATCAATACAAATATTTATTAATCACCTCCATGCTCCACTGCATCACCGATTCCCTGGTGGGGGGGGGGGGCAGCTCTGGGGGGGGCGGGGCCAACCCGGGGTTTCCAAAATACATGAAAAAATACAATGACGTCACAGACAGAGAGAGAGAGAGAGAGAGAGAGAGTCAGTATCACCAGTATCACTGTTTGTTGTGTTGAATCTGGGTTGAAATCTCCATCCTCCCGTCACGTTTTTGAGAAGCAGCAGCCTCTGTCTACCCCTCTCTCTCTCTCTCTCTCTCTCTCTCTCTGTCTTTTTCTCTCTCTCTCTCTCTCTTTCTCTCCCTCTCTCTCTCATGAAAACAAGCTGCAGCATCAGGCGGTGCTGATAGTGGCGGCAGCATGAACCTCTCTTCGTGGCGTGACAGCAGCAGCAGGAGGCGGCGTGAGGAGCGTCCAGGCAGCCCGGCTGCAGCCCAGCACAGAGCGGCGTTCAGGACCAGGGACAGCAGCCCCCCACGCCACATAGCGGTCCGCAGCAGGAGGCACCTGGAGGGAGTCCTGAAGAAATACACCAACCTGCTGCAGGGCTGGCAGAGCAGGTAGGTCATCACCAGCAGGACCCATGCCAGGAACCATGCCAGCAACTATACTAGCAACTATACCAGCAACTATACTAGCAACTATACTAGTAACTATACTAGTAAGTATATCAGCAACTATACTAGCAACTATACAGGTAACTATACTAGTAAGTACATCAGCAACTATACCAGCAACTATATGAGGAACTATACCAGCAACTATACTAGCAACTATATCAGCAACTATACTAGCAACTATACTAGTAACTATACTAGCAACTATACCAGCAACTATACTAGCAACTATACTAGCAACTATACTGGTAACTATACTAATAACTATATCAGCAACTATACCGGTAACTATACTAGTAACTATACTAGTAAATATACTAGCAACTATACCAGCAACTATACCAGCAACTATACCAGCAACTATACCAGCAACTATACCGGTAAATATACTAGTTACTCTATCAGCAACTATACCGGTAACTATACTAGTTACTATATCAGCAACTATACCGGTAACTATACTAGTAACTATATCAGCAACTATACTAGCAACTATACTAGTAAATATACTGGTAACTATACTACTAACTATATCAGCAACTATACTAGCAACTATACCGGTAACTATATACTAGTAACTATATCAGCAACTATACTAGCAACTATACCGGTAACTATACTAGTAACTATATCAGCAACTATACTAGCAACTATACCGGTAACTATACTAGTAACTATACCAGCAACTATACTAGCAACTATACCGGTAACTATACTAGTAAGTATACCAGCAACTATACCAGCAACTATACCAGTAACTATACTAGTTACTATATCAGCAACTATACCGGTAACTATACTAGTTACTATATCAGCAACTATACCAGTAACTATACTAGTAACTATATCAGCAACTATACTAGCAACTATACTAGTAAATATACTGGTAACTATACTACTAACTATATCAGCAACTATACTAGCAACTATACCGGTAACTATATACTAGTAACTATATTAGCAACTATACTAGCAACTGTACCGGTAACTATACTAGTAAGTATATCAGCAACTATACTAGCAACTATACCGGTAACTATATACTAGTAACTATATCAGCAACTATACTAGCAACTATACCGGTAACTATACTAGTAACTATACTAGCAACTATACCAGCAGTAAGTATATCAGCAACTATACCAGGGAACTCATACCATCAACTATACTAGTAACTATACTAGAAACCCATACAGAGAACCATGCCATCAAATCATGGCAAAAAACCCACAGCATCAACCTGCTGATACCCGCTGACCACTGCATGGACGTGTTGGTCTGTAATCATTTAGACAAACTAAGGACTGAAAAGTTTTTCATGTTCTGAACATGCAGATCCAGGTCCATCGTCATCTCCAAATGTTGACAAAAATAAAACTAGGTATGCCCAACTTTATCAGCCGTGTTTGCTGGATTGATCAAGCATCATGTTTTCAGACAGAAAAGCCTCCAACCATGATGTAGGTAAAGAACATGTTCAGAGCAGCAAGGCCAGTGACAACTCATGTTTGGTGAGGTTAGAAAGAAAGATATTTAATCCACCTGATAATCGAGTATATGGAAATCCGTGGGAACTTTATTGGATAAATTTCTCTATTTTCTAACGTTTTATGGACAAAATCATCAAGAGGAGCTGTGGTGTGAGGTCCCAGCTACACTTTACTTTATTATAAAGGACAAAAGGTTGAGAAACACCAGTTAAAGCCTATTTTTGATGTGTGTGTGTGTGTGTATGTGTGAAAATACTATTCAGCACATGAAGGTCAGTGTGTATTGTCTAATATGTGGGTTCATGCAGTGATGATAAAAAGAGGCATCAGGATTTTCAGAGATGCATTAGGATAATTTTGTTGAATTTTAACACGTCAGATATATTTTAACATATTTTTATTTTGAGGTCAGTCTGTGTCTTTAATGCAGTAAAGAGAACTGAAGGGTCCCTGAACATCACATGACTGTGCATAAACCACCAGGTCATGTCTCCATGTCTCCACACATTCCTCTGTTTGTGCATTGCCCTCCATTCATTGAGCTGTGAGAGATGTGGGGGTGGGAGTCCCAGAAACACTGAATGAGTCATCCAGGATCAGGGAAGCCCTGCCCCCCCCATTCTGTTCCACCTCGCTGTCCCACTGAATCAATGAGAGAAGCATCCGGACGTGTAATGAGTTCCATGATCACACTTTGACAGCATATGGTCAACGTCATCACATCTACACACACACACACACACACACACACACACACACACACACACACACACCGACACAGCAGTGTGTGTCGTGCTGTGTCGTTTCATCTTTCCATGATTAGCTGTGGTTTTATAACCTGACACACACAGAATGACCTGATAAATCGTGTGCTGGTTTGTACAGTTTCAAACAAAAGCTTCTGTTTCCTCAACTGAGTCAATAAACTGAAATGTTCAATAAAGTTATGAGAACAAAAAAAATCTCAGGATGATAAGAACCTGCCAGATGTTGATCTGTGATTCTTACAGTTTTTGAATGGAGGAGCATGAATGTCCTTTAAGGTCATATCACTATCACAGCATTTTATTATTCTAATTATTCATAATCAGGTCAGGAGTTGATGAGGCCAGTGTGAGCTCTTCATCTATTTTCCTTCATCCATTCAGACATTGAACTCGCTGCTGTTCTGGATCATTTCCTGCTGCAGAACCCAAGTTTCAGCTTGAGGTGATGAGCAGACGGCCTGACATTCTCCTTCTGGAGGTTTCTGATAGACACCGAGTTCATGATTCCATTCACCACAGACAGTTTCCAGGTCCTGAAGCAGCAAAGCAGCCTCAGAGCGTCACACCACTGTTCTTCTGAAATGTGGCTTTACTTGTTTTTCCTAGTAATTGGACACACACCTTCATTTTTAGCATGTTTAGACCACAGTATCTGCCCAAATATCTCAGGGATCGTCACAATCAAGAAGGTTTTCTGGCTGAAATGGGACAGACTTGGATGATTATTTGACTGATTTCCACAGAATACAGACGAGTCCACAAGAAGCTGAATTGGATTAAGTTCTTGAAAAGTATATAAAACACCTGATAAACAAAGTGAGGATTTCACCCACAGTGATAATGAGCTGCTATTTAAGTTCATGAATATTTCATCTTCTCAACAAGCTGCTGATGATCTGATGCTGTGAGGCGTTCGGGAGCATCAGTAAATATAACTTTCTACTGATAGTCTGCCTGTGAGGCGTTTAGGGAACATGGATTGTTGCCATTTAGAAACACTAAGCAGTCAAGGGTTAAATCGTTGTCTTCTTCTGAACACGTTTTGTCAAGATTGCAGAAAGCCAACTTTTATTTTTATTTTTTATGTTTTTCCCACCAGGCATCGAAGCCAAATCTGTTCGTTCCCTTTTGTTCCCGGTGAGGAAAATGCTGCATTTTCTGTTCTGTTCTTACATCACTGATGGCCCGAGGCAGGTCACTGTGTGTGTGTGTGTGTGTGTGTGTGTGTGTGTGTGTGTGTGTGTGTGTGTGTGAGGCCTCAGAACAGGGAGGTCTGATGTGGTTCAGTCGTTCTCCACCAGTCAAACAGCTGCAGCTACAACACCAGGAACAGATTGCTGTGTGAAAACAGATTTAAATTATTCATTAGTCTTTCTTCTTGTTGCTGAGCGTCTCCACTGAACCTTCATTCTGTTTCCCTCTGTCCTGTAACTGCATTAACCATCCATTACATCGTGTTTCTATACGCTAACAACCACTTTATCTTCATTTTCTAAAAAGCTGTGACACAAAATCTGTTTTTACAGTTCGGTGTGAAAAGGGCTTTTATTTTGAAGGACATTTATGAGGTCACATGACCAGTCCCTTTAGCTTATTAACGTTTAACATGTGAACATCATTGTCTCACAACCAAAGGTTGACTTTTATTCAGGATTTTAGAACATTTTCAATAAATTAGAAAAAACTGAATTCATTATCTTGTTTTTACATTTAATTCTTTTTTTCCACAATTTTCAAATATGTGAAATTCCTAGTTCTTTACGACTATAATACTAATTCCAGTTCAGTATTTAGGCTAAGTGATAAAAACATTCCAAACTTTTTCTTTGTACCATGTCTGAGTAATTGAAGCTTCAGAATAAAAGACTCAGCTTGAAAATAAAAAAAATCAGTGTTTCCTTTCATCAGCAGTCAAGAATGCTGACAGAGCAATAACACACTCACGTGTGTGTGTGTGTGTGTGTGTGTGTACCAGGTGTTCCTCATGTTGTGGGGACATAAACATCATATTATGATTTTAATCAGTCAGACAGTCACTCACTTTCATTAAAAAGCTCCATAACATTAAAAAAAGCTGATCTATTTTTATTTATTATTTAACTGCTGTTTATTACTCGTAGATTGTTGAAAATTGTGGACTTCCTAGTATGAATTGTTGCATATTAAGTTATTAGTTTTGCATAATGACACACCAATCGTCTATTAAATTAAACGATTGAATAAAACATTGTAGAGAGTTTATTCTTTTACAAAACCAAACTCAAAGAAGTGGCAGGAATCAGGAAATATCAGCTTATATCACCCGGTCCAATTACAGTTTCATATGTTTTTTTGAAGTGTGAACAGACTTTATTGCATTTCCTCGAGCTCTGAACAGAAATAAGGTTAAAACAGAAACAGCTGTAGCCTCAGTCCTTCTCAGAGACGCGTTCTGTGTCTTATTCGCTTCCTCCTCCTCCTGCAGGTATTTTGTTCTGGACCCAGAGGTCGGGCAGCTCCAGTACTACCTGAATGAGCTCAGTAAAGTCCAGAGGCCCTCCCGGGGGTCCCTGCCCCTCCTGGGAGCGATGGTGGTCTCCAGCAACGAGTTTTCCTACATGTTTATCATCCAGGCCACCACCGGGGATTCCTACAAGCTCAGAGGTGGGAGGACAACAATAAAACACATGGATTAAATCCACTTTGACAAAGACACACACCAACACACACACACACACACTATATATATATATATATATATATATATATATATATATATATATATATATATATATATATATACTGTGTTAGGTGTGATGAGGGGGCATAAAAAGAATATAAATAAATGATAAATAAATATGTCCTTCAAAATAAAAGCCCCCTCATCACACCTAACACAGTTTTTCATAAAAATGTTGATGCGTCTCCAGTGTCTAAATCTGATCGTTCTGTCCAGTTGGAACAACTGAACTGTTCCATCTATAATCACCACTATAGTCTGGAGACGGGACAGAGACAGCGTCCCCCGGTGGTCGTTGGTGCACGCTGCAGCTCGTGCTGCATCAGCTGGTCAAATGGATGTAGATGAATGAAGGTGACTGCAGGTTCACCTGTGTTCAGGTCACACTAGAGCTCAGATCATGATCCATCCTCAGTGCAGCTTGGTTTATATTCATATATTTATATCTGATTTATTTATATATTTATATATATATATATATTTATATATATTTACTCCAAAACATGCTGATTCCAGGGCTACAAGTGGCTGTGATTTCTGACATATTCCATCCACCTCCAGGGAAACATGAAAATATGAATATATAAAAATAAACCTTATTCCACTTGTTCTCAGCATCAGATGCTCAGGAGCAGGAGTTATGGATGACTCAGCTACAGCTGTGTTCACGATGCCATTCTGACGACCAGGTACACACACACACACACACACACACACACACACACACACACACACACACACACACATTGATCTTGAGACTTTAGTCTCCTTAACAAATCATGTTTGACGAGATGAGAAAGTTAAACTTTTAAAATCCAGTTTTAATAATCATTCATCAGGTCTATAAATGTACATTTAATGTTGGTTTCTTTTGTGTCCATTTTTATCATTTGTTTTTACAAACAATGATTTTGTGCTATTTTTGACACAAATGTCAAATATTGTAACCTAAAAATTATTATAAATTCGAAATAATGAATCCGCCTAGAATATAAAATTAGTTGATATCATATGTTTTAAGTTTTTAAAATCCTTTTCATAGAGTTAAACTATCTGGGACCAAGTTTTTAGGATTAAACCACATGACAGTTTTGACATTGTCCCATAAATAAATTAAAGCAGGTTACAATACAAAACATGTCATGTACATATTATCATTATCATTATTATTATTATAATTATTACATTATAGAATAAAGTAAAGGAAAAAGTCTTTTCTTCTTTCTATAAACTAAACCCTGAAACTCCAAGACGCGTTCACTGACCCTCAGGAAATCCAGACACTATTGTTTTATGGGTGGATAAGTTGTTGTGAATATTAAAACTAAAGATTTATTATCATTATTATCAACAAATCACCTTCATCATCTATCTTCTTTATACAGGAACACACACTTTCTACAGGAACACACACTTTATATTATTATTATTATTATTATTATTATTATTATTATATAGAATAAAGTAAAAGAAAAATCTGTCTTTATTTAAAGTGAAAGTGAAAGTGTCCTGTGTGCTGAGCAGTAATCCACTTTGTGAATGTTCAGTCGAGTCTAAAAAAGCCTGAAGGAACAGTACATAAAGAGAATGTGAATGACAAACATCACTTTACGCAACGTCACGTCTTCCACATCAGGAAAGCTGATGGTGGAGCCTCTCATGTGGATTTGTGGAGGATTTCTGTCCCATTTTGGTAGAAGTGATGTGTTCAGGGTCCAAACAGGAGTTTCTGTTCATCAGGCAGAAGGAAAAACAACAAATAGATTTAGAGCAGCAGAGCTGTGTCTCCTCAAACCGCTCTTTTCTATTCGTTCTTATGACTAACACTGAATATTTAACAAGATAATGTGATTCCGTTCTGTCGGTTGTAGGTCCTGAACCCAGCTGAAGAGCAGCAGCAGAACCGGGTCAGGTCTACCGAGTCCATCCCCCCTCAGGATGGAGCCCTGTCTTCTGTGGATGAGGTACCGCATCAGGAAGATTACAGAGAGATAACAGCAAATAAAATGATGCAACTTACATCTATACTCATCAAATCATTCTCAGCCATCGCTGATCACATCTTTCTCAGCAGAAAAATCACATCAGGCCTTAGATTTCATAGATGGGCAAATACCAACCAGAGTTTTATTGGTGCATTTGGCCCTTTTATGTTCCACGAAATAAATCTGAGAGTTATCTGCTGCCCTCAAAGTGTCACAGGAATTACTAGAATTAGCCATTTATAGTGGCTGGCTTAAAATAGAGGACCAGTAAAATAAAGATTACAGGGAACGAGTTTGAGAAAATGGTCCAAAAAGGCAAAGCATGAGTACCATTTAGTACCATTTAGTACCATTTAGTACCATTTAGTACCATTTAGTACCATTTAAGTCTGTCTATGTACCAGCTCTGTTACTTAGTTTGTCTGCAGTAAAATATCAGCTGTAGGATAATACTTTATTAAAAAAACACAAAAAACACAATAGTTCATTAACAAAACAAGTATATGTGCATTAAACACTTTGACTATCAATATATCAACAGTAATGGAATTCCATTACAGGATTTTTTCACTGATGATTTTCAGTTGGTGCATCAACTACATCTTCCAGGTGCTTTCCAGTTCTGTAAAACATCTAAAACATGTTGGAATTCAGGCTCTGAAGGTAAATTGTGACTTTGCTCCTGGACCAGGACCTCCTCCTCCTGAAGGCCACGTCCACGTTGAGCTGTCTGGGCGAGTGCCTCAGTTTGCTGCAACACAACGTGATCCAGGCCCTCAACCAGAACCAGAACCAGAACCACATCCCTGGTCCCGGTCCGGCCGGTTTGTTTGATGCGGCTCCTGCAGAGCGGGTGAAGTTGTGGACTCAGCGCTGCGGTTCTGGTCTGACCCGGGTGGAGCCTGGCAGCCTCAGGTCCAGCAGACTAAGCCCCGCCCACAACGTGGCTGAGAACCACAGTCCCAGAGCAAGTGTCCAGAACCATGTCCAGAACCAGAGTCCAAGCTCAGGTGGGTCTTATTAGAGCAATCAGGACATTCTTTAAGCCCATTTCCAATTCAGTTAAAATGCGTCTCAGGTTCTGAAAGGTTCTAAAGGACCTGGGGAAACTTGAGGGGTTCATCAGTGTGTTTCCTCTCCACCCCCAGAGACTCCATCTGGAAGGTCTAGATCTCCTTTTGAGAAGCAGCTGAACAACGAAAAAAGAACACACCCGTCCTCTTCTATCAGTTCTTCATCTCAAACACACAAAGACCTGGATCTGTCAACTCAGGTAATCCAGACTAGGTTCATCTACTCTGGTCCTGTATGTCTTTGGTCAGTTGGTTGTTTTAACTTGTGTTAAAGGATGAATCTGGTGTTTCCCTTAAAGTCCTATAGGTGTTCTGTGGGGGTGTAGGGGGTAGTGTTCTTGCCTCATAAGCAGCAGACCCGTGTTTTAAAGTAAGTTTCCTGGTTCAGCTGCTGCTTTATTCCTCACTAACACAGGCTACTGTGGCCGTAGCCAACCACAAAGCTACAAACTTCCTGAGAAAACTTCACGTGCTGCCGTCTTTTCTTCTTTCTATAAACTAAACGCTGAAACTCCAAGACTCACTCACTGACCCTCAGGAAATCCAGACACTATTGTTTTATGGATGGATAAGTTGTTGTGAATATTAAAACTCAAGATGTATTATGATTTCACCATTTACCACACATACTGTGGTTATCAGAGCAGTGTGTGGGACATGAACAAATCACCTTCATCATCTAGTTTATACAGGAATACACAATTTCTACAGGAACACACACTTTCTACAGGGACAGGAACACACATTTTCTAAAGAAACACATACTTTCTACAGGAACACACACTTTGTACAGGAACACACACTTTCTGCAGGAACACACACTTTCTGCAGGAACACACACTTTCTGCAGGAACACACATACGTATTGTGTGTATTGTTGTATCTACCAGCTACAGATCATCATGTTGGTTGCTTAGTTTCCTCCATCAACCAGCACATTCTCCTAAAGTGCAGTTAGTGTGTTTGAGCAGGTGGTTGGATTATCTCTCTGTGTTTGGTGATTGGATCTCAACCTGTCCTCATGTGTGTTGGTGTGTACACACCTGTCACCACATCTGCCAATCAGGACAGATGTGATATCAGGTGTAGACAGGGCCTGAGGTAAAGTTTACCCAGAAAAATCAGTTAAAGTCTGGGTTTGACATATGGAGGAGCTGAAAGAACACAGGCTTCCTCAAAGATGACTGAGAAATCTAGGAGGCGTTGAGACATATTAATGATAGACTAGACTCCATTTGTATCACAGGTTGTCTATTCACTAAACTACATATAAATCAGTGTCTGTCAGTCTGTTTCTCTCATTTCTCTCTGAATGTTTGTTGAATAAACTCAACTTTTAGATAGAGTTTGTTATTATTATTCTATTATTATCGTTAAATCTTAAAGTTCTGTAGGTGTTCTGTGGTGTAGGGGGTAGTGTTCTTGCCTCATAAGCAGCAGACCCGTGTTTAACTCCTAGCTGAAGAATTTTTTATATATAATTTATTTTACAAAATAAAAATTTAAAAGGTTAGAAGGTTAGAAAAGATAAAAACCTTAGTTTTAGCTGCTGTGGAATATTATTACATCAAGTGTGAGTTATCTACATATTTTTGTTTTTATACATCATATAGTTTTAGATCACTCCATGACTTTCTTGACTTGACTTTATCTGTGTGATAGTCATGGAACATTTCAAATGGGATTAAGAAATAAATAAAAGTCTCAATAAAAAAGGGAGAGGCTTATTTTCTCTAGTAAAAGGGCTCTGTATGCACTCTGGAATGGGTGATCAAATAAACAACTACTATTTTCCATAAATATGTTCATGAATATCTTACTGCTTTTCACTATATTTCATATATATATATATATATATATATATATATGTATATATATATATATATATATATATATATATATGTATATATATATATATTTAGAGAGACCTGATGAATGGTTCTTAAAACTGGCTTTTAAGAACTTTTTCACTTTCTCATATTGACAAACATCATATATCACTGACCCGTAACTGAAAAAGAATGATAATTTTATAAAAATTGAATCCTCCTGATATCATGTGTTTTAAATTTTTGAAACTACTAAAGAGATAAACTACCTAGTACCAAGTTTTTAGGGATTATACACATTGTCCCACTAACATCCCACAATCTACAATACAGGAACTTATGTTGTTTTTTTTCTTCATTTTTTTTTTTAAGAATTCAATAAGTTCTGTGGCGTTTAAAGCTCACATGTTGTGCTGTGTTTCCAGTCAGGAAACAGGGAGCAGCTGCACAATTAGACGTTAGCTCAGCATCATTTGCCTGGGTGGAGGTATGAGGGGGGGATGGGCAGAAACACAACGTACAAGTCAGAGAGAGGACAGGAAGTGGCTGAGGGAGGATGGAGGGAGGATGGAGGGATGGTTATGATGATGTCGCTGTAGAGGAGGCGGGGCCTATGTCGACAGGGACAGAGGGGAATCAGCTTCAGAGTTAAGCTGCCTATCAAAAGTGCAGCGGGGCAAAGCACGAGTTTCCTCCTCCGTCTCAGCTCACGCTCCCATCATCCCATCCTGGCTGTGCTCAGCCTCTCCCACCTCAGGCTCTTACACACCCGTCATCTCGCTCTCGCTGTGATTTTATCGTGTTGGGACACCAGCCAGGGTCTACCCCCCCCCTGTCTCTCTGCATGTGGACATGAAATCCAGCAGGACTCCCAACAAGCCAGCAGTGGTTGCCTACCAGCCCAGCAACGTGAGTGAGCGACCCAGTGTGTGTGTGAGTGTGTGTGTGTGTGTGTGTGTGTGTGTGTGTGTGAGAGTGTGTGTGGTGACAGTGTTTTCAACCCTCTACTGCATGAAATAGTACTTATACATGGTGAAAAAAATGTAATTACTTAAACTGACCCAAATTATTGATCTATTAACTAATCTATAGTTTCCAACACATTGTCAGGATAGTTTGATGCTGTGTATGTCAATGTGACTCCAAGTTGTTGAACTGGGAATTTGACATATTTGCAGATTGTTGACATAAGGAAACAAATCTATTTCAGCGTGTTCGGAAAAAAACAAATTATAACAGTCAAATCGAATCAAATGTGGAAAAAAATAAGTTTACTTTGCCCCAGATAGTGAATTTAATTTACATCCATGAGCTAAAGGGACTCAAAGCAGAATATTATCATCAAGCCCCCTGTTTCCACTTCTAACTGTAAAAACATAGATTTTATATCAGGGCTTTATTTATTATCACAGCAGAAACATGTGTGTGTGTGTGTGTGTGTGTGTGTGAAGTGTGTATAACACTAGGAACAGACAAACCAATTACAAGTCTTTAAAACATCCTGCTTGTTTAAAAAGAGAGAGAAAGAGACAGAGACTATTTCCCTGTGTTTCCCTATGAAGTATGTGGTAAATCCACCAGATAGAAGGAATGTGTAGTAAATCGTTTCCTCGCTCAGTGTTACTGTGCCCGTCTTACATAACACAGTAAACCTGGCTGTTAATGAATTATTTAATAGGAATGTATTCCTTTTTTAGATTATCAGGCTTAAAGGAACAGTCTGACAGCTTGGTATATGGGTCACTTATATGTCATGTTAGGCAATCAGAGAAAGACAAAAACTATTAAAAATATAGTTTATAAGGGGATCCATACCGTTATAAACATAAAACTCATCCATCTCATCATCATCTGAAAACCCCTGGACATGGAAAACAGTGATAATAGCTGAATAATGAATATTCTGTTTATAATATGTGTTTTTAAGGACTAACTGTGATGAATGGTGATGAATGGTGATGAATGGTGATGAAAGGCATCTGGATGCCTGAACCCTGGTCACCTGTCTCTCTCCTGTAATTAGACCAGAACACAAGAAGGAAGCGAGAGAAAAGCTGCAGGAGTGAGGAAAAAGCGGAGGAAACGGCAGGAAGAAAACACTGATAAACTTGATGTGGACGAGTACGATCTCTGTCTTCAGGAGAAATTCACCAGACTAGAACAGTACGACTGTGATTGGCCAAACTGCTCCAGACACTAAGTTTAATGCCTGCAGCCCTCTGCATATAAACAGACCTCTCTCTGTTGTCCCTAATCAATAAGCATCCATTCACATGGCCAGGAAGCACATCACATGAGTGGGATCCTGGAGACCAGCTGGCTGCAAGGCCGGAGCTATAGGGGGAGGATTGTTCTGGATGAATGGAATACCAGGAATGATTAACACCGTACCGGTGTCTTTTTGTTTAGTGGTGACAGTGTCTCATTAGGAGCAAACAACCGTTGCAAAGAATTTGGTGAAATGTCGAGTTGAACAGCAGCAAGATACTGTGAAAATGTTCCAATGTTACAGTAAAATGTTTTCATGTTAGGTTAAAATGTCACAACATTACCGTTAAATAGTTTTATAAACCCTCTAATGCTCAGTGTTTCCATATGGCAGCAATTGTTACTACTACTTAATTCTTAATACTATTATCCTAATGTTTTTAAAAGCTGTGATATCTTAAAGTCCTGTAGGTGTTCTGTGGGGGTGTAGGGGGTAGTGTTCTTGCCTCATAAGCAGCAGACCCGTGTTTTAAAATAAGTTTCCTGGTTTATCTGCTACTTTATTCCTCACTAACACAGGCTACTGTGGCCGTAGCCAACCACAAAACTACAAACTTCCTGAGAAAACTTCACGTGCTGCTGTCTTTTCTTCTTTCTATAAACTAAACGCTGAAACTCCAAGACGCGTTCACTGACCCTCAGTAAATTAATTATGAATAATTTTCACAATAATACATACTATAATACACCCACAGAACTCTACAATAACATGTCATTATTTGTAGTGGTCTCTGTGTAGGACAATATTTAAGCAAATGGGGTTTTATTATTATCAGTTTCTTATGTGTTATCTAACATGTTAAACTCAAGAATAATTTTTAACTTTGTTTCGGGTGGGGAAACTAAATGGGAAGCAATGCCAAAGATGGACTAACTAATAATGAACTAATGGTTAAATATGTCTGTACCAGCAGGTACAACAGAAGAGCCAGAATGCTCCAGACTCCATAGATCCCAGCGATGAGAACACAGACACGGAGGACAACGACGAGGAGGACCTGGGAGATCTAGATGATCAGAGGAGCATCATCCTTCACCTCCTGTCGCAGCTCAAGCTGGGCATGGACCTCACACGGGTAAGACTGGTCCTGAAGTAAAAAAAATTAGCATCCTTCAAATCAAAAACCTGCTGCTCTGGTTGGTAAACATTTTCCAAGGAGAACAAGCTAGGTACGAAAAAAAACTAGCCGCTCATGTTTTAATTCACCTTCCTATCCCTAATATATGTGTAAATGGGCCAAAACTGTAATGTGGTGTAATCCTAAATTGGTACCAGATAGTTTAACTCTCTTAAAAAAGGTTTTTAAAAATTAAAACACATGATATCAACTAGTTTCTTATTCTATTCTTATAAGGTTGAAATTTTGTACAAAATTGTGTTTTCTGTCAAAAAAAAAGATAAAATAGAATTTTAAATGACAAGAAACCAAAATGTACATCTTGAAAGATCTGATGAATACTCTTAAAACTGTATTTTTGTACTTTTTTCATCTCTGATACAGACCTTTAAAATGACTGATCAATGCTCATTGCCCATACCATATTGTCTTTTGTTGTTCTTATAAAATGCAGAAGGTGCTGTAATGCTCTGATTAGTGAAATGTGGTGAATTTCCATAACATTTTTTTTTGTTCTGATGTTATTCATTGCTGTTCATTACCTCCACCCCTCCTCCCTGTGAGTTTTAGCTGTAGCCAGCAGGAGATTGTGGTGACTTTCAGACCAGTGAGCTTGATCCAATTATTGATGGACCAGTGCTCCGGATCACAAGGAGCATGTCCTGACAGGCACCTGAGACCCTGCAGTTTCACCACGATTGGCTCTAACGCCTTCCATCCATCCATCCAACCATCTATCCATCCATCCATCCATCCATCAATCCATCCATCAATCCATCCATCCATCCATCCATCCATCCATCCATGCATCCCTCATGGATCTTCCATTGGCTGCTGCCCTGCCCACATTGACTGGTGGCACTGCAGCGTGACAGGGATTGACACCCTGGTGTTGACCTCTGCTGAAGCCTGGAGGCGTTGTCCTAATGGGAAGACAGGACATAACAGGCTCCACTTCATATAATCTGATGACCAATGGAGGTTTAGCCCTTGATACACCACATAATGAGACTATAGTGTGACCTTTTTTGGGCGACATACTATAGTGTGACCTTTTTTTGGCGACATACGATAGTATGATCTCCACTTCATATAATCTTATGACCAATGGAGGTTTAGCCCATCGCATCAGATGACAAACCCAGAGCTTATTTACCAGTGAAGCTGTAAGTATATGTGCATCATGTAGTGCAGGGGTGGGCAACCCTGGTCCTAACGAGCTGCAGTGGGTGCAGGTTTTGTTCCAACCGAGCAGTAACACACCTGATTCTACTTAATGAAAGTCCTCAGCAAGAGTTGCAATGGTTGATCAGTAGAATTGTTAGAATTGTTACTGCCTGGTTGGAACAAAAACCTGCACCCACTCTGCCCTCCAGGACCTGAGGTTGACACATGTGTACTAGAGTATGACCTTTCTTGGGCGACATAGTATAGCAGGCGTGGGCAATTCTGGTCCTGGAGGGCCGGTGTGGCTGCAGGTTTTTGTTCCAACCTAGCAGTAGACAAACCCGATACTACTAATTACTGCTACTCTGCACCTTCATTAGTCATACTATAGTATGACCATTTTTCGGTGACATAATATAGTATGACCTTTTTCGGGCGACATACTACAGTATGACCTTTTTAGGGCGACATACTATAGTATGACCATTTTTGAGTGACATAGTATAGTATGACCTTTTTTGGGCAACATAGTATAGTATGACCTATTTCGGGCGACATACTATAGTATGACCTTTTTTGGGTGACATAGTATAGTATGACCTTTTTTCGGGCAACATACTATAGTATGACCTTTTTTTGGGTGACATAGTATAGTATGACCTTTTTTCGGGCGACATACTATAGTATGACCTTTTTTGGGCAACATAGTATAGTATGACCTATTTCGGGCGACATACTATAGTATGACCTTTTTGGGCAACATAGTATAGTATGACCTTTTTTCGGGCGACATACTATAGTATGACCTTTTTTGGGTGACATAGTATAGTATGACCTTTTTCAGGTGACATACTATAGTATGACCTTTTTTGGGTGACATAGTATAGTATGACCTTTTTTCGGGCGACATACTATAGTATGACCTTTTTTGGGCAACATAGTATAGTATGACCTATTTCGGGCGACATACTATAGTATGACCTTTTTGGGCAACATAGTATAGTATGACCTTTTTTGGGCGACATACTATAGTATGACCTTTTTTGGGTGACATAGTATAGTATGACCTTTTTCAGGTGACATACTATAGTATGACCTTTTTTGGGTGACATAGTATAGTATGACCTTTTTTCGGGCGACATACTATAGTATGACCTTTTTTGGGCAACATAGTATAGTATGACCTATTTCGGGCGACATACTATAGTATGACCTTTTTGGGCAACATAGTATAGTATGACGTTTTTTGGGCGACATACTAAAGTATGACCTTTTTTGGGCAACAAAGTATAGTATGACCTTTTTTGGGTGACATACTACGGTATGACGTTTTTTGGGCGACATACTAAAGTATGACCTTTTTTGGGCAACAAAGTATAGTATGACCTTTTTCGAGCGACATTCTATAGTATGTCCATTTTTGAGCGACATAGTATAGTATGACCTTTTTCGGGCGACATACTATAGTATGACCTTTTTTGGGCGACATAGTATAGTATGACCTTTTTCGGGCGACATATGACCTTTTTTGGGTGACATACTATAGTATGACCTTTTTTGGGCGACATAGTCTAATATGACCTATTTTGGGCGACATAGTATACTATGACCTTTTTAGGGTGACATAGTATAGTATGACCTTTTTTGGGCGACATAGTATAGTATGACCTTTTTCGAGCGACATACTATAGTATGACCATTTTTGGGCGACATAGTATTACCTTTTTTGGGCGACATAGTATAGTATGACCTTTTTTGGGCGACATACTATAGTATGACCTTTTTCGGGTGACATACTACAGTATGACGTTTTTTGGGCGACATACTGTAGTATGACCTTTTTGGGCAACAAAGTATAGTATGACCTTTTTCGAGCGACATTCTATAGTATGACCATTTTTGAGCGACATAGTATAGTATGACCTTTTTCGGGCGACATACTATAATATGACCTTTTTCGGGCGACATAGTATAGTATGACCTTTTTCGGGCGACATACTATAGTATGACCTTTTTCGGGTGACATACTATAGTATGACCTTTTTTGGGCGACATACTATAGTATGACCATTTTTGGGCGACATAGTATAATATGACCTATTTTGGGCAACATAGTATACTATGACCTTTTTTGGGTGACATAGTATAGTATGACCTTTTTTGGGCGACATAGTATACTATGACCTTTTTCGAGCGACATACTATAGTATGACCATTTTTGGGCGACATAATATAGTATGACCTTTTTCGGGCGACATACTATAGTATGACCATTTTTGGGCGACATAGTATAGTATGACCATTTTTGGGCGACATAGTATAGTATGACCTTTTTCGGGTGAAAAACTATAGTATGACCTTTTTTGGGCGACATTCTATAGTATGACCTTTTTTGGGCGACATAGTATAGTATGACCTTTTTCGGGCGACATACTATAGTATGACCTTTTTCGGGTGACATACTATAGTATGACCTTTTTTGGGCGACATACTATAGTATGACCATTTTTGGGCGACATAGTATAATATGACCTATTTTGGGCGACATAGTATACTATGACCTTTTTTGGGTGACATAGTATAGTATGACCTTTTTTGGGCGACATAGTATACTATGACCTTTTTCGAGCGACATACTATAGTATGACCATTTTTGGGCGACATAATATAGTATGACCTTTTTCGGGCGACATACTATAGTATGACCATTTTTGGGCGACATAATATAGTATGACCTTTTTCGGGCGACATACTATAGTATGACCATTTTTGGGCGACATAGTATAGTATGACCTTTTTCGGGTGAAAAACTATAGTATGACCTTTTTTGGGCGACATAGTATAGTATGACCTTTTTCGAGCGACATACTATAGTATGACCTTTTTCGGGTGACATACTATAGTATGACCTTTTTTGGGCGACATACTATAGTATGACCTTTTTCGGGTGACATACTATAGTATGACCTTTTTTGGGCGACATACTATAGTATGACCTTTTTTGGGCGACATACTATAGTATGACCTTTTTCGGGTGACATACTATAGTATGACCGTTTTTGGGCGACATACTATAGTATGACCTTTTTCGAGCGACATAGTATTGTATGATGTTCATTGGGATACAATTAATATTGTATGCTGGCAAATGAACCTTCCAACATTCTCAAAAGCTTCCATGTCCAACTTCAGCCAGCTGGCAGCCATATGTGGTTTCCACTCTGATAACTGTTCATCTGCTGTGTTTGTGGAAGTTCTCAGAGTTTTTATTCAACATTTAGGTTTCTGACTTTAAAAGTGCAGGGAAGGGATTGAACCTACAACCACTGCATCTCCAACCAGGTGTCTTACCTGCTGAGCCAGAGATACTTACAGATACTACCAGAAGAGTTTCCTTTACAGTTTTCACTCTTTCCCCTGTGGTTGTCCTTTAAAAGTCAGGGTCAGGGATAAGACCACATTTTAATCCACAAACCTTCAGTAGAGTGTCCTGCCTGAGCTAAAAGGCAGAAAGGTATATAAGAAAAGTTCAAGGGTCCTAAACCTTTATGTCCATAGGTGGGTTTTTGCATTATTTTGTGCTTTGAGGGGTCACAAAGAAACCCACCATAGCTGGAGTCTTCTTCACAGGAAGCACTGTTTTCTGGGCACATTTTCCATCTTGAATCCAGTAAGGACCAAACTCTCTCATCGTCCTAGTAGGAACCGACACAGACACAGGTGGACTTGAACCACCAGACTGCATCAAACCCACCACATCAGGTTCTCTGGGCACATCGAACAGCTTCCCTTTAGATGTTGGACTTGGTTTCCTGTCTCTATATTTCAACTTTTAGAGCTAACAACACATTACATGTTTCTCATTTTGAATTTAAAAAGCTGCTGTTTCTGCTGTAATGTGACATCTGGTGGACAGAACAGTGCACTACACGCAGAGCTGCAGACAGATTATTGATTAAATTTAAATATTTAGTTTTTTATAATTATATTAATCTGTAATGTTATTGTATTTGTAAACCTTACTTTACAAAGTTATTTAATTAATTTCATGAAAACTCAAGTCAATTGCCTCGTCTCAACTTCTCCACGTCCCTCAGCTCCAGATCAGACTCCTACAACTATTTTCAAAACAAAAGTATTCTAATAATAATAAATAGGTTCATGTATAAAACACAACAGCTATAAAACAGATTATTTATGTTTTATTTGTTTTTTTCAGTTTGTTTTTTGTTCTAATCCTGTAACCCTAACCCTGCTGTAGCCAATTTTGTCAACTTAATATAATATTTGTGTGAGTATATTTAAAGCTTATTCAACAGACAGGCTTGTAAATGTAAGACATTTATTTGAGAGGGTGTTTCCCATCTTGGAGCCCATCACCACAGCAGGCCCTTCAGTGTCCAGTCCTCCATTCATCAAAAACTGGTTTGAATCCGGTCAGTTTGGTCCAGGATTCAGACTCCATCTGACCACTGTACCTGTGCCATATTGACTAAGGAAAAATATTCCTTCTGAGACTGGACCAGTTGAGATCTAGAGGATCCTGGAGCCTGAGCTGGTCCCTGCTGACACTAGAACATTCACACTTATATTCACACCAATTTACAGTTGTAGATCAGTTTTCTGTAGAAGGAAGCCAGAGACAACACAAGAAAACATTCTCACCATGAGGAAAAATTTATTTTTACTATCGCCCAAACTGTAATTTGAGTGGTTTGTTTTATCATGGTTCATGTGTCAGTTTTTTGGGCGACATACTATAGTATGACCTTTTTTAGGCGAGTTTTATGGGTCAGTGACAGTGAACGGTACAGTTTTAAGAATCATTCATCAGGTCTCTGTAAATGTACATTTTGTGTTCATGTTGGTTTCCTGTCCATTTGTACCATTTATATATAGCTGTTGTCATCCTATATATATAGAAATCATGATTTTGTGCAATTTGTGACATCAAATGTCAAATGGTGAAACCAAAAAAGAATGATAATTTTTTAATATTTAATCCACCTAGAATATAAAACTAGATGATATCATGTGTTTTAATTTTTTTAAACCCTTTTAAAAGAGTTAACCTTTCTGGTACCAAGTTTTTAGGTTTACACCACATGGAGGTTTTGGTATTCTTACTTATATAGGTGTCATTTGTAGGAAGAATATAAGTATTCACATATCCAGCAAATGCACATTCGTTGAGTCCTCTAATCGACTACTGTATCTGTGTGTTCACCGCTGGTTCTCCTGCTACAGGTGGTGCTCCCCACCTTCATCCTGGAGAAGCGATCCCTACTGGAGATGTACGCCAACTTCATGGCTCACCCCGACATGTTCCTCTCCATCACCTGCGGCGTCACGCCGGAGGAGCGCATCGTCCGCTTCGTGGAGTACTACCTGACCGCCTTCCACGAGGGCCGCAAGGGCGCCGTGGCCAAAAAGCCCTACAACCCCATCCTGGGGGAGAACTTCCACTGTTCCTGGTACGTTCCCCGGGACCGGGTCCGACCTTTGAGGAGCACCGGCTCCTCGGGTCCCGGCTCGGCCTCCGCCGCCGCGCCCGGCCTCGCTGGGTCATCGCAGCGGGGAACGGACGGGTGCGGCGGGGGGAACTTAGACTGTTATCGGGTTCAGTTTGTGGCGGAGCAGGTGTCCCACCACCCACCTGTGTCAGGCTTCTACTGCGAGTGCAAGGAGAAGAGGATGTGTGTGAACACCCACGTGTGGACAAAGAGCAAGTTCCTGGGCATGTCTGTTGGAGTGTCCATGATCGGAGAAGGTAGGAACAACTATTCTGATCGTTGATTCATCCATCAATCATCACAACAATCATTCAATTAACTGTTTAGTTCAGACATGTAAGATGCATGAGAATGTTTGGATGATCTTATCGACTTTGTTCCTGCAGCATCACATGTCTCCACCTCAGCGAGTTTAACCTTATTTGACATTCTGCAGCTGTCCACTACTTAAACTTAGTACGTGCACAGGTGGGTTCCTGGCCACGGGCTAATGAAGCCAGCTGTAGTTATTCCAGCAGTAATCATCCACTAGCAGCCAGTCTGAGCTCTAACCACCAATGGCAGTGATGTGAGAAGTACCTGGTAACCACATGATAATACTTCAATAGAGGTTAATTCACCATATTAGAATGTCACTAAACTCTTGAAGTTTTCTCCTTAGCTGAGGAGATGTTGCACAGAATACCTTAAATCAGGGGGATTCAAGCACAGTTTATTTCATGGGCCACATACAGCGACAATTCAATCTCCATTAAGCGGAACCAGTAAAAGTATAAATAATCCTGATTTTCAACAGTTTGATGTTTCACTTATTAACCTCCTCTGTGTGGTACCAGCTGCCTTCTGCCTTCAGGCTTTAGGAGGCAGTGAGATGCTGAAATTAAAGAACTTTAACCCTTAACTTTAGTCCTGGACAAGGCAGAGGTCGTGACCTGTGGGTCCAGTTTTTCTCATATTCATCATCTCTCAGCTTTACCTTCATCTGCACCACTGATCCTGATCCTGATCCTGAACTCCTAGTGAGGACTAGGAGGACCACAGAGAGCATACCTGGTCTCTCCTGGACCATGTGTCCTTGTCCTGGACTAATCAGACCACTAAATAGACCAGACTGACTCCAGTTGTTCTGCAGCATCAGCAACAAGGAACAAATCTATGTCCAACATGCAGACGCAAGCAGTTTTTCTGCTTTAAAGGGCACGAGCAAATGAAATCTGGTGTTTGGCCCAAATCCCCCGTCTCAGTCAGGCTGTTAATCCCTTTACATTCTGCACAGCTGCACCACTGGCTGCACATCTGGAGATCCCAGTGGCTCTTAACCCAGATAGTGAGATGCATTTTTTTAGTTGGTTATGCAAAATTCTGAATAAAACTCAACCTTTGGTGGTGAGACAATGATGCTCACACACTGGGGACTGGTCATGTGACCTTACAAACTCTATGTCCTTCAAAATAAAAGCTCCCTTTTCACACCTAACTGTAAAAATATAGATTTTATACCTAGGTTTTATAGAAAAATAGAAGAAGAAGATAAAGTAATTGTTGCTGTATGGAAACAGAACACAGAGACGATGAAACTCTTTCTCCCAGGTGTGCTTTACCTGTCCGAGCATGATGAGGAGTACGTGTTCACGCTGCCTTGTGCCTACGCCCGCTCCATCCTGACGGTGCCCTGGGTGGAGCTGGGAGGAAAAGTCACCATCAGCTGTGCAAAGAGCGGCTACTCGGCCACAGTCACGTTCCACACAAAACCCTTCTATGGAGGGAAGGTCCACAGGTGAGGAGAGAACACGGTGGAGTTATCACAGCGTTCTGTCATCAGTCTCAGGTTAACTCCAACTACTGACTCAGAGTTTAATAAACTCACAATGATCAAAATTCACCAGCTCTGTTAGCTTTAAGGTGAGTTTATATAAATAAAACAGTGAAGGAAAGAATGACAAATTTTAAATCCCCTGAATGCACCGTGTTCCTCCAGAGTTACGGCCGAGGTGAAACACAACCAGACAGGAAATGTGGTTTGTAAGGCCCAGGGAGAATGGAACGGGACGCTGGAGTTCACCTACAGCAACGGAGACAACAAAGTGATCGACACCTCCAAGCTGCCCGTCATCAGGAAGAAGATCCGGTCGCTGGAGAAGCAGAACCAGCACGAGTCCAGGTGAGTTCGTGTTTGAGGTGCAAAAACATCAAGAAGCGACATAACAACCGGCGTGAGGCCATGATGTCATTTATTTCTCTTCCTTAATTAATTAACTAATTGGCCCTATCAGCATTAAGGTGATTAGAGCTCATTCGACAAATCTGTTGGTTTCTCTCTGTGCAGCATTTGACCTGCTGCAGGGTTTGTCATCATGTGCTAATCAGCTGTTTTCATCCTATCAGCTGTTTTCATCCTATCAGCTGTTTTCATCCTATCAACTGTTTTCATCCTATCAGCTGTTTTCAGTATCAGCTGTTTTCATCCTATCAGCTGTTTTCAGAATCAGCTGTTTTCATCCTATCAGCTGTTTTCAGAATCAGCTGTTTTCATCCTATCAGCTGTTTTCAGAATCAGCTGTTTTCATCCTATCAGCTGTTTTCATCCTATCAGCTGTTTTCATCCTATCAGCTGTTTTCAGAATCAGCTGTTTTCATCCTATCAGCTGTTTTCAGAATCAGCTGTTTTCATCCTATCAGCTGTTTTCAGTATCAGCTGTTTTCATCCTATCAGCTGTTTTCAGAATCAGCTGTTTTCATCCTATCAGCTGTTTTCATCCTATCAGCTGTTTTCAGTATCAGCTGTTTTCATCCTATCAGCTGTTTTCATCCTATCAGCTGTTTTCAGAATCAGCTGTTTTCATCCTATCAGCTGTTTTCAGAATCAGCTGTTTTCATCCTATCAGCTGTTTTCAGAATCAGCTGTTTTCATCCTATCAGCTGTTTTCAGAATCAGCTGTTTTCATCCTGTCAGCTGTCGATGTGGTGATAACATGGTGTTGGTGTATGATAGTGACTTGCACAGTTTCTAAATACATGCTGTCTGTTTTTTAGGTGGATTGAGTAGTTTGAAACATGAATTTCAGTATTTTTATTATATTTATTTATCCACTGTCTCCTGTCATACAGACAGTAAATTATCTAAATGGATCTAATTCAATAAAGTTGAAATTATTATTGGACTCAAACTGGTTAAATTTGAATAAAATTGGAAAGAAATGTGTGTTCTAAATCTTTTTAATGATGTATATTTAAGCACACACAACACATATTTCTGTGTGCAGGACAGGTATTTTATGTGATATATACTAATGTAAAACATCAAGACACGTGACGTTATGTGTGTGGAGGAAGGAGCGTGATAATGAGCTTGTTCCTCGTCCCGCCTCCAGGCGTCTGTGGCAGCATGTGACGGCGGCGTTAAAAGCAGGAAACATGGACGCCGCCACGGAGCACAAACACCGTCTGGAGGAGAGGCAGCGAAGTGAAGGGAAACAGAGAGCTGCCACCAAGACAGCCTGGAAGCCCAAATACTTCATCAAGGAGGTGAGAACCCCCCTGGTGTCAGAACCACAGACATCCTCAGCTGGTTTATAGCCACAGTACTTAAAAAAACATGTAAAATACTGTGATGGTCCAGGATGTTGAAAATCTGGATCCAAACCTGCATCACTGGTTGATCACTGTCCACCAAACTGTGTGTGTGTGTGTGTGTGTGTGTGTGCAGGGCGAGGGCTGGGTGTACCACCAACCTCTGTGGAAAGCTCACTGACCTGTAGGACAGACGGATCCAGGTTGGACACCAGAGGACACGACGTGCCAAAGACCACAGCACCGAGGACGGAACCAGGTTCTTCCCATCGGGAACGCCGGGATCTCGAGGTGAAACTGAACTTCCACTTTGAGACGACAGAACTCAGACTGAAGAACCACAGGAAAAAAAAAAAAGACTTTTTTCCGACTATAGATCACAACAGAAACTGTGACCTGCTCCTCTCACTTTTTAGTTGTTTTGCACAATGAAACCGTGACAATGTGGGTCACAGCAGTTTTTGCACTATTCACTGTTCTACATAGTGTAATCAGCACGGTGTGTGTGTGTGTGTGTGTGTTTGTAGGAATGAATGAAACAAGCCCGTCCAGGTTTATTCTAGTCTGAGGTTCCAGCTGCTGCCACTGATCCTTGTCTGTATTAAAATCATTAAAACCTCATGTGAAGTGGAATGTTTTTAACCCTCTGGTGCATGAAAGATCACTGAGACCTCTTAAAACATGGTTTCACTGTTTTTATTACTTAATACCACTTAAATTATAGAAATAGTAAAAAATATATATAGTTTTAAACAGTGTCAGGATAGTTTCATGCTGTGTGAGTCAATAAAAAATCAATCAGGATTTTTACATATTTGCATATTTTTTAACTTATAACATCAAATGGAAATTAAATGGAAAAAATAACTTACCCCAGAGAGTGATTTTATTTTTTTTATTTGTTTTATTTTTATTTTCCAAAATTCTGAATCATCAACCTTTGGTTGTGAGACAATGATGCTCACATATCTGAAGGGACTGGTCATGTGACCTCATAAAATGTATGTCCTTCAAAATAAAAGCACCCTTTTCACACCAAACTGTAAAAACATAGATTTTATATCACAGATTTTTAGAAAAAACAAATAGTTTCCATATGGCAACACAATGAAATAGAGGGTTAAAGTAGTAATAACATTTGACCATAGATCATCCTTCCTACTCATTAGGGGAAAATAAAAATCACATCTAATCCTGCTTTTATTTCACTTTATTAACCCTTTATTGCATGAAATTACTTAGACTTTGTAAAATCATTTGAATTATTGTATTAAAATGGACCAAATATTAGAGATATTAGAATATCTACAGTATAAGAAAAAGTTTCCAACATGTTCTCAGGACAGTTTGATGCTATTTAAGTCAGTGTGACTCCAACAGGCTGTTGAACTGGAATTTTACATTTGTTTTATTTATTATTTATTTTATATTGTTGACATATGGAAACAAATTTATTTTAGTATAATAGAAACAAATTAATGTGTCAGTGACAAATCCTGTTTGTCAAGATGAGAAAGTCAAAAACTGTTTAAAATTCAGTTTAAAGAATCATTCATCAGGTCTGTAAATGTACATTTACTGTTCATGTTGTTTCTGGTCATTTTTAAGTTTATTTTTATGCGACTTAAAAAGAATCCACCTAGAAAATAAAACTATCAAAACTATTTGATAACGCGTTTTTATTTTTTCAGTTTTCAGGATCACACTATGACAGATTTGGCAGAGTTTAATTTTTTATTTGGTGAAAACTTTCAAAATGAACTCAAAGAGTTAGTGTTAGATTCTGGATGCAGAATCACCACATTGACTGTGTTATGCTGATAAATGTTAATGTGCTGTAATCCTAAAAAACTTGTTACTGGATATTTGAACTGTGATAAAAAGAAAGTTAAAAAAAGGTCATAGTTTTTCAATTCTAGGTGGATTAAATATTTAAAATGTATCACTATTATCACAAAAAAATGTATCACTGACTCACAAATAACACGACAGGTTATTTATTTATTTTTAACTCTTGGCTTTTGAGTGCTGAAGAAAAGGTTCACAACGGAATGTAGAATCACTCTTTAGCAGTTTATCTATATTTTACGCTCTTACACATACCAATGACATTTCTCCATGAAAAAATAAAAAAATAATAATGTTTAGAAGCTGGTGCAGAAGGCACTGATCTTATTACTTTGATGGTAAAACCTCAACCAGTGTTTTAAAGAAACTCAAACCAGGGACATGGATGATTGAAGGAGTGACGACATGAGTCTGAGTGAATCTGGACCAACTGGATCCAGGTGGACTCCTCAGTTCTTCCTCTTGCTCTTGCTGGCGGCCTTGGCCGGTGTCACGGAAGGAACGGACGCCTGGTACAGAGCAGCCGACACTTTGTTGATGTAGTACAGCGCGAAAAGAGAGAAAATCAGGCTGGATGGAAACAGAGAAACAGGATGTTAGAACTTTAAATAAAACTCATCAAAGTACCGTATTATCAGGACTATAAGGGCACATTAAAGTCTTCTAATTTCTTCAAAATGTTGGTGCTCCCTATGTATGTATGTAGGGGAAGTGTGGGCATGGATTGTAGATAAAATAACAGGGATGTGCGTTATGCAGAACATCGTTGTTTTAACAACCTGAAAATGGTAAAGAGACACGCTGATAAAGCACAGTTTAAACTGAAGGAAATCAGCTACCCAGCTGAGTTTAAGACATAAGACACGTGGTACGAGTTGGAGGAAAGACTGGATCAGTGGATCACAGAGCAGAGACTGGATCAGTGGATCACAGAGCAGAGACTGGATCAGTGGATCACAGAGCAGAGACTGGATCAGTGGATCACAGAGCAGAGACTGGATCAGTGGATCACAGAGCAAAGACTGGATCAGTGGATCATAGAGCAGAGGCTGGATCAGTAGATCACAGAGCAATGGCTGGATCAGTGGATCACAGAGCAGAGACTGGATCAGTGGATCACAGAGCAAAGACTGGATCAGTGGATCACAGAGCAAAGACTGGATCAGTGGATCACAAAGCAGAGACTGGATCAGTGGATCCCAGAGCAAAAACTGGATCAGTGGATCACAGTGCAGAGAATGGATCAGTGGATCACAGAGCAAAGACTGGATCAGTGGATCACAGAGCAGAGACTGGATCAGTGGATCACAGAGCAGAGACTGGATCAGTGGATCACAGAGCAAAGAACAAGTGGGAGAAGAGTTTCCTATGGTCACCATTCGACTAAAATCAGTAAAGCAGCAGAAGAAATGAAAATTGAACATTTCTGTCTTGGTGCTTTCGTTTCGGTGCCATTTCTCCATCCAGACCAGGACTACGGTAGCGCAGCAACTTCCAGTGGATTATAACACATCATTTAGAGGAAAGTGACACTGATGGTGAAGAAAGTGAAGCTGGCATGTTTGATGGAGATTTAGCTGCTGTTGGAATCAGAAACAGAGGATGAGGACTTTGATGGTTTGATTGATGACATTACCCCGCTCTATTTTTAAACACACACACTTGTGTGCTTGTTTTATCCGTGTGTTTTACCATGATTAAAAAATGTTAGTACTTTGTAATCAATACTTAATACTCAATAAAGCACAACCAAACTCAGTTTAGCTCTATTTATGTATATATATATATATATATATATATATATATATATATATATATATATATATATATATATATATATATATATATGTGTGTGTGTATATATCTATGTGTGTATATAAATATGTGTGTATATATCTGTGTGTGTATACATCTGTGTGTATATATCTATGTGTGTATATAAACCCTCCCCTATAGTAAGGTTCATTATGTGTGTGTTAAATACAGTAATGACACACAGAACTCAGACTGAGCCTTTTAGTACGGAGCCTTATGGTCGTGTAAATATGGTTCTAGTGGAGGTTTTCAGGACGTTGAACTCACCATGTGGTAACACAGACACGATGAACCAGCCCAGAGGCAAACAGGGACAGACACAGGCACAACAGGACTGGAAACAGCAGAAGAAACGAATGATTAGAGCAGGAACACAGTAGAGTTATTAGAAATAAAATAGACTACAGGATGTGGTGTAATCCTAAAAACCTGGTAACAGACAGTTTAACTCTCTTAAAATAAATAAGTTAACACATGATATCAACTAGTTCTATTATTGTTGGTGATCAAATATGGGTCAGTGACAATTGATAGTTGGCACCTCAAAGCTAATTTAAAATACAATTTTAAGACTCATTCATCAGGTCTCTGAAAATGTACATTTTGTGTTCATGTTGGTTTATTGTCATTTCAAAGTCCGTTTTATAATTTTTTCTTACCAAAAAAAAAAATATATATTATTATATTTTTTAATGTTTTGACACAAAATGTCAAATGTGGAACTGAAAAAGATGAAAAAAAATTATCCAGTGTTGACAGTGTTTGCATATATGATAAAATTGATTATTATTACAGTAAATTATTAAGTATTTTACAGTAAAACCATTTGACATTTTGTGTGATAAACCAACATGAACAGAGAATGTACATTTATAGACCTGATGAATGATTCTTAAAACTGGATTTTATAAAGTTTTGGACTTTCTCATCTTCCAAATAAAGCTGAAAAACTATTAAACTCATCAAGAAAGAAAACTAGTTTTCACATAGTTGCCACTTACTTTCTGGGAAAATCTTGGCTTGGAATCCCTTCCCAAAGAAGAGGTTTTCCAGATTATTAAACGCCTGGACATGAAGTTAAGGTGGAAAAGACACAGCTCAAAACAACTAAAAATAACAATTAAAAAATCTAAATTCTCTTTTCCTTTTGTTTCAGCTGTAACGTGAGAAAATCACCTTCATCATCTATCTAAGGAACACACACTTTCTACAGGAACACACACTTTCTGCAGGAACACACACTTTCTGCAGGAACACACACTTTCTGCAGGAATACACACTTTCTGCAGGAACACACACTTTCTACAGACACTGCATTAGTTTTAATTTAAATATGATGAATGAAGGCCTGTGAGGGGGCGAGGATACGGTGAGGGAACAGATGAACAGGACGGAGCCCAGGAAGCCCCCCAGGATGGTGAGCCACTCGCTGGATCCCAGCTGTTTGCTGAACATCTGCATCCCAGCAAACACCAGCACGGACAGCAGGCTGGACAGAACCAGAGAGGTTCCTGTGTTCACGGCTGCAGGAGGAGGAACACGACGGTTTTATCATAATAAAACACTGAGAACCAGTCAGTGCACAACATGTGTAAATTACTGTGGGTGACTTTGATTTTATTTATTTATACTTTGATATTTATATCCACTTGAACTTAAAGGTGGTTTTCAGGTACTTTATACATCACGGGAAATCATGACTAGCTTTAACCAAATATCTTTTAGCTAAAAGGGAACTTTATTAAATGGAGAGTTGTGACTTTATTTTTATTTATTAGCATATTTTAATAAAATTGTGTTTGTCTCCAGCTTCTCTCAACATTCCACTCTGACGTGATTTCATGTCAACAGCAGAATGTGACGGAGGTTGTTGAAACAATCAGATAAAACACACTTGTACTGAATAATAGACAATACTGAAGAAAAATAACATCCCGTCGGGACAAACAATAGCTGTGTATTTAATGTAAACGCTGGATTTTAATAGCTGGTAAATGTAGGAGAATGTAGGGGTTCAATGAACCGAACCCGCGTCTCTTTTCAGGGACGTTGCGTTGCGACTCTCCAGAGTCCGGAGGCTAAAGAGGCTGCTGAGAATCATCGTTAAAACAAAAATCCCGCAATGTTTCTGCAAAAGTTCTACTATAGACAGACTAAATACAAACTATCTTCCTCTTTTTTTCTTTAAATTCGTGCCAGGTTGAATGTTTGGTTTTACTCTAATAACGTTACGCCACGTCACAGATCCACGGAAACTACACAGCTAGCATCAAGCTAGCTTCAAGCTAGCTAACAGGGAATAGCGGCTATTTATTTGAAATCTGTAATTTTACAGTAAAGTCTGCACATTTCACACCCAGCTGTTTAGCAAGCATAGTTTAGATTAGCGTGAAAACGCTACAGGGCTGCGTCATTCAGCGTCATTAGCGCCGTCTATTAGCGGCATAACGTGATGATTCTATAGAACCTGAACGTTAGGGGCAATGCAGCGTTTTTCTTTTTTCTCACATATCCCGACACACACTTGAAAAGAATAACTGAACGATAGATTAAAAGTGCAATACTCACCCATGGCTCGGTGTGTAGTTGTTATTATTATTATTATATTATTATAGTGAAGCGGGTTTAACTTTGTTCAACCGGCGGAATGTCAGGACGGAACCAAAAAAACTCATCACACGGAATAAATTAAAGGTAGGACCAGTGGGCGGAGCCACGAGTTAAAAATACGCAAAATTAAACTTAGACCCAAATTTAAATAATTTTAAACCTTTCCTTTAAAAATCAAATCATAAATGTATTTTAAAGGCCATCATCATTATAGACTAGTTGTTTATTTTCTTTATATTATATTATATTATATTATATTATATTATATTATATTATATTATATTATATTATATTATATGTAATTTCCCTTTAAAACCTAAACGGGTCTTAATTGTACTTCTTAATGGTTTATCATATAACATTTAAACATGTTTACTGTTAAAAACACTAAGATGTTTCTATATGATTTCTATATTTTATCATATAATTACTAAAGAGCCCACTTTAAATTGCAAAAAAAAAATCCTATTCACAATCCTCTGGTTTCAGCCACAAAAGCCATAAAAGTGATGTTAATTATGGAAAAGCCTGCAGCTAAATCAAGAATGTTCATTATAAACATTATTAAAACTACAAGGTTACTACGGTTATTGTGTCAGAAACACTTTTCTTAAAGTATTTCTATATTGTTGTAATTATATGGAATGTTTGTATTGTTTAGAATGTTTTTCTTCATCATTAAATGCAACAGAAACACCTATGATTTAAATACTGTGTGTTATGTTGTGTTTATTATAGTACTATAAACCAGTATTTATTTATTTATAGTAACATATTTATTTTTTTGTCCTTTTTTCATAATTCAGTTTGAATCATTTGTTAGTGGATCAGAAGAAGCTTCACTCAACATAAACCATTCACATGCTTTAAAGGGCTGGTTCCCATGTTCTTATGTTTTATCTTAAAACAATAATCAAATAATAATAAATGGGTTAAATAAACAAATCATGTTTAACAAGATGAGAAACGCAAAAACTGTTTAAAATACAGTTTTAAGAATCATTCATCAGGTCTCTGAAAATGTACATTTAGTGTTCATGTTGATTTATTGTCATTTTAAAGTCCATTTATTTTTACAAAAATCATGATTTACACACAAAATGTCAAATTGTGTAACCTAAAAACAATGATAAATGTTATTTAATCCACCTGGGATATAAAACTAGTTGATATCATGTGTTTTACATTTTTTAAAACCTTTTTAATAGTTAAATATCTGGTACCAAGTTTTTAGGATTACACCACATGACATCTTATTATTCTTTTAATTTTTGGACTTTCTCATCTTGCCAAACATGATTTGTCAAAAACCCACAAAATGTTTTGGTGGTTAAAACATCAAATTATGAAGCTTTTCATGTTTTAGAACAAAAAAATGACATCTTTACTAAAAATAAGCAGTTTTTAAACAAAGGATTGACAATCCAACAGGTTTTTAAAATATATTTTAATATTCAGGACAAGTTGAAAGTCAACATAATTAAATAAATACTGTACCTTTATTTATTTATTTAATTCACAAATCTACAAAAACCCTATAAAAACATTCTGTACAGACTGGCCTGTAGATTCACATTGCTGCATTAACTAAACAGATGTGTGTGTGAGTTACTGAACATTCAAACACCAGGACGCTCCTCATAAAGGCTTCTTCTTCAGGCCAAAAACAGCAATAAAAAGAAGAATCTCCACAAACGCAGGCAGAACACTAGAGAGAGAGAGAGAGATTCAGGTTAATTAAAAACCGTGGTTGGTGACATGACAGAGTGATTTTTGACATGAAATATTTAATGGTGTAACTGAAAAAATTAGATATTTTACACTTCTACATAGAATATAAAACTGTGTTAGTACAGTATGTAGTGGACAATAAACTGTCATATGGTATAATCATAAAAAAACGGTCCCGGATAGTTTAACTCTCTTAAAAAGATTTTAAAACATTAAAAACACATGATGACAGCTAGTTTTATATTCTAGGTGGATTAAATATTTGAATTTATCATTCTTTTTAGGTTACACTGTTAAACATTTTAAAATAGCACAAAATTGGGTTTTTTGTGAAAATAAATGGTGCAAACAGATTTTTAAATGATAAGAAACCAACATGAACACTAAATGTACATTTTCTGAGACCTGATAAATTATTCTAAAAACTCTGGATCTCTATGATTTACCATTGACCCTAACATCGTTCACTGTGTTGACGCTGACTCTCTCCATGAACGCAGAGACGTGTTCATGCATCAACAAGCATCAACCAACCTGCAGGTGGCTAAAATCACCCAGTAAGTCCAACACTCCCACCGCTCAAACACAAAGAAAGACAAGGACACGGAGGCGCTGCAGTGGACGGTCAAAGCTGCAGGAAACGTCAGGGAAAACACGTCTGGACCCACAATGTTCAACAATCTACTGCAGGAACTAGAGGGCTGTTCATACAGGTTCATACTGGGCCACATACAGAGGACACGCATGGGTCGTCCCTCCCTGTGTCTACACCAACCTGCAGCAGCCCAGGATCCACCAGTAGACGTGAACCTGCCACTGCTCAAACAGGAAGAAAAGAAGAGTCACTGAGGCACTGGTGTGGACTCCTGCTGCTGGAGGACGAGTCAGGGAACTATAACTGAACTCTAGATTAGATATAAATATAACTGAACACTAGATTAGATATAAATATAACTTAACACTAGATTAGATATAAATATAACTGACCACTAGATTGGATATAAATATAACTGAACACTAGATTAGATATAAATATAACTGACCACTAGATTGGATATAAATATAACTGAACACTAGATCAGATATAAATATAACTGAACACTAGATTAGATATAAATATAACTGAACACTAGATTAGATATAAACTATAACTTAACCTGAACCAGAGAATTTGGACATTTTCTATTGTTCTAATTTTATGATTATCAGAATAGTTATTCTGATAGTGGAAGCTAATTGTAGCTCTACTGAACATCATTATCCTACAGATTAACACCCAGTTGGAGCCACAGCATCACATCAAGGATACAGAGGAGACCCTGGCTGCTGTTGAACATGGAGACGCCACTGAAGAACCCGACCAGCTCCACAGCAAAAAGCCCGATGGTGACGGCCAGCGCCACCAGGAGTCTGTCACAGGAAAAACGAGTTAGGACGAGAAACAGGAGGATAAATAAACTACTACCATGTGGTGAAACCATATAAACCTGCTAACAGGCTGTTTAACTCTCAAAAAGGTTTTAAAAAGTTAAAAAGTTACACTATCTGACATTTTGTTTCAAAAATAGCACAAAAACATGATTTTTGTATAAATAAATGGTACAAATGGACTTTTAAATGACAAGAAACCAACATAAACACTGAATGTACATTTTGAGAGACCTGGTGAATGATTCTAAAACTGTATTTACTCTCATGATCAACGTGTTTATGTGGATTGTTATTTTTCTTACTTTCTATCCACTTTGTCATATTCCTCTTGTGTGAACTCCAAAGGCAAAGACGCCTTTACGTTATTTTCCTGTAAAACACACATCACAATTAATTCACTAGGAAGAATCTGACACTCTTTAGATTGATGATTATTGTAACATTAATTACTGTGATTACATTAAGTTGTTATTATAACTGAATGTGAAACATGCTAATTTGTTTTTTTTACAATATTAGGTACATTATAGAAATTAATCCTATCAATTTATGATTTCTGCAGATTAAGTTTATAATTTATAATTACATGACAGAAGATGACATACATTACTGTTTATATCTAACATAAACACTTTAATTTGAGTTAATCGGATTAACCTGATAAAATGTTAATTAACTCACCCTCGACCAGAAAATAGTGATGACGATGACAAGGTGAGAAATAATAGTCAGAAACCGAGCAGGAACCAGGCTGCTGACAGCAGACATCCCTAAAGATTTAAAGTTTACTTTATTTAGGATAAAAACAAGCGGCGTCAGTGTTACACAGCTAGCATTGAAGCTAATTTTAATCCGACAGAGAAGCTAATGGAGCTAATGAGCCGCAGACAGCTCTGACGTTAGTTCCGGTGTTTTTGCTTCATTTATCACCAGATAACAATCTTAAATTAATATTCACCAACAACTTAATAAAACAAACAAACAGCGCTCACGCCGCGTGTTTCTCTTTATGATCTGGTTGCTACGACAACCGCCGAGTCGGTGTGTTCCTTATCTTCGACCGAACGAACAAGCAGCGCTCGAAGGTTCCGGACACGGACATTAATTGTGGGGGGACCGACGGAAATGGGCCACGATTTTTATCATTTAATGTTATAAACGAACATTTCAGGCTGCGAATGAGCGTGAACAAGGTTTATTTAGAGAATCAGAACCTTTTTTATTAGTTGTTATGATGCGTTATATATGTTTTCGTCTTATAAATAAAGGGAAATTAAATCATATGGATATTCTGAGATATTCCCACATTATTATCGTGTATTAATGAATCTTCAAAAAGTGTGCAAATGTTGTAACTGCAAGACAAAAAAAACAAAATTTTCACACCATTCCTTGGGCAATGCGGGTGATATTACCCCAACCCCCACTCCCTCCCTCACCATCCTATCCCCCCTCCCTCGCCATCCTATTCCCCCTCCCTCGCCATCCTAGTTCCACCACGCGTCACGGTGAATATCCAGCGGATTCTAGCGGATCCGTCGGTGCAAGTCGAGGTTCGTTCGCCACAGAACCTGCACGTGTGTTTCCCCAGGAATAAAGCCAGGAGGACCAGGTTCTGGTGCCGTATGAAGCCATGGCAGAAGCGGAGTTACAAACCTTCACCTCTATCATGGACGCGCTGGTTCGTATCAGTGTGAGTATGGCGCTCATGTTGTTCTATAATAAGCTACACCTTTACACACATATACTTTATTTTATATTGAATTTTACCTTATGTCCTCTCGCCTCCTGAATGTTACCAGGTCTAAACCTAAATTCCTCCTTAACGTGTTTTGTATTTATTGAAGCATAGAATAAAGGTTTGTAGTTTTCTGTTGCGGGACACAAAGGCCACGCATTGATAAACCAGACGCGTGATGAGATAAACACTGGGGGGTTTAATGTGTGGTTTAGTGTGTTGAGGCAGCTCCATCGAGTCTTGTGGATGAGAAAGCAGAGATGATGCTGGTTGTCATAGAAACGGGATGCTGCGTCTAGAGCCGCATCAGTGGAATGTGAAAGAAGCGAGGATGGTTCCTCGTTTTATTGATGGGATCCACATCAGATTCTGGCCCCAGGATGCAGACTTTCTCCAAACCGCCCCAGATGTTTCCGCATCTGGTTCTGTCACAATAAAGCTGAAGGTAGAGCAGGGAGTCCAATTCAGTTTAGTTCATGGTCCACATCCGGCAATTTGATCTCAAATGGACCCAATAATATAAACGAATAACAACAACTACACATGTATATAATATTTACACAATTAATTAGACATAACATAAGAACAAACATGTAATTTCATCAACATGATGTCTCAGTTATTCCATTTTCAGTCTGTTGTTGCATTTCTATTCAAAACATTTAGTGACATAAGATTATTTACTATTTCAACCTTTTATTTTATTGTGTTTCCATAGGGCAACAATAACTTTATGTTAATTTTTATAGAAAAGATGTGATATAAAAATCTATGATTTGTTACTATGTGACAACCAGTGTGAAGAGGGGGCTTTTATTTTGAAGGACATACAATTTCCAAGTCACATGACCAGTTCTTTTAGCTCATGGACATTAAACATGTGAACATTATTTTTTTTATTATTCACAAGAAAAGGTGGACTTTTATTAAAGAGTTTTGAAGAATTTTCACCAAATAAAAAATTAACTCACCATGAATATAGTTTTAAGAAGCATTCATCATCTGTACATTTTGTGTTTGTCATTTAAAAGCCCCCTTGTACCATTTATTTGTACAAAAATCCTGATTTTGTGTGCCAGAAAAAATCAAAATATCAACTGAAACTGAATGATTTTAAATATTTAATCCACCTAGAATATAAAACTAGTTGATATCATGTGTCTTTATTTTTTTAAACCTTTTCTTTTAGTTAAACTATCTGGTACCAAGTTAGGATTACACCACGTCAGAGTTTACAGGAAGCAGGCTTTTATTCTGAAGGATTCTGGACATACTCTGACACTTCTGATGTTGTAAATGGATGGTGATCACACCTTCTCAGAACATGCTGCAGTGCAGCCACTGGAGGATCTTCAGTTGCTGCAAAATGTTCCTGTTATTCTATTTAACGTCATAGTCAACTCTTCCTGTTCTAATGTGCTGTTTCCATCCTTTTCATAATAACTACATTTTCTCAGGTCACAGCAGGAGGTGAAGAACAGGGACCTCTTGACTTCTTCTAGTGACTCTGATCTGTCTCCTTGTTAATAATTCTGTCCCCTTGCCCCCCCCCCCCACCCCCCAGGCCAACATGAAGAGCATGGAGCGGGAGCTGTGTTGCCCAGTGTGTGATGAGATGGTGAAGCAGCCCATTCTCCTGCCCTGCCAGCACAGTGTGTGTCTGCTGTGTGCGGCCGAGGTTCTGGTCCAGAGGGGCTACCCCCCCCCGGACCTGCCCCCGGAGCCCAACTCCCCGGCCTCCACCCCCAGCACCCGCTCGCCACGGCAAACACGAAAACCTACACCCAGGACCCCGGACCGCCTGGAGCGGGTCCTCAGAACAGGTGGAAGACCTGTCTGTGTCTGTGTGTGTGTGTGTGTGTGTGTGTGTGTCCAATGACATTTCCAGGGCTTCTTAAGACTCTATTTCATTCAGTGTTTCTATATGCCAACATAATTAATTCATCTCTAATTCTTCTAAAAAGCTGCGATATAAAATCTATGTTTTCACAGATAGGTGTGAAAAGGGGGCTTTTATTTTGAAGGGCATACAATTTATGAGGTCACATGACCAGTCCCTTTTGATCATGTGAGCATCATTGTCTCACAACCAAAGGTCGACTTTTTTTCAGAATTTTGGACAATTTTCACTAAATAAAAAAAATAACTCACTATCTGGGGTAAATAAACTTAAGTTTTTTTTTATTATTTAATACAATTTTTTATTAAGTTATAATATTTACTTACCATGTTACCACTGTATTTTGTGTTTGGCAATTGGAAAATATTATAAAATTCTAATTTAGGTTGTTGCACTAAGATTTTTCCATATTTGCATCTTGTTGAAATATGGAAACAAATCTATTTTAGTATATTAGAAAAAAATATAACATCAAAATTGAATTAGATGAAAAAAAAATGAAAATTTACTCACCCCAGACATTGAGTTCAACTTTTATTTAATAGTAAACTGATGATCTAAAAATAGACATTTTAGGTTGAGTCTTTGGGTTTTGCAGTGATTGACATTTTAAACCATTTTATGAACCAAACAATGAATGAATGAATGAATCATTTCATTAATCTATGGATGATTAAAGGTGTTTGTTAAAGGTGACATCAGCTTCCATCTGATCTGACGTCATTGTTTAAAGCGTAAAGACTTGTGAAGCACAGCTGACGTGAAGGTTCGGTCCAGATGATGCATCTGTATCCTGAGCTTTTTTAAGCTCGTGTAGACGAGGACCACAGAGACGCTGTCAGACAGCCGGTGTATTTCCAGGGTGTGTGTGTGTGTGTGTGTGTGTGTGTGCAAGCTAATTTATCACTGTGCTCCACATAGATTCACAGCACTTCACCTCCTTTTTTTAACTCCACAAGTTTGTCTCTTTGAATTCTACCCTGTCTCTCAACTTTAAACCAACGGCCTGATTAATAATATAAAATCAATATATATCGTCAGCATAGTCTGATAGATGATTAGTCTGTGGATTGTTGTAATAATTAATCAATTAGTCGTTTGGTTCATCAAATGATGTATTTAATGTACATTAGTCTGTAACCAACCACTGCTGTTACGTAGACATGGGGAAAATTGGATGGAATTTGGAATGTATTTATTAGATATATATTAAACAAAATAAAAGAAAGAAGTAGTAAACATATTCTCAGGATAGTTTGATGCTATGTAAGTCAGTGTGACTCCATCAGGTTGTTAAACAGGAATTTTGCATATTTGCATATGGAAACAAATCTATTTTCTTTCACTAGAAAAAAATATGACATAATATGTTATAAATGTCCTTCAAAATAAAAGCCCCCTTATTACATCAAACTGTAAAAAACTGATTTTATATTGCAGCTTTTAGAAAATGAAGATAAAGTGATTCTCACCACATGCAAACACTGCAGCAGAGGGCTAACACCATCCAGCGTATGTCTTCAACCTTCCTCACGTCTCCCTGTCCATCTGGTGTCCATCTCTAGTTTGTGGAACGTATCCAGGACGGAGGAGGAGGGACACGGCGTCCTCCCCCATGATGTTCCCCTGTCCTTCCTGTCAGCAGGACGTGGAGCTGGGAGAGAAAGGCCTGACGGACTGCCTACGGAACCTCACTCTGGAGAGGATTGTGGAGAGGTATGACACGTATGACACGCATTACATGTATGATGCATATGACACGTATAAAACATATGAAAAATATTAAACGTATGACATGTATGAAACACCATGTCAAGTCAAGTCAGGTCAGTTTTATTTGTTTAGCCCCAAATCACAAACGACAGATCGGCCTTAATGGTTTCTTCAGTTTGTTCAACATTCTCTGAACGTAGATCCTCACATGAGTAAAAAGCTGAAGCAGACATGACTTTAGAGTGTTTTATTTCTACCTACGTCTCATCAGGAGGAAAAAAAAGAAGTAATCAGGGTTTTCTGGGAAAAAAAATCCTTCTAAGCTGTCGTGCAGTAATGAAGAAAGGCGGCGAATGAAGGGCTTAGTCAGTACTGCCTTATAAATGAGACAGGAAATCATTGGCTGGAACGAGTCTCAATAATGAATCTTCCTTCTCCTGACCCTCGGCTACAACAGAATGCAGGAACAGCTGGAAACCTGCTGCACTACTGTAGCAATACAGCTAATAAACCTACAGATGTAGGATAAGATGATCTGTAATCTGCCTTTCATTCATAGTAAACTGATGATCTTTGGGTTGTGGACAAAAAAAGACATTTTAGCTTCAATCTGCAGCTTTGACAAACACTGATCAACATAAAACGATTCTATCGATCTTACAATAATCTGTGGATTAATTAACATGATGTTTTGAAGGTGCTCACTGTGCAGTAGAGGGTTAATCAGTTTAAGATTAGATCAAAGTGGGAGGAGGCTGCTTTAGGACAAATCTCCTGAGATGGGGCAGGGGGGGTTATGGGGAGAAAGTTTCCCAGTTTGATGAGGACAGCAGCTCCCCCCAGAGGAGTTTAATAGACCTGGAAACCAGAGAAATGTCCAACATTCATTTTAACTTTAGTTTCTGTTCTAGTTTATATGTTCAAAGAGTTCCTGACTTCTACATCAGGTCTAGAATACATCTATAGGCGAAGGGGGCGGAGCCACATCAGGTCTATAATACAGCTATGGGCTGAGGGGGCGGAGCCACACCAGGTCTATATGGACTGAGGGGGCGGAGCCACATCAGGTCTATATGGGCTGAGGGGGCGGAGCCACATCAGGTCTATATGGGCTGAGGGGGCGAAGCCACATCGAGTCTATATGGGCTGAGGGGGCGGAGCCACATCCAGGTCTATAATACAGCTATGGGCTGAGGGGGCGGAGCCACACCAGGTCTATATGGGCTGAGGGGGCGGGGCCAAATCAGGTCTATAATACATCTATGGGCTGAGGGGGCGGAGGTACAACAGGTCTATAATACAGCTATGGGCTGAGGGGGCGGAGCTACAACAGGTCTATAATACAGCTATGGGCTGAGGGGGCGGAGCCACATCAAGTCAATAATACATCTATGGACTGAGGGGGCGGAGCCACATCAGGTCTATAATACAGCTATGGGCTGAGGGGGTGGAGCTACAACAGGTCTATAATACATCTATGGGCTGAGAGGGCGGAGCTACATCAGGTCCATAATACAGCTGTGGGCTGAGGGGGCGGAGCTACATCACCTACCTCCCCAGGTGGAGACCTCACATAAGCAGCAGCTCGTGACGTTTCCAGGTCGAGCAGATAAAGAGTTGGACTCTGATTTACTGAAATAGAACAAACTCTCTCTTCTCTTGAATCGTGACTCTAACTTTTCTGTTTTACTGCTGCTGACCTGTATCTACTCCCCCCCCCCCATTCTTTCCCGTCCAGGTACAGGCACACGATAAGCCTGGGCAGCATAGCCATCATGTGTGGTTTCTGTAAACCTCCTCAGTCCCTGGAGGCCTCTAAAGGCTGCGCTGACTGCAAATCCAACTTCTGCAACGAGTGCTTCAAGCTGTACCACCCCTGGGGGACCCCCCGGGCCCAGCACGAGCACATCCTGCCCACCAACAACTTCCGGCCAAAGGTAGCTCCATTATTACTATTACAGTAGCTTTATTATTATTATTATTATTATTATTATTATTATTATTATGATGATGATGATTATTATTATTATTATTATTATTATTATTATTATTATTATTATTATATTTATCATTATCATTATTATTATTATTATATAGTAGCTTTATTATTATTATTAGTATTATTTTTATCATCCATCCATCCATTGTCTATCCCGCTTATTCCCTTTCGGGGTCGCAGGGGTCTGCTGGAGCCTATCCCAGCGCGTTAAGGCGAGAGGCAGGGATACACCCCAGATGGTCGCCAGCCAATCGTGGGGCACACACACCATTCACACACCATTCACTCTCACACTCACACCTATGGGCAATTTAGAGTTTACCAATTAACCTGAGCATGTTTTTTGTATTGTGGGAGGAAACCGGAGTACCCGGTGAAAACCCACGCAGACACGGGGAGAACATGCAAACTCCACACAGAAAGGCCCCAGACCCAGGCCCAAGGCGGTCTTGAACCTGCGACCTTCTTGCTGTGAGGCAACAGTGCTACCCACCGCACCACCGTGTCGCCCTATTTTTATCATAATTATCATTATTATTATTATTATTATTGATATTATTATATAACCCTGTGTGGTCCTGAAGGTTCTGACGTGCACGGAGCACGAGCAGGAGCGGATGCAGTGGTACTGCAGGAACTGTCAGATTCTGCTGTGTCCGCTCTGCAAACTGCGACGTCTCCACCACGGACACAAAGTGCTGCCGATAGCTCAGGCCTACCAGGCCCTGAAGGTGAGGGGGGGGGGGGCTACATGTATCACACTTTTCCATTTATTACACTAGTATTTCTGAGCAGGTTAAAAAACATTGCATGCTGCTGTCAGCGGTCGTCAAACAGAGAATTCTGTTGTTGTTGTTCTGACAGGACAAGGTCACCAAGGAGGTCAACTTCATCCTGGCCAATCAGGACACCATCCAGAGCCAGATCAGCCAACTGGAAGCTGCCATCAAACAGATGGAGGTGAAACGTCTATTGATTCATGCTTCTTCCTCCACTTTGATTTTAAAAGCTCACGTCTTTGTGCAGGAAGCAATGTCTACAACAGGCTCTGGTAATATTGTATTCGTTGTTGTTCCTTTATTATTACTTATTGCATTTATTAGTTAATTTATTATTTGAACAGATTAAATCTCTATTGCATGAAATATTACTTAGGCGTGGATGAATGTTTTTGTTACTTAAAATGACCTAAATAATATATAATAATAATAATAATAATAATATATTAAAAATATATAGTAACAGGACAGTTTGATGCTATGTAAGTCAATTTGACTCCATCAGGTTGTTTAACTAGGAATTTTATATATTTGTATATTGTTGATATAGGGAAACAAATCCATTTCAGCATGTTAGAAAAAAAAATTTACTCTATAGTGAGGGTATAAGTATATAAGAGTTTATAAGAGGTTATACCTTTTTTTTTTTAGTGAATATTTTCCAAAGTTCTGAATAAAAGTCTAACTTTATTTGTGAGACAATGATGCTCACATGTCCATGAGCTAAAGGCACTGGTCATGTGACCTCATGAATTTTATGTCCTTCAAAATAAAAGCCCCCTTTTCACACCTAACTGTAAAAACATAGATTTTAAATCACAGATTTTTAGAAAAAAACATATAGTTTCCATATGGCAACACAATGAAATAGAGGGTTGAAGTAGAAATAACATTTGACCTTAGATCATCCTTCCTACCCATAGATTTTATGTTACAACTTCTTAGAAAAATGAAGATAGAGTAATAGTTGTCATATGGAAACACTATGAAATAGAGGGTTAACTTTCCAGGATATGAACTGTCATCACTTTTTGGAAGTGATAAAACTATTTTGTGCATTGTGTCATCGATTTGAAGGTATTTTAACAGGAAAAAGAGCTGGATTGGTTATAATTCAGGGCTCAGAGCAGTTCAAATGATAAACTATCTGTAAGAAAATAACTTTATGGGTCAACAGTTGTCATGAAAACAAGCTGAAAGGAAATAGAGTAACGGAGCTATTTTTACATCCTGCTGCTTCACTGTAATAAAACTGCATCTAAGAACTGGTGTGTGTGTGTGTGTGTGTGTATGTGTGTGTGTGTGTGTGTGTGTCTCTGCAGGCCAACAGCTCGGTGGCGCTGCAGCACCTGACCCACTGCGTCCGTGAGCTGGGGGGGGCGCTGGCCGAGCGGCAGGGGGCCCTGGTTCAGGCCCTGGAGGGGTCCCGCGGCAGGAAGCAGGAAGCGCTGTCCCATCAGGCCATGGAGAGGCGTGGCCTGCTGGAGCACGCCGGCGTGATGGCGTTCACCCAGGAGCTGCTGAAGGAGACCGACCCCCCCTGCTTCGTCCAGGCCGCCAGGCTCACCCACAACAGGTAGCCCCACCTGGTCCAGGTGTTTCCATGGTGACGCATCCACGGGACCCTCATTCATCATCTCATCTTCCTCCAGGCTCCTCAAATCCAGAGAGAACCTCCAGAGTTTCTCGCTCGCCGCCGATCCGTCGTTCCGACTCTTCCACCTGGACGCGTCGCGGGAGCTGCAGCTGCTCAGCAGCCTGGACTTCATCCCAGGTGGGTTCACAGTGATTTGGGCTGAGGGGGCGGATCACAGTGGGTTCTGTGATCAGGACCCGGCGGTGAACCGGTTCCTGATGCTCCGGTTCCTGACGCTCCGGTTCCTGACGCTCCGGTTCCCTCCGCAGCTCCTCTGGCTCCCGTCATCGACACTCAGAAGACGTTGGCCTACGACCAGCTGTTCCTGTGCTGGCGCCTTCCCCAGGACTCCGCCCCCGCCTGGCACTTCTCCGTGGAGTACAGGCGGCGGGCGGGGGCAGCGGGGGCCACGTGGGGTGGCATCAGATCCCCCGGGCCCGCCGCGGCCTGGCAGCGGCTGGACGAGGTCCGGGGCACCAGCGCCGTGGTGGACCGGCTGCAGATGGACAGCGTCTACGTCCTCAGGGTCCGAGGCTGCAACAAGGCCGGGTTTGGAGAGTTCAGTGAGGAGGTGTACCTGCACACACCCCCGGCTGCTGGTACGAGTCCGTCATTAAGTTCCATTATTATGCATTACTCATCACTAGTCACTGCAGAGAAGATGCATCCTCCATTCTCTCAGAAAACAAGTGATTAAAAACTCTGATGTTACTAACGGACATTTTTTTCTCTCCATCCCTTCAATTCCTCCATCCCCACATCTTTGGTTTTAGCCTCTGCTCCAAATCTTCCTTTTTTTTGTTCTGCATTCCAGTTTCATCCCAGTCCGCCTCTGTCTTTCTCGCTGCAGGTCTGTCCCTCTGTTCTTTCTGAAATTCTGTGTGTTATGATGTTAGTTGTGTTCGTATCCTGCAGCAAGTTAAGTGTTTGATCAGAAATGTCCTCATCCTGAATCACCTTAAATTCTGTGTTCTTTTCATAGGTTGTTGTTTTTTGGTGTATAGACTGACCCTGACTCTGTCCCAGCTACAGAATCCACCCCCCCTCTACCCCCCATCCATCCTAACCTCTCTCCCCCCCTCCCCCCAGTGCTGAGCTTCTCTCTGGACTCCCGTTGGGGTCTCCACTCCGACCGGCTGGCGCTGGGTCGGGGTCAGACGTACGCTCGCAGCGTTCCCGGTCTGTCGCTGCTTCAGGCCGCCGACCGCACGCTCACTTCCTGCCACCTGACCTCTGACCTGCTGGTGGCCGACCTGGCCGTCAGCGAGGGCAGACACTACTGGGCATGCTCCGTGGAGCCTGGGTCCTACCTGGTCAAGGTGAGTTCTACACTAATGAACCACTAGACTTGATGAGGACCTTCATTAGTAGCATCAGGTGTTGGAACAGAAACCTGGACCCACAGCAGACCTCCAGGACCAGGTCTGTCCACTCCTGGTTTGAGCCCTGATTAAACCAGTCTGTCTGTTTCAGGTCGGAGTCGGACAGGAGACAAAACTACAGGAGTGGTTCCACCTGCCTGAGGACATGTCCAGCCCCCGGTAAACAACGTATTCATTTACGTAATAAAAGCCTGTTTTAAGTCTTTGGTTTGTTTGTTCATGTTGGTTCTTGTCATTTAAAATTCCATTTGTACCAAAACTCATGATTTGACAACAAATGTTAAATTGTGTAACGTTAAAAGAACGATAGATTATTATCGATGATATATTAAATCCTCCTCATCACCATCATCATCATCATCATCACCATCATCATCATCATCATCACCACCATCATCATCATCATCATCACCATCATCATCACCACCATCATCATCATCACCATCATCATCCTCTTCTTCATCACCACCATCATCTTCATCACCATCATCATCTTCATCACCATAATCACCATCACCTTCATGATCATCTTCTTCATCACCATCATCTTCATCATCATCATCACCATCATCATCTTCATCACCATCATCACCATCATTATCATCATCTTCATCATCATCATCACCATCATCACCATCATTATCATCTTCATCATCATCTTCTTCTTCTTCATCACCATCATCATCACCATCATCTTCATCACCATCATCACCATCACCATCATCATCACCATCATCATCATCATCATCATCATCTTCCTCTTCATCACCATCTTCATCACCATCATCATCACCATCATCATAATCATCATCATCACCATCACCATCATCTTCCTCTTCATCACCATCATCATCACCATCATCATAATCATCATCATCACCATCACCTTCATCGTCTCTTCCTCCTCCAGCTGTGACCCTGACAGCGGCCATGACAGTGGGGCTGAGGACGGCCAGGACTCGCCTCCTTTCTGCTTCCTCACCATGGGAATGGGCAAGATCCTGCTGCCCCCCCAGGGTCACAGCCAAGGTCACAGCCAAGGGGAGGGCCACAGCCAGGGAGGGGGCCGTTCCCACGGCAACGCGCCCCACCCCCACACGGCGCCGCTGCCCCCGCGGCTCGGCGTGTGTCTGGACTGCGACGAAGGCCGCGTCACCTTCTACGACGCCCACTCGCTGCGCGTCCTGAGGGAGGCGGCCCTGGACTGCTCCGCCCCCGTCTGCCCCGCTTTCTGCTTCATCGGGGGCGGGGCCCTGCAGCTGCAGGACCTAGTAGCCAATCGCAGCATCGAGGAGCCGTCGCCGCGGCGGGTGACCATCCAGACACGCCCCACCAATCTGAGCAAGTGAAGCGAGGGGGGGTCGGTAGGCACAGTTCAGTCAGAGATCAGAATGACCCCGCCCCCTAAGGAGGGGGAGGGGCTTTGATTGAACTGTCACTGTGAACACTGTTAGCTCCTTATTTTGTGGTTTAACTTGTTGAGTTCTTGACTCCTGCACCTGAAGCGTCCTCTGGCCTCGCTGCTCAGACACTTTTCACTTCTGAGTTTTTCCTGCTTCCTCCTCGTAACGAGGTTTAGACTATGCAGAGGTCTGTCCACACGATCAGACCCGGTTATTTATTACAGCTAAAGAAAATCAGTCTGCAACACACTGAGCAGAAATATAAACGCTCCCACGTTTATGAATATTAACTCAAAGCTCCAAAACATGTTCTACATGTTCAATTTCTTTTAAATATCTTTATCTATTTTGTGCATGTTTTAGATCTTTGAGTTTGTCTCATAAAAACTGAACAAAAACACAAGCGTATATTTTTGCTCAGTATAAGAAGAATCTGCATCTTGATTCGTCCCAGAATAGTTGGACAACACCGAGTTGCATGCAGCTGTGACTGTGTGATGTCACAACTCCTCATCTCATGTGCTGAACGTCTGCTTTTTGTATTTCTGGGATTATTTTTTAATCTCTGACACACACACACACTAAACGCTGCACAGCTGGAATCAGTCGACATACGGATCATAAAGTCGAGATCACGTCTCCGTTTCTGTTTAAATCCTCATGTTTGTGTTTTAAAGAGAAAAGGATGATGTTGTTGACGTGAATTCAGTTCAGTGTTTTACATTCTGATGAGGTTAAATAACGTGGACGAGCTGCTTGTTCACATCACACTGATGTTTGTGTTTTACACAGAGGAAACCAGAGGAACAGCAACGAAATCAGGTTGAATTACACTGATTTAAGAAATCTGCTGTTCATTCTTTTATTTTTAGGCTCCTTTAAACTTCAAATTAAACCTACAACTTTTTTTTTCCAACTGATTTAAATGAGGAACGAAAAGTTCAGTTATTTATCACTTGGAAGCAACAGGTTGTCTTTAACGTGTGTGTGTGTGTGTGTGTGTGTGTGTGTCGTCTACCTACGTCACAGCGTTGAATGACTTCATTTTTCCACATTCAGGCGTTTGGTCTCTGGCAGAAACGTAATAAAAGATAAACACTGAGGCCACGGAGTCACTTTGTGTAAAATAACGAACGGGCTAAAAGAAATGTACAAACTTTACTTTAAATATCATCAATAAATGCAGTAAATTTACATTAGTCCTGGTTTTAAATATAAATAAAACAGCACAATATTTTACACTAATAAAACATATGTTTAAATTGATAAATATTTTATCTGTTTTTATTTACAGTTTTGCACAGAGCTGCGTTCAACTCATCATGTCTCAAGTATTCTATTATTATCTCCTTGTTTTTTTTTGTTGTTTTTTAACTAATATTTTGCAGTATCCTAACCCTAACACCTGTCTCACAGCATAAGAAAATACTCGTGGTCACATCGGAAGCTGCTTTAATTATCGTGTTATGAAACGTTCACGTTAGACTGAGAATGAAAACATGTTGTTGTGTTGTCAGAAGTTCACGTGAGAGCAAACACGCCTTTAATCAGTCACACACAGCGGATCCTTTGTGATAATAAAATAATGATCCTCCTGCAGGTGAGAGCAGGACACACCTGGAAACGCCTGGAAACGCCTGGAAACGCCTGAGACACAAAGGCTGAACAGAGCGTGAAGCAGCTTGTTCTCACAGACTGAACCAGACAAACGTCAGGATGTCGTTGGTCAGTCGACCCTGGACCTGAGGACCCGTCCTGTCACGACGCGTTCTCACCACCAGAGGACGACGTTGTATGTGTCTGAGATTCTTTTTTAAAAATAAAAGTCAGCAACAGATGGATGTTGTTTGTGATCATGAAGATCACGTCTCACATCTGAGAGTTTTTACACTTTCACTCTGTTCATCTGGAAAACTCCTTCACCTGGTTTCTGTTTTTTAGCATTTGGGTCAAATCATGTTTGACTTTGACTTGATGATAAATATGATAATTAACCTAGAATATAAAACCAGTTGATATCTATACTTTTTCAAAACCTTTTTAATAAAATAAACTATCTGTTAAAAGTTTTTAAGGCTACACCACATGACAGTTTATCGTTCTATCAAATCATTAATGAGTGGAAAAATGCATATTACAGAGAGATAGAGAGAATAAAACCAAGCACAAAAACAACCCAACCTACGAGTGTTTAAAGGGAAATCCCTCTGAATGTTTGTGTAAACCTTGTTTTCCTTCTCCAATGATTCATTAGAGCAGATCCAGTGTCTGATGAAGATAAAGATAGTGGGAGGAAGAAAAGCTAATTACAGCCTGGATGTAAATGATGCTTCAGCCTCAGTCTAATCGCTGTGGACTCGTTTATCTTAGATACGAGCCAGGAGTGGTTTTTTATGGTTGTCAGTGGATGACTACGCGTTTGGAGTCTTTACCTGGGGTGAAGCTGTGTGAGCAGCCGGTGAAGCTGCAGAGCTCGGAGCAGAAGAAGATAAAAGTTCAACAGCAAACGTCAGATGTGCAACGTGTGCAGAAAATGTTTGTTAACGCAAAGCACCGAGTCAGGAACAGCTGTGTCCTGCTGTCTGCACACACACACACACACACACACACACACACACACACACACACACACACACACACACACACAAACATCCATTTTTATTGTTGCCATTCAAAAACACTTTTCCAAATACCAAATACTATGATGATTTGTCTCAGGGTGTTCACATGTCGAGGACGGATGTCAGAGAGAGAGAGAGCCTGCTGAGGCAGGTTTAAATCCCCTCCAGCTTGGTGTGTGTGTGTTCTTTCTACACAGGAAAATATTAGCTCCACTTAAAGTCTTTAACTGCACCACCTGCTTCACCTGTGTGTTCTTTACAGAATTCTCTCTCTACAATGACGAGTCAATCTGTGCTGAACGTGATCAGAAACACAACAACACAGTTTGAAATCAGCAGAACAACATCTGACAGAGAAAAACTGTCCTAGAATCTCCAGATCTACCAAGGAAATAACCTGGAACAGCACCAAACCTGGAACAGCACCAAACCTGGAACAGCACCAAACCTGGAACAGCACCAAACCTGGAACAACACCAAACCTGTCACGTGGTGTCTTTCTAAAACCTGATAGTTTAACTCTGTTCAGAAGGTTTATCGTTTTTGACTTTCTCATCTTGTCAAACATGATTTGTCTCAGGGTGAAAGCTGGTTGGTGCTGACAGTGTTTGGTCCTTCTGACAGTTTAATGACTGGCTGTCCACATGTCAACACACACACACACACACACACACACACACACACACACACACACACCAGGGGGAGGAAGAGGAAGAAACAGGGAAAGTGTAAAACGACCTGAGAGAAAAGCAGAGACGTGCAGGGATCAGGCCTCAGGGGGTTCAGCCTGGTTCATCTGTGCAGGTCAAAGGTCACAGCCACACCTTTCTGCGTGTGTGTGTGTGTGTGTCTGTGTGCATGAGAGCAAAGAAAGGCAGGTGTGCGTCTAAAAAAAGTCCATTCATACCATTTATTTTTGCAAGAATCACGACTTTGTGTTTGTGTGTGTGTGTGTGTGTGGGGGGGGGGGGGGTAGATGTGTGTGTGGGGGGGGGTCGATGTGTGCGTGTGTGTGTGTGTGTGGAGGGGGGGCTGACAGGAAAACTGAGAGAAGCACATTCCTCTGTTCCTCTTGTTCTCTTCAAAAAAACAGCAGCTGGGACAGGTGTGTTTTTACTGATGGTGAAAGCTGCTGAGTGTGTGTGTGTGTGTGTGTGTGTGTACGGTGTGTGTGTCTGTGTGTGTGTATGGTGTGTGTGTGTCTGTGTGTGTGTGTGTGTATGGTGTGTGTGTGTGTGTGTGTGTGTGTGTGTCTGTGTGTCTGTGTGTGTGTGTGTGTGTGTATGGTGTGTGTGTGTGTGTACGGTGTGTGTGTGTGTGTGTCTGTGTGTGTGTATGGTGTGTGTGTGTATGGTGTGTGTGTGTGTGTGTCTGTGTGTGTGTGTGTACGGTGTGTGTGTGTGTGTCTGTGTGTGTGTATGGTGTGTGTGTGTCTGTGTGTGTGTGTGTGTATGGTGTGTGTGTGTGTGTGTGTGTGTGTGTGTGTGTCTGTGTGTCTGTGTGTGTGTGTGTGTGTGTATGGTGTGTGTGTGTGTGTGTGTGTGTACGGTGTGTGTGTGTGTGTGTCTGTGTGTGTGTATGGTGTGTGTGTGTATGGTGTGTGTGTGTGTGTGTCTGTGTGTGTGTGTGTACGGTGTGTGTGTGTGTGTCTGTGTGTGTGTATGGTGTGTGTCTTTGTGTGTCTGTGTGTGTGTGTGTGTGTGTGTGTGTGTGTGTGTGTGTGTGTATGGTGTGTGTGTGTGTGTGTCTGTGTGTGTGTCTGTGTGTGTATGGTGTGTGTGTCTGTGTGTGTGTATGGTGTGTGTGTGTGTGTGTGTGTCTGTGTGTGTATGGTGTGTGTGTGTGTGTGTGTGTGTGTGTGTATGGTGTGTGTATGGTGTGTGTATGGTGTGTGTGTGTGTGTGTATGGTGTTGTGTGTGTGTGTGTGTGTGTGGTGTGTGTATGGAGTGTGTGTGTGTGTATGGTGTTGTGTGTGTGTGTGTATGGTGTGTATGGTGTATGTGTGTGTGTGTGTGTGTGTGGTGTGTGTATGGAGTGTGTGTGTGTGTGTATGGTGTGTGTGTGTGTGTGTGTGTGTGTGTGTGTGTATGGAGTGTGTGTGTGTATGGTGTGTATTGTGTGTGTGTGTGTATGGTGTGTATGGTGTGTGTATGGTGTGTGTATAGGGTGTGTGTGTGTGTGTGTGTGTCTTCAGGAAGCAGACATCCTGTTTTCCTGTCTCTGGGTTGAACTCTTTGTTCCTGTGATCTCTCCTCTCACCACGTCTACTCTCGTCTACTAAACACAGGCAGTTTCTCTGTGGCCGTGAACCAGAGGCGTGGGGGGGGGGGGGGGTCTACAACAGCCTCCACCTGATCTCCTCATCATTCACTCCTTCTTTCTTCATGTCGCCTCCCTCCTTTTCCCTCCATCGTGTCTATTCCCAGCTCTCCCTGATCAGGCTGCAGCAGCTTGTATTTCTGATGCAGATGTGACTCATCTGTGCATCCTGTCGCAGGGTTTGTGTTTTTTAAAGACAATTTCTCTCCTTCTTTTAGAAGTCAGTCTGTTCACCTGAGTAAAATATACCTATAACTCAATGATCTGTCAGTCTGTTCCTCTCATTTCTCTCTGAATGTTTGTTGGATCAAACCCAACTTTCACATATAGTTTGTTCATGGTACGATGGAGGATCCTTTATTTTGAAATTTTATGGATGGATATTTCTATCCTTTTTGGTTAGACTTTTCAGATTCAAAACTCATTAAACTTAAAGTCCTGTAGGTGTTCTGTGGGGGTGTAGGGGGTAGTGTTCTTGTCTCATAAGCAGCAGACCCGTGTTTTAAAGTAAGTTTCCTGGTTCGGCTGCTGCTTTATTCCTCACTAACACAGGCTACTGTGGCCGTAGCCAACCACAAAACTACAAACTTCCTGAGAAAACTTCACGTGCTGCCGTCTTTTCTTCTTTCTATAAACTAAACGCTGAAACTCCAAGACGCGTTCACTGACCCTCAGGAAATCCAGACACTATCGTTTTATGGATGGATGAGTTGTTGTGAATATTAAAACTAAAGATTTATTATCATTTCACCATTTACTACACATACTGTGGTTATCAGAGCAGAGTGTGGGACATGAACAAATCACCTTCATCATCATCTATCTACTTTATACAGGAATACACACTTTCTGCAGGAACACACACTTTCTACAGGAACACACACTTTCTACTTATCTGAGTCAACTGGTTCAGATTGAAAATCTCTGACCATCAAAAACTAAATGTCAATAAGTTTAAATCTTTTCTCTCTACCAATAATTATTCATAGTTCTGTGATGCATCTTCTATTTTGGTAGTTTTGAGTTTAACTAATAAAATAAAGACCTGAGGCCATGAAACTATCGCTGCATAAAAAATGAAAAATCAGGCTACTGTTATGATTGTGCAGAATCTATGATTTTATTGTCATACTTTACAGCTTCACATTCGTGGTTCAACACTTGCTGAGAACTGAAGGTCAATGACCTCAATGACCTCAATGACCTTTCAGCTGGAGTCATCAACAGGTCAAAATTCCACTTTGTCTGTTTGGTTAATGAGCAAAATACCTGAAATTCTGATGATATGAGAGTCACCCTCAGTGTTATTTATGAGCTGTTATCATTCTAACAACAACAGAACAGTCATCAAACTACAGCTGAGCTCATTCAACTTCCATGAGTCTGAAGCTAAAACTAAAAAATATCAAAATCAAGAACAATTTTCTATTAAAAGCTACTTCAAGCAGCAGATGAGCTTTATGCTAGAACAAGTGTGTATTGTTGTTTCTTACATCGTCAGTAGACTTCATCAGGTTTATTTCAGATTTCTTCTATACAAAAGTCTTAACAACACTGTGGAGAGAAAATAAATGATTCACTCTGTACCTGAGTCTAATTATGTTAAATTTCCTTTTCATTCTGTGAACAGTTCGTTCGTCTCTCACCTCAGCTTCAGCTTCGCCTGTTTTCTCTCTACATAACAACCGATCTCTGCACAATACGGTGTTGTGTCTGTGAACCCAGGAAGAGATGTAACACACACACACACACACACACACACACACACACACACACACACACACACACACACACGCGGGATGAGAACCTCTGGCATGGCCTTTCCCACCACCGCCTCTGTATCAACACACACCCACACAAACAAGCTCATTCACACCATCAAACAGGCTTTTGTCTCCTTTTTGCACTAGTAACACACACACACACACACACACACACACACACACACACACACACACACACACACACACACACACACACACACACACACACACACACACACACACACACACAGTGAAGTGAAGGTGAATGTGAAACTCTAATAGATCGTTTCAGGTCTACATCCCATAATATTCATGTTTCTGCTTTAACACGTGTTCAGGTCATAATGAGACGCTTCATCAAACCAGGAAAACATCAAACAAATGCTGCTAATCTCATTTACATTTTATTTAATCTCTTGTACAAGATCCTATAAAAATATCATGAACATAATCCAGCATAAGATAAACATGAAATGTGTAGAAACGGCTGTAAACACACGTCCTGCAGGATGAACGCGACGTGAGGACGTTAGAGGAGCAGCTGGAACCTCACAACGCCACGAGATCTTTGGGTGAAAGGACATAAGGACGTTTATTCTGATTCACTGGGTCAAACAGAGATTAGAACCTCTGAAAACGCTGGTGGAGCAGCAGCTGCTGATGGATGCGACACGAAGGCACTTTAAGAGAAGACGTTAGTGGGGGGGCGAAAATAAAATACAGAGTAAGAAGCATCCATCAGGTCTGTGAACGTACATTTAGTCATCATGTCGTTTCTGGTCTTTAAACGTCCATTAATGACGGTGATACAAATAGTCAAATGGTGATGTGTTTTAATATCGAAATATAATGTCATGTGTTCATAGTTTTATTAAAACCTTTATAATAGAGTTAAACTGTCTGCCACCAGGTTTCTAACTAAACAGACAAAATCTCTGTTTATAACAGTTTGTAAAAAAAATACATGAAAAGTCAGACAATTTAATAAAAAATGATCATTTTTAAATATGTAACAAACCTAGAAAATATTTTTATTATTTTATTTATTTTTGGGACAAATCAAAACTGTCATGTGGCGTAATAATAAAAACTTGGCACCAGATTCAATTAAGCCCAAAATGATTAATCCCTCTATCAGATACAAGAGATTTCTTGATCTTTTCACTTAAAAATTAGCATTTCACCTCAGTTTTTACTTAAATAGGACACAAAGAAAGTCTCCAACTATAAAGTGTATATATATATATATATATATATAAAGACAGATTTCCCAGCATGCCGTGCCAGGAGCTTTCTATATCATTTTGATTTTTGGTTTTTACTCTGTTTATTTACACATTCTAACAAAACACAAATCAATTATCAGACTTTCTTTGTGTCTATTTAAGTAAAAACTGAAGTGAAATACTAATTTGTAAGTGAAAAATAAAGAAACCCCTGGTATTTGACAGAGTAGGAATCATTTTGGCTTAAGTGTAGTTAAACTCTGTTAAAAGTCACATGATATCAACTAGTTTTATATTCTTGGGGATTAAATATTTAAAAATATTTTTTTAAATGATTAGCCATTTAAATGACATGAAACCAACATGAACATACATGTACATTTATAGACCTGATGAATGATTCTTAAAACTGGATTTTAAACAGTAATATTTAGAAAATAAAACTAGTTGATATCATGTGTTTTAATAGAGACAAACTGTCTGGTCCCAGGTTTCTATTACTGCAGTTTTGACAAGTTTCTGCAAACATGAATAAAGTGAGTTCCTCACTATTCTCGTGCTCATTGGCTCCTTTATTTCTCCTCTGGCTGCTGGTACCAGTTGGTTCCACTTTAAACTGGTTTTGCTGCAGCTGTGAATGGAGCCAGCACATCTGTCCAGGACCCCCCCCCCGTTTCCCTCATATCTGCAGAGCCTTGTAGGAAGGAGGCGGGTGGGCAGACGCGAACGCCCAGAACAGACAGAAGCGGATGAGGCTGGTGAGGATTCCAGGTGTGTTTGGAACCTGACGACACAAACATGGAAAAAGGAATAAGACTCTGAGGATATGAATAACTCAGCAAACAGCCTGTTAATGCCCTGCATGCATCCCTGTTCATGGTCACTGGAATGGCTCAAACTATTTTACTAAAGTTACTTTAAGTTACTTTAAACTAACCAGAAATGCACTCTATACATTGTTAAAGTAGTAAATGAGTATTTTAGCTGCAAACATCTGTTTCTAACCCTCCTTTGCATAGTGATTCCATATGGAAATTACTTTTTCTTAATGTTTTTTAAAAAACTGTGACATTAAATCTATGTTTTTACAATTAGGCTTGAAAAAGGGGCTTTTATTTTGAAGGACAGAGTTATGAGGTCACATGTCCCTTTGGACATGTGATCAGCACAACTCAACCAAGGTTGACTTTTTCTGAATTTTGGTAAATTTTCATGAAATGAAAAGTTGAACAATTTTTTTTTCTTACATTTAATTTAATTGATGTTTTTTTTTCTCTAATATGCTAAAATAGATTTGTTGCCAGACTATGTTGGAAAATTTATTTTTTATATAAATCTTTCATTTAGGCCATTTTAAGTAATAAAAACATACAAACATTCTTAATGACGTCTAAGTAATATTCCATGCTATAGAGGGTTGATGTAGTATCTCTGTAGGTGAATACACGTCATTTCTAATGTTCTATTGGAACATTATGTTTGATAATTGCAATAGAAGCTAATGGATGATTAGATGGAGCATCCTTTAACCAAAGAAAATGATTATTTCCCTTCCACAGAAAGCAGGACGTAACCGACCGACTCGTACCACCACGTAGTAGTCGCTGAGCTGGAGGCCGTAGAGGACCCAGGATGTGGACGTGAAGAAGGTGGCGACGCTCAGCGAGAACGACAAACACTGGACGTTACGACTGCGCACGATGGCCACCTACGACAGAACACACAGGGACGCTGAGAGCTCCACTGTTGGCGGCTGGAACGATGAAATCGCTGAAATAATGACGAGAACATCTGGAAACCAGCTCCACAATCACTGATAATTACAGAGCATTTCATTCTACAAAATGTCAAACGGTTTAACCACAAAGAATAAAAAAGTGTTAGATATTTAATATATTGAGAATATAAAACAAGTTGATGTGTTTTTTATTTTATATCCTATTTATGAGACCTAAACTATCTAGGATTAAACCACATGACAGTTTTATCATTGTCCCACAATAAATGATAAAATGGACTTTTAAATGACAATAAACCAAGATGAACAGAAAATGTACATTTATAGACCTGATGAATGATTCTAAAAACTGGATTTTATAAAGATTTTGACTTTTTCAACTTGATTCGTCACTGTCCCAATAACCTCGGTGCAAACACAAATATTGTGCTAAACAGCACTAACAGGGGAGAATGTGAGTGAAGGGATGTGAAGCAAAAACACAAACGAGGAATAACAGGAAGACACAGACGAGGAGAAGAAAGGCAGGAAGTGACTGTGGGGGGGCAGAAGGAGGGAAGGAGGAAAACAGGAAAGAAGACGAGAGAGAAGAGACTAAGGGGAAAGAGACGATTCATCACATCTTCACTGGAAAACAGAAACTGAGCTGAGGGAAGGTCACGATGCTTTAAATAACACGCACAGCAAGTAGACACATGTTAGCAACTCGTTTTATATTCTAGGTGGATTAAATATATAATATTTATTGTACTTTTTCAGTTTCACCATGTGACATTTTGTGCCAAAAATCACACAAAATTATAGTTTTGTAAAAATAAATCGTACAAATGGACTTTTAAATGACAATAAAACAACATGGACGTAGTATTTTGTTGTGATCAATGTGTTGTTAACCCTCACATAGTGTTTTCATGTAGTAAAAATCACCTGATAGTTCATGCTTTACAGGGTTAATGCACCAATGTCTCCATAGGTGAATAGAGGTCGTTTCGTTTCATTTCTTTAGCTCATGGACATTTAACACGTGAGCGTCATTGTCTCACAACCAGAGGTTGACTTTTATTAAGAATTCATATTTTTTCTCTAATATATTAAATTAGATTTGTTTCCATATGACAATAATATATTAATATGTAAATTCCCACTTCAACAACAACAAACTATCCTGACACTACATTAGAACTTTTTTATTATACTGTTTATATTTTTAACACACATATATATATATATATATATATATATATATTATTTAGGCCATTCAGGTAATAAAACCCCGGGTTGAAGGCAGGTGGGGTCAGGTGTTTCCTACCAGGTCGGTGAGGGGGGACAGGTACATGCTGACGGTGACGACGCTGCAGGTGAGTCCCAGTCGACTGAGCCGGGCGTCGTCCTGCGACAGGAACACGGCGAAGTAGAAAAAAACCACAGACCAACGCCGCCGCTGCTGCGAGCGTCTGTGACATCACTGACCTCTGGATGAAAACAAAGACAGGGACGAGACTCAGTGCTGGGGGGTCATGTTTGTCAAAAAAAAATTCCACAGCCCATAGAGAACCAGAGACGACAATTATTTCATCAGTTTTAACATTAAACTAAGCATCAGAATCATGTTTTTTCTCCAGTTTTTACTCCTTATCAACCAGGGTTTAGTATTGAGGTGACAGCCTCTAAATTCCATCAAGTCCTAACACTTTATTTCATCCATTCAGTCTCCAAACATGGTGTTTATTGGTCAAGTTAAAGCAGGACTGTAGTCCTTAAGGTTCAGTCTGGGTCAGTACTGACTTCTCCATCACATTGTGTTAATGCTCATAGCTGTGGTGCTGCCTTCCTTCATGCTCCTGGCTGCTGCTCTGTGTTTTATGACGTATTTGTTAGTGTGACAGGTATGACAGCTGCTGCCAGATCAGCTGGTTTTCAGCTACATGTTAAGGTCTGTTTATTGGGAGTTTTAGCTGGGTTTAACCTGGAAGGATCTAATGAAATCTGACTCACTCTGGAACTAAGTTCTACTATGAGAGAGCAGCGTTCACAGTCAGAATGAATGATTATAAGGAGAAAAACACAGAATGTTCAGTTCTTGTGTGTGTATGTAAAAAAAACCCTTGTGTTTACTGTAGTGTTTGTGTGTGTGTGTGTAACACACCCTGTGTTTACTGTAGTACAGGTACACAGCTACGTAGACCACCTGCAGCATGGCTCCGATCACGTTGACCAGGACGATGGTCTGGTCTCTCTTCAGTATCCCATAATACAGCCAGCCCAGGTTACTATGACAACGAGGGATGTTGTTAGGTGTTGATCTGACGAGAGTCAGGAAAAAATACAAAAATACTCACTTCAGACACGTGGTGAGGAAAGGAAGAAACTGGATGTTGTCTGTACTCCTGGATTCTCTCATCTTCTTCAGGTCGGTCCTACACACACACACACACACACACACACACACACACACACACACACACACACACACACACACACACACACACACACACACACACACAGACAGAGACACAAAGTCAAAAACTTCTTAAAACACGGTATTTAGAATCATGAATGGACATTTTTGTTCATGTTGGTTTATTTTTATTTGTTTCATTTATTTTCACAAAAAACACGATTTTTGACAGAAAATGTCCAATGGTGTAAAAAGTGTTTGAACCCTTTTAACCAGTTTTTACGGCGGTTCTGACACCGCCACGTTTACTCCAAACACCAGGGTGAGGAATCGTGTGTCGTGGTGACGTCACAAAGATCGTTCCTACTCACAGTCCTGTGGAGAACATCCCGACTGTGAACACGATGCAGGCCCATGACAGAAGCTGCAGCAGCTCCATAGACGAGAAGAAACAGACCAACGCCGCTCGTCTTTATTTCGCTTCTACTTCGACGTCGCAGCGAAAATTGAAGAGAAGGAAAAGAGAAAAAGAAAAAAAGAGAAAAAGAGAAGGAACAGGCGGAGAAGACGCTGCTCGCTCGGTGAACTTCCGTGTTTGTAACCGATGTGTTTGGGGTTGCCGCGCTCTGATTGGCCGTGAGACAGAGCAGGCGGGGTCGGTTTGGTCCAATCAGGAAGCCGGAACGACGGCGTAACTCTCACATGACGTCATCACGTAAAAAGATGTGGAAGGTTCATGTTGATTCACAAATAAATGTTCATGGTTTAATACTGACCCAATAATTAAAAAATAAAACTAGTTACGTGTTTTTTGTTCTGTGGCTGTTAAACACATTGTGGGTAAAATCGTGTTGTATTGGTTTAACACATAGAACATAAACACACTTGTTTTTATGTTTAATTTTTTATGTTTTATGTTTAATATCCATATCCACTTTCTCACAGTTTTCACATGATAATTTAACTTGAGCACAATTTTAAACACTTAACATAATAAACAATAGCAAGTGGACTTTAAGTTAAAATTTATTTTGTCCATACTGTCTTTAAATTTACTTTTCTCTCATATTCTGATGTACATTGACACCAATGTAATGTCCTGAATTTCAGTCTGTATTTATAATGTTTTTTAAGTTGTCCATTTAATTTTACCTGTAAGAAGATGATTCACACAAACATATACTCTTCCTGTTATTAAATGCTAATAATTTATTAAATATTAAAAAGTCATGTGATATACATCACGGGTTAAATGAATGTGTTGAATATCCAACATTAAACCATCCAGTCATTCATGCTGCAAAGTTCTCAGGTTTGACCTTTAACCTTTAACCAGCTTTCAATTTTATCTCTGCCTCTATTTTTTTAGTTCTAGTCTTCGCTTGTTGAGCGTTTGCATCTGTTTGACATTGGATTTTTTTAAACCTAATTCATTGAATCCTCTGTGGTATTTTCTCTAATACTGCAGCTGTCACCTGGTTTTATCTTGAAATGAGAGAACCCTATATATATATATATATATATATATGTATATGTACACCCAACTATAAAACATAGACTTTATAAAGTAATTGTGTCCATACATATATATATGGTAAATCTATAAATGCTCCACTACAGAACCTGTGTGAGATCATCATGTCTCAGTGAATTTCTGGGACAAAACAACACCTACGTCGTTTCTACAGTCTGGTTTGAACGTAAACGCTGCGGTTTTACAAGAGATGGAGACTTTTGGCAGTTTTCAGTCATCGTACTCGTCTTCATTCCAACACACCTCTGTGCTGACCGTTTTTGTTAGTTTTCCTTCCAAAGAGGAAACACAGTAGTAAAAGCAGAAAGAGTGACGCAGGTGAGACGACACCTTGACGCCCAGGTGTCAGTTTGCTCGTGGCCTCCAGCGCGGCTTCATCCTCTTCATCCTCTTCATCCTCTTCCTCCTCCAGACGTCCAGCGCTGTTTTCACTGTAGAAACCTGAGCCAGAACCACCGGAGACGGTGGAGGAGCAGATCATCACATCGTCAGTGGTGTCCATAATAAAACAGACAGAGACGCTGATGACATTACATCGTTTTATTCATTTCACTGAAGATTATTCACATCTTAAAACAGATCCTTATAGTTTTCTCTATGTACAAATTTACAAAATAACATTTACAAAATGACGTCTGATAAGAAATTAAAACATGTTTGAGGTTTGATGAGTAGTTTCAGTAGTTTCAGGTCAGAAACACCAACCGGTACCAGGATGACAGACTGGTCAATGTGTGACATTCACAATAGACGGAAGCAACAAAGTCGATTTTATTTATCAAAATTATGAACTATTGGCATTCTTTTTTACCCATGTGTCAGATATTTAAAGCATGGTGCATTTAACTCTGTACCTCATAGTGTTTCCATATAGAAAATATTACTTCATCATAAATTTTCTGAAAAGCTGTGATATATGTTTTTACAGTTAGGTGTGAAAAAGGGGCTTTTATTTTGAATTTTATTTCAACCATCATTGTCTTTTATTCAGAATTTTGCAAAATTTTTACCAAATAAAAAGTTGAACTTACTATCTGGGTAAGAAATATTTTCTTGAAATAAATTTTGCTGTTATATTTTTTGTAATATGCTAAAATATCCATATGGAAACAAATCCAGGTATTAGGTATTTTATGTATTTTTTAGTGAATGAACATCGTTGCTTTAACAGACGTGGTGCTACACCACATGGAAAAATAAAACAAAAAAACACATCCTACACAACGTTGCAGCAGCTGACATTTAAAACACTGAGATAAAAATAATTTCTCTACATGTAGAGACAGAAAAATGGCAGTGAGAGTTTGAGAAGTTGCTGTACCAATGGCATGAATGAAAAAATCACAAGGATACTGAAATCCTTGTCATATTAACCCTCTATTGCAGTTTCTATAGGGAAACAGTCACTTTATCTTCATTTCTCTAAAAAGCTGTGATATAAAATCTATGTTTTACAGTTAGGTGTAAAAAGGGGGCTTTTATTTTGAAGGAGATACAATTTATGAGGTCACATGACCAGTCCCTTCAGACATGTGATCGTTGTCCCACAACTGAAGGAGTTTTTCAACAAATAAAAAATTAAACTTTATATCTGGGAAAATCAACTAATATTGATGTTATTGGCTTGAATTTGATGTTTTAGTTTGTTTGTCTAATACATTAAAATTGATTTGAAACATTATGCAAATATGTAAAATTGACTCACATAGCATTAGCATTTTTCATAAACCCTTTATATATATTATATATTATTTAGGCCATTTTAAGAAATACAACTATTCATGCCTAAGTAAGATTTCATGCAGTAGAGGGTTAATGATCAGATATTAATTTATTCATTATTTATCAGTTTGCTTGTAGTTTTGTTCTTTTTAAAAAAAAAAAAATACAAAAAGAGAATTTCCATCCTCTTAATAAAGTAAAAAAAACTGAGGTCCTCTTTTTTGGAACGATCGACATTCCACATTCACACAGATAAAAACACACACACACACACACACACATACACACACACACACACACTGACAGTCCTGTACATGCTCGTATAAAAACAACAAAAAAGTGTATAAAAATCTGTGTTAGTCCTGATGACCAGCATCAGGTTTTAGTCCCTGGGGGGTCTGTCAGTGCAGCACCAGGTTTTAGTCCCTGGGGGGTCGGTCAGTGCAGCACCAGGTTTTAGTCCCTGGGGGGTCGGTCAGTGCAGCACCAGGACCAATAAGACGGAGGCGACGCTGCAGAACAACCAGGAGGACAGAGGTCGTGACCCCGAGCTGCCCACGCTCCTCTGGACGTTGGGTTCCAGCACGGAGGGGTCATCTGGGGGGGGGGGGACAGGGGGGTTAGTGAACAGGTAGACATCTACAGGTGTGAGTGTGAACAGGTTCCTACCCAGGAACCCAAAGCTCATTTTTCCACAAACGTCAATAGTAAAAAACTAGAAGCTGCTAATTACTGATCTGTGGTGTATTTACATATTTAAGTCATGGACTTTTTATCCACCAGAAACCTTCACTGAATCACTGTGTGATGTCACCGTGTGGTGTCACAGCGGCGTGTATCATCATATAATATATAGTATAACATAAACTGTACAGTCTACGGTGACGCGTCCTGACCTGCTGGCAGCCGGTTTGTAGGGTTGTGAGCTCCTCCGTCTGCAGGAAACTTCACTTTTCCCCCGTCGGAGCTTTTCTTCTCCTCGGCTTTAGATTTGTCCAGATGATTCTTCTCAGACGTTTTGTGGCCGACGACGTCGACTCGGAGCCTCAGACAGTCGGGACCGTGGTGGTGGATCGGCTTGGCTGGAGTAGACGGGAGGAAGAGCAGAAATTCAGGAAACACAGATTAAATGTAATCCTAAATACTGCATCAGACCGTTTAACTCTCAGAAAAATCTCTTTAAAAATTAACACGTTTCATGTTTTATATTATAGGAGCATTAAATATATAAAATGTGTGATTCAAAGACTGTGTGTTAGTGTGTTAAACACAGTAACGACACACAGAAATAAAACTGGGCCTTTCAGTACGGGGCCTTATGGTCGTGAACATACGGGACCTTCACAGCTAGAACTGTTTCATAAACATTTCCCGTGATAAACTCACAGATGTAGTAGTAGCTCTCTCCCTGTCGGAACTCCTTGCCCAGCGTGAAGGGCGTGAAGCGCTGGAACTTCTCTGAAAACTTCTCGGGGGCGTGGGGGGCGAACGGCCGCGAGCACTCCCACCTCAGCTGGTCGAAGGAGTGCGGCTTGCACACGTCGAAGTCCTCCCTCTCCACCATGTACAGCACGTAGCGCTCGGCGGCGTGGGACGGCACCTCGCCAACGCCGTAGTGGGGGCACACGATGTCCAGGTAGTCGTTGATACGCACCTCCACCGTGTACTCGTCCCACAGGAAGCTGGGGGGGGGGCGACACGGTTATTACAATATAACTAATATATATCTCACACACACACACACAGACACACACACACACACACACACACACACACACTGCTGCTGTGATTCTCCTCCCTCCATCAGACACACAGGCTGCAGACAGACGTCTGTCGCTGCCGTTCTCTCTTTTCATCTTCACCCTTCATTAAGTTTTACGGCTCTTTCTCCCCTTTTGCTGATTCCCATGCTGTCGTCCTAAAGAAGCACTAGAAAATAAAATAAGCACATTCTAGTGTTGAAATGTCAACTTTAGAGATCCTTGTGAATGAGAAGCATGTTCCTTTAAAAAGAATTATCTATTTCTTAGGGTTTTCATTTTACAACAATTACTTTATCTTCTTTTTTCTAAAAAGCTATTTTTACAGTAATATTTCAAAATGGGGCTTTTATTTTGAAATTTTGACATACAATTGATGAGGTCACATGACCAGTCCCTATTGCTTTTCACCAAATAAAAAAAAAAATCACTATCTGGAGTAAGTAAACTTTATTTAATTACTTATTTTTAACATTTCTGATGATGTTATAGTTTTTTTCAACATGTTAAAATAGATTTATTCCCATATGGAAACAATATGCAAATATATAAACGTCACATTGAAAGAAACTATCCAGATTCTAACTTTCTCTTATACTGTATATTTTATATAACTTCTGATCAGTTCATCAATAACTGATCAGATTGATTCTCTGATGACGTTAATGAGTTTTATTCATAAATTTAATCTGTTGAAACTGCTGCAGAAACGTTTGTGTCTGAGAGGGAAAGTGAAACAGCTCCCATTGTTTTTGTGTGTGTGTGTGTGTGTGTGCGTGTGTGTGTGTGTCGTGGCATCAAAGTGCGGGATGTGGTGGCTCTGACCCCCCCCTCCTGTTAGGACCCCCTGGCCGAGTCACAGACACAGTGGCTCCAACATGGGCCTCTAACCCCTCCTTCCCACCAGTGTGTGTGTGTGTGTGTGTGTGTGTGTGTGTGTGTGTGTGTGTGTGTTAAACTCCCTGTCAAAACACGCTTTGTTACGGTCGTATTTGCTATTGGAGCAGATCTGCTGATCTTCACCATCCAGTCGCAATTAGTCTCTTTCTGTTGCTTTGTGTGTGTGTGTGTGTGTGTGTGTGTGTGACAAAGACACTAATTGACTGAATAAACTCTCTTTGCAACTTGTTTTCTAATGAGTTTAACTGGTGAAGTTCCTGATGTTTAACCTCATGAAGTGAAAACGCTTCACAGCAAATGAGAAACAAGCAAACGTCTTCACAACATCACATCAACGTTGGCGAAACCTGATTTTAACACATTCAGAGTTAAAGACGGTGTTAAAAACGTCATCTAAAAACTTAATGACTAGTTTTATGTCGTAGGTTAAATATTTTAACTTTCTTTCTTTTCCTCCTTTGACAGATTTGGTGGAACAACATGTTCAGATCGTACAGTTGCTGCTAATTTCATTCAAGGCTCATGGTCATTGCTTCTAAAGGTAAAACAGCCCCCCCCCAATTAGAAGCTGTTAGGGGTCTGGGGCCAATGTGTTCTCTACAAAACTAGAGGAGGAGGTCTGAATGTGGTGTAATTATACCCCCCCCCCCCCCCCCCCCCCCCCCATGGCTGGGGGCTACAGCCCCCCCCCCCCCCCGTGGAGCCTCCTGTGCAGATGACAGATGATCCACTCACACTTTCTGTTCTGTTGTGTTTTCACCAAAAAAAGTGATTTTTTGTGTTTGAACAGAGTTCACGTGGAGATTCAGGTTCTAACGACGTGAGCGGAGGAGGAAACATTAACCCCCCCCCACTGCCCCACCACAACCCCCACCGCCCCACGACTTCTAAACGCTGCCGTCGACCCTCGTATCACGACCCCCCCAACTGGCAGCTCTCAGGAGAGTGAGAGTCACACTGATGTGATAGCTGAGAGCCAGGTGTGTGTGTGTGTGTGTGTGTGTGTGCGTCTCTGTGTGTGTGTGTGTTTGTGTCTGTGCAGACTTATTCAGGCCGTCTCATGCCCCGGGCTCATGAGCACATCTGTTTATCAAGGCCTACTGGAACCACTTGTGTGTTTGAGTGTGTGTGTGAGAACTGTGGGTGTGTGTGTGAGCTGTGTGTGTGTGTGTGTGTGTGAGCTGTGTGTGTGTAAGGTGTGTGTGTAAACACAGAGGGTTGAAGGTGGTTTTAGTCTTTCTTCTCTCTCTTGCAAACAGTTCTCACTCCTGAGCTACTGAAGAGTTTGCGTCAGTGGCTGAAGGAGTGTGTGTGTGTGTGCGTGTTGAAGGGTATATAAATAGTAGTGGTGCTGGTTCTGACAGTAGGTGAGTTGTTTCACGCTCTTCACTGGAGCTTTGAAGCCTCTTCTTTGTCTTTTTCTTTTTTCCTCACCATCAGTAAACCCCCCCAAACAGACACACACACACACACACACACACACACGAACACACTTTTTAGCCCAACAACTGCTCTGACTCTATTTGTCCCTTCACTGCATTTCTCTCTCTCTGGGCAGTTTTTTTTAAACTGGCAGTCGGGTCGCTGGGGGTCAGAGGTCAGGGTCACAACTCTCTCTCTCACACACACACACACACACACACACACACACACACACACACACACACACACACACACACACACACACACACACACACACACACACACACACACACGCACACACGCATCCGAGTCAGCACCAATGATTTGTTACACACACACACACTCTCTCTCTCTCAGAGCGAGTCAGCACGACTGAAACACTAAACAGATGACCCCCCCTCCACCCCCACCATTTGCTCTGCAGGTAATCAGTAGTAAGTGTGCACACACTGGAATGTCACAACGTGCGCGTGTGTGTGCCTCACACACAGATTTGCAGCCACACACACACACACACACACACGCACGCACGCACGCACACAAACACACTCCGTGTGTGAAACCTCATCATTATTTCTGTGGTTTGACAGATTCTCGCTGGAGCCGTCAGAGCTTTAATGACTTTTAGCTGCTCACAACTCTATTAAAGCCAGGGGGGGGGGCAGAGAAAATCCACTTTCTACCCCCCCCCACCCAAACTCAACCTGCTGAGGATTATTGATCAGAAATCAAATATTCGTTGAACAGCTCACACACAAACACAGTTTAGGACGGTGGATGAAAAATAGGTTTAAAATCATCAATGCTGCCGTTGTCCCTCGTTCGACCCCCCCCATCCATCACTGTCCTCTCTCTCCTCCCCCCGTCTGCCTCGCCTTTATTTTTCTCAATCGTCCCACCCCCATCTCCTCTTCCTCTGGTTTGTCCCGTCTCTTAACGCTGACATAATAAACCAGCGCTCTTCATCCAGGCTAATTTCTCAACACAAATCCCTTTCTCTCATTCACCCTGTCTGCCCCCCCTGCCCCCCCCCCCATCTTCCTCCTCTTCTATCCAACATCTTTTCACCCTTTCTGAAGCCTCTCCATTCTGTCTGCGATGAATAGAAAAAAAAAAAAGGCCAAACGGCATCACGCTTGGTTTAATATGCTCGGGGGGGTCACTGGGAGTTAATCTGTCTGCATCAGAAAAGGAGGAAGTTCAATAGAAATACAGAAAAATCCAATAACTTTTTAAAAAGTTCTGAATCAAAGCTCCAACATGGAACATGGAGAATCCATGTGATGTGTCCTGTCTCCTGTAGGGGGCGGCGCTGCATGACGCTGACACAGGTACAAACAGAGCTGTGCCCCCCCCCAGCGGAAAACTACTGAGGCCAAGACAGAGGAAGGTCTGTGAGGAAGGGGGGGGGGTGATGAGGGGGGGTCACAGGAAGTCTGGACCACTGATAAGGAAGCGAGAGGAAGAGCAGAGAGAAAACAGATAGATTTCCTGAACGCAGGGATGGGGGGGGGGTCAGATAGACCTAGTGTAGTAGGTGTTGCCGTGGTTACCAGATGCTGCCGTACCCGTCATGTGTGAAGCTAGGAAGCGTGTTATCACACATGAGTTCAGTTCCTGATGAGGGTTGAACCCAATGAGCAGATTCTGGTGGTTCTGATTTATAGCTAGTTATTAGTTAGTCATAGTTATATACAGTTTTATAGTTATAGTTATATACAGTTTTATAGTTATTTGTTAGTTTACACACGCTGACATAGTCATTTACAATAAAAACACAAACGTATAAAACAGAATGAACGTTACGTCACCACAAGAGTAAATAAATCCTAAAGGAACATCTGTCTTCATCTGTCATCTAATAAACTCGGCTTTCAGATATAGTTCTCTATACAGTACGGGGGTATCCTATTAGTGACATTTTTTGGTTGTATATATCATTATAATTAAAACTTAAAGTTCTGTAGGTGTTCTGTGGGGGTGTAGGGGGTAGTGTTCTTGCCTCATAAGCAGCGCACCCGTGTTAGAGTCCTAGCTGAAGCATTTCTTTATAAATACAATATATTTTATAAAATAAAACGTATTACCCACTGAAAACTCCACCACGCGTTCACTGACCCTCAGGAAATCCAGACACAATCGTTTTATGGATGGAGAAGTTGTTGTGAATATTAAAGCTAAAGATGTATTATCATTTCTCCTTTTACTACACATACGGTGGTTATCAGAGCAGTGTGTGGGACATGAACAAATCACCTTCATCATCTACTTTATACAGGAACACACACTTTCTGCAGGAACACACACTTTGTACAGTACTAGTACACAGCCGTATAAAGCAGCAGGGTAACAGCTGATAATGGATCAGAAGTTCAGATTAACACCAGCTGTGAATGAGTGTGTTCATTCTAAAGATTAGGAGCCAACAACCAGCCTGGGCAAAGATAAATATTGAGTCTACAGCCAGAGAGAAGGAACCAAATGTAAAAAATGTTGGAATTGAAGGGCGGGGCAGGTATGGAGGGGGGGGCACCACCTTCACCCCAGACTCATTCTGTACGTGTTGAGGCAGGTTTTTCTCTGCCTGAGGAGACACTGATGTTCATAAACAGAATATTACATGACACTGAATCCTGATGAAGATATTTAGTGAAACGCTGCCAAAAAACACAGAGAGTGAGTTTAACAGCCTGTGTGTGTGTGTGTGTGTGTGGGGGGGGGGCAGCTGTTAGAGGAGGAGGATGAAGAGGAGGAGGCAGGTACACAGCTGACAGCCGTGAGTATAGTAACAGCAGGAGGAATGCTGGCTGGAGCTAATATTAACATCACCCCCCCCCCCCCCCCCAGTGTGTGTCACACATTCATCATGTCTGAACCTCCATTGCCACGCCCACTGCCCCACCCCCAACGCTGCCGCATCACATCCACAAACAACAAACACTTCCCGTTAAAAGTCGGTAAAGGGCAGCGCGAGTTCACACACACACACACACACACACACACACACTGCAAAAACAAGACGGGACCGGACTGACATGAACATGAAGTAGCCTATCAAATCCCTGCAGGGCATGAGGGGGGCGGGATTAAGACATAATCATTAGGTTGAACTGACAAGTTGGAGACACACACACACACACACACACACACACACACACACACACACACACACACACACACAGACAGCTGCCATCTGGTCACTGTCCTCCACATAAAAGACAAATCACTGCTGCTTACAATCAGACTGAAAATCAATTATCAATCAATCATCTACGGCCCAGCTGATCAGCGTGATGTGAACAGCTGATCATTTGATTGATTGATCACCAGGACGATGGAGGCAGGTGGAGCTGGAGGAAGAACCCGGAGATGAGGAAGAGAAAGATGTGGGAAGGAGGAGGGATTTTAGTGGTGTGTGTGTGTTTGTGTGTGTGTGTGTCAGTGGTGTGTGTGTGTGTGAAGGCTTTTACACAAAAGGGATATAACATATACAACATTGTGTTTTTCAGCAGAAACACTCAGATTAAATCAGCTGTTCTGTCTCTTCGTGTCTTTATCGTCTCTTTTCTTAAGAGTGAAATAACATGAATCGTCCAGTCTGATCTGGTTCACCTGAACCTGACTCAGGTGTTGCTCAGGTGGGTCCTTACGTCACGTGGACCCTCCCGTCTGAACCAGACCTGCAAACACACCCATGAGTCATGGCAGGAGTTTTCCAGCTTTCCCTGTGTGTCGTCACGTTAAGGTTCAGTTCCACTAATCATGAAATCAGGATTCTACAAAGGCCATGATGGTTCTGGCCTTGTTCTTGTCCCGTTGGTGGAGGTTAATCGACCCGTCTCCACAGCTTCAGTCCCGTTTCCAGCTCAGTGTTAAATTATTATTTCTCCCGAACGTCGGACTGACTCAAAAACTCAATAAATCGCTGTGATGTGATTGTCTGTCAAAGCTCCATCGATTTCACTGAGTGCTCGGGTAGTGTTACATTTGTGACCTCAGAACTACATCATCAGCATCTCACTGACACACACACACACACACACACACACACACACACACACACACACACTGCCCCAATTAAAACAAATAATATAAAACACTTCATAACCTAATAACACGTTATGAATCTTCATGATTCATTCAAAGTAATAGACTTGTCTTTGCTTGACACACACACACACACACACACACACACACACAGACACACACACACACACACACACACTGCCCCAATTAAAACAAATAATATAAAACACTTCATAACCTAATAACACGTTATGAATCTTCATGATTCATTCAAAGTAATAGACTTGTCTTTGCTTGACACACACACACACACACACACACACACACACAGACACACACACACACACACACACACTGCCCCAATTAAAACAAATAATATAAAACACTTCATAACCTAATAACACGTTATGAATCTTCATGATTCATTCAAAGTAATAGACTTGTCTTTGCTTGACACACACACACACACACACACACAGACAGACACACACACACACACACACAGGTGCAGCAGGCCAAGTTGGTTCTCGTCTTGTCTATTTATTACTAACAGAGTGAAGCTTGTGTCTGCGGCTAAATGCGAGTTGCGGTTAAATATAGAGGAAGAATCCATGTGTCTGGGCATCTGCTGCTGGACACACACGCACGCGCGCACACACCAGACGCACGCACGCACACACACACCGTGTTGGTTTTTATTTATTTATTTTTCCATTATTTGTCACTAAATAGAAAACAGCAACAGGTTCGAAACAGCGCGAATAAACCGAGAATACGAGTTTATCCCGCTACAAGTACACACACACACACACACACACACACACACACACACACACACACACACACACACACACACACACACACACACACACACACACACACACACACACACACACACACACACACACACTTACTTGGGGTTGGAGCTGTTCCAGTAAACACTGTGTCTGTCCGCGGACGCGAACCCGGCGCAGACGCTCAGCGCCAAACACACAACGTGCGTCAAATCCATGTTTTCTTCTCACGGGTTCAGCTGCGTGAAGCGTTAAAATAAAACAATAAAAAAGTAAAACTTAGAAACGTAGAACGCCGCGGGCTCGGTTCTACGGGGGAATCACGCCGTTTTGCGGGATGCGGTTCAGCAAACACTGGAATCACGAGAGCGCAACTTGTCTGTTTTGTCTCGCTGCGGCTCCGCCCCCGGAACCGGCAGCCAATGAGCGGCGATGCGCTGCGGGGCCCCGCCCCTCCCGGAGGAGTGAGGCCCCGCCCACCAGCAGCTCACACTACACAGAAAAACAGAAAAACAAGTGAATAGAGTCAGAATAATAGAATAATAAAAGTAGAAAAAACATCACAATAAACAGGAGAGAGAAAGAAGATGTACTGAAACACGGGAGTTACAGAATGAAGAAAGAATTAAAAATAAAATGACTATGAAATATGAATTACTGCAGTACTGGCAGTATTCTGTACTTAGAGTATCTAAAGTTAAAGTAGTCTTTGTACAGTACACCTCCTCCGTGTTATATCTGTACATTATTCAATCATAATTATTTCAGCATCAGTAATACCATATTATTAACAACAACAATATTTTTATGGCACTTTTTTTTTTTTATCTATGTTACAAAGTACTTTATGATCAGTGATAAATCATGTTTGACAAGATGAAAAAGTCAAAAACTTTTTAAAATACAATTTTAAGAAGCATTTATTAGGTTTCATGTTGGTTTCTTGTCATTTAAAAATCTATTTTACTATTTACTTTTTTAGGATTACAGCACATGGCAATTTTGCCATCGTTCCTTTACAAAACAGCAAAGAAAACCAGATAATGCATGTATCAAACGTTTCCAACATGAAAAGTTTTGAGGAGCATTTCTCTGAGTTCAGCAAAGAGCTCATGAACCTATGGACAGTTTAATGAGCTCATGGCTGATAATTAACAGATTGTTCTGTGCCGTCATGTCAGGGTTTGTTGTTGTATAACGCTGTGACTGTCACTTCATGTTCTGACTCATCACATGTTGCAAGATGTTTTTCTGGCTCATACCGAGTGAGTCTTATTCGTCATATCGCGCCGTGATGCATTGTTTGGTAATATATACGCGCTGGCGTGCAGAGCAAAACGACACCCTGCATGTTCCATCTGCAGAGACAGGCCATCGTACACACATATCATAAAGAGACGTTCTGGCTGCAGCTTCTCTGCACGTTCTGCCGGGCCGGCGTTGTCTAGACACGCCGTTGTGCTCGTTAGTTTCGTCAGATAGTGAAGAATTATTACTGGTCCTATCAGTCTGCCTCATCTTGTCGTCTCCACTCGGCCGTGTCCCCAGACAGGTAACTTAAAAAAACACAGATGGAGAGGATAAAGTACAGAGAACGGTGGGTGTCCCCAGCAGGAGAGACCCCCCAGGCAGGGAGGATCCCAGCCGGCTCTGGGGGGGGGCAGTGTGTGTGCGTGCATGTGTGTGTGTGCATGTGTGTGTAGAGACCAGCTGAGCTTTCTGACTGTCCCTATAGGCTCGGCTGGGCAAGCACACACACGTCCTGGTGGATCTCACTCACACACACACACACACACACACACACACACACACACACACACACACACACACACACACACACTCCATGACTGTATATCCCGTAGGCAGTGTTGGGGGGTTCATTACGTCTGAGGGTGATTTTCCGTTCTAAAGCGTCTGAAGCAGAACAGGTGGAAGTGGAGTTAATCTGTGTTACAGTAAAAAACAACTGGTCAGTTTAACAACTTCTGACACACAAAAGGCTGTTATTATTTCCACATGAAAGCAATTACTTCATCCTAATTTTTCTGTAAAGCTGTTATATAAAATCTATGTTATTACAGTCAGGTGTAAAAAGGGGACTTTTATTTTGAAGGGACACGACCAGTCCCTTTTCTCATGGACGTTTGACATGTGAGCATCATTCAATGTTCAACAACCTAATGGAGTCACGTTGACTCACATAGCTTCAAATCCTGACACTGACACTCTGTATTTTATCTATTATTTAGGGCTTTTTTTTTTTTTTTACCATATCTAAGAAATATTTGATGCAATAAAGGGTTAACTCTCTACTTCCTCCACTGGCTTTAGAAACTGATTTAAACATATGCATTGATTTCCTCTGAGGAATGAAATGAAAAACTGTTCCAGAAAAAAAAAAACGGACAGTGATTCATGTCAACAGGATTCCCTAAACTCCTCACACACACACACACACACACACACACACACACACACACCACACCACACGACAGCGGGAGTGACCGAGGCCTCGATGCTTCCGCCGCTCCAAACACGGAATCTCCTCACGCCGTCTGTCACACACACACACACATGCACGCACGCACACACACACACACACACACACACACACACACACACACACACACTCTTCTCTATCAGCTCTTGTTGCCAGTAGAAACCACAGATTACTCCAGAGTGAGTTTAATCCGCCCACAGCCGAACAAATACACACACACACACACACACACACACACACACACGCACACACACACACACTCGATGGTTTCTGCCCATCACCAACACTGATGAGACAGAAAGAGAAAACTTGACGGCTCTGAAAAAAAAGGAAGCTCACAGGAAAAAGTGTTTGAGCCGATTGAAAGTCCTGACAGTTCTAAAAGTGGGTTGAAGCCAGTCGTTGGAGGGGTGTGTGTGTGTGCGTGTGTGTGTGTGTGACAGCACCACAAAACCTTTCAAGAAAGCAGCTTGTTTATTTTTCCGCCTCCAGGCATCATTGTATCTGTCATGAGTTGTTCCCCGTGCGATGAAAATCCCTGAATTACATAACGAGGTTAATTAAGCAACAACAGTAAATAACACGGATGATTTCATATTTGTTTTTTTGTGATTGCGAAAGCACAGGGAGTTCTTTAGGGGACGGAGGAGACACCACACATCAAACTAAACCAGATGGTGTCAAGGAACGAGGAGCAGTAAGAGCCTGGCCAGAATAAATGTTTGATAAGAAGGGTTAAGGAGGAGTTGGAGAACAGGTTTTAGAGGAAGAAGAGTCCCTGCAGCCTATTACATTTTCAATCTTTTTTTCTCTCTCCTTCCACTTCTTCCCCTCCGCTCTCATCCTGTCGGCCCCAGGCGGGATCATCAGAGCTGGTCAGGGATCGTCTGGAGGTTTGGAGGATTTCCACACACACACACACACACACAAACACACACACACACACACACACACACACACACACACACACACACACAGTGAGGCAGAGAAATATGAGGCAGAAGTGTTGAACAGAGACAGAACAGCCAGTGTGGAGTGGAGCTTTGCCACAAACACACAAACGGTGACACCACAGAAACTTCTCAGTAGTCGTTTGACTTTCTACTGAAAGACGAGTGCCTCTATTATTTCTACTGGTTGGAGGAGGCTGCTGATCCCTGACGTTGATCCTCGTCCTGAATTTATCACGTCATCACTCGTCTGTCGCCCTGAAGCTTCTGGATGAACAGAATCAACCTTCAGGAGCTGCTGTTGTTTCCTCAGCTCCAACCATAATAAAATGTACTAAAAATAAAATAATAAAACTTAGCGTATTTACACGAGCATGAGGCACCAAACTATGGGGGGGGGGGTTATATATACACATAGATATATACACACAGATATACACATATATATATATATACACAGATATACACACATAGATATATACACATAGATATATACACACATAGATGTATACACACACCAGACTTGGAGAGACTGATCCATGCATTTGTCTCCAGCAGGTTAGACTACTGCAATGGCCTGCTCACTGGTCTCTCTAAACGAGCTGTTAAACAACTACAGAACATTCAGAACGCTGCAGCTCGAGTCCTGACTAGAACCAGAAAATATGACCATATTAGTCCAGTGCTCATGTCTCTGCACTGGCTTCCTGTCACTCAGAGAATAGACTTTAAAACAGCTTTACTTGTGTACAAGTCTCTTCATGGTCTAGCACGAAAATACATCTATGACATGTTAGAGCCATACGAGCCATCTAGGACCCTGAGAACCTCAGGGACTGGTCTCCTGCAGGTGCCCAGAGTCAGGACTAAACATGGTGAAGCTACATTCCAGTTTTCTGCAGCTAAAATCTGGAACAGTCTTCCAGAGAATGTGAGACAGGCCTCAACTCTGACAATGTTTAAGACCAGGCTGAAAACAGTTCTGTTTAACCGTGCATATGAAAGCTGAAAGTATCTTATCTACACTCTTCACTCTTTTTAAATCAATGATGAATTCTATGTTTTATGATTTTCCTTTTGTGATTGTATGTGTTTTGCTCTCCTTTTGTGATTTTGTGTATCTGTAAAGCACTTTGAATTGCCCTGTGTATGAATTGTGCTCTACAAATAAACTTGCATGCCTTGCCTTGTTAGCATCCGTGCTAACTTGTTAGCATCCGTGCTAACTTGTTAGCATCCGTGCTAACGTCCGTGCTAACTCGTTAGCTACAAGTGAGGAGCGACAAGTGAGTAACGTCCATGCTAACTTGTTAGCATCCGTGCTAACTTGTTAGCATCTGTTCTAACATCCGTGCTAACTTGTTAGCATCTGTGCTAACATCCGTGCTGATTTGTTAGCATCCGTGCTAACATCCGTGCTAACCTGTTAGTATCTGTGCTAACTTGTTAGCATCCGTGCTCACATCCGTGCTAACCTGTTAGCATCCGTGCTAACTTGTTAGCATCTGTGCTAACATCCGTGCTAATTTGTTAGCATCCGTGCTAACTTGTTAGCATCTGCAACAATATCAACAGCCTTTTACCATCTAAAAAACATTGCCAAAATCAAAAATATAGTGTCATGTCTCTGCACTCAGAGAATAGACTTTAAAACAGCTTTACTTGTGTACAAGTCTCTTCATGGTCTAGCACCAAAATACATCTATGACATGTTAGAGCCATACGAGCCATCTAGGACCCTGAGAACCTCAGGGACTGGTCTCCTGCAGGTGCCCAGAGTCAGGACTAAACACGGTGAAGCTACATTCCAGTTTTCTGCAGCTAAAATCTGGAACAGTCTTCCAGAGAATGTGAGACAGGCCTTCAACGCTGACAATGTTTAAGACCAGGCTGAAAACAGTTCTGTTTAACCGTGCATATGAAAACTGAAAGTATCTTATCTACACTCTTCACTCTTTTTTGTACGTTTTGCTCTCCTTTTGTGATTTTGTGTAACTGTAAAGCACTTTGAATTGCCCTGTGTATGAATTGTGCTCTACAAATAAACTTGCCTTGCCTTGCCTTGTTAGCATCCGTGCTAACTTGTTAGCATCTGTGCTAACCTCCGTGCTAACATCCGTGCTAACTTTTTAGCATCCGTGCTAACATCCGTGCTAACATGTTAGCATCGTGCTAACTTGTTAGCATCTGTGCTAACATCCGTGCTAACTTGTTAGCATCCGTGCTAACATCCGTGCTAACGTGTAAGCATCCGTGCTAACGTCCGTGCTAACTTGTTAGCATCCGTGCTAACTTGTTAGCATCCGTGCTAACATCCGTGCTAACTTGTTAGCATCCGTGCTAACATCCGTGCTAACTTGTTAGCATCCGTGCTAACATCCGTGCTAACATCCGTGCTAACTTGTTAGCATCGTGCTAACTTGTTAACATCCGTGCTAACATCCGTGCTAACTTGTTAGCATCGTGCTAACTCGTTAGAATCGTGCTAACTTGTTAGCATCTGTGCTAACATCCGTGCTAACTTGTTAGCATCGTGCTAACTTGTTAGCATCTGTGCTAACATCCGTGCTAACTTGTTAGCATCCGTGCTAACATCCGTGCTAACTTGTTAGCATCCGTGCTAACGTCCGTGCTAACGTGTTAGCATCCGTGCTAACATCCATGCTAACATCCGTGCTAACTTGTCGACTGCAATGGCCTGCTCACTGGTCTCTCTAAAGGAGCAACTACAGAACATTCAGAACGCTGCAGCTCGAGTCCTGACTAGAACCAGAAAATATGACCATATTAGTCCAGTGCTCATGTCTCTGCACTGGCTTCCTGTCACTCAGAGAATAGACTTTAAAACAGCTTTACTTGTGTACAAGTCTCTTCATGGTCTAGCACCAAAATACATCTATGACATGTTAGAGCCATACGAGCCATCTAGGACCCTGAGAACCTCAGGGACTGGTCTCCTGCAGGTGCCCAGAGTCAGGACTAAACACGGTGAAGCTACATTCCAGTTTTCTGCAGCTAAAATCTGGAACAGTCTTCCAGAGAATGTGAGACAGGCCTCAACGCTGACAATGTTTAAGACCAGGCTGAAAACAGTTCTGTTTAACCGTGCATATGAACACTGAAAGTATCTTATCTACACTCTTCACTCTTTTTTGTACGTTTTGCTCTCCTTTTGTGATTTTGTGTAACTGTAAAGCACTTTGAATTGCCCTGTGTATGAATTGTGCTCTACAAATAAACTTGCCTTGCCTTGCCTTGTTAGCATCCGTGCTAACTTGTTAGCATCTGTGCTAACCTCCGTGCTAACATCCGTGCTAACTTTTTAGCATCCGTGCTAACATCCGTGCTAACATGTTAGCATCGTGCTAACTTGTTAGCATCTGTGCTAACATCCGTGCTAACTTGTTAGCATCCGTGCTAACTTGTTAGCATCCGTGCTAACATCCGTGCTAACGTGTAAGCATCCGTGCTAACGTCCGTGCTAACTTGTTAGCATCCGTGCTAACATCCGTGCTAACTTGTTAGCATCCGTGCTAACATCCGTGCTAACATCCGTGCTAACTTGTTAGCATCGTGCTAACTTGTTAACATCCGTGCTAACATCCGTGCTAACTTGTTAGCATCATGCTAACTCGTTAGAATCGTGCTAACTTGTTAGCATCTGTGCTAACATCCGTGCTAACTTGTTAGCATCGTGCTAACTTGTTAGCATCTGTGCTAACATCCGTGCTAACTTGTTAGCATCCGTGCTAACATCCGTGCTAACTTGTTAGCATCCGTGCTAACGTCCGTGCTAACTTGTTAGCATCCGTGCTAACGTGTTAGCATCCGTGCTAACATCCATGCTAACTTGTTAGCACCCGTGCTAACATCCGTGCTAACTTGTCGACTGCAATGGCCTGCTCACTGGTCTCTCTAAAGGAGCAACTACAGAACATTCAGAACGCTGCAGCTCGAGTCCTGACTAGAACCAGAAAATATGACCATATTAGTCCAGTGCTCATGTCTCTGCACTGGCTTCCTGTCACTCAGAGAATAGACTTTAAAACAGCTTTACGTGTGTACAAGTCTCTTCATGGTCTAGCACCAAAATATATCTATGACATGTTAGAGCCATACGAGCCATCTAGGACCCTGAGAACCTCAGGGACTGGTCTCCTGCAGGTGCCCAGAGTCAGGACTAAACACGGTGAAGCTACATTCCAGTTTTCTGCAGCTAAAATCTGGAACAGTCTTCCAGAGAATGTGAGACAGGCCTCAACGCTGACAATGTTTAAGACCAGGCTGAAAACAGTTCTGTTTAACCGTGCATCTGAAAACTGAAAGTATCTTATCTACACTCTTCACTCTTTTTTAAATTAATGATGAATTCTATGTTTAATGATTTTCCTTTTGTGATTTTATGTATGTTTTGCTCTCCTTTTGTGATTTTGTGTAACTGTAAAGCACTTTGAATTGCCCTGTGTATGAATTGTGCTCTACAAGAAAACTTGCCTTGCCTTGCCATAGATGTATACACACATAGATATACACACAGATATACACACATAGATATATACACATAGATATATACACACATAGATATATACACTTAGATATATACACACATAGATGTATACACACATAGATGTATACACATAGATATATACACACAGATATGCACACATAGATATACACACACATAGATATATACACACTGATATATACACACATAGATGTATACACTTAGATATATACACACATAGGTATATACACACATAGATATATACACACATAGATATATACACACATAGATATATACACAGATAGATTTCTGATTCCAACAGCAGCTAAATCTCCATCAAACACGCCAGCTTCACTTTCTTCACCATCAGAGTCACTTTCCTCTAAATGATGCATTATAATCCACTGGAAGTTGCTGCGCTACCGTAGTCCTGGTCTGGATGGAGAAATAGCACCGAAACGAAAGCACCAAGACGGAAATGTTCAATTTTCATTTCTTCTGCTGCTTTACTGCTTTAAGTATATGGTGAATAGAGTAGTAGTAGTAGTAGTGGTGGTAGTAGTAGTAGTATTTAGGGGATGTTGTGTTGCTGTTGTACAAACTGTAAAGCCCATTGGAGCAAATCTGTGATTTGTGATTCCGGACTGAACAAATGAATTGAATTGAATATAACACTAGTTGATATCACGTGTTCTTCATTTTAAAGCCTTTTTTATGACAGTGAAACTATCCAGTACCATGTTTTAAGGATTACACCATGTGATGTTTTATCACAACGTCACATTTTATGAATGTATTGTAGTTATAGCTAAATACTTATACTATTATTAGTTATAGCTAAATCTGAAAATTGAATGAAAAATGTTAATTCCTGAGTTATGTGGTCTTAACAGTCAATGGAGGAGAATAAAGGTCTGATGGAAGGTCAACATATGGTATTAAAAGGTCTTAACGTGAGTCTTAATGTGTTTTAATCTGGTTAATAAGCTGCATTGTGTTTAACAGCTTCTATTGTTGGGCCGAATCAGCTTGTTAACGCTCGGCTTTGTTTCAGCTACACATGGACAGCTTGTCGCCCTGCTGCCCCCTGTCCCCCCCCGGCCCCCCCCGGCTCATAGCGGCACACTCCAACAAGCTGCTGCTCCTCTGTGCCCCAGACCCCATTCACACATTCATGCACATCTACATACAGGTGGTCCCCCCAAAAACACAGACAGGCACACTTCTTATGGTGCCACATGTGTCAGGATTTAACCAGCAGGGGTTTGAAAACTGGGACTTTTAACCCTCTAGTGCATTAAATATTGGATGTTTGCATGTTGTTGTAAAAGAAACAAATAAAGTTTATTTACGTCAGATAGAGAATTTCAGAATAAAATTCAACTTTTGATTGTGAGGCAATGATGCTCACATGTCAAAAGGGACTGTTCATGTGACCTCATAAATTGTATTTCCTTCAAAATAAAAGTCTTATTTTCACATCTGTAAATCTGTAAAAACATAGATTTTATATCACAGCTTTTTATAAAAAATAAATAATAGTTGCTGTGTGTGTGTGTGTGTGTGTGTGTGTGTGAAGTGTGCCATGAGGCCTGAGCAAGTTAATGATTCCTCTCTGGTCTGAATAGTGAGACATTGTTAGTCCAGGATGGAGGAAGGAGGCTCATTTACTGACACACACACACACACACACACACACACACACACACACACACACACACACACACACACACACACACACACACACACACACGCACAGAGCAGAAACCAGCCCTGGTGAAATATTTAACCACTGCCCATCATTTGTTATCCAGAACCTCCTGGTCTGTCTCCTCCTGTCTCATCTGTTGTTTATTCTGTCTATTTTTCTTTTTCTCTTTCTTCTGTTCATCTGTTCAGTAATTTCTCCAGGCCACAGCCCCCCCCACCCCATGCACCCTGTGCCCCCCAGCCAGAAATAAAGAATCAAGTCCATCCCCTCCCTTTGACAATATCTGTGCAGCAGCTTTTTTCTCTACGACCAGGAACAACCCAGAACTGATCTGATCACAGCTCCAACTCTTCTTCGTTCTCAGTGATGCACCCGTCAGGTGTTTTACACACACACACACACAACTCACTTTTTCTTTTCTTTTTTTTCCCCCACAAGAACCAAGAACCTCAGGCAGTGTTTGTTAGGAGTGAATCTATTACCCCCCCTGTCCCCCCCACAGACTCCTGGCCTCATATTCATTAACATAGTGTTAATGATCCCAGATGGACTGACATGTACTCTATGGGGGCGAAGTGTGAGTGGCTTCTTCCAAGGGTGTGTGTGTGTGTGTGTGTGTGTGGGTGGTTGTATGTGTGACTGTGTGTGTGCGTGCATGTGTGTGTGCATGCTGTTCAGTTACATGTGTGCATATTCCTGTGTACATATGTGCATGACTGTGTGTGTGTGTGTGTGTCCATGTGATCAGACTCTGAGCTAGCATCCCTCTGGTTTTCTTCCATCGTGCAGATTGCTCCGTTATGACGAGCGATGATCAGTCTGCAGCCGCTGAACGTGAATAAGAACCAATCGAATGAAAAGTGAATTTAAACAGAAACATCCACAGGTGCGTAGTAACGAAGTATAAGTACACGCGTGTCTATACTTCATTAAAGTAACTTTTTTTTTTGTTTTCATGATAACTCGCTTTTCAAAATGTGAATCTTCTGCCAGACAGCGATTGCATGTTGTTCTGTTTTAAAGGGACAATACAACATAAACTGACTGACAGCTGCTGCTACCAGAACGTTCAGTGGAACACAAAATGTGTTTAAATTCAATAGACAGGCATCTACATTATTTTTTAATATCACATTTTTACATTTTCACTTGAGTGAAAAGCTTGAGTTGATATTTCACTTTATACAGGAGTATTCAGAAGATTCTGACCTGATTTGACTTTTTTAGACAACCAAAGCTTTGTATTCATTTCAAAAAGGTGTTAAAATCCTGCACAGAGAGGGCTGTGAATGTTCCAGGAGGAGTAAAGGAGGAAAAACACGAGTTTTTTCTGTTTTAATGGAGTTTTTACCTTTTTCTGCAACATGACAACGCCTGCATTCACCAGGCCAGGTGCAGAGAGGTGGTGTAACCAGCACAGATCTCTGACCTCTGACCTCTACCCCAGCTAACACCTCTGGAACTCTGACATCAGCTCCTGACCCCGACAAGTTTACAGCCTCCAGAACCGATTCTGGATCCATGGTCCAACAGGTTGCTTTGTTCACGTGTCTATATACTTTGGGCCAGGATTGTATATTTAGGATTATTATAATAATAATTATTATTAGTAGTTAAGAATCTGCAGAATTTTAGTTTCATACATATCAACACATCACTGAGGTAGAGTCACAAACATGTTTGCTATGCTAAATGTTTCTATGGATAGAACCCGAGGATCAACACGTCAAGAAGGAAAGAAGGTAAATCTCTCAGAGCAAGTTTGGGTCACACACACACACACACACACACACACACACACACACACACACACACACACACACACAGTAAGGTCACAATGCTGCAGGTGCATGTATGTGTGTGTGTGTCATGGATATCCAGACATTCTCTACATGCACACACACATTGCTTTGACCTCTCCAAATATAGTTTACAGCATGTTCGCTTGTATAAATCCTAACTTACACACCCTGAAGCCACGTTTACAACTAACTACACAACACGACACACACCTCGCTGTCTTTCTCTCTGCTTGTGTGTTTTTCATGTCCAACGCTGCCAGTTTGTTCCTCTCTGCCTCCTGCTCTGTTTTTCTGTTCTTTGTCTCATCGTTGGCTCCATCACGTCTCTTAATCACCAAGAACACTCAGTCTATCACTCTCCATGTTCACTTCAACATGTAAACATGATCAGCACTGACGCGCACGTGCACACACACACGTGCACACACACGTGCACATGTGATCGCTGTCTTATCATAGATTTCACTGATGCTGCTGTTTTTGTTTTTTTCCTGCTGAGCAGAAATGAGACGTAATGTGACACTAGAAAAACACCTGTTACTGTGATGTGATTACAGGAAGATACAGCACTACTAACACACACACACACACACACACACACACACACACACACACACACACACACACACACACACACACACACATTATGCCGTTTTGTATGCATGGTTGCTTTTTTCTGGTTTTTGCTATTGATAAAACACACTGAACATTGTGGTAATGATGAATCACTCGGAGCAGAAGCAAAGACGTGATTCTGGAGATTGTCTAATAAGAAGCTTTATCCAGAGCTGTCCTTAATAATTGATGCACTGTGTGTGTGTGTGTGTTTCCAGTGTATGTACACATTTTGGTTAGTGGGATCTTCATGGTGATCTGACGTCTCTTAAACTGCTGGAGGGAGGCAGTGATGTTGTAGTCCAGCTACACACACACATATTGTTTTTTATTACTTTATATCAAAATCGTATCAGAGGAAAAACTCACTGGTTTCTTCTTAAAATCTGGGTCATCTTCACAGTATTTTAGATGTATTAAGTGTGACTCTGGTCTTTTTATACATTTTCTACATTTTGTCAGTGACTGTTTCTTACTTTGGGACTTTTCTCTCAGTATTTCTAAAGTCCTTTGGCCCTGGCTCATGGTAAAACACATATTCCCAGATGAGAGTTGATTCACCTAAAATCCTTTTGGTGGAACTTCAATGCAGAAAATACTACTTATGTCTTGTCTTGGGCGACACGGTGGAGCAGTGGGTAGCACTGTTGCCTCACAGCAAGAAGGTCGCAGGTTCAAGACCGCCTTGGGGCCTGGGTCTGGGACCTTTCTGTGTGGAGTTTGCATGTTCTCCCCGTGTCTGCGTGGGTTTTCACCGGGTACTCCGGCTTCCTCCCACAATACAAAACATGCTCAGGTTAATTGGCAAATCTAAATTGCCCATAGGTGTGAGTGTGTGTGTGAATGGTGTGTGAATGGTGTGTGTGCCCCACGATTGGCTGGCGACCATCTGGGGTGTATCCCTGCCTCTCGCCATAAAATGCGCTGGGATAGGCTCCAGCAGACCCCTGCGACCCTGAAAAGGAATAAGCGGGATAGAAAATGGATGGATGGATGGATGTCTTGTCTTGGGGTACTCATGTCTTGTCCTGTCATACATGTTTGTTTGTTTCTAGTTTTTAGTTTAGCACTTTACCATTGTTGTTGTATCGTAGTTTAGGATTGTCTCGTCTTGCGCACCTGCACTTTGATGTTGTTGTACATGTAAACGCATAGTGAGAAACGCAATTTCGATTCCTTTGTATGTCAAGTACATGTGAAGAAATTGACAATAAAATTGACTTTGACTTTGAGAAAAGATCAATCTGAGCTCACGATTCACTCAAAATTTGCCTCAGTTTGACTTTTCAAACAATGTTGTCACTTACTTACTTAAGTATTTTGCACAAAACCAGGATTTTTCCTTCATCCAGTGATTCTGTCTACAACTGGAATCTGAGCAACTACTGACCCTTAAATCAGTGACAGGACCTGAGTGGATCAGAGTATTCAGCTTCTAAGAGTACAGGAAGTACACACACACACACACACACACACACACACACACACACACACACACACACACACACACACACACACACACACCTCCTCCCAGGTCTTCAGATTAACAGATGCCTCCTCTGCCAGAGTGGACTAATGGAAGGAAATTGCCTGATTCATTTAGACACATATCGATCCTGATCTGACGGATGGTTTTTAGATTGTGAGAGGGAGGTTCTCTTGGATGAGCCTTTTCATCGGGGACGCTACTCACTCAAATAAAATGTTCTTCTGGGCTTTTATCTGGCTCTCATGGAGGAAAGCGACTCCCCCTCTGACGTCCTGGTCATCGCAGCGTGATGCACGGCCTCCGCGTTTAACGTGTCATAAATCAGAAAACACGGTCCTCGCTCACAGATGATTTAGAAAAAAACGTTAAGAGGCTGGGAGAAAGCTCTGAAGACAAAATCGCGTGTGTGAGCAGACAAAAGGAAAAACTTCATGATGATATTTGGCTTTGATTACCACCATCTGCATGGGCTGGCCGGCCAAACCTCTGCATAGTTTTAGATTTAGGTGTAAACCTGGTCTGTATGAAGTGATAACTACAGAGGTCTATCATTGGTGTTTCTACTCAAAATATCTAAATGTTAATCACACATTTATTCTATGACAATTTAGACAAAGGGTTAGAGCAAAAAAAAATTCCAAGTTCTTTCTGTCATTGATTTAATGTCCTTCCTCTTTAGAGTAAAAAACATGTACACATTCTATGAATGTGTACATGTTTGAATTTGTACATGTTGTGTATTTTTTTTTTTTTAATGTTTTTATCTTCTTTAGCTTTTATTTTCTTTCTTCTTATTTATTCTGTACGCTGCAGTAACAGACAAATTTCCCCGTTGTGGGATCAATAAAATCTAATCTTATCTTTTCTTAATGAGAAGACAATAGTGGAGAAATTAAATCTAGAGGTCAGGTTAGTGAAGGGTGAACTCAAACGGAGTCACAAAGAACATTTGATTAAAAACATAAAATCATATTACGATGCAAAACATGAAAGATGTATTATAGACCTGATGAGGCTCCGCCCCTTTGCTATAGATGTATTATAGACCTGATGCGGCTCCGCCCCTTCAGCCCATAGATGTATTATAGACCTGATGCGGCTCCGCCCCCTCAGCCAATAGATGTATTATAGACCTGATGTGGCTCCGCCCCCTCAGCCAATAGATGTATTATAGACCTGATGTGGCTCCGCCCCCTCCGCTCATAGATGTATATAGACCTGGATGTGGCTCCGCCCCCCAGCCTATAGATGTATATAGACCTAGATGTGGCCCCGCCCCCTCAGCCTATAGATGTATATAGACCTGGATGTGGCTCCGCCCCCTCAGCCTATAGATGTATATAGAAATGGATGTGGCTCCGCCCCCTCAGCCTATAGATGTATATAGACCTGGATGTGGCCCCGCCCCCTCAGGCTATAGATGTATATAGACCTGAATGTGGCTCCGCCCCCTCTGCAGCAGCAGCAGAACCCTGTTAATTACTGATCTTTGAATTCTAGAATTTTAAATCATGGATTTTTTTTTTATCCATAAAAAACCTTCCCAATGGTCAGAAAAGCTCAGTAAAAGTCTGTTTTCCACTATGAAGAGGATTCTATGTCTGTTATACCAGGCTTTGGAGCCTCAAAGCACCATGGATCATCTTCTGAACCTTCAACATTTATCTATGATTAAACCTCACATCTGTTATTAGTTCGACTTCAGCTTGAGAGAAAAGTGAAGGAGAAATAGTTGAATAGAGTTTTATGTTGGTCTCAGTGCATGAGATCCACCTTTCTTTACTTTCCTTTCTGGCAGTAGAATATAAAGAACTAATCCCATTACTGGGTATTAAGCTTATGTGGGTTGATGTCATTTGTTGTGTCTATCACAGAGATATGTGTGTGTGTGTGTGTGTGTGTGTGTGTGTGTGTGTGTGTGTGTGTGTGTGTGTGTGTTCTACCCCCCTACATCGTGTCATAGTTTTAAACCAATAGAGACTATATCAGCACATTGGCCTGAATCAATCAAACAAGGAAATCATCTCAGAAAACGATGACAGCAACAAACCTTATCCTTCACATCACATCAGAGATGTGTGTGAACGTCTTTATTTCTACTCGTGTTTTTCTCCACTGCAATAAATTTCATTCCAGTGTTAGAGAATATTTCCTGAATGGTCGGCACCACTATTTCAACATGACCTCACAGGATTATATCGTTCAATGGGATTAGATTCTGATGTGATCAGAAAATTGTGTAATTTTTAAAGCAGATTTCTGAAGACCTGGATTCTGATTCTGGGATCTAAATCCACCTTCAATCCAGAAAAATGCTCATTCGGATCCATCTCAGTGGAGGATTTGATGTGAACTGATAAAACAGCCAAAGCCTCTCTTTAAAGTCTAAATTGGATGTTTAGTCTAATAGGACTTCTTATTAAAGAATGCATCCCATAATGTGGTTATAATTCTTCATAAAAAACTACTGTGAACAGCTACTGAATAAGGCAAAGAAACACAAGGATGCGTTTGTCTGACTTTCCCACCTACATCATACATACATATATTTATATATACATACATACATAGCATAGCCTAGCGTAGCATCCAAGCTAGCTCCTGCAGGTGTCCTGTTGACCAGTGACGTTCCATCGTCCTCATCAGCAGCAGCTTTTTGCTGTAAATAGAAGGTGCGAGTGTGTGAGCTTCAGTTATCTTTAGTTATCTCTATCTTTGTGACATTGTCAGTATTCCACAGTAGGCACAGAAATAGAAACGTTTTTTTCTGCCTCTAAAGCATGACATCATGAACGTTAGCGACTGAAACTCAACCTCAACGCTAGTTTAGCTCCTTCTAATTAAAGTCGTGTACAAGCAGCTTTTTAAAGTGAGTATATTCATACACTGGGTCAACAGTCAGTGTGTTAGATCATTATAATTCATTGATTAATTAATCCACATTTAAATCAACAAAGACAACAGGTCACTCGCTGTTGAACACAGAGGTCAAGTTAGCGTCTGTTAGCATGAAAACATGATTTACGGCACAATATCAGATCAGAAACTGGAATAAATACAGGAACAAACAGTTTTTCCTCCATCCTGAAGCTAATAGTCCCTGTATTTACTGTTTGTGAAGCAACAACATTACTCACACTGTGTTTTTTTATTATTGTTTTAAGTGGGTGACAATTCAAGTAGCTAGAATCACTTGTTGGTTTCCATTTTACAATCTCCATATACAACATATATTATGATTTTTTAACTCTGTCCCATTCTGATCCAGAATGGTCATGTGATCATGTGGCTAACCTGCTAGCTACTCAGCACCTTAGCATGATCTGACTGATTTACAGCAAAATATTAGCTTAGACTTGCTTCCTAATAAAATAGTGTTTATTGGTCTGTTTTTCTGATGCAGATTAAATGTGAAACACCAGCTCCTGGAGGTGAATTTAACATTCATGTGATCCAACGCTAAATAAAACACCAACTATTTAAATTGATTCGTGCTGTTCTGCATTGAGCAAAAAATGAATTGGCCTAAAAATCTTTCTACATAATACCAGAGCTGTGTTTTATTACTTCAGACACAGAATGGATGGTCAGTGTAGAAACTAGAACGTTTTCTCTGCAGTTTTCTCACTATTCTCAGAAAAAACCTTAATTGCAGCTCTTCACTGTGGTTTAGCTGCTGTGGTTCAGGGCTACACACACACACACACACACACACACACACACACACATTTCCTGTGCTCCATCTTGACTGAACTGTAAATAATCTCGTGCCAACCTCCTGGCTGTGGACCGGTACCGGCCCATGGGTCATTTGGTACAGAGACAGGAACAGAAAGAATAGATAACTCCTTATTTTAAAAGTTACCTGATTCTCTGTTACATCCGTCTATGTGACTCTTCTTGGTCACGTGACAGGTCACCGCTATAGCAGTAGCTAGCAAAATCAACAAAAAACAAACGTCTACGTTTAACAGACAATATCAGGAGTTCTACTTAAAATACGTTTTATCCCAACAGGAGATTCCCACGCACCAAGCCCGCTCTGCAGAATATGCAGCAACCGGCTCTAGAATGAAGCCCTAAAAACTGCTTCAGCAATCAGAGACCAAGCTCCCTGCATTAAAAGACAAGGCTTTGGAGAATTTAGAAAGAAAAACGCAAGACCAGTGACCAGAGATGACGTCACTCATGTCATGAGTCGTGTTTATTATAGTGTTTAGAATATACCACAGTTTTCATGCAGGTCATATCATAATATTTAGTTGTATTTATCTGCCACACATTAAACGCCGCTCCCTGAAGATATTGTCTGACATCAAACTGGTCCGTGTGGTAAAAAGGTTGGAGATTGCTGCTGTAGAGAGTCGCCGATTCAATTCCCTCTCCAGAGGTTTGTCTCCTCACGGGAAGTAGTAGAAACAGGAATTAAAGCGACGAGAAAACGAGTATAATTACAATCAGGCTGGTTTAAAGGGTGTTAGACCACCCGTGGCCCTCGTTAGAAGACACGAGCTAATGAGAGCACACACACACACACACACACACACACAAAAACACACACACACACCTTGTCCAGAGCTCAGTGCTTTTACTGCATCCTGGAAAGCTTAGTTTCACACTTTAGCCTCCAGTGACACATAAGTAGAGTTATTATGAATGGAGCCTGTTAACACTGTGATTCTTATTATGAGTCTTCTCTCTTTTTTTACTGTTCACCAGAACACGAGGGAACACGGACAGGAAATGAGATGAAGGGAGAACTTTAACGAAGGGATAAAAATGGCGGAAACAGGTACATGCAGAAATGAAGACACAAAAAGAGACAGAGGCAGAAACACAGAGAAGGACGGAGGGTAGAAAAGAGAAGAGGAATGAGGGATGGGTGAGGGTGAAGGAGGGGGGTAACCTGATCCCTGTCCTGGTAGAGCCACATTTATTTTGGAGGGTAACAGAAACAGCTCGTGTCTCCACGCAGATCTGGAACTGGAGGGTGGATGGAGGGAGCAAAAAAAAAAAAAAACGATGTAAATCACACGTCGACCTGACGAAAACGGATAATCGGGATAATACGCGTGAACTGGTGATGTCGATTCAAGATGTCGAGTCCATGAAATAACCGACTTACACCCAAAACACACCCAACACACACACACACACACACACACACACACACACCAGACACACACACACACACACACACAAACACACACACTCTGTAGTGGTCCACAGGGCCTGGGTGGTGGCGTCTCTGTGTGTTCTGGGTGTGGTTCTGACACTTCGGGGCGTTTGACTCCATGTTTTACTGCGTTCAGTGTTGACTTTCCCCCAGAGAACGAATTATTGTGTAGACACACACACACACACACACACACACCATCAGAACAGTCTGTCAGAACCTCCAAGAGCAGGAAAAAACACAAAAACAAGAAAACAAGGGTGGTGTTTTACGTTCATCATGTTGTCTACTGTCCAGACCAGAGTGACATACTAGGCTTTTTGTTTGTTCTGATGAACTAGTTCAGTGTCTGTAGGAAGTTTTTATTCATATAGAAACGTAAAAGCTTAAGTAGAGTTTTCATGTTTGTTCTAACGAGGCTCCTTCGTCTTATAGATAAATGGTACATGAGGTAAGACAAGGACATACGTTGAGATACGGAGAAACATGAAAATACAGTTACAATTATAAGAAAAAGGGCGCAACTGATGTTGAAAGTTTTACAACTAAATCTCAGCCTTTAAATTGTGTTGATAATGTGACTAGTATGTTTTTAGGGAGTTTTTCTTTGTAGAATGTGAAGGTCTAAGACGTGTGTTTATAAATAAATGAGTTTAGGCCCAGATTTTGTTCAGTTAGGTGACAGTTCTGGGATTTCCTGAGGATCTGTGAACGCCTCGCAGAGTTAAAACCTGTGTTAGCAAGAGATATAAAGCAGCAGCTAAACCTGCCTACATCTTAGCCTGTGGTTTTGGTTTTAGAGACGTTACAAGATTATTTTATAATACGATATATTACGGAGCTTTGAATTATAACAAAAACTCTGGGAAGCAACATGAGGAGGAGCTGTGATATGGAGCTTTACACTGGAAATAAAGAGCTGCTGCAGGATGGAGCTAAGATATGTAAACTATGAGATATGTAAACTATGGGATTTAGGCTGCTTTTATTATACAGTAATATAGTGTAATGTATATAAGATGCAACTCCGTATTAGTGAAGGTTAAAACCAGCATAAAGCAACAAGTAAATCAAATACAACAGGCACCAAACACACCTCTCATCATTCTCTATATTTCCTGTCATATCATTGCCTGAACTTTAGCGCCCTGAGTTCATTCAGCGACTACTGACCTCGGGTGAAAGCTGTTTTTGTTTGTTCTGTATTTTATTGTCTGATATCTCCTAACAGACGGCAGCAGTTCAAAAAGATTCATGTTGAATCTCGGCCAAAAGCATCACTTCAGACGATGAATAAAAAAGCCGCTCATCAATAAATCTGATCTGATTGTATCTTGAAATGCTTCAGACAGCCCACAACATCCTGAACTTAGCTCACAAAAACATATGAACCTACAGCAGCTTAAAGGGTCAGAAGTCAGCTGCTTTTAGTGGAGTAGAAATACTAAATAAAAGCAGCACCGTATTTACACCACTATGAGGCCACATTAAAGTCTTCTATTTTCTTCTAAATGTTGGTGCTCCCTATGTATGTATGTAGGGGAAGTGTGGGCATGGATTGTAGATAAAATAACGAGGATGTGCGTTATGCAGAACATCGTTTAAATGGTAAAGAGACACGCTGATAAAGCACAGTTTAAACTGAAGGAAATCAGCTACACAGCTGAGTTTAAGACATAAGACAGGTGGTACGAGTTGGAGGAAAGACTGGATCAGTGGATCACAGAGCAGAGACTGGATCAGTGGATCACAGAGCAGAAACTGGATCAGTGGATCACAGAGCAAAGACTGGATCAGTGGATCACAGAGCAAAGACTGGATCAGTGGATCACAGAGCAGAGACTGGATCAGTGGATCACAGAGCAGAGACTGGATCAGTGGATCACAGAGCAAAGACTGGATCAGTGGATCACAGAGCAAAGACTGGATCAGTGGATCACAGAGCAGAGACTGGATCAGTGGATCACAGAGTAAAGACTGGATCAGTGGATCACAGAGCAGAGACTGGATCAGTGGATCACAGAGCAGAGAACGAGTGGGAGAAGCGTTTCGACAGTCACCATTTGACTAAAAGCAGTAAAGCTAGCAGAAGAAATTGAAAATTGAACTATGTATGTATATATCTGTGTGTATATCTGTGTATATATATATATATCTATGTGTGTATATATCTGTGTGTGTGTATATATCTGTGTGTGTGTATATATCTGTGTGTATATCTCTATGTGTGTATATATCTGTATGTATATATCTGTGTGTGTATATATCTGTGTGTAGATATCTGTGTGTATATTTCTATGTGTGTATATCTGATCTCTGTGTGGTTAATGATCAGTCAGACCTGGACTTGTCTGGTCTCTGAGGATCAGATGGATCCAGACTGAGTTTAATTGACAGATGAGACTGGAACAATGAAAGACACGATTCCCTGTTTCTGTGGATGCTGAGCTGAGCTGAAGCCATGGATGAGGGAAGGTTGTAATGAGGTCCTCTCTCTGACTGGTCAGTTCGGCTGGGTTACCATGGCAACAGCAGACACAGCGGGTGGTCATTATGGGATGCAGACTAGATGATTTTTATACATGTACTTTTTTCCCCACATAACTAGGCTCAGCAAACATGACAAAAAGACTGATGAGGATCCACAAAATAAGCCTCAGAATGTGATATTTCAGCTCTGATCAACAAACAACACGTCAACCTTCTCTTTCTGTTACATGTCACATGTCACATGTGTACGTGCGTCAGGTCATGGTGAACGCTGTGTTTGTGAGAACTATTATCCAGGTGTGTGTGTGTGTGTGTGTGAGAGAGAAGAGATAAGAAATCCACAGAGAAAGATATAAAACCAGAGAGGGAGAGAGAGCCAAGAGAGAATTGTGCTCATTATCATAACTCCATAAATCTTTTATCTCAGTGCAAAGTTCTCCTGTGTTTCTCAAGAAGAGACTTCTAAAGTCCTGCAGACGAAGTCGCTTCAAAATGTCGCCGTGTGCAGCGGCGTGGGGAACGTATATATAAGCACAGGAGTTTATGTAGGCGTGCACGATGACGTGCATGGAGCGCTGGCCTCATTACAAACACATGCACTGATGAAAAAATGTGTGTGTTCTGGGGACAAAGCCAGAAATGCCATGTGGCGTTACCCCTAACAACTTGGTACCTGATAGTTTAACTCTCCTAAAGAGGCTTTAAAAATCTAATTCTAGGTCTATTCAAGGTGGATTTGAAATTGAAATTTTATATTTTGTGTCAAAACTTGCACTCAATTTTAAATTTTGTAAAAAATAAATGGTACAAATAGACTTTTAAATGACGATAAACCAACATGATCACTAAATGTACATTTTATAGACCTGATGAATGATTCTTAAACTGGATTTTAAACAGGTTTTGACTTGTCAAATATGATTTGTCACTGACCCTCTAACAGAGGAGGGTGCAACAGGGCTGGAAAAAACTGGAAAAGCACAAAAAACGTAAAAGAGGGGAAAAGACGAACGTTCCAACATTGGATAAACTGCGTGAAGCTTCAGCCTTTATCTGAATCTCAGTTTCATCTTGACCCATATCAGCATTATATGGATCTATCTGCTCTTTATCATCTTACATCATTGCCTCTCCATTATTTTTATTAAAATAAATTTTAAAAGATATGCCAATATAGAAATTAATGTTATATTTTAGTGACTAATTATTAAAATGCTGCAGCATGTGTGAGTCTAGAGACTCATACAAGACGTGTTGATAACCTTCAATAACAGTTTTATAAATTTGGTTTTATGGATTTTCAAAGATTGGAATTTGTGGTTTTAAACGACCTTTGTGGTCAATAGAGAATAGATTTCAGAGTTTGTGAAATGCGATTGAACGTATCTTGAAGTTGTTCAATCCTCTATTACATGAAGTTTATAGAGTAGAAGAAACAGCTGTTTTTTATTATTAAATTAATAAAAAACCTTTGTCAGACAATGATGATCACATGTTAAATGTCCATGAGGTAAAGGGACTGGTCATGTGACCACATAAGTTGTATGTCTTTCAAAATAAAAGCCCCCATTTCACCCTAACATAGAAAAATGAAGATAAAGTAATTGTTGTCATATGGAAACACTTTTAAATAGAGGGTTAATATCTATTCTCACCAACTGTCTATACAAACTCTTGAGGGACCACATAATGTAAAGTGTTGGGCCAGATTTGGCCCGCAGGCCTAGAGTTGGACACACCCAACCTAAACAGCACAGTCTGCCTGGATATTACTGTCAGGGTACAATAAAAAGAAAAAAACAAGCAGAGAATGCTCCCAGTGGCCTTTGTCTTATCACAAATTAAACAAGGTGACATCATGGAGGCTGAAACGTCATCAGAACCTGAAACCTGATCCAGATCCAGATCCTGTTACCTGCTCCTTCCTCTGACTCGACCCTCCTGCTGCATCACGCTGTGGCTAAGACGTTTCTGCTCTTTGTTCCAGGAACTGAAACCTGAAGCCTCCCTGGTCTGTAGAGTCCAGGTCACAGGTCTAGTTTCATCAGTCCAGATGCTGCATGGTGAGAAAGGGGAGAACACGGTGTTAGAGAAACCTTGTTGGAGGTTTGAGGAAAGAAGAATCTGTGGAGCAGCATCTGCCCAGAGGAGAATCTGAACCCGTTTAAGGGTCAGAGACAAAATCAAGAACTTTTTAAAATTACTGTTTTAAGAAGCATTCATCAGGTCTCTGTGAATGTTGATTTAGTGTTCAGAGTTTAAGACGCTGTCACAAACAGAAATAATCATTTTTCATAGTGTTAATTACAGGATTTATATATTTATTGCATAGCAAAATTAGAATTAAATATTATTCTTTATAGGGGTATACCATACAGATATATTTTTATTAAATATATCAGCTCCTGGAAGCTCCTGGCTCGATTTAAACACCTTCTTCAACTCTTCATGTGCAGCTAGCAGCTGCTGGAACTCAGAGTTCCAGTGTCAGGATAGTTTGATGCTACAACTCAGAGTTCCAGCTGGAGTTCAGAGCGGCGTTTGATTCGTGCTCCCTCTGGAGCTCAGCGATGAATTCATCTGTGGTGAGTTCATGCGCCAAAATGTGTGTGTGATCGCTAAAATGTGGATATATTTTCCTGAAATGTTTACAGGTTTCGAGGTAGTTCTCATCCTCTGTTTCTGATTCCAACAGCAGCTAAATCTCCATCAAACATGCCAGCTTCACTTTCTTCACCATCAGAGTCACTTTCCTCTAAATGATGCGTTATAATCCGCTGGAAGTTGCTGCGCTACCGTAGTCCTGGTCTGGATGGAGAAATGGCACCGAAACGAAAGCACCAAGACGGAAATGTTCAATTTTCATTTCTTCTGCTGCTTTACTGCTTTTAGTCGAATGGTGACCATAGGAACACTTCTCCCACTCGTTCTTTGCTCTGTGATCCACTGATCCAGTCTCTGCTCTGTGATCCTCTGATCCAGTCTCTGCTCTGTGATCCACTGATCCAGTCTTTGCTCTGTGATCCACTGATCCAGTCTCTGCTCTGTGATCCACTGATCCAGTCTTTCCTCCAACTCGTACCACCTGTCTTATGTCTTAAACTCAGCTGTGTAGCTGATTTCCTTCAGTTTAAACTGTGCTTTATCAGCGTGTCTCTTCACCATTTTCAGGTTGTTAAAACAACGATGTTCTGCATAACGCACATCCCCGTTATTTTATCTACAATCCATGCCCACACTTCCCCTACATACATACATAGGGCGCACCGTACATTTTGAAGAAAATATAAGACTTTAATGTGGCCTTATAGTTGTGATAGAACGGCAAAGGATGTGAGGTTGATAAACACTGATCAATAATCAGGATGTGAGGTTGATCTCCAGCATCATCTCAGCTCTGGACTCAGATCATCCGTCATCTCCTCTCATCATTTACCATCCAGCTCTGTTTCCTCGTACCACAGCTTTCTGAGTCAGAACCCTGTTTGTTTCTGAACAGAATTCTGTTTGTGTCCGAAGGGAAACAATTAGTTCTGTGTGTGTGTGTGTGTGTGTGTGTGTGTGTGTGTGTGCAGGGTCAATGGGTGAATGTACCAATGTGTTCAAGGCCGTAACTGAACAAACTCATTAACCGTTTGTTATGACACAGAAAGGCTAAAACAAAATATGTTGGGGCTAGAAAAGGAGAAAAGAGCTTTGGGTTTCACCATTAATGTTGGAGAAGGAAAGACAACAGAGTAAAAACAAGGTTGAGTGAAGTTTTTTTTTTAGGCTCAATGATTACTGAACCATTGCTGATCACTTTACAGTGAACACTAACACACTTTTAATGGCAGATCTCCTTACAATTTACAAATCACAAAATACGTGTGTGTACCATACTAATCTATCGGTCGCTTTTTAAAGGGCGAGTATGTATTATATAGAAAAGTAGATAGGTGGATGAAGGTGATTTTTTATGTCCCACACACTGTGTTCCTGTAGAAAGTGTGTAAAACGATAGTGTCTAGATTTCCTGAGGGTCAGTGAACGCGTCTTGGCGTTTCAGCGTTTAGTTTAATGAAAGAAGAAAAGACGGCAGCACAAGTTTTCTCAGGAAGTTTGTAGTTTTGTGGTTGGCTATGGCCACAGTAGCCTGTGTTAGTGAGGAATAAAGTAGCAGCTAAACCAGGAAACTTACTTTAAAACATGGGTCTGCTGCTTATGAGGCAAGAACACTACCTCCTACACCCCCACAGAACACCTACAGGACTTTAAGTTTAATGACAATAATAGAATAATCATGTTTTTGACTCCACAAGAAATTTGAGAGTAAAACAATGGCCCAGTTCTTCTGCAGCATTAATAGTCCTACTAAATATTACCAGCTAAATTATTCTTAAAGGAATTAAATTAAAATCTGTAAAGCCTAAATGTTTCATTGAGAATTTTGGAACACTTTCAACAAATAAAAAATGTAACTCACTAACTGGTGTAAATAATTAGTTAATTATTTATTTTTTCTAATATGCTAAAATAGAACATGTGTATAGAATATGCAAATATGTGAAATTCCTAGTTCAACAATTTAATGGAGTTACATTGAAGTAAATTCAAATTATGTATTACTTAGGACATCATAAGTAATAAAAAACATTCAAAAGAGGTTTTACCATGTCTATTTATATATATCATGCAATAGAGGGTTGATGTAAATCTCAACATGTTTCTCGTTTTGAATGTGTTTTTAACCGATTATTGAAAACAGTGTTTTGTGCTGCACATGTCTGGCAATTTGCAGGTGGTATGAATGAAAAAAAACGTTGATCTTTGCATGGAACAAATAAAAAAAAAAACATTCAATGTAAACTTGTATTTCTCTGCTTTGACCAAATGCATTTTGGCGAAAAAAACAAAAACTGTTAACTTGAAAAGTAACACACTTCTGTGTTAACCTATTCATTATAAACAGCTTAACACACAAAATAGCCCGTTCACCAGTTCATTATAACAGGTTAACACACACACACCCTCTCCTGTGTTAACCCGTTATAATGAAGCTCTCTCCCCTCCCTCCTGGACCCCCTGCTGAGGAGCAGTGAAAACATACACTGGGCTGGACCACAGCAGAGAGACAGAAACGGCTGTTCATCTGTTTACGTTCCAGGAGGACAGACCAGCACCAGACAGAACAGTTTTAGTTTTAGTTTCCTCGGGTCCTGCAGTAAAAATAAAGAGGTTTGTGTTCGGGGACAGAACCAGGTCTGTGAGGAGCCTCCTCCCATCCAGATGTGCCCAGATTATTGTTCTCCTGATTCATCCATCATCCTGGCCCTCCTGTCCTGACCCACTGACTCCTGTGTTGTGTAATCCCCCCCCCCCCCCCGACCTTTCTCTCCCCCCCCCATGTCTTCATTATGTGTCTGTCTGTCCATCAGTCTATTTCTGCTCCAGCATCGTATTTATGGCTGTAAAATAGAATGTATGAAAGCAGACGAGTGTTAGTACTGATGTCTAAATGAATCAAGGACGGCCTGCAGCGTGTGTGTGTGTGTGTGTGTGGGGGGGGGGAAGGGAATGTTCCACACACTAATATGTTCATCCTGGGGGAGAACACAGGATCAAATGTTCCTTGGTGCATTGAGACAAAACGTTATGTGTAATTAAACTGTTTTTTTTTCTCTGAAAGAGAGTCAGTGACAAATCATAGATACAACAATAATAAAGTTGAAGAGTCTATGAAATACAGTTTCAAAATGACTAATGCTTCTTAAAACTGTATTTTGTTAATTCTATATTTTTGACTTTCTCCTATTTCCAACATGATTTATCTCTGACCCAGTTACTGTTCACTACTTACCGTATTTTCACGACTATGAGGCCACATTAAAGTCTTCTATTCTCTTCTAAATGTTGGTGCTCCCTATGTATGTATGTAGGGGAAGTGTGGGCATGGATTGTGGATAAAATAACGGGGATGTGCGTTATGCAGAACATCGTTGTTTTAACAACCTGAAAATGGTAAAGAGACACGCTGATAAAGCACAATTTAAATTGAAGGAAATCAGATACACAGCTGAGTTTAAGACATAAGACAGGTGGTACAAGTTGGAGGAAAGACTGGATCAGTGGATCACAGAGCAGAGACTGGATCAGTGGATCACAGAGCACAGACTGGATCAGTGGATCACAGAGCAGAGACTGAATCGGTGGATCACAGAGCAGAGACAGGATCAGTGGATCACAGAGCAGAGACTGGATCAGATTAGATTAGATTAGATTAGATAGCTCCTTTATTGTCCCACAGTGGGGAAATTCACAGTGCTACAGCAGCAGTTAGAAAAGTTACAACAATTTTTTTTTTAAATTTAAAAAAAGAAAAATTAAAAAATTAAATTAAAAACAATATACAGATATATACAGATAAATACAGGTATATATAAATATAAATATAAATATAAATGTATTGCACTGGATCTGTTGATCACAGAGCAGAGACTGAATCGGTGGACTTTTTAAATGACAAAAAAACAAACGAACAACATGAGACCTGATGAACGCCTGTGAAAACCCTTTTATTACTCAAAAATGGCCTAAATAATATATATATTAGAAAAACAAAGTATAAGAAAATGTTGTAAACATAGTCTCAGGATAGTTTGATTCTATTAAATATATATATATATATATATATATATATATATATATATATATATATATATATATATATATATATATATATATATAAAAAGTAGATAATTAGATTTTTGTTTTTATTTTGGGGATTTTTTTTTCCAAAATTCTGAATCTTTGGTTGTGAGACAAAGAGTTTAATCCTATATAAAATACATTGGATTAAAGCTGCACACGACAGGCTGTTGTTTCTGCCTCATTACAGTAATTCCTGTATTTGTCTAAAGCTGAGATCAGCAAGTTGTAACGTGTTCATCAGCTCAGTGTGTGTGTGTGTGTGTGTGTGTGTGTGTACTCTCAGAGTAAAGAACCCTGTTTTTTCAGGACAGTAGGGTAGACGGAGACCAAATGAAATATGAGATTAAGAGTAAATCTACGGACAAAAACAGCCTTTAGACACAGCACCATATGCCCCCCCATGGGCCATGACCCCCCCCAGTCTGGGCTGCACCCCCTGGGTTTTATTAAGATGAACTCAGCCAAACAACCAGTGTACTAGTTACTACTAAATATTTAACTTAAACAAGAGAAACATGCAAAAGTACATGCAAAAAACATGATTTTGTGACAGAAAATGTCAAATGGTTTGAAAAGAACGATAAATGTTTTATATTAAATCCACCTAGAATATAAAACTAGTCATTATCATGTGTTTTTAATTGTTTAAACCTTTTTAAGTGAGTTAAACTATCTGGTCCCAGGTTTGAGGATCATACAACATGTCATTGAATCCTGACTCATAATGTGTTATAATAAACTAAGTCAATGCGTCTATTTCTGTATGTTGTGTTCCATGCTGTGACCTTCGACCCTTCACCTGCTTGTGTTTGACTCTGCTGTGAATCATCGGCTTCATCTTACAGACGGAGTAAAAGACAGAAAGGCTCATTTATCTGAGTAAAATCAGCCTGAAGTGAGTCAGGCTGAGGATTATTATTGGAACTCTGACAAGATAAAACATGTTTGTGGGTTAATGACACATCACGTTTGGTAAGATGAGAAAGTCAGAAATGTTTTAAAATACATTGAGAAGCATTCATTGGATCTTCATCAGGTCTCTGGTACCAAGATTTCAGGATTACACCACAAGGCAGTTTGTCCTTGTCCCATAAATGAAATTTTGAACAAGAATCCAACATACCGTATTTTCACGACTATGAGGCCACATTAAAGTCTTCTATTTTCTTCTAAATGTTGTTGCGCCCTATGTATGTATGTAGGGGAAGTGTGGGCATGGATTGTAGATAAAATAACGGGGATGTGCGTTATGCAGAACATCGTTGTTTTAACAACCTGAAAATGGTAAAGAGACACGCTGATAAAGCACAGTTTAAACTGAAGGAAATCAGCTACACAGCTGAGTATGTGTGTATATATCTATGTATGTATCTATCTATCTGTGTGTATAGTCTGGGCATGTTACTAAGTTTTAGGACTTCACCTTCTTCATATTAGTTTATAAATAACAGAAAGAACACAAAGAGTGTAACATGTTCTATATGAAGAAGTTCCTCTGAACATCGTCCACCTGCCCATCATTAATTCATCATCACTAATCAGACCACAAACTTGTCTACTTCTGCGAGTGATGAAATAAAAAATGAATCACAGCCACTTCCTCTGCGACGTCGTGTTTGATGCTTGGGGGAAAAAACAAGGTTTTGGGTTTGGACTCTGTAGATTTGAATCCTTTCCCGTCATGGAATCTCCACCTTTTATCTCTGATATCTCTGTTCCAGCATCACTTCCAACAATCGGTTTGTGGCATGAATTACTGCTGCAGGTGCCCGTACATATGCACGTGCGTGGCACGCAGAAATACACCGACATATGATAACAGACGCCTCAATATGTCGACCTGATGGCGGCGTGGGGGGCGTGCTGTGAACACGTGTACAGGGCGGCGTGCACGTGGGGGGCGTCACATGTTTGATGACGGATGATCAAACCTGTCATGTAGAGCCCACTCACAGGTGTCACGTCTGGGTTATTGGTGATGACGTTTTATAGACATTTACAGATCAACCTGTTTAATCTGGGTCTTTGAATCAAAAGAACTAATATTTTACTTCTGCTGGCACTTTACAGGAAGCTTTTCTATTGACTTTTACCTTTGAAAGTTGATATTTAATGTATTAACAGTAGGAGAAATACTAAAAGCACAAAAACACAACCCTTTTTGTCCATTTTAGATATTTGATTTATCACAGGGAACATATCTATTTATTTTACAGTTGTGTTCACACAAAAAACTATTTTAATGTCTATATGTCTATGTGATGTCTATGTGATAAATCAAGGTTAACAAGATGAGAAAGTCAAAAACTATTTAGTTTTAAGTTTTAAGAAGCATTCATCAGGTCTCAGGTCTTTTTGTGTTCATGTCATTTAAAAGTCCATTTGTCCATTTGTTCCAGAGTTAAACTATCTGGTAACTATCTAGTATCTGGTATTATTGATAGTTCTGACATTGTCCTATTAACAGCAGTATATATTTTTTACATTTTACATTTTTAGTCATTTTTTGGGCTAAACTAGAGTCACACGCAACAATCACATGAAGCCTGACCTGACGCTGGAGTCTCTAGAGTTTCATCAGAGTGTCTTTACAATACTGTCGCGTTGTTAAAGCACGTGTGTGTGTGTGTGTGAGACAGAACAAGTGTAACCCTCCATCTGTTACTGCTGTACAGATGCTGTCTCAAAAATAGAGGATTAGTGCTAAACTTAGAGGGGGGGGCATGTGATGAGAGGAGGACGGGTGTGTGTGTGTGTGTGTGTGTGTGTGTGTGTGTGTTCGGGGTTGGGGGGGGCACCAGGCAGTGACTAACCCCACCAGAATAAATCTGGGGGTGAAGGAGCAGCTGCTCAGAGGGAGGATGAGAAAAAATGAAAGAAGTCAAAGCAAAGCAGCAGAAAAGAAGAAGAAGAAGAAGAAGAAGAAGAAGAAGAAGCATCCAGCCATGTGAGAAACGGAGGGGGGGGGGCGAGCAGATAATGAAGACAGAGATTGAGAGACGTTGGTGAGGTTCCATACATCCGATCAAAGCCTGGTTACAGGAGGATAAAAATATCCAGAGTGTAATAGAGGTTTGTCAGTGGAGTGGAAACATGCTGCAATCTGCTTCATATGAGAATACAAATCACTTCTAGCCCATGGGGGGGGGGTCAGAAACTCAGAAAAGAAGAAAACAACATGAGACCTGATGAATGCTTCTTAAAAGTGTTTTTAGGATTTAACCATAAAATGTATGTCCTTCAAAATAAAAGCCCCCTTTTCACACCTGACTGTAAAAACATGATTTTATATCACAGCTTTTTAGAAAAATAAAGATAAAGAAATGTTTGCAATATGGAAACACTATGAAATAGAGGGTTAATCACAAATGCCAAGAATTAGTAACACTTTTCAGAGACTAAATGAAAAAACATTATAAGTATTTAAACTGAACAAAGTACGTTGGATTAAAGCTACACACGACAGGCTGTTGTTTCTGCATCATTAAAGTAATTTCTGTATTTGTCTAAAGCTGAGATCAGCAAGACAAAATGTACATTTTTATGAATGCTTCTTAAAACTGTATTTTATCATTATTTTTTACTTTCTCATCTTGTCAAACATGATTTGTCTCTCACCTGTTAAATCTGTTCTGATTAAAGCTGTAAATGGTCAAGTTAAAAAAGTAAAAAGTACAGTTTTATTGTCATTTGAAAGTCCCTTTATAGCATTTATTTTTTTTAATGTCAAATGGTGTAGCTGAAAAAGAATGATACATTTTATATATTTAATCTACCTAGAATATAAAACTAGTTGATAGCATGTGTTTTTTCTAAATTTTGTAAAACCTTTTTAAAACTGTTAAACTATCTGGCACCAAGTTTTTAGGATTAAACCACTATTGGTGGGAATTGATTAGATTTTTTTACAATTCTGATTCCATTATTGATACTGATTGACCATTTGATTCTTTATCGATTCTAATTTTAGAAAAAAGGGTTGACTTGGAAGTCAGGACCTTACAAACTCAACATCCTCTCTCATCACATCTTCTAAATATGAGAAATAAGTGATTTTTTTATTAGCATGTTGCTAATGCTACAGCATGTTTTAAACAGGGCAGCTAGCTACTCACCAGTTAGCCGTTAGCCGTTAGCTGTTAGCTTTAGCTTCGCTCCGTGTTGTCAAAGGTCTCAGCGGAAATGTCGAGTTCCTCTCGTAGTTTTATGTCCGTTGAATAAATAAATAAAAACATAAATATATACGTCTACTTAAAGTGAAGACAAACTTGTTTACGTTGCGGTTAAAACGTGCGTGACGTCATCGCGTACTTAGCCGTGTTGCAGGAATCTACGTCACGTAATTTACGCGAGTTACGTGACGTAGATAAGTGAAAAGGATAAAGAGAATTATTATTAGATAAAGTGTTAGACGATTAAATGGAACTGAAACTGATCCGTGTCCCTACTAAACCTAAATCGAACTGATCCACTGACTCCTGCTGTTCTGGTGCAGATGTAAAACATAGTTTAGTACAATCACAAAAATAGTGAAAAATGCTAAATGTAAAAAAAAAAGGTGCATTACCACATGAGAAAGAAACTAACTATTAACACGATAATGAACAAGCAGCAACTAACTAATGATTGTAAAACACAAACTGGTTTTCAGTTGATTTTATTTTGGATAATGGGTCAGAACCAAATTCATATGAAAATGAAGTTTTCCTAAAAGTTTGTGGTTTTCAGCATTAACTTTTAGAAACAGGCAGTTCAGCATCAGTGATCAGGGATTGACGTGGTGTGTGTGTGTGTGTTTTATCTGGAGGGACGGTGTGTTTAGTTAGCTGACCAATCGCAGCTAGAAATAACTCCAGTGATTTATTTAAAACGTTTATTCCAGAGAATAAAGTCATGTCTGTAGAAGCTGTTGGAGTCAGTAGAAAAACCCTGTGTAAATATTTAGATCTCTGGTGTTAGAATGAACACACACACATTCATTCTCTGCAACCTGGCTGAACGCAAGCCGTTTATTAATAACTCCCTTTGTGATGTCACAACAGGAGTGGGCGTTAACCCTCTATTCCACAGTGTTTCCATACAACTATTACTTTTTATTTTTCTAAGAAGCTGTGATACAAACCTCTGTTTTCACAGTTTTTTCTGTGACAGCTTAAAGTTAAACTATCTGGAACCAGGTTTTTCAGGATTAAACACGTTTTTCTCAGAGTGAATGTTTTCTCTCGTCGTCGTGATGAATGACGCCGACGCCTTCGTGACCTTGGGTCGAGGAGCGGTCGCTGGCGGAGGCCTCGGCTGAGTAATCGTTGCGTAATCCCTCACGGCTGGAGGTGTGTGAGTGTGAGGGCACGTCCTTGACTCTACGCCTGGGGGGGGGTCAACTTCAACAATGTTGCAAATAAACGAGTTACACCACGACCAAGTGGAATAAAGCTGCACCTGTTAATCCCACAGGCCCCCGTTGTGTAACAGCTATCATGGTTTTAATAGATTCATGTTTATTGATCAGAGGAATCAGGAATCACCTTGACCCTCCCAGAGCTGTGGCTGAACAACGACACCTGGTGGTCAGACCTGGTACTGCAGCATGGCCTCTGGACTCCTGCTATGAACAGATGGGAAAGGAGCTGAATACATTTACTCGGGATTTTGACTTTAAAATGAATAGTTCATCTTAATTTAATGAAGGATCTGTCTGCTTCTGGGTCAGTGACTAAATATTACAAATGTCACCTCAAAATTCAACCTTAAATCACTGCAATCTATCTCAAATATTCTCATGTGTTCACTACTTTGTAACCGTGATAAGGATTATCACAGATTAATCAACACTTCTTTAAGACACTGTCTGCAAATAAAGATAATTATTTTTATAGTGATCGTTACAGGATTTTTATATTGAAATGCATAATAAGTATTTAGGGTGTTTAACCTCTGTTTCCAATTTAATGTTCAAAATGTGTAACACTACAATAAAAATGCCAAATTAGAATTAAAACATATTTTTTTAAAAAGATATAACATAAAGATTTTTTAAAAACGATTTCTTATATAGAAACTCATATGGTCGAACAGATAAATGATGATTCACAAAATGGAAAAGAACGATAAATGTTATAATTTTAACCCATTTAGAATATAAAACTAGTCATTATCATGTGATTTTAATTGTTTAAACCTTTTTAAGTGAGTTAAACTATCTGGTCCCAGGTTTTTAGGCTCATACAACATGTCACTTTTAGAATCCTGACTCATAATGTGTTATAATAAACTAAGTCAATGCGTCTATTTCTGTATGTTGTGTTCCATGCTGTGACCTTTGACCCTTCACCTGCTTGTGTTTGACTCTGCTGTGAATCATCGGCTTCATCTTACAGACGAGTAAAAGAACAGAAAGGCTCATTCATTTGAGTAAAATCAGCCTGAAGTGAGTCAGGCTGAGGATTATTATTGAGAATATGTTTTTTTGTTTTTTAGGGTGTTGTCAGTCATGATATTCATCATCATTATCATCATCATCATCATCCCTGGAGTCTGGAACGTGAGTCAGTGCCTGATCCTCTTCCACCTGGACCAGGACGTCTGATTCCACATGGAAATGATGATGATGCCTTGAAACATAAGATCAGCAGAATATTAAAGACACACATCTGTTATCTGCTCTGTTTTAAAGAGAAATGAAAGTCTGAGAACGAGAGGACCAACCTCACACTTCGAACAACAGCGAGTGTGAATTCTCATGAGTTAACAAGGTTTTTAATATGAATATTATTGCTGCTACTTTACGTATTCCTGGTTAGTTTAATCATATAGAATATGATGAACTGTTTTTGCATCAATCTGATAATAGCAACAGACTCGTTCATTAAATTATGTGAAGAGGTACAAAACGTGGTAATCTGACAAGTGGCTAAAGCTGTCGGACAAATTTAGTGGAATTAGTGAATTTTCTATTTAGTGAATATTTTCCACCAAATTCTACATAGAAGTCAACTTCTGGTTGTGAGACAATAATGATCACATGTCTAAAGGGACTGGTCATGTAAATTATATGTCCTTCAAAATAAAAGCCTCCTCACACTAATTGCAACATAGTAACAAATCATAGATTTTAATATATCACATCTTTTTTCTTATCTATAAAAATGAAGATAGAGTAAACGTTGCCATTGTTATATGGAAACACTATGAAATAGAAAGTTAACTTTCCAGGATATGAACTGTCATCACTTTTTGGTAAGTGATTAAAATATTTTGTGCATTGTGTCTTTGATTTGAAGGTATTTTAACAGCTGGATTGGTTATAATTCAGGGCTCAGAGCAGGTCAAATAATGAACTATCTGTAAGAAAATAACTTCATGGGTCAGCAGTTGTCATGAAAACAAGCGAGTTAAACCAAGTTACAGTTATGACAGTTATTGAGTATTTTTCATCAACCTCTGTCATCGTCTTTGTCCCTCCACGTGACCTCTGACCTCTGGCCTCCTGCTGGTTAAAGCAGAAGCTGATTCCACCACGACGTACAAACACCTGTTGTTTTTGAGGTTTATCGTGTATTGCGGTTTCCGGCGTGGAGCTTGCTGATTGGACGCTTTATCGTCCTCATCGAGGCGTGTGAAGGTTTCGCCGCCGAGCGTCGCCACGCCAACTTTGATATGGAAAAATCACATCTGTGAGCTGCAGACAACGTTATCTACAGAGGGCTGAGTATCTACAGAGGGCTGCATGCAGCAGGTAGAACCTGCTCCATCTGTTGTCTGGGATTAGCTCCATGACCCCCCCCCACACACACACACACAACCCCCCCTTTACCTTCAGATCCTCAAACACAGAGCGAACAAATAAAGAGCCAAACACACGTCTCATTTAAAAGTAAGATTTGTAAGCTTATTATTTCGTTATCATGATGGTTGTTATAACCTCTGTTACGCGTTTGTTCGTTTTTACACTTTTATTTTCAAGTTCATTTAAAGTCATTCAGGTCGAAGGTAAACATGATTGTAATTGTTGTTTCCAACACTAGTAAATGCTTTTGTTGTTTCACCAGACGACAGGCGCTCACACACACACACACACACACACACACACACACACACACACACACACCGTTCACACACACACCGTTCACCCGCGTGGAAAAAGAGCAGAAACACACACACACACACACACACAAACACACACACACACACACAGAAGATGACCACATTTAATGCTGAAGCTCCTGCACACATGAAGTGATGAACTGAAATGACACACACACACAGACACACACACACACACAGACGCACACACACACACACTGTCTTGTTCTCGTGTCTCGTAAGTTCTTAAGTGCAACTTCTTGAAGAATGAATGGTTTACCTCCCTCTCCATATCTCCTTGCCCTCCCTCCAGAGGAGCCACACACACACACACACACACACACACACACACACACACCTGGGCTGTGACAAGGAAGCTTAGATGTAAAATATATATATATATATATATATATATATATATATATATATATATATATATATATATATATATATATATATATATAAAATCTGCTTTTAGGGTTGCACTTATGTATTCAAAATAATATGACGTTTGGGGGCAAAAATTAATCCAAATTACTCTTTAACCCTTTATTGCATGATGTTTCCATATGGAAACAATTACTTACAAGCGGTGATATAAAATCTGTGGTTTTAAGGGGGCTTTTATTTTGAAGGACATACAACATATGAGGTCACATGACCAGTCCCTTCAGCTTATGGACATTTAACATGTGAACATCATTGTCTAAACTAAAGGTTGACTTTTTATTCTGAATTTTGGAGAATTTTCAACAAAAGAAATGAAATAAAAGTTTTTGATCACAATTCAATGTTAAAAGTTGTTTTTTTTCTAATAAGCTAAAATAAACTTGTTTACATATGTCAACGATATGAAAATATGTAAAATTCCTGTTCAACAACCTGATGGAGTCACATTGACTAACATAGCATCAAACTATCCTGAGAATAAGATTATAACTAATTAAATCTATTATTTAGGTAATTTAAGGTAATAAAAGTGATTCAAAAGATTTGACCATTTGATGCAATAGAGGGTTAATTATGTTTTAAGATTTAAATCTTACAGATAAATCAGTGGTTTCCAGCATCAGTGTGAGATGGTTTAGACAATACAAAGGTAGAAAGACGTCTGTCACAAAATCTGGTGTTTCAGATTTTATTCTAATCTTTCTGCTTTATTATTTATTTTAAATGCTAAGAAAATGTTCTACTTTTTTGAGGGAACATGAAAAAACTTCTGGAGCTGAGATGTGCAGAGAGGCTGAAACTGAAGAGAAGGAGTTGGCTTCATGTGTCACAGCCCAGGGTTAAACATGGCTCCACCCCCAACTAACCCCCCCACAGCGGACTCAACAAATCAAGATATAATGAAAAGTACAAATGAACCATGAGACAAATGAGCTTAAATGTGTAAAACAAAGCAACAAAAACTTCATCAGGCAGATGTTAAAACTCGTTCTGTGTCTGTCTGTGATTTACACACGTTTACAGGTACCTGAACGCCTCACATTCAGGTACATCAGTGGGTGCCCATCACCTTCACCTTCATCATCACCATCATCATCACTGTTCTCTTCCCTACTGGACTCCATCATTGTTGGCAGGGTGGCGTCGCCATGGTGAATATGGTGCTAGTTGCTATGGAAACGCTGTTGTTGACCTCTGCGTCGCCGTAGCTCCGCCTCCAAAGCTCCTGGTTTGTTGGTTTGTTTCAGAACTTTTTTTTCTTTTTTCTTTTTTAACATGTTTGTTCTCATGATGTTCAGGATGTGGATGATTTAGTTTTTTTTATTTTTTCCGGGCTGTTAGTACCATTGAAAATATTCTCTCCTCACTCTCTGAACACACACACACACACACACACACACACACACTCAGGTGTACAGTAACAGTTTACATGGCATCTGACAAACGGTTTTACAGAAAATGAGATTTGTTGAGGGGTCTCTGCACCGACGTGGACCGGGTTGTTGTGGGGCTGGACCGGTCCTCAGACCCCGTCCTCCCCCCCACCCCCCCTCCTCCCTGGGGGGGTCGGTATTGCTGAGTGTTTCTATGGCTGCTCCGTAGCCATCGTGTGCTTCGCTAACCTCGGAGATGACGACACAGACGCAACCGAGTAAACGTCAAACACAGGACAGAGAAAAGTAGGAAAGTGAAATGATCCGTGGTTTAAATGCTCTGGACCCTAACTAGCCCTAAGGACGTGTCACAGCCAATCAGATTCAAGGAAAGTCTTCAGATGGTTTCTATTGGGCGTCTTCTTTTCTTCTTTTTTTTAATTGTGGTTTCAGCCATAGCTCCTCCTGTTATAAATGCTTTGTGTGGCGAGCATGATTCAACAAGCTCCACCTGTGGCCTGTTCAGACACACACACACACGCACACACACGCACACACGTACACACACACAAACACACACACACACCTGCGCAGACTTAATGCAACACATGGTTCACTGTGTCACCGAGTGCCTGAAGGTCTTTAAACTCTTCCAAAACAACACTCCCTCACACACACACACACACACACACACACACACACACACTGCGATGTTTGAAAACGTCAAAGTCTTGCTCCTCTTGCCTTTTGCTATATTCGTTGTACCCCCCCCCCCCTTGCCGTCCAACCCGCTGATCCTATACACCTTCCCAAGGCTAGTTGGCATGGTGACGCTGCTGGGATGGCCGTTGCTAGGAGACGAAGAGAGCGGCCAGCAGCAGCATGGAGACGGTGAGGAGGAGGCGGTCCCTGGACGGACTGCTGCCACTCACACTCTTCTCCAGCTTGGGAACGAACGGGTTGTATTCATCTGGAAGGAAGAAAAGACGATCAGTGTCCTACTACAAAAATAAAGAAGCGACAGCATCAGTTAAAAGAGATGCAGACAGACGCTCCCAGTTAAACAGGGTCAAACTGGTAAAAACAGCTGTTCACAGAGAGCTCTGGTTGCTGTAATAAAGTCAGTGGAAACGTGTGTGTGTGTGTTTGTGTGTGTGTGTGTGTGAGTGACACTGTACTGTAACCCCCCCCAGACTCCTCCCCCCCGCACACACACCTGGCCATGTCCTAAAAATAGTTTGTGGTCTTTTTGTTCAGAGCGAGACACTGACAATGATGTCTACAGAGGACGGTTCACTGCATGTCTACACACACACACACACACACACCAGACACACCCTTAGTCACCCAGTTAACCCTCTACTGCATAGTAGACGGTTATCAATTACTTGACCTCATAAAGTGTTTGTCCTTCAAAATAAAAGCCCTCTTTTCACACCTAACTGTAAAAACATAGATTTAATATGACACTTAAATGAAGATAAAGTGAACAACACTATATAATCGAGGGTTAAAGAAGCTGAATATTCAACTTTAAGACGGAGGAGGGAACGTGGGTAAAGTGTTAAAACTCTTTTGTTTTCAGCTTTTTTTTCCCCTTCACTTCCTCTCGTGCCACTCGGGTTTATCCCATTAATTTAATTGGCATCACAGAAAAAAAATAAAAAAACAAGAAACGAGCGTCGAGCCGCAGCTCTTCATGGAGCCCACATTCATTATCTGTTCAAGAACGAGCGACTCAGTTATTCTGCTGCAGAAAATGACCTTTGCCTCCCTGTATATTCCTCGGTGTAACTTGTAATTAGGTGCGCACTGTGATTTGATTGATGATTGGAGTGTGTTCTTGTTTACACGTCTTTTTGTGTTAAAAAGCAGGAGGCGACGTGATGGGAATCAGCCAAGTGAAAAAACACACTCAACTAACTCCTGAGCCACGAAACATTGAACAATGCGGCTTTGAATCTAATTATTTCTCTATTTTAATGCAGCTCGCATGCATACATGCATAAAATAAAGCAAAGATTAATATCTTATTAATATAGGAGGAGGAAAAACTCAATTTCACACATCAAAAGGTGAATAAACTGAGTTTTGGTGTCTTTCCTCTTCGCTGGGTTTCCAGCAGGAAAAGGAGGAGAAAGAAGTGAAGGAGAATCAGCTCCTAACACACATATAACCTGATGAGTTTCCTCATGACAGTAATGAGAAAAGTCTGATTTATTACACAACGTGTTCACACACAGATTTACAACATGCTGTAATATTTAACAGGCGACACCAGGAGAGGAGTTGGAACACGGGACGTGATTGATGCCTCGGGCTGGATTAAAGATGGACACTCAACACACGACTGAAAGTGAAGCTAAAGCATCGCGATCCATCAAAAAATATTATTTATGTCACCTCAGGAAGTTCTTATCACTTTGACCTTTGTTCATCCACTTATCATCATTCAAACTTCCTAAGAAAACTTTTTTCAGATTCAAAACATGATTATTCTATAATTCTCATTAAACTTAAAGTTCTGTAGGTGTTCTTCTGTGGGGGTGTAGGGGGTAGTGTTCTTGCCTCATAAGCAGCAGACCCGTGTTTTAAAGTAAGTTTCCTGGTTCAGCTGCTACTTTATTCCTCACTAACACAGGCTACTGTGGCCGTAGCCAACCACAAAACTACAAGCTTCCTGAGAAAACTTCACGTGCTGCCGTCGTTTCTTCTTTCTATAAACTAAACGCGGAAACTCCAAGACGCGTTCACTGACCCTCAGGAAATCCAGACACTATCATTTTACAAACGTTCTATAGGAACACAGACTTTGTACAGGTGCTGCACTAATTGTGAAATTAAATTGATTTTACCTAAATGTTTTTATAAATATATTTTCTAATAACGTACATTGGTGTAAAAGGTAAAACAGTAAAAACAGGCTCCTGATACACTACGTTTATTTTTTATTATTTGGATGCAAAAACCTTGTTTGTTATGAGGCAGATTTAAGACGAAATAATTATTATTTTTTTTTTAAAGATTTTTGAGAGATATTGTTTTGTAAAATGAATAAATGAAATAAAAATGAAATAAAATATAAAACATACTAGTGTTGTATGTGTAGCTTCATTTATTTAATTCATGCCATTTTTGACCTAAATTCATTAGCATAAAAACAAGCTTTGTAGTTTATTTTCAGTCGGATTAATTCTGGTCTGAAATTAGAACCCAACAAACACAGCAGAACATGCAGAAGACAAGAAATCCAGCTGTGTGAAGAGAGTTTGAAAAAAAAGAGGGAAACACAATATTTGTGTGACTTTTTTCAGTATTTTTGATTTGATTTGTTGACATAAAACAGGATAATTACACTTTATTTTCCCTGTTTTCTGAATGTCAGACGCCTGTCTCTGATTGGCTGCAGCATCAGTCATTAAGCCCCGCCCCCAACTCTGTGTTAGTGGATGGAACAATAATAATATTTATGGTTTGTCACTTTAGGAGTTTTTGTTTTATCACTTTGACATTTGCAAGTGCTGATTATCAATTTGATATTTTTTTTAATTTGACTATATAATAAATGGAATGTGACGTCATTATTGACAGCTGTGACGAACAAGTCAACTACTCTATTTCTAAATTTGTAAAAAATAATAATATATTATATATATAAGAAAAAATAAAAACTTTTTCAGTATTTTTGATTGATTTATTGACATAAGACAGGATAATTACGCTTTATTTTCTGTTTTCTGAATATCAGGTCACTTCCTGTTTGTTACATGACGTGTTTCACACTGACTCAACGTGGCGTGTTCATAGGTTCACGTGAGCGTGCACGTGAGCATGCACGTGAGTGTGCACGTGAGTGTGCACGTGAGCGTGCACGTGACGCACCGATATCGTCGATCTTGAGGCCCGGCCTCAGCGTGTAGTCGGGCTCCGTCGGCTCCGGCTCGTCGTCCACGTCGGAGGCTGAAAGAAGAAGAGGAAGGAGGGGGGGTTAAAGAGTGCCCCCCCAGAAGATTTAATACATCCAACCTGAAAAAAATATAAAAAACCCTGCAGACAGAGAGAGAGAGAGAGAGAGAGAGAGAGAGGGGGCGAGCGAGATCAAACCGAGGAGGGGGGGGTAATACTACAAGGCTGTGGAAGTTAAAAGGACCGGACAGACCAGGGATCAAAGTCTGGCTGTATGGATGTGACTGAGTGTGTGTGTGTGTGTGTGTGTGTGTGTGTGTGTGTGTGTGTGTGTGTATGTGTGTGTGTGTGTGTGAGTGTGTGTGTGTGAAGGCTGGCAGTGAGAGAGGTTAACACTACATATACACAACCACCCACTGACCGCACACACCAATAAATGGATTCTGACAGGGAGCGAGAAGAGGAAGGAGCGGGGGTTTGGGGGGGGGGGGGGGTTACAAAGATGGAGCTGCTCATTTTTTTCACGCTGTCGTAGAACAACGAAGAGACAGAAAGAAAAAGAAGGAACAAAGGAAAGCAAGAAAAAAGAGGAGGAGCTTTAGTAGACTATTTAGAGTAGACTATTTTGTGATTTTGTATGAATCACATGCATACACACACACACACGCACACGCACACACACACACACACACACACACACACACACACACACACACACACACACACACACACACACACTCACCTGTGGAGCAGCAGACGTAAACCCGTAGTCGGAGGCAGCTGCGTCCGTGGTGGTGAGTGGGCGTGGCTACGGAGGGAACCGGACACATCATTGGTCACTGGGATGTTTAGTTCAGTTTCACTTTCATCACATTCTGTGTTTTCTGCTGTGGTGTCAAACATGTGGCCCAGGGGCCTGAATCGGCCCATAGGCGGTCCAGGCCTACTGGAGCTTTAAGTTTGTTTTATTCCCAAAGAGAAATAAAATGTCAGAAAAATATGATTTAATGGTCCAAAATATGAAATTATAAATACAAAATCTTATATTAAGAAAACACGAATAAATCGACCAAACTCAAGAAAAATAAATAAACTAAATGATCAGCCAATGGAATATGATAATTCTACTCAATAGTGAAATAAAACAATAAAAACAGGATATTTTCACTTCTTACAATATAATTAATTTCAATATAGAATAACTGTTATCATAATGTTAAGTTATATAATAATATAGTAATAATCAGTTAAAACAAGAAAAGGAAATCAATCACAGCTGCCACATGGAAACAATAGAAGGTTAAAATTATCATTAAAACTTGTGTGAAAATTAATGCACATACATGTGTATTAAATAAAACCTGTGCTTACGTGGTTCAAACCTACATCTGACTTCTTCTAAGCTGCAGGTTAAATCTCCACTGAACTCATTTAACATGTGACACGTTTATCTTTGGCCTGAAATATTTGCTTTTGAATGGTTTTACGACAAGCTAACCTCCATTATTTATGGAGCTTCGGTTCAGCACAAGGTGCTGCAGATTAATTTGATTAGCGATCAACAGAATGGATGAGCTGCCTCGCTGCTGATATTATTAGACGTGAAGCAGCGATTTGTTTCCCAGGAAGCACCTGGGGACAGATGGAGCGTCTGTAATCAGAAACCGAGCGTTTTAATCAAATTTAGCAACAATTAAAAAAATGACGTGTTTATTCTCGGTGGTGGATTACAGGTCTGGTAGCAGTGACCTGCAGCTTTACATGAGATCTAGTGTGTGTGTATGTATATATATATATATATATATATATATATATATATATATATATATATATATATATATATATAAACCAGATAGTTTCACTCTCTTAAAAAGGTTTAACATTTTTAGTTAATAAAAACATATTATATATAAGTATAATACATACACATGTCAAATGGGACTGGTCATGTGACCTGATGTATGTCCTTCAAAATAAAAGCCCCCTCTTCACACCCATTAAACCACATATTTACATCACATCTTTGTCTCAGTCATGTTTGGGGTCCACTCACAGATGTAGTAGTACTCCTGCCCCACGTGGAACTCGTAGCCCAGGGAGAAGGCGCTGTAGCGCTGGAACTTCTCGGAGAACTTGATGGGGGCGTGGGGGGCGTGGGGCCGGTTGCACTCCCACCTCTTAAAGCCCAGCTGGGGGTCGCAGCCCCTGTAGCCGCGGTAGCTGACCATGTAGAGGACGTACTGCTCGCCGGTGCCCACCATGCGCTGGCTGTCGTTGTAGTGGGGGCAGTAGATGTCCAGGTAGTCGTTGACGTTCACCTGCATGGTGTAGCCCTCCCTGCGCAGGCTGGAACAGAGGACACAGGTCAGCTTCCTGTTCAGCTGGGTCACATTCACCCTCATGAGCAGCTTAACTCGCTAATCATGGTGGATGCTCATTAACCTATTAAACCCTTTATATCACCATATACTGGGATATGACACCAGGTAGAAAACTCAACATGATTTACTGAACAAAGAGAGAGATCAACATGATCTATTAATACCAGTGTGTGTTCCTGCAGAAAGTGTGTGTTCCTGTATGAAGTGTGTGTTCCTGTAGAAAGTGTGTGTTCCTGCAGAAAGTGTGTGTTCCTGTAGAAAGTGTGTGTTCCTGTAGAAAGTGTGTGTTCCTGCAGAAAGTGTGTATTCCTGTAGAAAGTGTGTGTTTCTGTAGAAAGTGTGTATTCCTGTAGAAAGTGTGTGTTTCTGTAGAAAGTGTGTATTCCTGTAGAAAGTGTGTGTTTCTGTAGAAAGTGTGTGTTCCTGTAGAAAGTGTGTGTTCCTGTAGAAAGTGTGTGTTCCTGCAGAAAGTGTGTATTCCTGTAGAAAGTGTGTGTTTCTGTAGAAAGTGTGTATTCCTGTAGAAAGTGTGTGTTCTTGTAGAAAGTGTGTGTTCCTGCAGAAAGTGTATGTTCCTGTAGAAAGTGTGTGTTCCTGTAGAAAGTGTGTGTTCCTGCAGAAAGTGTGTATTCCTGTAGAAAGTGTGTGTTTCTGTAGAAAGTGTGTGTTTCTGTAGAAAGTGTGTATTCCTGTAGAAAGTGTGTGTACCTGTAGAGAGTGTGTGTTCCTGCAGAAAGTGTGTGTTCCTGTAGAAAGTGTGTATTCCTGTAGAAAGTGTGTGTTCCTGTAGAAAGTGTGTGTTCCTGTAGAAAGTGTGTATTCCTGTAGAGAGTGTGTTCCTGTGTGTATATAGGGCTGGTTGTTCATATTATACAAATATACATGTTATGTAGCTGCCACTGTATTTATAATAGTGTCTAAATAATAATAATTCATTAACTAAAATTTCAATAGAATTTAAACAATATGCTACTGTATGAATGAATTTGATATTGTATGGTATTTTAAAGATAACTAGAGACTCAGACAAGAATATGTGATAATAACTATTAGTTTATGCATTTAACTAAAGAACAAGTACGTGATGATAGATGTTTCAACAAAGCAAATAAAGACGTTTTAAACTTCTTGGTTAAAGTTGACGTGACCAGTTTAAACATTATTCACTTTTCCTTCACACAACTCTTTGAACTTGAGATTAAATACTGGACTATTAGTGCTGCTGCATGGGAACTATTACTTTACCTTCATTTTTATAAAAATCTGTTTTTACAGTTTTACAGGACAAACAGTTTATGGGGTCACATGACCAGTCCCTTTAGACATGTGATCATCATTGTCTCTGACTTTTATTCAGAATTTTTATTTTCACCAAATAGAACCTAACTCACTATCTGGGGAAAGTAAAGTTTAATTTTTTTTTTTACATTTAATTCAGTTTGGATGTTTTATTTTTTTCTAATATGCTAAAATAATGTTTGTTTCATAAGTATCCTAACACTGAGCGTAAAACTTTTTCTTATTGTATTTTATGTTAATATCTATTATTTAGGCCATTTTATGTAATGAAATGATTCCAAACATGTTTTTGCTGCGTGTCTCAGTAATGTTAAATATTCAACAGAGGGTTAGAAATTAGAGACTGATTGATTAGTCAACAATCACATTAGAGCTCTAATGAACACTGATTATTTATTACTATATTTATTGTTCACACATTGTACTGAGATAATCTTGTAGAATACTACACATAGTACTGTACTCATAACTACACACATTCACACAAACACACGTGATGTATACGTGTGTACTGTACATGTATTTATGGTGTAGTTCAAAAAGTACATGACTGTTAAACTAATACACACAATAAACACGTTTCACACTCAACATAAAAAACAAAAAACAACCCAGACACAAAGTCACTGAACACACTGCGTCAGAATCATCGTCCAATCAGATCAGAGCTTGGGGCGTGTACAGTTATTAATAACACACAGCAGGTGTGTGTGTGTGTATGTGTGTGTGTGTGTGTGTGTGTGTGTGTGTTTGCTGGCTCCTCAGCTCAGACTGGGGGCCCCAGGGCCGCTGCTCCTCAACGGGGTGTCAGCGTTGTTCCCCGAACCCCAACGCTCATTCATCAGCATGAGCCCGACACACACACACACACACACACACACACACGCGCGCGCGCGCGCACACACACACACACACACACGCACACACCCTCATACATCAGCATAAGCCGTGAAAAAAAGGACCTGCACTTGACAGGAAGATAAGGTCTAATTCTGTGTGTGTGTGTGTGTGTGTGTGTGTCACAGTGAAATAGACTCTTTCCCTCTTTTTTCCTCCCCATCACAGACATGTGACGTGTCCGTGTGACAGAGACAAGTTGCTGTTGTAAATCATACACACACTGATGAAGACACACACACACACACACACTGATGAACACACACACACACAGGACAAGGCCCAAACCTCCATGTGGTTTAATCCTAAAAACTTGGTACCAGATAGTTTAACTCTCTTTAAACGTTTTTTAAATTAAAAACACATGATATCAACTATTACTTATTTTCTAGGTGGATTCAATATTAATAATTATTATTTATAATTATTTTCCAGTTTACACCATTTGACATTCACACAGAATCATATTTCTTTAAGGCCAGTGATGTTTGGTGGAGCCTTTGTTAGGTTCATGTTCTTGTCATTTAAAAGTTTATTTTTGTCATTATTTTCACAAAAATCATGATTCTGATATATAATGACGTAACAGAAAAATAATGATAAATATTATATATTTATTGCACCTAGAATATAAAACCAGTGTTTTTAATATTTAAATCTTTTTAATAAAGTTTTTAGGATTAAACCACATGACAGTTTTATCATTGTCCTAAAATAAACGGAACAAATGGACTTTTAAATGACAATAAACCAACAATAAACTAAATGTGCATTTACAGACCTGATGAATGATTCCTAAAACTGTTTTTGACTTTCTCATCCCAACAAACGTGATTTATCACACACACACACACACACACACACACACACACACACACACACACACACACACACACACACACACACACAGCCTGATGCTGTGCTGAACCAGCAGGGGGCAGCAGTGTTCCTCCCTCTCCTCTGGTTCTAGGTCACGTCTCAGGGGGAGATTATTATTATTCAATTATTAAATGAAGATCGAAGCCGCTCGCCTCCTCCTCCTCCTCCTCCTCCTCCTCCTCCTCCTCCTCCTCCGTTTCTCCTCGTCCTTCTTTCAGATTAATTGTTCCTCCTTCTCTTTACATCATTTACCAGCCTGCAGACGTGGTTTTACTGATACCAAAAAAGCTCAAAATGCTTGAGGGGAAACTATATACAATAAGAGGAGCTGTGTTCATCCAGGGAGGAGTGAATACAAATGAGGGAGAGAGCCAGAGAAATAAAAGACAAGAGGCGTCTGGGAGAGTTTGACACTACCAAGAAAAGCAAATTGCTCCGAGACGAAGGGATAATGGGAGAAAATAAAGAAAGAAAAGATGAGGGAGGGAGGGACACTTTAAAAAGAGAAATAAATAAAATCTCTGTGAGGAACCCTGCTGTGAACGAGCGACTGGATGTGTGAGATTAAAGCGTTTCACCTCCATCCTGCAGGAAAAAGTGACGATAAACACACAAAAACGTGATGTAACCACAGGACAATCTGCTGAAAATGAACGGAACATCCAGCCAATCACAGCTGGAGTTGGTGCCTCTGGGGGCGGGGCTACAGACTGATTAACTTCATTATTTAATTATCAATCACGTGACAATGATTCTGCTGCTGCTGCATTTACAGAAATGATCCTAAATAATTGTGGCTGAAGCCAAATCAACATCTTCTCTGCAAATATTTCAGGAAAAGTGACAGATGTAAAAAAGCAGTTTTTACGTGACTCAGTGCATCTTAATATTATCAAAAGTTTAAAATCCAGTTTTAGGAATCATTCATCAGGTCTCTGTAAATGTACATTTTCTGTTCATGTTCCATTTGTACTATTCATTTTTTACAGAAATCACAATTTTGTGCTTTTTTTACACAAATGTCAAATGGTGTCACTGAAAAACTGATAAGTTGTAAATACGTAATCCACCCTAATATATAATCCGTAATCTGTCTCTAATATAAGTTTTGCTTCATCATTGTGTTTTTATTTCACTGTTTATCTGCATATTTCCATTAAATCGAGCTGCTCCTTCACAATAAAATCCTGGCTAGACGTGAACCAAAGGAATAATATTAATCTACTCAAATGATGAGAGAAAATTCATCCTGACTGAGTAAATCACCATTTCTCAAACTCATTTAATCCTCAAATCTGCAGCTCTGCTCCTCACGAGGATTTTTTGTCATTTTAGTTTATTCAATAGAAAAAGCTCTGAGGACGAAATTCTACTTAAAGAGAGAAAGAGTGGAGCTGGGGAGGAGCGGAATGGGAGGGGCTGATGATGCTGCTAGTGATGCTGATGCTAGTGATGCTAGTGATGCTGCTGATGCTGATGCTGATGATGCTGCTAGTGATGCTAGTGATGCTGCTAGTGATGCTGCTGATGCTAGTGATGCTGATGCTGCTGATGCTAGTGATGCTGCTGATGCTGCTAGGGATGCTGCTGATGCTGATGCTGATGCTGATGATGCTGCTAGTGATGCTGCTGATGCTACTGATGCTGATGCTGATGCTGCTGCTAGTGATGCTAGTGATGCTGCTAGTGATGCTGCTGATGCTGATGCTGATGATGCTGCTAGTGATGCTGCTGATGCTACTGATGCTAGTGATGCTGATGCTGCTGATGCTAGTGATGCTGATGCTGATGCTGCTGCTAGTGATGCTAGTGATGCTGATGCTGCTGATGCTAGTGATGCTGATGCTGCTGCTAGTGATGCTGCTGATGCTGATGCTGATGATGCTGCTAGTGATGCTGCTGATGCTACTGATGCTAGTGATGCTGATGCTGCTGCTAGTGATGCTAGTGATGCTAGTGATGCTGATGCTGCTGATGCTAGTGATGCTGCTGATGCTACTGATGCTAGTGATGCTAGTGATGCTGATGATGCTGCTGATGCTGCTGATAGTGATGCTAGTGATGCTGATGCTAGTGATGCTGATGCTGCTGATGCTTATGCTGCTGATGCTAGTGATGCTGATGCTGCTGATGCTAGTGATGCTGATGCTGCTGCTGATGCTACTGATGCTGCTGCTAGTGATGCTAGTGATGTTGATGCTGCTGATGCTAGTGATGCTGAGGCTGCTGATGCTGATGCTGCTGATGCTGATGCTAGTGATGCTAGTGATGCTGATGCTAGTGATGCTGATGCTAGTGATGCTGATGCTGCTGATGCTGATGCTGTTACTAATGCTGATGATAATGTTAATGCTGCTGCTGCTGCTGAAAATGCTGATGCTAGTGATGCTGATGCTGCTGATGCTAGTGATGCTGATGGTGCTGATGCTGATGTTGCTGCTGCTGATGCTACTAACCTTAATGCTGATGCTACTGTTCCTGTTACTACTGTTACTGATGCTGCTACTGAGGATGAGATGGGGGGTAGTGTGGGTTAAAAGCAGCAGTCAGGGGGGTTGAAGCAGCAGCATAAGATCAATGTCACTACTGTAAAATCACATCAGAATCACATCAGAGACCCTGTGCTGCCTATAGGAGTCAGAGCGGGGGTCACATGACCCTCAGTTACCCCCCCCCCACTGCTCGAGCATCAATAACACACTCAGACAATAGGAGCATCCTCTCTGCTGTTCTCAGTGTTTGATTCTTTTTGCCCAAATTACACGTTCAAACATCTTCATGTTATTTAAGAAAAACTCAGGAAGAGAAACAGAGGATCGTCACCAACGTTAATTTAACCGTCATGTTGACGAGAGGAGAAATTAAAAGAAATAAAATACAGTTTTAGAAGCGTTCATCAGGTATTTACCTCACGTTGGTTTAAAGTCCATTTGTACCATTTATTCTAACAGAAATCACTATTTTGGGGGATTTTTGACATGAAATGTGAAAAAGGTGTGTGTGTGTGTGTGTGTGTCTCTGCAGCACAACCAGAACACTGTTTGTTCAATTTTTTTTTTTTTTAAATCCTTGAAAATCTGTTTTTTTTTTATCTTTTCCAGATCATTTTTCACTTTCCAAAATTTATAATAAAAACAATATACAGAATCACTAATGTGACACACACACACACACACACACACACACACACACACACACACACACACACACACACACACACACACACACACACACACACACACACACACACACACACACACACAGACTGGGCTGACTACTGATAAATATTTCATATCTCAAAACATGTTCATATGTTCATGTGTGGAAAAGAAAGAAAGGGAAATCTGAGCAGCAGCATGAACTGATACTGAAAATATATTAAAACACGTGTACATGAACATGCGTGTGTTTGTTCAGCCTGTGATGATGATCCTGTAAACAGCTTCAGCTACAGCTGAGCTTCTAATGACCGAATCAGCAGATCTACACGAAGAGAAATGAAAACGGATCAGAATAAAACCAGTAAAAGACCAAAGATACTCAGCAACAGGATACAACACTAACACACTACACACTGGTGTAGGATCAGAACCAGAGGATCAGAAACACAGGAGGCTGATTGGGTTCAACAGTGATTCTGAGCCAAAAAACAACATTAACATCATGTGAAGTTAAATCAGAGCTGGACAGACCAGGTGGGTCGGATTAGCCCATCCAGCAGCGCCGCAAATGATCTACAATCAGGATCTGAATGCCCCCCCCCCCAGGCCAGAAAGGATAATTCCCGTCTGGTTGGGTGGGGGGGTCGTTGGAGTCGTCCAATCAGGCAGCGGCGTGGGGATAAATGAACAGGTTCTGTTCAGGTTTTTTTCTGTTCATGTCTAATTCCGACGAGAGAAAAAAGGAAAAAAAGAACTTTTAGTCCAAATATCGACATTGATAAAAGTGACTGACTGTCTTTCTGTTCTCACTACGACGACGTGTGTGTGTGTGTGTGTGTGTGTGTGTGTGTGTGTGTGTCATATCGGGGGTCTGATAGGGTGTAGTGGTTGAGTAGGTTCTAAATTCTCTCTATAGAAATCAATACCTGTCCAGAGTGTGTCCAACAGACTGGAATATGCTGCCTTCTCTGAAGGCCACACACACACACACACACACACACTGATAATTAATCATCAGCTCCCAGTTTCTCTCCCAACAGTCGACATGATGATGATCAGCGTATTTCTCTGTTCTTTAAATCTTCTTTGTTCGCTCTGTTTTTTATTTTTCCTCCTCCCTGTTTAACGGTGTGACCGTGTGGACCTGATGGCGTGGTTATTACCCTCTTACCTGATCTCCTCTGTGTGTTTCTGATTTTTCTTTCAAATCATCAGTTCAGTCTGAACCAGCCTAACACTGATGGACGGACAGTGACGACCAGGGAAATTAAAATTAACACAACAGGCGGCGGGGGGGCAGGGCTAATGGAGGCAGGCGACGTAAATGGAGAACGACAAGAGCGGGAACAGAGAACGGCAGACGACTTAGATTAAGAAAAATGTTGTTTCGCCCGGGAACTACTGGTCTTTACCTTAATTTGTGTGTCCATTGATTTTGTTTTCAGCTTTAATTTATCGTCCGTGGTGCAGCCGCCCCCCAGCTCCTGTTTTAACGCCACGCACGTTTTTTTCCTTCTCTTTTACTTCTTTCTCAAACTCCCAGGTGTCACTCACTTTATCGAGAGCTGCCGACCTCTCTGCTTCTATTAGTCTGCTGCTGTCAATCATTCCCACAACTCTCTAAGCCATAGATAACATAGACCTGGATGAGGCTCCGCCCCCTCAGCCCATAGATGCATTATAGACCTGGATGTGGCTCCGCCCCCTTAGCCCATAAATGTATTATAGGCCTGGATATGGCCCCGCCCCCCTTAGCCCATAGATCTATTATAGACCTGGATGTGGCTCCGCCCCCTTAGCCCATAGATATATTATAGACCTGGATGTGGCTCCGCCCCCTCAGTCCATAGACATATTATAGACCTGGATGTGGCTCCGCCCCCTCAGTCCATAGACATATTATAGACCTGGATGTGGCTCCGCCCCCTCAGTTTATAGATGTATTATAGACCTGGATGAGGCTCCGCCCCCTCAGCCCATAGATGTATTATAGACCTAGATTAGGCTCTGCCCCCTCATCCCATAGATTTATTATAGACCTGGATGTGGCTCCGCCCCCTTAGCCCATAGATATATTATAGACCCGGATGTGGCTCCGCCCCCTTAGCCCATAGATATATTATAGACCTGGATGTGGCTCCGCCCCCTCAGTTTATAGATGTATTATAGACCTGGATGAGGCTCCGCCCCCTCAGCCCATAGATGTATTATAGACCTAGATTAGGCTCTGCCCCCTCATCCCATAGATGTATTATAGACCTGGATGAGGCTCCGCCCCCTCACTGGTTCTAACAAAAATCCCATGCACCAAAAAATAATTTTCCCCATAGACATCAATAATAAAAGAGCAACCTGTAAAACTGTTAACAGGACACAGCTGGAACCTGTTAATTACTGATTGCTTAATTGCTATTCTAAGTATTTAAGTTATGGAATTTTTATCCATCAAAAAACAGCCAAAAAAGCTGTGGAAAAGTCTCTTTTCCCAACGTGACGTCACAGCTGTAATTACTTTAGTTTTTCTCACTCATTTCACACAGGATGAAATCACCTGTCAAACCCAAGTCGGTGTTAATCAGCGACGTTAAAGAGACAATATCAAAACTGCCATGTGGTGTAACCATAAATACTCGGTACCAGATAGTTTAACTCTATTAAAATATTTTAAACACTAGGTGGATTTAATATATTTCAATTCTCCAGCTTTTTATTCCTATACATCGATGCTGTATCCTCTCAGAGCCTTTACATGACAGTAGTGATCCCATCTGAGGTAGGACCGGCCGGCAAAAGAAAGAGTGTGTGTGTGTGTGTGAGTGTGTGTGTGTGTGAGTGTGTGTGTGTGTGAGTGTGTGTGTGTGTGTGTGTGCTCCCTAAGCTCTGCCATGATTGATAGTGATCCTGTGTGATGGCTGTGTATAGACTCAGCACTCAGCGAGACATTACCCTCTGACCCAGCTATTGATTCCCACATTCACTGCCCCAAACACACAACACCAGCTCTGACCGACCCTGACCGTGCAGAAAAACAGCACACACACACACACACACACACACACACACACACACACACTGGCTGTGTCCTGTGAAACCTGATCAATCCGCTGCATAACAATCACCCCCCACTTCCTGGCCTGGTCACATGGTCCGTGCTGGTGCTGACTGATGTGTGTGTGTGTGTGTGTGTGTGTGTGGTTGTTTGTGTATGGGGGGGGGTCCTGATGCTGAGATACTGTAAAACACCAAACAGCCTGGTTGTTTATTGGCTTCAGTCACATTTTAATTATAGACCACATTTTAATTATAGACCAGGCCTTTATTTGAGACCAGGCAGCAGTTTGGGACGGGAGAATAATAATTAATTAACGGGCTACTTTCCTGACAAAAATCTTGCTCAGCAACACTTAAAAAAATGGTAATTTCCTGTAATTCTTCTATTAAACCAGTAAACTACCATATAACATACATGTTACTGAAGTCAGATTACAGGTCTGTAATTAAACGTATTGTGGATTGCATGTTTAACTGCTTTAATCCTTCATGACATAGATTCAACAAGCTCCTGGAAACAGTCCCCAGAGGTTTGTTCCGTATTGATGTGATAGAATCACCAGTTACTGCACATCAATGATGTGAATCTCCCGTTTCCACCACATCCCAGAGGTCCTCTAATAGATTTAGAACCTGGTGCCTGGAGGTGGCTTGAGTCCAGTGAACTCATCATCTCGTTGATCCAGTCTGAGATGATTGGATGTTTACGACAGAAGCTGAATCACTGGTAACACAGGGTGGAGGTGGTCAGATCCAGACTCATCTAGACCATCTAGACCAGGGCTGCCCAATCATGCTCCGGGAGATCTACCATCCTACATGTTCTAGGAATCTCCTCCAACAACCTGCTTCTAATCATAATAATGATAATTGGAATCAGGTGTGTTGGAATAGGGAGGTTCCTAGAACATGTAGGATGGTAGATCTCCAGCCCTGGTCTAGACCACGTCTACCTGCCTGAAGGCACTGAGCTGCTGCCCTGTGATTGGCTGATGAGAAATGTAGGTTAACGAGCAGGTGGACAGGTGTTTCTAATGAAGTGACAGTAGAACAGTAGAGGCTTTAAACTGCAAATGTTTGAGTGAATCCTCGAACAGACGTGGATTCTGTCTGTTTCTTGCTGTTTTTAGACGGAACAGACGGCTGAACATGCGCCGCCACCCGTGGCACCGTCGTCTGTGTGTGGCCGACTTCGCTAATGTGAGAAAAATAAGCTTCGGATGCAGAGCTCCACACGGGGGCGAAACAAAAGGCCCCGGGCGACTCGCGTCGTTTGACCCCGCGTCCGACATCCCGTCACGAGTCAAACACGGAGAGGATGTTTCCTCCTTTGTGAGTCCAGAGGAGGCGAAGCCGGGAAATAAAAAGCGAGTCGGAGCCTGATGGACGTCCAGCACAAAAACCACAGCTGGCTCTCAACATTAGTCGCCATGGCGACAGGAGAAGCCCCCAGCGATGGAGCCATTGTAGCCCCTAAAAAAAGGGGGCTACTCGGGGGGGTTCGTGGCTTTGTGTGCAAACCCATCTATCTCCTCTGCATCCAGCACCTCTCTGTCTCTAATGGCTAATTAAGGAGCACTCATCACAGATCATTCAACGAGGCTGAGTTTGGCTTCAACACGAACAAAGACGAGAGGCTGAAAAAGCTGTGGGGGGGGGGGGGGGGGGGGGGTGTTACTGGGGGGCCACAGGCTGCAGAGATGATGTAATGTCCTGTTTAAAATACAAAAATACAGACTTGATAGAAATGAACTGTGTTACTGTGTCAGAGCCTTAAAGATTCCATATCGTTTTCTGGGTTTTTTAAATGTGGATTGAAGCATCTGAACGTTCTACATCTGCTGCTCAGAACATAGTAAATGATAGTTTAACTCTCTTAAACAGGTTTTAAACAATTAAAACACATGATATCAACTAGTTTTACATTCTAGGTGGATTAAATATTTAAAATTTATCTCTTTTTTAGGTTAAAATATTTTACGTTTTTATATGAAAGACAAAAAAAAACACTCAACATCGTGATTTTTGTAAAACTAAATGGTACAAATGGACTTTTAAATGACAAAAAAACATTTTTTAAGTCTAATTAATATTAATTAGCTGCCTCTTCTCTGATTGGCTGAATGGCTTTGGATGATAGGAATGACAGACAGGCAGGCAGACAGACACAGACAGACAGAGACAGACAGAGACAGACAGACACAGACAGACAGATAGACACAGACAGACAGAGACAGACAGACAGACAGACACAGACAGACAGACAGACACAGACAGACAGACACAGACAGACACACAGACACACAGACAGACAGATAGACACAGACAGACAGAGACAGACAGACAGACACAGACACAGACAGACAGACAGAGACAGACAGACAGAGACAGACAGAGACAGACAGAGACAGACAGACATACAGACACAGACAGACAGACACAGACAGACAGAGACAGACAGAGACAGACAGAGACAGACAGACAGACAGACACAGACACAGACAGACAGACAGAGACAGACAGACACAGACACAGACAGACAGACAGAGACAGACAGACAGAGACAGACAGACAGACAGACAGACACAGACACAGACAGACATACAGACAGTTTAAATCTCACATATCAACCATATGGGTATATTCTGAGACACACACACACACACACACTGGGTAATCTGGTTGACAGGAGATGATACTGAACTCTAACACTGAACACTATGGATGTTCTATTAATGCACCGCGGCACAGAGAATGAATTAAATGTAATTAAATATACTCGTCACAGTAATCTGAGCGATCAGTGCTCTATTAGCCAGCCTGGGACGAACAGAACAATCTGCTGCCAGGAATCAATGCAGCAAAACAACCACAGGCCCGGTTCTGCCGACTCCGTCTACACACTCTTCTATTTCTGCTCTTTGTCAAACAAACAGAAAAAGATGTCGACGTTTCGGCTCCTCACGAACCAACAATAGTGGCTGATCAGTACCAACCTGACAAGAACATCTAATGCACTTCAGCTGTGTGTGTGTGTGTGTGTGTGTGTGTGTGTGTGTGTGTGTGTGACTCCCGTCCTAACCAGGTCTGGGTACTAAATGACGTGTCAGACACAAACAAGTTGAACAACGCAGCAGCGTGAAAGTGGGACAGAACGTGATGAAAACGCTGTAAGATGCAAACAGCAGAACACACTGAACATGGCAATTAAAATGGAGATGAACGATGGTGTGAGGGGAACATTCGTCCTGTTGGTTTCACGAGTTTGTGTTTGTACGATAAATCATGTTGGTGACAGGAGGAAGTCAAAACCTTATAAACACAGTTTTTAGAATCATTCATCAGGTCTGTATATGTACATTTGTGTTCATGTTGGTTTATTCTCATTTAAAAGTTTATTTGATTTGTACCATTGAATTTTACAAAAATCATGATTTTGTTTGATTTTTGACACAAAATCTTGATCTGAAAATAATAATACATTTATATATTTGATCCATGTAGAAAATAAAATGGACTAAATGAACAAGTTTTGATTGAAATGTCAAATGGGTATTAATTAAACATGTTTCGTCCTTAGTAAAACTACAGTAAGTCACAATAATCACATTACACACACACACACACACACACACACACACACATAAACACATGAAGTCATTCTACTAATATTCCTGAGGTGATCAATCAGTGAATGTGTGTTTTTATGTAAACTGAGGATGATGTGTGTGTGTGTGTGTGTGTGTGTGTGTGTGTATTCCGTGATGTGAACATGAGCAGACTGTGTCAGACAGACAGTCTATCAGAGGACCCCCCCTGCCCCCCCCATCACTCTCTCCTCCTGTGTCTCTCCATCCTTATCAGTCTCCTTCATCCGTCTCTGTTCAATTTTTCATTTCAGGTTCAATCTTTCTGACGTCCTCAGCCCCCCCCCCCCCCCCCCTGTTCCACCCCCTCCTCCTCCTGTCACCCCCCCTCCTGTTCCACCCCCTCCTCCGACACTCCGCTCCATGTAGCAGCGACCTGTCAGTCATCATATGGCGTCCAGCTGGATGAGCGTCTATGTGGACCTGAGTGGGTGAATGAGTGAGTGAATGAATGAGTTAATGAGTGAGTGAATGATTGAATGAGTGAGTGAACGAGTAAGTGTGTAAGTGAGTGAATGAGTGAATGAGTGAATGAATGAGGTAATGAGTGAATGAATGAGTGAATGAGTGAGTGAATGAATGAGTGAGTGAATGAGTAAGTGAATGAATGAGTGAAGGAGTGAGTGAATGAATGAGTGAATGAGTGAGTGAACGAGTAAGTGTGTAAGTGAGTGAATGAGTGAATGAGTGAATGAATGAGGTAATGAGTGAATGAATGAGTGAGTGAATGAATGAGTGAAGGAGTGAGTGAATGAATGAGTGAATGAGTGAGTGAATGAATGAGTTAATGAGTGAGTGAATGATTGAATGAGTGAGTGAACGAGTAAGTGTGTAAGTGAGTGAATGAGTGAATGAGTGAATGAATGAGTGAATGAGTGAGTGAATGAATGAGTGAGTGAATGAGTAAGTGAATGAATGAGTGAAGGAGTGAGTGAATGAATGAGTGAATGAGTGAGTGAATGAATGAGTGAAGGAGTGAGTGAATGAATGAGTGAGTGAATGAGCGAGTGAATGAATGAGTTAATGGGTGAATGAATGAGTGAATGAGTGAGTGAGTGAATGAATGAGTGAATAAATGAGTGAGTGAATGAGTGAGTGAGTGAATGAGTGAGTGAGTGAATGAGTAAGTGAATGAATGAGTGAAGGAGTGAGTGAATGAATGAGTGAAGGAGTGAGTGAATGAATGAGTGAGTGAATGAGTGAGTGAATGAATGAGTTAATGGGTGAATGAATGAGTGAATGAGTGAATGAATGAGTGAATAAATGAGTGAGTGAATGAGTGAGTGAGTGAATGAAACAAACACAAATCGTATCTCTAAAATGGCATAAATAACATAAGTAATAGTAAAATATACAGTATAAGAAGAAGTTATAAACAGTGTCAGGATAGTTGCTGTGAGTCAATGTGACTTGTTGATTTATAGAAACAAATCTAAACCCTATAACATAAAAATTTAATAAAAGTATAATAAATTAACATTTTCTTACCCAGATAGTGAGTTTAATCTTTTTAATGTTAAATCTTTGTGAGAGAATGATGCTCACATGTTAAAACGATTGGTCATGTGACCTCATAAATTGTATGTCCTTCAAAATAAAAGCACCCTTTTCATAACTAACTTTAAAGATATAGATTTTTTTTTATCACAGCTTTTAGAAAAACAATAAAGAAATCGTTGCCGTATGGAAACACTGTGAAATAGAGGATGGGTTAATAATGGTGGATGTGAATATGTGAGTAGATGTTGTTTAAACAGTTATTTCCCTCTGGTTCTAACTGTTCCATTATAAATCTATAAGCATCTGTTTATTCCAAAACAAACTGCTGCTGCATGGAGCGTAAAAAGCATCTCCTGCTATGTTGCATGAGGGTTATTTCTCAAGAAAGAGCAGGAAATGAAAAATATATCAGGCCGAATCACTATTGTGCTTCATAAATGGAAAGTAGCCGCGTTGGCGTTTTATTTATGCCACTACAGGTTATTACTCGACCACTGTCCTGAATCAGCAGCGAGTCAGTGGCCACGCGAGTCCATTTAGCGTCTGATGGCGTGTGTGCAGCGTTCAGGTTTTACTGATATGTAGGTGTGTCTCTGAAGCTCCGTGAATGTGCTGCATTCACCCGTACGAGGCCGTTTATTGGGCGGGGGACAAAGCGCCGGGACGCGTGTATACGAGCCCTCATAAAGTCAGCCCACGTCCCCACGCAACACCGCCGCTCCGCTCTGGTGCTGAAATATGAAATATGAAATATGCATGGACCGTAAAGAGCATATGGAGCATCCATCTCCATATCCACTACACACCATCAAAAACATCATTAGAGTCTGCACACACACACACACACACACACACACACACTGTGCATAATAGTTTATCAGGTTCTGCTGACCGTGCACTCACTGCAACACACACACACACACACACACACACACACACACACACACAGTTTTGGGAGAAGAGGAGGAAGCGATTAGACGTTTGTACATTTGCTCTCTTCACATTTCAAGACTTAATCTGAATACACTGTCATGTAGAGAGAGGAAACACATGGTAGTTATAGGACATATGTATGTGTATGTGTGTGTGTGTGTGTGTGTGACAGACTGAGGAGTAAACTGTTCAGGGAACAAAGGAGGAGGAGGAGAGGATGGACAGAAAAGAAGCAGAAGGTGACAGGTAGTGTCCTGTACACACCACATGTTAACCTGTGATCTACAACATGTGTCAGCAGCTGGATCAGACAGACCAAGGCGTATTGATTCCATCCTACTATCAGTTTATCTCAGATCATCAGATCGAATAAAACCTACAACTGTTCAGGTTTCAATTTAAAAATCTAGATTTATCAGAATAAAATTGACCTTTTATCAGCAGCAACGGGAAACAAGTAAAAACACACAAATCTGAAATGTGATTTAAATATGTGTCTCTCAGAATAAAATAAAATACTAATTTAAATTAAAACGAATACAATAAGTGAAATGTACACATCAGATACAACGATGTGCATCTGAATAGATTATTATTATTATTCTTTCCTTTTAATTAATTTTTACTCATATTTTAGATTTTGTCTATATAATAGTATATAAGTCAAAGCCTCCACATGGTGTAAACACTATAAACTTGGTACCAGACAGTTTAACTCTAAAACATGATAGCTACTAGTTTAATATTCTATGTGGATTAAATATTTAAAATATTTTTTTAGGTTACACCATTAGAGATTTTCTGCCAAACTTAGACAAAATCATGATTTTTGTAAAAACAAATGGTACAAATGTTCTTTTAAATGACAATAAACCAACATGAACATAAATGTACATTTACAGACCTGATGAATGATTCTAAAACTGTATTTTAAACAGACTTTGACTTTCTCATCTTATCAAACATTATATTATGATAAGTCAGCAAACATCCTGTTGACCAGCAGCAGCAATGAAAAGGTTATTTCACCGGTTTTGCTGAATAACAGTCATATAATAGTACTCTAACGCCTCACTGTTATATTACACTTTTGAAGGGATTTTCCTCAAACTTGTATGTGAATAAACGTGCAAACAACGAGTAGATTATTGATGTGGGAATAAAAGGAATTAAAAGGCCAAACCATGACGCTGCAGCAGGATAAAAACAAACAGTAAAGTTTTCTCAACTCCACATACATGACGTTGTTTCAGGTGGAAGCAGAGAAACATTCAGCTCAGGATTTACCTGTGTTACCTGTGTGCACGTCTCAGCCATCGCCACAACACTCAAATATTCATTTCACAGAAATGATGTTTTGTCCGTTGGTTTTGATTCATGCTGAGAATGAAAATAACTCTAAAATAAATGAGGAGATGCAACTGCTGAACGTTCATCAGCTGCTTATGGACTTTAATGATCAGCTCAGGGACGTTTCTGATTCTTCCTCTGACTCGTCTTCTCCTCGTGGTGAACACACTTCCAGTTTGGCTCCAGTGTGACGGATGGGACCAGTGTGTGTGTTTGATTCAAAAACAGCTCTTTTTAGGTCCAGATGTTCCAGCTGCTGCTTCGTCCTCTGACAGATTCCCACCTTCTGATTCAGCCAATTCCAGGAATATGAAAAGATGCTGTTACGTCTCAGGAGGTTGTGTGTGTGCATGTGTGTGTGTGTCTGTGTGTGTGTGCATGTGTGCGTGTGTGCATGTGTGTGTGTGCATGTGTGCATGTGTGTATGTGTGTGTGTGCATGTGTGCGTGTGTGTGTGCATGTGTGTGCGTGTGTGTGTGTCTGTGTGTGTGTGCATGTGTGTGTGTGTGTGCATATGTGCATGTGTGTGTCTGGATCAGGATTACTGCTGTTTTCTTCTTGTCCTGTTCTCCGTCTCTTTGTCTGTTTCTTCAGGATTCTTCTTCTCTGTCCACGTCCACCATGACGGAACTTCTCATCCTCTTCCTCTATCTCAGTAATTATCTCCTCCCTCTATGTGAAATATCTCCATCCTTCTCCCCCTGGTCCAGCTCAGATGTTCATTGTGTTCCTATCTGAAGGCGAGGAGGTAGCAGGACTTCAGAGCCTCCGTTAGAACGTTAACGTTAGAACCAGACGCGTTTCCGTGAACTCTGAACCCGTTTACCGTCAGACACAGGCTGACCAGAGGTGAGCTCATCACTTCATGGCTCCTCCTGTTTCCTGTTTCTTCTTCTTCTCTCCTTGTTTTTTCTGCTCTGGTCCTCATCACGTTTTATCACTGCGATGTCTTCATATTATTTGCTCCAATGTCTCGTCTGTAATTTACTCTACTCTGTTGTATGAAATATGACGTAGACGTGGTAAAATAAAATAACTAATAGAGAAACACAGAATCTTGTTTTGGAGCAAAATAGACCAGAAACAGGTCAAATGTGAAGGAATCTGACAGAAGTCGACTCCAGATCAGCGCTGCATCGATTAGTGGATTAAGTGATTAGTTTTACATTACAACAATTAACTAACTTTTTATTTTTTATAAATAGATTTATCGGTTTGAGTCATTTTTAATTGTCCAAATTCTCTGGTTCCAGCTTCTGTTCTCTGATTATTTCCTGGTTTCTTTATTCTTCTATAATAGTAAACTGATGATCTTTGGGTTGTGGACAAAAAAAGACATTTTAGCTTCAATCTTTGACATTTTACATCATTTAATGAACCGATCAACTAATCAATTGAATTAGTTTCAATAACTGAATAATTGTTTTCTGCAGACCCACTAGAACCTTCATCCATCTACTTTTCTACAGGAATAAACTTTAAATCGTGACATTCTGAAGCTTTAATTCATTTACTGACTCGTCTTCAAAGACACGAAATCTGACGTGAAATAACAGAACAAAATGTTGTTAAACACGATTCAGTTCACACTTACGTCAATGAGTCAAATAAGTAAGTAAATGTACAGTCATCAGCAACTGAGGCAGATTACAGTGAAAACTTTCTAATAAGGGTGTGTGTGTGTGTGACAGGTCACATACACACTTGCAGGTGTCACAGCTGCTCCTGCAGACTGACTAACATGTGTGTATGTGAGAGTTAATTACTGCATCCACATGGATTTGTCTGGCGTGTGTGTGTGTGTGTGTGTGTGTGTGTGTGTGTGTGTGTGTGTGATAGACTGGCATGCACAGGACAGCTGCTTCAAAGATGGCAGTGTGAGCTTTTGTTCTGTCTGTTCAATCAAAGTGTTTCAGATCAGCCAGAAAAAACAGTCAGACAAGAAAGAGACAGGAAGAGAGAGAGACAGGAAGAGAGAGAGAGGAAGAGAGAGAGACGGGAAGAGAGAGAGACAGGAAGAGAGAGAGAGGAAGAGAGAGAGACAGGAAGAGAGAGGAAGAGAGAGAGAGAGAGAGAGAGAGAGACAGAGACCTTTGGGTGAGAGGCTATAAAGGTGTGTTCTGGTCCCTGGTGCAACGTGATGAAACCGGCAGGCAGCCAATCAGACTTGAAGATGAGCCAACCAGAGAATAACCTACAGGTCAGTAACACACACACACACACACACACACACACACACACACACACACACACACACACACACACACACACACCCACACACACGCACGCACACACACACCCTGGTGTGCTTGTTTGACTACTCCTTGGTATCAAGTGTTGCATGTGTGCAGTAATTGGTTTGTCAGTAATTGGTTGTGGTCGACTGCTCTGAATAACAAATTCTGGCTTTGCATAAACACACAAATGAATCCTTGTTGTCGGATTCACTTTTGTTCTCACTGCTCGATGTAAAACGGACCTATGGGCAATGGAAGAAGAAGAAGAAGAAGAAGGAGAAGAAGAAGAAGAAGGAGAAGGAGAAGGAGAAGGAGAAGGAGAAGAAGTAGAAGAAGAAGAAGAAGAAGAAGAAGAAGAAGAAGAAGAAGGAGAAGGAGAAGAAGAAGAAGAAGAAGGAGAAGGAGAAGGAGAAGGAGAAGGAGAAGAAGTAGAAGAAGAAGAAGAAGAAGAAGAAGAAGAAGAAGAAGAAGAAGAAAGAGAAGAGAGAAAGAAGTAGACATGCAGTGATGATGCATCTATGGGCTGAGGGGGCGGAGCCACATCAGGTCTATATTACATCTGTGGGATGAGGGGGCGGAGCCACATCAGGTCTATAATACATCTATGGGCCGAGGGGGCGGAGCCACATCAGGTCTATAATACATCTATGGGCTGAAGGGGCGGAGCTACATCAGGTCTATAATACATCTATGGGCTGAAGAGGCGGGGCCACACCAAGTCTATAATACATCTATGGGCTGAGGGGGCGGAGCCACATCAGGTCTATAAAACATCTATGGACTGAAGGGGCGGAGCTACATCAGGTCTATAAAACATCTATGGGTTGAAGGGGCGGGGCTAAATCAGGTCTATAATACATCTATGGGCTGAGGGGGCGGGGCCACACCAAGTCTATAATACATCTATGGGCTGAGGGGGCGGGGCCACATCAGGTCTATAATACATCTATGGGCTGAAGGGGCGGAGCTACATCAGGTCTATAATACATCTATTGGCTGAAGGGGCGGGGCTACATGAGGTCTATAATACATCTATGGGCTGAAGGGGCGGAGCTACATCAGGTCTATAATACATCTATGGGCTGAGGGGGCGGAGCCACATCCAGAATCATATTCTCTCTGCATTATTTTAATGTTCAGAAAAACACATATTTCAGAACAGAGAATCATGTTTTAAAGACGTTAAACCAGGATCTAATTGATTTGTCTGGTTTTGTTTTGTTTTTTCCAAAAGCAGCCACTAAGACAACAATTTATCTATTCATCCCAGCCTGAATCTCCTCCAGTCTGCGACCCATTATTCAGCATCTTTTCTTAAAAGTTTTTGAAGAAGGAGGAAAAAAAGGAAAAGTTTATTTTCTGTGCTGTTTGTTTGTTAACTCATCCTCTGAATGTGTAGATTCACACAAGGAGAAGTTGAAAGTTTCAGAGCTGCATCCTCGATGCTGACGAAGCTCTTTAAAAACCAGAAAAGAAGAACGATCGGCTTCTCATTCTCTGACTGATTACCTTCAGCCGCTGAAGCCGACGTCTCTGGGGTTTCTGTGTTTGTCTGTGTCTCAGGTTTAGAATTGAACGGAAATTAATGAGGCCGAGAGGTAAAGCAAAGTGCTTTAAAGCCTCTAACTGTGAATATTAAAACAGAATTAAGACTGAAGGCAAGAAAAACGGGAAAATATGAGGCAGAATGTCCAGTCACAGAAGAGTGGACCTGTAAGTGCTGAAGGAAGCAGAGTTTTAGGCATTTTAATGGATTTATCATTTAAAAATCTCCACCAGACATGTTTTAAGATGCATATTAATTATCTAATTGGAATAATAAAATGTGTAATATCAATTAGCTATTACATAAATAAACCTATTCTGATAATTGATAATAAATCAGGTTCCAGCTTCTGTTCTGTGATTATTTCCTGGTTTCTTTATTCTTCTATAATAGTAAACCAATGATCTTTGGGTTGTGGACAAAAAAAGACATTTTAGCTTCAATCTGCAGCTTTGACAAACACTGATCAACATTTTACACCATTTAACGAACCAAACTAATCAAGATGTAATCAGCAAATAATAATAATCAGTCATTAGTTACAGCCCCAGTATAAACACACAGACTAAAATAATAGATTTTTTCACCCTTGTACATTTTCACTGTGTCCTAAATCAATCAATAAAATGATTATTAAAATAATTTCTGATGTACTTATAGTACATAGGGCCGAAAATAACTAATTGGGACAACACTAATTGGTCTGGATAAAAAAAACTCTAGGAAACACTAATTGACATCTTACACCGTTTTATGAAGCAAAACCTCATCAATTATGTTTTTCAATAACCGATCAATTAATCAACTGTCAGAATAGTCGTTAGTTGCAGAGCTACGATCTGATTGCCCCAAAATGATTGAAACAGATTTTTTCACTGTCAAACACACTGAATCTGAAAAACATGTTTTTAAATATATTTTCAGCTCATCAGGGGATTCAAACGTTTACGTTTTCCAGGCTTATTCTGCTCTGTTTAAACAGCGTGTTCAGATCATCATTCAGGAAGTAGAAGTAAAAAAAGCGATAAATAAGGATTCCTCTCTCTCATTAGCTGAGATATTAATAGAGCTGCTATTAGCTTGTGTCAGACTCAGTTACAGTTGCTGCTTTCTGTCTCTTCTCCCCCCCCCCCGTGTCTTCCTCACATTCAGCTCTTTTAGCGGCTCACAGCTCCCTCCCCGCTCCACACCCATACCACTTCCCCGTGGTGATGTCGATCTAATCCTGTTTCCCATCATCCTCTCTTTGCTCACAGTCACATCGCACTATTTCTCACCATGAATCCACAACCCCCCCCCCCCCCCACCCCCACCCCCCCACCACCACCACCACCTTCAAACCGTCTTTTCTGCCCCCCCCTCCGGTTCACTTTAACCATGACCACACTACTTGAAAGCGCTGGATTCTTGTGTCAAACCCGGTTTTGCTGCTTTATTTTCAGGGTGCTACTCGAATGTGGAAACGCCAAAATGATTTAAAAAACGTCGTGAGATGTGTGAAACATTTTGACAGAAAAGTAAAGCTTTGTTCTGCTGAAATATCACTAGGTCATTTAAAAAAAAAAATCACATCAGTAAATCCATTGAGTCAAAACATGTGTTGGACTAAAGTGTTGAAATAATATTAAAGTAAAAGTTTTGACTCTTCATCTGAAACATTTCATCAAAAAGGGCAGAAATATCCATCATATTATAGACACAAAGAAATTCTTCAGTTAGGACTCAAACACGGGTCTGCTGCTTATGAGGCAAGAACACTCCCCCCTACACCCCCACAGAACACATACAGGACTTTAAGATTAATGAGAATAATGTTTGACCTTCCATCTAAAAAACAACAAAACGATAGAAATATCGTCACTTGAAGGATAGCCCCCATTGTACCATGAATAAACTATATGTGAAAGTGGAGGTTCATCAGAAAAAAGACAGGAGCAGACTGACAGATGTTCTCTAAACTCCTTAGACCCAGATGTGGTTGTGACATCAATTTCTCGCCATCCGTCGCTCTCTCTTTAACTAATTCCCTCATCTCGTCCCGATCGTCTGATCTCTCCTGTTATCGCTCCTTCATTGTGTTGCTGTGACCCCCCCGAGAGGAGAGGGGTGGGGGGGGGGGGTAAGGTTTCGATTTCACGGCAGACAAATAGGCTGACTTTACGTAGGTAACCTCTGTAAATGGGTTTTCGATCTCTAATTCTCAACAGAGCTAAACGATTACATGAAGACAGGAGAGAGAGAGAGAACAAAGAGAGATAAAGACAGCGAAGGGGAGGAAGAGGAGGAGGAAGAAAGAGGAGAAGAAGGAGAAGGAGAAGAAGGAGAAGAAAGAGAAGAAGGAGAAGAAGGAGAAGAAGAAGGAGAAGGAGAAACAGAAACAGCTTTAAATGCTTAAACAAACACCTACGTGAATAAACTCAAATCAAACAAATCAGCTCAGGTCACACACACACACACACACACACACAACAAATCAGCATTAAACACACACGGCTTCGCCCACACTCAACATGGCCGCCCGTCTGACGCTGACAGAGGAATGAGTCAATAAAGCTGGAACTGAGTTGAGCTTTTCAGGAACTTCCACTTCCCTCGTCTCAAAACCAATGATTTTTTTTTTATGGGTTTTTGGCTCAAGAACTAAAATAAAGTCAGAAACAACAAAACACACATGATGTAGTCGTGTGTTTGGGTTTTTAAGCCTAACTCTTTGTTTCTCCTTCCAGTAGATTCAGAATCTAGAAAGTCATTCACAAGGAACTTTCTGCGTGTGTGTGTGTGTGTGTGTGTGTGTGTGTGTGTGTGTGTGTGTGTGTGTGTGTGTGTGTGTGTGTGTTACGACGTACCAACGGTTTCTGGGGAACACTTATGAAGAAGCTGAGAACGACTCAGCAACACGAGTGTTTTCCCTGACTTTAAGACTTTAGGGGGGAGAGTTTACGACGCAGCTTAAGAGGCGTTTTAAGGTTGGTTTGGGGGGGGGTCTCCTATATTGTCTCCTGAATTGTCTCCTATATAGAGGCTTATGATGGAGTTTTAATTTGAAAGGTGCCCTCATGACTGTTCTCATCAATCTAACCTGCAGCAGGTGAAGCCATGTTTTAAATCCTCTGTTTAAGAGGCTTCACCTGTACGTTCTTACTGATGTGATGATGCTGAGGAGGAGGAGGTAGAACACCTGCTGCTTCCTGTTGAGATCAGACTGCATCACCTTTACACACGAAATAAACAGAAGGTACAGAATGTGGATGTTATGCAGATGAAACATCCAGACTTTCATCTCACGATGACCCACACAGGAAATATTGTTGGATCCGTGGTTTTTCATTAATATCTAACTCTCGCCTCACACATGCAGCAGATGTGATGTGTTTTACGACGCTCAGCTTCAGGAGCGCCACGTCGGCCTAATGAGGCTCAACCTGAGTGGATCACTGATGGAGATCTTAGTTCCTCAGATGTAGTGAAGTAAATCTAAAGATCGAATCTAAACGATGCTGAGCCTCTATTCACAGTGGCTCCACATGGCAGAGGTTACTTTACTCTTTATTTCTCTACGACAAACTGTGATATAAAATCTGTGTTTTTACAGTTAGCTGTGAAAAGGGGGCTTTTATTTTGAAGGAAACACAGTTTACGAGGTCACATGACCAGTCCCTTTAGACATGTGAGCATCATTGTCTTACAACCAAAGGTCGACTTTATTCAGAATTTCATAAAAAAATTATTTTTATTTATTTATTTTTTGCATACATTTTTTACACATGCTAAAATAGATTTGTTTTAATATGACAATAATCACTTTTATCTTTATTTCTCTAAATATCAATGTGTTTACAGTTAGGTGTAAAAGGGGGCTTTTATTTTGAAGGACACACATGACCAGTCCCTTTGCAGATTTTTTCCATATGTTAACAACATGTAAATATGTTTAATTCCTGGTTAACAACCTGATGGAGTCACACTGTCTCACACAGCATCAACTATCCTGACACTATGTTCACACCTTCTTTTAATATTATTTTTTTATATTTCTTTCCTTTAGGTCATTATAAGTAAAACAAACACTCGACATGAAGGCCATGTTTTAACAGCTCTTTGTATTAATGAATCATTCATTCGTGTCTTTATTCTCTAAACGAGCTGCAGCACAGATGGTGTCGCATTAACCTTGAAAATGACGCGTCTCATTTGTGCGTCACATCATATTAAAACATGAGTGAGTTTGTTGCTGCGGTCGTGGGACGTGTCGAAGCTCATCTGAATATCGTTATGAGACTCATACGTACGATTAGAGCTGCTCTCTACATTACCTAATAATAAAAAAATCTTATTATAAAGGACAATGTCCAAACTGTCACGTGGTGTAATCCTGAAAACTTGGTACCTGAAAGTTTAACTCTAGTAAAATGTTTTTTAAAAACCATGATATCAACTAGTTTCATATTCTAGGTGGATTAAAAATGTAATTTTCTATGAGTATGTTCGATTTTATGGAGACAAAAAACCCTGAATTTTAGTCCAGAAAATAAAACACATTATTTTTTACCATAAAGTCCATAATCTGTTCAGTATCTGTCAAACATCTGTACAGATAAGAGTCAGTGAAAGATTTAAAATGATTTAACTATAAGGGTTTAGAAATATATTAGATAATATATAATAATAAAACATTATAAACTAGTTTTATATTCCAGGTGAAATAAATGTTTAAAAATTATCTGTTTTCAATTACACCATTTGACATTTTGTGTTAAAAATCACATAAAATCATAATTTTTGTTGAAATAAACTGTTACTTTAAATGACAAGAAACCAACATAAACATATAATGTACATTTATAGAGACCTGATGAATGAATCTTAAAACGGTATTTTAAAGAGTTTGGACTTCCTCATCTTGTCAAACATGATTTGTCACCTCAGCCTCATCTTAAAATAAAAAATCACCTGATGCATCAATGATGGAACATTTGGCGTGAAGCATGAAGGCGATGAGAGGTTCGTGTCATCACCTCTCTCTTATTTCCT